>OZ020193.1:99115565-100325283 GCA_963971165.1 Philopedon plagiatum
TATACCTAGGTATGTAAAAAAACTCTTGAAAATTATTTTCAAAACTAACGCCCGTATTCTCCGTTTTAAAAGGTTGATCTAGTTTTGTTAATCTCGATCAGTGATTCTACAGACATTGTTGATTCACCGTAATTCGATTAGCTAATCCAAAAGATAGATATGGCATCGATGTTTTTTACCAAAAGAGAAGTAGAAATCTAATCATAACCCTATTTTCTACTTATTTTTTTTGAATATTTTGAATTATTTCATTTTCAGATTTGACGAAATTTAAGTATTTTGTGTGAATGAAGACTGCTGTGTTCACAAACAAATTCCTAAAATGAATGTAAATAATGAAAAAAGAATTCCCAATTTTACTTTAGCCGAAAAAGAAAGTCTGTTTAATATCATTAGAGACAAGTATTCTCATATACTAGAGGATAAAAGAACCAATCGCACCAGTATCGAGGAAAAAAATATGATATGGAAGAAAATTGAGAGTGAGTTTAACTGTAGATCACCAATTGTATGCTTCAGAAATTGGGAACAATTAAAACGATTGTATGAAAACAAAAAGAAAGAGCTCCGGAAGAAACTCGCTGACAATAAAAAAGAAATATTTTTAACCGGTGGTGGTCCTCCACCTGACTTCAAAATAGATCCTATTGATAAAATATTAATAAGCATTGTAAACAAAAAAAGTGTTGAAGGCTTAGAAGTTCCATTTGATTCTGACAGCAGTTATGAACCACTAGCCAAAAAATCAAAACAGAATGAAATAGAATTCGAGTTTGTTCCACCATCTTTAGAATCAGAAGTCCAATTAGAAGATAATGTAAGTACTTTAATTAAAGCCTCATTATTGTCTATTTTTTCTTTTGATCCTGAATTATAAAACATCTTTTTAGACTGAGCAAAGAGGTTCTAAAAGAAGTTTTCTGAATTTTAGCTTAAATTTATTTATTTATTTATTCAGTTTGTAGTATCTACATATATCATTTTTTCCTTTTTAGTTGGACATAGACATAATAGAAAAAACCACAATTGAAAGTAAAAGCCAGAGAAAACCCGAATCAGAAAGTCAGTATAGAAATGCCCACCCATAGGCTTACAGATCCCCATAAGTAATGAACTGAAACCTGAGCCTTCCTGTTCAAAAACAGGTAATGTGCAGAATGAAAATGTGTGTGAGAAAACTCCAAAAAGTAGTCTTAAAACAAATAGAAGGAGACCAACACAAGGAATAAAAGCTCTTACGTCCTCTGACGTAGCTGAAAAATATAATATTTTACTAGACCGTAGACTAGTTCTTGTTGACAAAGAAATAGAGCTAGTGAGCCAAACTCTAAATTTTTCTAGAGAAGAACAGCAACAAAAAATTAAATTGCTCAAGCAACAAGAAGAAAATTTATGTTTAGAAAAAGATGAAAGGAAATTAAAAATTGAACTTCTTCAGTTAGAGATTTTGAATAAGAGATCTTTCCTTAATAACTTAAGTATCTAAACTTGTTCTTTCTTGTAACATTTCTGTACCTAGTATAAGTTATAACTTTGTGTATCAGTTTTTTTTTTTTAAATGATTTTAGTATAGTGTTGTTGGAATATGAAATCTTAACTTTTTCCAGTGTAGGTATACAAAACAGTGAAATAAAAAAAGCTGAAAAATGAAATTTTGTGTTTATTTAAATTCAATAGTTTTCATTACGATAAAAATTACTTCATAAAGCTAAGCTTTTATTCCTACTGATAATTTAGAAAAGTATTAGGTATTTAAATACTTTTGGAGTATTTAAAAACTCAAAAAGTATTTATAAAGCCAAAAGGAAAAATATTTTGAAAAATAGGTATAAAATCCTTGTTTCTTTCCCAACAAACCAAAATTTTCCATTGCAAACGAGTAATCACGTAAGGCTCATACACATATATTTGTAATTGAAAATTTTGGTTTGTCGGGAATAAAAGAATGTTTTTATATGTATTTTTCAAAAGATTTTTCCTAAGGAAAGGTATTAAAATACGTTTGGGTATTTAAATAAGGGGTGTTTTTTTTTTCAATCGATGAATTTGCACATTAATCGCAAATCCATCTAGCCCGTTCTTTTATTCATCGGAGTATACGTGTACTTATGAGAATTTCCATTGACATTCCATTGATGACGTCATTTTTTAATTCAGCGAAAATCCATCAATTGAAAAAAAGAACACCCCTATAATTTTGAAGTATTTAATTACTTTTTGAGTATTTAAATACAAAAATTCTTTATAAATACAAATACTTCCCAGCTCTGAATATAATAAAATTTTGTTTAAACAAACATATACATAGGTAATAAAAGATTCAATTCAAAATATGCTTTACTGTATGATGTACAGTTAGATATATAAATTTTTAGTTATCACATTATGAATTAAAAATAAGTTCAGCTTGGTAACCCTTTTGACTCCTTTCATTCAAGGGTTAATCTGTGTTGAGTCAAAATTGTTGTCAAGCATAACCAAGTTTAAAACAAGCATCATCCTAACCTAAGTTATAACTACAAAAATTTACAAACTAGAAAATCATTTCGCTAATAAATTCTTTACTTTAACATGAAACAAACAAAAACGTTATTTAAAGTATTTTTACTAACTTTGTAATTTGCTATCAGAATGTCCTACAAATGTCCAAAGTAGTTTGTAATAAGATGATGTCTAAAATTAAAAATTTGATTTTGCCTTCCATAATGTTCATCATTTGGATTTTCAATGTTTCCTAGTGCTATCAGATAGTTTAATTGTTCTTCGTTAATATTTTCTGGGGGTGGGGGAACACCTTCATTATTTTCAATAGCAATATTATGCAGTACTGCCGTCGCTACAATGATGTTACAAGTTGCCTCTGGATTATACCTGGAACCATATGCCAAAATAGGGAATCGTCTCTTCCAAACACCTATTTGCCTTTCAACACTATTTCTCGTTCGAATATGGGCCTCATTATAAAGTTCTTCTGCCCTGGTAACGGGATTGAGAACAGGGACTAGGAGATAGTTCCTATTTGCATATCCACTGTCACCTATAATAAAGCAAACACTTTTAGTACACTTTTCTCTACATATATCTAATTTTTGGGATACATCTCAAAATTTTGAGAAAATAAAGTAATCTTTAATAACATACCTAA
Organism: Philopedon plagiatum; assembly: GCA_963971165.1. NCBI lineage: Eukaryota > Metazoa > Arthropoda > Insecta > Coleoptera > Curculionidae > Philopedon > Philopedon plagiatum. Next base: position 99,118,711 of record OZ020193.1, read on the forward strand.
AAGTATCGAATTAGGGAATTCATTATTTTCAAACCGAGCTCTAATTCTACTATTGTTGAATATTGTTAAGTCATGTGCCGATCCAGGCCACCTAGCCACAATATCTCTTATCTTTAAGTTTGGATCACAAATAGTCTGCGTATTTATTGAAAAATATGATTTTCTGTTACGAAACACTTCTGCGTCGTCACCACCTGAAAATATAAATTAGATTTAATACCTAAGTACCCTTTTTAAGCAAAATTGTTAGAAAAAAATTCGAAGTAGTTAAAACCTGACACACATATGTATATTGGATGGATGATATACTTTCTGTTATGAATAACATAAACGATTAATATCAGAATTTTATAGCCTGAACTTTGAAGTAGGTATATTCACCTGGCGACTGGATTTTTATATGCGTTCCATCGACACAGCCAATAACTTTTGGAAATCTAGAAATGTTGTAGAATGCTGCTCCATTTTGAACTATTTCGTGCTCAGTTGGCATCTGAATAAAGTTTGGTCTTAACTGGGCAATGGAATTTGTAACCTTTTTTACAATTCTTGAAACTGTAGTTTGATGAGCACCAATAAAATCACCGAGAGAGATTTGATGGCCAGCACATGAGTATAATCTTAAGGTTGTTAGCAATTGTGCCATAGGTGTTAAACTATTGTTCCTAAAATAAAACTTGACTTCAGATTAATGTACAATATAACACATTTGTATACTCACAAATCATTATCATACTCCAGCTCTCCCTCAATGTGTTGTAATAAATCCATAACTGTTGGTTTTGTCAGACGAAATCTTCGAAAAAACGAGAAATTGTCCATGTTATCGAAATAATCCATTCTTTCATATCTTCTTCTGGGAAAACCAAAATATATAATATCCAATATTTCGTGATCGTCTTCAAAAAACAATTCATCCTCCATTTCCATCACAAAAATGAACCCAAATCGCAAATAAATTCAAAATATACAAATTTCCTTTGGAAAAAACAGCAAAATGTAAAACAAATAATTTGAGGTTATAAAATCCAGCTTAAACCCTCAACATTGACCGTTTAGAATAATCTAGATTAAATATGTAATCTCGATTAGGATGCTACGATGCATACCAGCGTAAACTAACGTTAAAACGTTGGCTAGATCAATTGCCTGTTAAGTCTCTAATACAGCGAAGAGCAATGTTAAATTAAGTAACTCAGTAAAAAAGTCATAGGTACCTAAGTGCTGATTGATAAGCGATTGATCTAGTCAGCCTAACAAATAAAAGCTTTAAATAAAATCGTAGTTACATAAACAACTTTCAACAGGTATTTAAAACTTCCAGAGTACAAACCATAAAAACGACTTATAGACAGGATTCAAAACTTTTATAGAGTACAATAAGGACAGTTAAAATCTTTGCCCAAAACAGCTTCATATAAATTTCCACTAAAAATAGAACATTTTAAATGGTACCACCGAGTACACTTATCGCAGCCGATATTTTTTAAGTCATTATCTTCCGTGTCGCTTATAAGATCTTCGTCACAAGAGTTGCATTTTATGGGAATTTTTTCCACCGGACTGTTGTCTTTAACCATGTCTTCAACTTTCTGTTTTTTACGTTCATTAGTTTTCTTAACTCGTCTCCTTTTCATTAAATTATTCTTTTTTTCTTCATTTGCTAGTCTTTTTGCCTCTTTCTTTTTCTGCGCTTCTATTTTTCGTTTCTGAATAGCTTCAATTTTAATTTGTTTTGCATTTTCCTTTTCTCTTTCCAGTTGTCTCCACATCTCGGACGACATAGCACTTAGTTGCTTGGGTGTTGTTTTACTGTTCTTGCTTTTCTGAATTGGTTTAGGATATAAGAGTATTTTGTTGATGTCGCAATTTTTCACTGGAGAAATTATTGTTATGTCCGAAATTACTTTGATCTTACTGACTGAGGTAGCCCCATTCAATTTATCATTGACAGATCTGTGTTCTATGTCTACATGTTCAGACTCTTCGGTAACTTGAGGTAGGGGAATAAGAACATTATCGGTTGAGGCAGCTTCTTTAAGGATAGTTGGTATATTCTCCGCAGACGTATTTTCCCGAGTGTCTTCAGTCTTTTGTACTTCCTTAGGCCAGAGATTAAATAAGTTATCTGAAGAAGTATTTAGTAAAGATTTATCAGCAACCTCATCGCTATTTATTTGGGGTAGTAGATTCGGCAAACTACTTGATGAGAAAGTTTCTGGTGCAGTATTTATAATCTCCCAATCATTATTCTCAAAAGCCTTTACCTCATGTTGGATTTCTTGAGAAAGCGAAACTGAATCATCTTTTAGAAGTGCAATTTGCGAAACATTATCTATGTTCTCGTTCTCTTTGTTCTCAAGGCATATTTCAGTATCTTGAAATAATGGCATTTCGATATCACTGTTTAACGGCTTTTCAGTTTCTGGTGATAGTTCGTCATTTTTTAGCAAAGATTCTTCCAACTCATGAGAAACAAGATTACCAGCTGCATCAATATCATATAAGTGGCCATCACTTAATAAAGCAAGAGGTGGTAGGTCACCTAAAGGTTGTTGAGGAGCTGGAGGAGTTACATCTGGAATTTCATTGTTGGGCAGGTTTTGCATTTTAGATAGTTCTTCAAAAATAATTTCTACTCTTACACCACGTTCCTCTAAATTTTGCTGAATGCTTTTGATTGTCTGCTCAGTGATCTTGTATATATCATTCGCAGGTCGAGAGTTCTCATCTGGTTTCGCAGTTCCTTCCAAATCTTCAAGTTTGTTCTGGACACATTTAGAATAATCAACCATGTTTGGGTCGAACGGAAAAAGACCGCATTTACGAAAACCATTTTTAATAGTTTGCGGCAAGTTGTCTTTTTCTAATACTTTTTTTAAAAGTGGACAAAATTTTGCTTTTGTTAAAGTTTGGTTTGTATTTTCTTCAAGCATTTGCCATTCACGAACTGTCCCATTCCACTCAGATTTTAGAGGTCGGAAAACACTGACATCGCATGGCTGCATAATGTGAGTAGCATTCGGCGGCAGCGCATACAGGATTATACCATTTTCCGAGCAGAACTCGCTTAAGCTTAGAGTTAAATGGCTTTTATGCCCATCAATGAAAAACAGAACAGGTTTCTTAACATTATGGGCATCTAACCAGGGATTCAATGAATTGGCTACATACTCGTAAAATACTTCTGAGCGCATCCAGCCTGTTTCGCTCAATCCTAGACACCAAGATGGATCCATGCTGTTACGAACATCCTTTGGTGGTTTTATATAAGGAAAGACTACGCAAGGATGTGCAATGGCACCGCTCGCAGATACCACAAGTAAAACCGTCAACGCCTCTTTTTCCTTCCCCTTTACTACTTTAGACGTTTTTGTAGCCTCTGGGAGCTACAATTTTTCCAGATTTTGGGCACAACGTGAAGCTTGTTTCGTCTCCGTTCAAAATCCTAGTGGGGTCTAATAGAATATCCTCGGCGCCTTCAGCCTTCAAATAATCCTGCAACTCACGAAACCATTTTCTGATGCTCTCTTCTGTAAGTACTGCACGTCCTTGTGACAAATTTTCAGCATTTCTGTGCGTCAGTTCAGGATTACGCCTGAAGAAAGCTTTATACCATTTTTTGCCAGGACGTCCGTTTACGAATGGAACATTTCCTACATCTTTGTTTTTCGAAATTATAATCTTCTGAACTGTGTTCAGAATGTCATCCATTTTTCGTGGAAACCCGCACTTAGATAAGTTTATACACCACTCAACTATAGCCTTTTCCTCGGCTATGCTTAGAACAGGCGGAGGACCCATTTTTCTAGGTTTTTCTTCGACTCTTCCACTTATTCTGTCAAGAATAGTAGTTTTTGGCACACCATATATCTGACTAGCTTTTCGCGCACTGAGTTTATTTTCTCTTATTTGAAAAATTGCCTCTCGTAGGGATTCCTCTGAATATTGGTGTATAGGACGTTTAACGCCTCTTTTCTTTTTTTTCTGCACTGAAGCTTTTTTTACTTTCACCATTTTCTGTAAGAAATAAACAAAATCCAAAATAAAAAAAAACTTAACTGTTAAGCTTTTGAACTAGTTAGATAGGAGTAGGTAACCTACCTAGATAGGAGGTAGATACCTATCTAGGTACCTACCTAAATCAATCTTTAAAAAAACAGTAAAATACCCGGTCGACTTCTAGAAAACCAAAATCCAATAGTCGACACAAAGCAATATGAAATCTTTGAAAGCGGTCGACTACTGGTAAAATAACAAAGAATAAATGAATGGTCATTTAGAAAATGTAGCTATTTATTTTCTATTGAGTTTCTGTACGAAATTAATCCTAAAGCGCATAGTAACGCTTGTACCAATAGTCGACCGCCCCCTGTCGACTATTGGATTTTAAATATTTTTTGTATAACCTGTAGTCGACCTCCCAGATTTAAAAGCATTTAAACTACTTTACACTATTTTTTCTTGAAAAACATGTCAACAAACTAATTTATAATATCACAAATGCGTTCACTTAAGTCTCTTTCAACAGATTCCTTCCAGGAGGACTAATTAAATAGAACAACACACTTACCCAAATTGTTCGGTAAGATGCACAACAAGATGTTATCGCTACCTATGCCATATTTGAACTGGCTGTGATTAATGTTGCTCGGCGTAATGCTTTGCAGCGCTTGGTGGAATTTGGCGCGAAACTGTCCGATTGCTGGAGAACAGGGGCGTGCTTCAAAATATATAATATTTACTTATTTATGACCAAATATTTAATAAAGTGGTCGACTACCGGAGCCGGTCGACTTTGGGGAACATTACCCTACTATCAATCCTAAAAACATTCCGTAAAAATGCGGGGGTGATCCGTTTTACCCCTTGCGATCCGTTTCACCCCGTTTGACGGTATTTGACCGCGGTCGATTGACCGGTCAATTAACCGGGTCAATTGACACAACTCTAATTGTCACTATAATAAATAAATAGTGTGTCGAGGATGCACGCCCATATCTGTCGAATTTATATTTCAGTGGAAAGTTTTAAATTCCCAGTTCTAGTTATCACATCACATTTTAATGAATACCTATAAGAGATCATGATTGATGCAAATTTTAAATAGACTGGACTAATAATGGTTAAAATAGAGCAAATTATTTAATTTGTTATTGATTTTCATTACATCATCATGAAATAACTATTTTCTACCATTTTTTTCTTTCTAGACTAAATCAAAAGAAGTATTTGTTGATTTTTAAAAGCAATAGACGCATAATTCTAATCATTGCTTTCTTGTTTCAGTAAATGGACAAAGATCGCCCACTATATCGTATATTTCCCAAACCCAGATTAAGGATATTGGTGGTACAGTGGAACTATCTTGTTCCGTACAGTACACCCAGGATTATTCGGTAATATGGATGAAAGTAGACAAGGGTGTTAATGGAAATAGCTTACCAATTTCAACTGGCAGTTCACTAATTTTACATGATTCAAGATTCTCTCTTCGATATGATCCCGTAAGTGTGTCCTGTTCCCACATAACAGCTAATGACTGATTCGATAGATGATATACATGCGATATAGAACGTTTGTATATAAAAATGTACAATCATTGACAACTGAAACTTTCAGATTGCATCACGTTTCCATTTAGACCTGAAAGTTGGAATTGCCAGTGACTGTACATTTGATTTATATCCCATGCATATTACAGGAATATAAAAGTTCTTTGATGTAAAAGTACTTTTAGAAACTTATCCTTAGAAGCTGCAAGAAAAGCAGGATATTGTGACTTAAATACGTAATTTGGGGACCATCTTATTTATTTATTTATTCAGTTCCTTGAAGTTTTTGAAGTTTTACAGAGCAAATCAAATTCTATGCAGATTATTATAAAATTTTAATTTTCAGACGAGTTCAACGTATGTTCTGCAAATCAAGGACATTCAAGAAACTGATGCTGGAAGCTACTCATGCCAGATTCTTATTTCACCCAGTAACAGGGTCAGTGCAGAAGTAGAAGTACAAGTGCGGCGTCCTCCATTTATTTCGGATAACTCAACCAGATCTATAGTTGTCTCAGAAGGAGAAGGTTAGTTTGTTTAGATTCGAGATGGCAATGGCGAATATCAGGTTTTCTTGCCATTAGGCTTGTTATTGATATATCTTCCTTAAGTTTTACTTCATAATCTAGATGTCTAGTTTTGACAAAAGATGAATTTAAATTGTCCTCACCTAGAATTTCTAATGCGGAAATTATACCATAATTATATCATCATAAGAGGAAGGTAGAGTGAGTAAAATATGTGAAATTTAATCCATCTCGTCTAGTTCAGCTTCTGCTGAAAGAAATTCCGTGTTGAGATCATCGAAATACGTGAAACGTTGTAATAAGTTCATGTCACCACGAAACTTTCATAAACTGCATCCAGATTCTTAAATATATTTTTAACAGAGCAAATCCCAAAAATGAGTCACTCAAATATTCAACTATAACACTTTGCTTTTAAAGGTCGATTCATAAAGTTGACGTCGACCATTTCGTTTGACGGTGGGCATGACGTTTGCCGACTGCCGGCCGTAGTCACAAAATTGTACCTTTCATAAACTTGACGTTGCTCTGCCGTTGACCCTCAAAAAGAATGCATAACCTAGAATTTGTGATTTGTTTTGTTTGTTTTTAAACTATTTGTATAATTTCTGTTGCAAAGATGAACGCTGACACGGTATATTTATTGGGTGCATTAGCACTTGTTTTATGTGCACATGCTGCCCTAAAAGTAAGGAGTAAAAAAAAAGAAGATTTAAAGTGAGACCCATCAACAGGGCTCGAAAATCTTCGGTGAATTTCCAGTATTATAGGAAAATGAAAACATGGGATGTCGAACAATTTTTTAAATATACTAGAATGACAGTTGAAGTTTTTGAAAAATTGTTGTCAAAAATCAAGACCAGAAGCTGCAAGCAGTACAGATCTGATGGTATATCACCTGACGAAAGGCTCGTCATAACTTGCAGGCCCTAGCATGAACCTTCCATATAGGTCTTTCAACAGTTCATACACTAATTCATGAAACATGTGTAGCTATAGCTCTGTGGGAAGTTTTGAGTCCTGATTACCTTAAAACTCCTGAGTCTGAAGAAGAGTGGCTAAATATTTCAAAAGGATTTCAAGATCGATGGAATTTTCCTCATTGCTTTGGAAGTATTGATGGGAAGCATGTAAATATACAGGCTCCAGCAAAAAGTGGCTCCTTGTTTTTTAATTTCAAAAAGACCTTCAGTGTAGTTTTGTTGGCCTCATGTGACTACAAGTACAAATTTACATCTGTTGATATTGGAGCATATGGGTCCCAAAGTGTTTGGTCAAAGAATGGGGATCTCTGATATGAATATACCCCCAGGAACAAACACTCCAATACCCTATTTTTTTGTTGCCGATGAAGCTGTTCCCTTAAAAAACATTATTATAAGGCCTTACCCTGGAAAAAATTTATCATACAAGCAAAGAATTTTCAATTATAGACTGTCTAGAGCCAGGCAAGTCATTGAAAATACATTTGAGATTTTAGTGGCTAGATGGAGAATCTTGAAAACAACAATTAATGCTAAAGTGGAAAATGTAGACAGCATTGTAAAGGCTATTGTTGTGCTTCATAATTACTGCCAGACTGAACTTTCTTACCCTGGACATGACAACATATATTGTCCACCAAGTTTTGTTGACACAGAGGGTGGAGAAAATGGAGGCTGGAGAGCTGAGCAAGAGCCTTTACAGTCGGTTGGTCGACTAGGGGCTAATGTGACAAAGCATTTAGTTTATGCAATAAGAGATGCATTATCAGAGTATGTTATCTCAAATGAAGGAAACGTTTTTTTGGCAAGACAGGGTACTAAATGCCGATTTATAAATTAGTTTTATTCTTGGGTGTTAATGTACTATAATGGTTTTATTTTATAATTTTTTACTGTTTTTTGTACACATTAGATATACTTTTTTAATTACCTGTGTTCATTTTAGAATGATCTTATTTTCTATTTTAGGCGAGTGTTTTATTCCAATTACCTTAAGTCTGTAAAATTTAATGTGGCTATAAATAAAAAACGTTTTTAAAAAATGAAATATCAGCTTTATTTCCTTAATCAATCGCTGTTGTCATCATCAAACTATTGACAATATTTTTTTCCTTTTCTTTTTTGCATCAGCTTCACTTAGCTTCTCTAACTCTTGGTAAATGTAGTCTGTAAACGAACTGTTAACATTTTTTGTGACTGCAGTATCTAACTTCGCCACGATTGTTTTGGTAACAGCCATAATTGACGTAACATCATCGTCTTCTCTCTGCACTGACCTTTTTCTCTTTCTGGTGGGGTCTAGAAAAACAATCAAATAGTATTAGATATTGGTATAGGAGGTATTGTAGGTATAAGTAAAATAAATCGAAGTAAGTGAAAAAAAATTAATAGCAAACGATCACAGTTGGAAATCCCCATTAGTATTTTATTATTGGTACTACGTAATATGTATTAAAGTCTGTTTGTTAGGCAATAAAACTACCACTTGCAGGTAAATGCTCTTGGCTAAATGATAAAATATTTATAATCAATGTACATCTACAACTTCCAGAATAGAATAAAGCTAAAACAAATTTGCTTTTAAGTCTTACCAAAGGATGTAGTTGGGGTGTCGCTTGGTGCCTTCTTGCCAGCTAGGCTTAATATGTTTAAATATGAATTATTGCATTTACCATGTCGAGAAAGTAATAGAATAGTTTTACCCAGCAACGACGCGATTTTCTTGCAACGCTATATGCCTCCAGCATTGGGTCCATCTATCCACTCCACCCATATACTTATTGTAATCTGATATAGCCTCAGGACAAGGAACTGGCTCTTTTTTGCCTTCTCGATTTGTTCTGCGAACGATATATCACCACTCATAGCATAGTCGATTTCATGTTGTTTTAGGCTTTTGTCATTTATTTATTTATTTATTAATAATTAATAGCATAATGCTAACAATTTACAAATGGAGTTTATATAATAACATCTTAATACAGAATAATCTCATTAAATAATTTTTTTCAATTAAAATAATTATAACAAATGACTATAAGTTAATATTCGGAATCTATAAAGATAAACATGTAAAATAATAAATATTTCTCCAGTCGCAAAAGTAACAGGATTTGAAACAGCTGATGATGATCCAACTCACCTTCCGCTTCTCGTCTTCGCTTCTGTGGTCTGATTTGATGTTTGCCCACGGAAGTTCACCAGGCCACCATGGTGGCCTGTTGGACTGCTTCCCCCACCCGGGCCTACCCCTTCCCGTTGAGTATTTCACCATTAATGGGATAAATCCCCTTAGCTGAGTTTGTGTCATTTTTTCTATTGATGTGGGACTGCCGTGGACAATTAAAAGCGGCAGTTCAAACCGTTGATCCTCTTGAATTGAACCTTGAACCGCCTGTAAATTGAACGTAAAAATTGTAGATATATTAGGCGCGGCCTGTGAGTGTGAATAAATCCCCTGACCTGGCCCTGGGTCATTTTGTTCAATGACTTGGGAATCCCATCGATCATCAAAGGCGGATCCTCTTCAATTGGCGGAGGCGCCTGTAAATTGAACGTAAAAATTGTAGATATATTTTTTATTTATTTTTATTTATTTATTAATAATTAATAGCATAATGCTAACAATTTACAAATGGAGTTTATAACACCTTAATACAGAATAATCTCATTAAATAATTTTTTTCAATTAAAATAATTAGAACAAATGACTATAAGTTAATATTCTCCTTACAATATAAAGTACATCTTTTTTTAAAAATCTGGATTGTATTTGAAATCTTCACACTATTAGGCAAATTATTATTAGTAGTTAGTGGTGACCATTGAAACATAAAAGTCTTCTCTGGCCCGGGTTGGATAGTCGTGTACATCTGCTATATATCTAGTGTTTCTTAGTAGATATTCAGGAAGTAAACTATTTTTTATTTTATATATAAGAGTCATTGTATTTAGAAACAATATTTGTTTCACACTTAATGGACCTGTTACTTGTAACATGGTTTCTATCCTTGTATATTTATTACATCCTATAATTCATCCCATGGCTTGATTCTGCTTTTTTTGAAGTATGCTTTTCTCCGTTACGTTCAACAAAAACAGTATAGATGAACAATAGTTAAAGGGCGGCAAAATAATTGATTTGTAGATTGTTAATTTTGACCAGTCACTAAGATATGTACTCATTCTTCTCATTAGATTTATTTTTTTTGCAATTTTATTAGTTATGTATTCTGCATGTTTTGAAAATGTTAAATGCTCATGCACTATAACACCCAAGTACTTACACTGTTCAAACTGTTCTATCCTTTGATTATTTATAAAAATACCTGTGCGACTCTTATTTTGTGTAGTATTAAATTTACTCTTAATTATCATAAACTTAGTTTTCGTTGTATTTAAACTTAGCCCATTTTGTGTCAGCCATTTATACAGTACTTCTAGCTCTCCATTTATTGTTTGAACAACTGCTTCAACATCCTCACCCGCCAAGTACAGCAAAGTGTCGCCAGCAAAGAGCTGAACTTTTCACCTTATGTTTTTGACAATGTCATTAATGTAAACAACAAACAGGTTAGGGCCTAAAACTGTTCCCTGGGGAACACCAAATTCATTTTCTTTTTGCATTGATGTATTATTTAAAAATCTTGTTTCCTGAGAGCGGTTTGACAGATAGCCCTGAAAACATTTGAGCACAACATCCTGTATACCATATTTTTTTAATTTTTCTAACAGCATACACCTGTCTATGGTCTCAAAAGCCCTGCGGAAATCCAGGAAAACCACCCCTATAACCATTTTTTTGCTTAAAGCACTTTTCCAATTCGTGCAGTTCTTTCGGTTTTTATAAGGCGCAATGCTACAAAGGATTTTAAATCTAGTTGAGACATTGAGGTATCGTTGACAAGGTTATAAAACTTCCACGCATTTACAGCTAAGCTATCAATGGCATTGACAAATATAGGCCGCCACCATTTTTTTCCAAGTACACAGCACCTGTAATTGACAATGCCATTATCGTGCAAATCTACCCCGCCCATGTACTTGTTATATTGAGATATTGCATTAGGTTGAGGTAGGGACTTTTCAACTTTTTGTTTCTTATCAAATCTCTTTGCACGTCCCAGGGGCTCAACACCAAAATTATTACTTGCAACAGTTACCACAGCATTATCATTCCAACGAACAATTGAAATGCTTGATACCTTATCATCTGCAGCAGAATAACTCCCACGTTCTTTTTTTCCTATTGATTTTGAATCTTCAATTGGGCATTTGTTGGTTCTGTTGTCCCGTATAGTACCGGTAGCAAAAAAGCCGTTCGTTTTCAGGTGCACAAATAACTTGAATGAGGAAAAAAAGTTATCAAAAAATATGTGGTGGTTTATTGGGTTTTTTACCACCGAAAGCAAACTCACAACAACATTGCCACCAAGCCCAAGTGGAGAGTACTTTTTGCTGGGTTCTTGTCCTGCATATGGTAAAGAATAAAATAGAAATCCATTGGATGAACAAAGACACCAAATTTTAGATCCAAACCGGACAGGCTTCCCTTCAAAAACATTTTACACAAGTGCCGTCCAAAATATGGTACCATTTGTTCATCTATGGATAAATTGTGGGCAAAGATACCAAACTGCATGTTTTTTTCATTTAGAACATTCAAAAAAGGGCGTACTTTTGAAAACATCATTTTTGTCTAACTTTTCATTGTCAGAAAGATGTAAATTTCGTTTGATATTTTGGAATCTGTTCCTACTCATGCAATTTTTTACAAGGTTTATACCTTTGTCTTCATCATTGGACCAATACAACGGTATTTGGGGAAGTTTATGGTACCCCGGAAAAAGGAGAATGCCAATAAAACCTAAAAGTTATTCTTTCTGCAATGAAAAGTTATGGGGGTTATTATCATTAGCATATTTCATCGTAAATTCTAGTATAAGATTGCTAACTCCATCATCAAAAAATAAAAAGAAAATTTCTAACGGAATTTTTCCACAATCCAAATGTTTTAAGTATTCCCTATTGTCATGTTCCACTGAGGTGGCGGAGTGGGTATAATTGATCTCATCTTTTTCCCATATCACCACAAGTGGCTCTTGACTCACAGATGCAGCTGCAATTATTTTCCTCCTTTTAGAAACAAGTGTTTCATCATCCGACGAGTCACTCAAATACTGTCGAGACTTTTTTGAATTTGAAGGGCCCGCTATATCTCTAGGAGACTCTTGCATATTTACAAAAATGTTATCATCCAGTGGGACACATCTTTGCTCTCCTAGGAACTCGGCTGACGGACCATGTAACTCAAATGTTCCCGCTATATCTTCAGGCTCCGCTGTTTCGCGTAAATTTGCCTCATCGTCAAAAGTTTCTTCGTCAGTGAGGGTGTCGACATTTGGTGGTATATATACACCATCAATATAACCTAAAAAAAAAAACAAATAATATGAAGCCTAATCAGTTTATATATACATATATATGTACAACAAAATATTATTATGTAAAAATGTAATTACCTTCCCCTTCGATTTCACTCACGGCCTCCTCCATAGCCTCTTTTAATTGTTTTTCAGTAAGAAACCGTCTATAAGACATTCTAAAGAATTTTTGCTATAAAGCGATCCGTATAACGCGAATTCTCAAGCTAAACTGCAGACCCAAACAACTTTCTTTCTAATCTTCATTCGGGTTCTGACAGGCTCTAACATGAAGTTGACCGATTTTGTAATATGTATCATCCCAGTGATGCGTTTTCGCAACGGTATATTTTATTGTTGTTTTTCATAAAGCGTTATTTGAAAAATCTATTTTGTAGTATATTTATCGTGAAGAACTATGCCCATACTAATAAATTACATCTTTTCTTTTTTTTAAATAAAATTATAAATATGTTTAGAAAATTTTTAAATTGAACAAGAAAAAAAGGATATTTTTTCCCAAAATGTAAGTCACCATAATTTTTCCTGTTTTAGTAAAACTTGAAATTTTTTAGGCTTTTATTAAATATCCATCTTTGTTTTCTTTGACTAAATGATTCAAAAATTAAAACAAAAAAAATATGAACCGCAAAAAAAAATTATTTTGAGTGTTGCGTAAGCGCATCACTGAGACAAAATGGGTTAATCTTGTTTGAAGTGCATTTAAATTGTATTACCTATTGGGTAGTACAGGTTCCAAAATTTTAGGAAACATACAACTTACATTTGCGTTTGACGTAGTAATACCCAGAAGGTCTTCTCTTCCGTGAAACTTGTAGCACTTTATAATATAATAATTCGCCTTAGGGCGTGTGTCCACGGAATCTATAAAGATAAACATGTAAAATAATAAATATTTCTCCAATCGCAAAAGTAAGACGATTTGAAACAGCTGATGATGATCCAACTCACCTTCCGCTTCTCGTCTTCGCTTCTGTGGTCTGATTTGATGTTTGCCCACGGAAGTTCACCAGGCCACCATGGTGGCCTGGTTGACTGCCTCCCCCTCCCGGGCCTACCCCTTCCCGTTGAATATTTCACCATTAATGGGATAAATCTCCTTAGCTGAGTTTGCGTCATTTTTTCCATTGATGTGGGACTGCCGTGGACAATTAAAGGCGGCAGTTCAAACCGTTGATCCTCTTGAATTGAACCTTGAACCGCCTGTAAATTGAACGTAAAAATTGTAGATATATTTTTTATTTATTTTTATTTATTTATTAATAATTAATAGCATAATGCTAACAATTTACAAATGGAGTTTATATAATAACATCTTAATACAGAATAATCTCATTAAATAATTTTTTTCCATTAAAATAATTATAACAAATGACTATAAGTTAATATTCTCCTTACAATATAAAGTACATCTTTTTTTAAAAATCTGGATTGTATTTGAAATCTTCACACTATTAGGCAACTTATTGTATTGGATTAATCCTCTGTGGAAAATATCATTTTGACTGTAGTTAGTGGTGACCATTGAAACATAAAAGTCTTCTCTGGCCCGGGTTGGATAGTCATGTACATCTGTTATATATCTAGTGTTTCTTAGTAGATATTCAGGAAGTAAACTATTTTTTATTCTATATATAAGAGTCATTGAATTTAGAAACAATATTTGTTTCACACTTAATAGACATGTTACTTGTAACATGGTTTCTATCCTTGTATATTTATTACATCCTATAATACATCTCATGACTTGATTCTGCTTTTTTTGAAGTATGCTTTTCTCCGTTACGTTCAACAAAAACAGTATAGATGAACAATAGTTAAAGTGCGGCAAAATAATTGATTTGTAGATTGTTAATTTTGACCAGTCACTAAGATATGTACCGTAGAATGGGGTTACTTTGCCCGATTTTCGAGTTTTTTTTTAATAACTTCTCTCGTTTTAAACTATGACATTTGAGATGAAACTATGTGAAATGTTAGCCTTTTTGGTATCGAAATCCATAATTTGAAGCCGGTTGGTTGGCTTCTTCCATTTTTTTTAAACGTCAAAAATTTGGCAAAGTTACCCTCGAGATGGGGTAACTTTGCCGCGGCCTATAACTTCTACAGGAAGGCAAAGATACCCAAACTAATAGCATATTTGGATTCCTTTGAAAATTTCCTTTAAGATGGATATAAATTTCTCTGAAATCTGTCAAGAAAGAAGCAAATTTCGACCTTTTATTTGAACATACTTTATTTCTTCAAACTAAATGAAATAAGTTTCAAAAAATATATTGTAAATTAACGAAAACACATAAAAACTTAAGAAAAAACAAAAAGAAACATTCTTTAAAGAAAAACAAAAGAGTTTTTTACAAACTTCTTAAGAAAAAGTGTATTCTGACACATCTTCAAATTCATAAAGTTCCCTTGAACTTGAACACGAACTGGGCGGTAACAAAATTGTTACAATTTCACTTTTAACAATGTGAGATACATCATGAACTGAAGGAAAACAAAATCGTTTACCAGATCTGCTCAGAAATTTTACTTTATAAAAATCTCCTTCCTCTATAGAGATAATTTGTGCAATGAAATGAACCTTTCTCTTTGCTGTTTCAAGCTGTACAACTACAAAACTTCCTTCTTTGACTACTGTCGCTGCAGTCTTTTGTGATTCTTCCTCTTCTGCTATCTCTTGGACATAATTTTCGACATATGTCTCCTCCGTCTCTGCAATTCCTTCTTTTTCCATTGTATCTGTGCCTTCCTCTGCTAAACTTTGGCTTGGTAAAACGTCTTCTACGTTAACGGATTTTCCGGGTTCAACGCGGACCATCTTTTTCCTTATTTTTTCGCTGGGAGCATCTGAACTGCGAGTTTTTTTAAGATAATTTACCACTGCGTCTCCTACTTGGTCACTGATATTTTCGTCAAGCCTCTGTTTGGGCAACATTTTAATAACTTCACGTCTGTTGATTGGATAAATCCCAGCCTTTCGGAATCCGTTTTTTATTATAGAGGAATGGTTTATTTCAATTTTCTGCATCAATGTCTTAAGTAAATTTGGAAAACTTGTCTTATTTAAAACTGAATCTCTTGGATTTCTGATTTTGTAATTAGTCAAAATCTGCCTCCATGCCCTTTTTAAAGGTCTAAAGAAACTTATATCTAAGGGTTGTGTCAAATGGGTAGAGTTTGCCGGCAAAAACACAAATTTAATATTTAACCTCTGACACTCTGTTAAAACTTCAACATTAACATGGGATGACAAATTGTCCCCGATTATTACTTTATCGCCCTCAAGAGACTTGGCCCATGGAACAACTATTTGTTTAAACCAGTCTACGAAGCATACGCTGTCTAACCATCCGGACTTGCTTCGATTATACCTTGTTTTTGGTGGTCCCCCAATACACCACTGGTCATACAATTTATACACCACATAAGGTGGGATAACCTGCCCCGATGCTGTTGCGGCAAACATGACTGATATTGCGGTTTTTGTTGAATTTAAAACCCTTTCTGGATATTTACAACCCCTGCGAAAGAGGCACTTTTGCGAGCCAGGGTCATCTGATAAGTTTGTTTCGTCGAAGTTCAAAATTCTGTCGGGTGTTACATTTTCTAGGCTAACTTCTAGATTATTGAAATAATGATGAAATTCTTCCTCCGTTTTCTCTGCTCTCACACGCTTTATGTTTTGGCACTGTCTTTGTGTTAAACGGTTCTTGTATCTTTTTAAAAAAGAATATGCCCATTCTTTCCCTGGCCAATTATTTTTAAATTTTGCTATCGTCAAACCATTAGAATCCAAATAGCTTTTCACTACCATGCATAGGTCAAACAGTGTAAGAGGGCTTCCAAATTCCGAACAAGCTATGAGAACATCTACAAAGCTTCTTTCTACGGCCTCTGATAACACTGTTGGTGCACCCACACTACCGCAGTGCTTGTTTTTAACTTTATTTAGGATGGTTCTACGAGGAATATTAAAAGTGTCAGCAGCAACTTTTGCAGTCATCCTTTTTTTTCGTACAGCAGTAACGGCCCTATTCAAATCTTCGTCCTTATAATCCCTGTACCGTCGGGTACCTAATTTTCTCTTATACTGCCTCGGCATTTTCTAGAAAAAAAGAAAAGCTGATTTAATTCAGGAGATACTCCAAGCACAAAAATGAGGGGTAACTTTACCACCCGCCTCAATTTTCTTTTGTGTAGCAGTTTGGCACCATCTAATGCATTTACAACTCTAACCTATAATAATCTGCCTCATATCCAAAACCGGTATATCTACTCTTAACGGTTTCCTTTCCACACACCTTAGTATAGCAACGTGTTCAGACATACGTAACTATAGCAATATACTTTTCCACTTATAATTAGTTAATAAAGTTTAACTTACCGTAATATTTTATCGCAGACGCTAAGTTAGACTACCACTTGGTGCTCGGACATTTTAAAACAACACTACGGTGTTGCCAAACTTTAAAAATGAATTTTATTTAATATCACTACACGTTTGGCAAAGTTACCACATCAGGCAAAGTAACCCCGTTTTACGGTACTCATTGTTCTCATTAGATTTGTTTTTTTTGCAATTTTATTAGTTATAGTCTGCCCAGCGGTAATTGACAGTCGAAAGGAATGAAAAATAAATCACTATGATGCCGTAGGGAATTTTTAAAAATTCGGAATACTAAAAAACTATGTAGTACGCGTACGCCTATAGTTTTTTAGCATTCCGAATTTTTAAAAGTTAACAACGGCGTCACAGGAATTTTTTGTCCTTTCGTTCCGAGTGTCAATTACCGCTGGGCGTATTATTATGTATTCTGCATGTTTTGAAAATGTTAAATGCTCATCCACTCTTGTTTCCTGAGAGCGGTTTGACAGATAGCCCTGAAACCATTTGAGCACAGCATCCTGTATACCATATTTTTTTAATTTTTCTAACAGCATACACCTGTCTATGGTCTCAAAAGCCCTGCGGAAATCCAGGAAAACCACCCCTATAACCATTTTTTTGCTTAAAGCACTTTTCCAATTCATTAAGACAGTTTGTAATGCACTCTCGCAGGAATTATTTTTTCGGAAGCCCGCCTGATACTCGCTAAGTAGTTTGTTTGTTTCAAAATATTCTATAAATTGTTTATTAACTATAACTTCGAGCAATTTTTCATACACAGGAACCATATTTATAGGTCGAAATTCTTCACTTTTGTTTGTGTTTGTTTTCTTTTCTATGGGGATGATTGTAGACTTCTTCCAGTTTTTTGGAAATGTTCCATATTCTAAGCTGCTATTTATTAACTGTAAAAATCTATCCCCAGTAACTTCAAAGGCCTTTTGCAGTATGTTTGTTGTTATACCATCTACACTGCTGTTCTTCTTTTTTAGATTCTTAACTGTAGTTTGTAATTCCATTAATGAGATTGGACTAAATTTCTTCATGCTTGTGTTACAGCGCTCTATCTTGCCTACTACCTCTATAATGTCCTGGTTACTTAGCTTCATGGTTATGATGTTATGAGTTATGATAGATGTTGATTTACATATATCACATTTAAAAGCTATGTGTTCTACGTTTTGCACACACATCACATTCCATTTCTGTAGGTTACCATCGGCGATTTTTTGACTTAAATTTATACAATAATAAGTTGGTTTTTTCAGAAAAATATTGATGTTACAATGTCAGTTTAACTCCGTTTTATCAATTTTACAGTTTAAATCGCGAAAAACTACACTAGTTTTCCCGATGTTTACAGATTTTCTCGGACCGACCGATAAGTGATGTGTTTATTGACAGCGCTACAATGTATATTAGGCGCGACCTGTGAGTTTTTTTACAGGTAGGTCAAAATTTCGTGGGCAACCAGTTATATCAACGCAACAAGCAAAATGCACTTTTTTAATTGAGGAAAGTTTTTTAATAATGTGCCTAGTTTTGCCAAGAAATTATTTACCTACAAATAAACACCGCCAAAATCATAAAATAGGCACTGTTTCATTGAACCTTGCTACTCTAGACGTTTGACTTTTAGTATTACTTTTCTATGTGTTTTATAGTCTAAGATTGTTAGCGGCTTCCCGTTTTGATAAGACTGCGTCTCCTCAATAGAGGCCACGCCTTGTACTAAAAGTATGATACAAGCTGCCATGTGTAGTAGATATGAGATTTCCAATAATTTTAAAAATATTTTATCGAGAAACAAGTGCTAAACTTGTTGCCAATACACCTTTTAGAGACGATATAATTTTGTGAATAACAAAAATTTAAAAAAAGTTTAACCGAGCACAGGCTCGAACCCACGACCTCTTGTTCACTAGCTCATCTCAAATATCTTTAGACTAGCTGAGACTCTACCTCTGGACTACGTTGCTAATGTGAGAAAGCCCGTGCCGATGCCGTTATATTTGATGACTAACATTGGCGTGACTGAGATCGTATTTCTATGTTTAGCGGCTAATTAATAATACATTAATACAATGCAATTACAATGCGCATATTAGGTACCTAATTAGTTTTTCTTTGTCCAACCCAAATGTTTCGAGAGTATACTTCACGGGGCGGTTCGAGTGTTTTTTCATAGTGGGAGTGGCGTGTATATAGTCAATAGAATGGCGTCAAGTGCACAGGTGTGTGCACTTTGGGCGGGCATCTGTCCTTCCGATAAAATGAAACGATTTGTTACGGTAGTTTCGCAAAGCGAGACTAGTGACGATGAGGACGAGTCACGTGTCCTCCAATTTTATTTTCTTCATAATTGACTAATTAGTATTCTTTGTTTTTTTTGTTTCAGTTACGAAACCATTCTTCACGAGGTCGTGAAGTGTCATCAGATTGGCCGACTGTAATATAATAGGCCTCTTTATACCGGACCCAAACTTATTGGTTCCTTTGAGTATACGCAATGCATGCTTAGGAAACGATAAATAATAACTTTATGGGTTGTGGAATATAAACATAACCCGGTAGAAAATAGGATGGGAACACGGAGACGACAGTCTAGTTTTGACGACGCGTTCATAATAAGACCTTTTATTTTGTTTCTAATTTTATGTATTTTATTTTATTATTTACCAATATATTGTTTAATTGACCTTTCGGCATTTTATTATTAAAGTAGTTTACACATTCTTACCGGACAAAAATACTCACTGTAAGACGAGTTGAGTGTAAACTACTTTAAATAATAAAATGCCGAAAGGTCAATTAAACAATATATTTGAAATTAATTAAAATGAAATAAAATACAAAAATCGGGAACAAAATGAAATTAATGCGTCGTCAAAACTAGACTGTCGTCTCTGTGTCCCCATCCTATTTTCTAACGGGTTATGTTTATATTACACAACCCATAAAGATATTATTTATCGTTTCCTAAGAATGCATTGCGTATACTCAAAGGAACCAATAAGTTTGGGTCCGGTATAAAGAGGCCTACTATATTACAGTCGGCCAACCTGATGACACTTCACGACCTCGTGAAGAATGGTTTCGTAACTGAAACAAAAAAAAACAAACAATACTAATTAGTCAATTATGAAGAAAATAAAATTGGAGGACACGATACTTGTCCTCATCGCCACTAGTCTCTCTTCGCGAAACTACCGTAACAAATCGTTTCATTTTATCGGAAGGACAGATGCCCGTATAAGCAGTCCTACAGCGTTTAGACCCTGGAAGTTCGTTAGCCACGTACCGGTCGTTATCCAGTACTTTCGTCACTATAAAGGTGCGTTTCCTATGGAGCGGCTGACGCTCGCGGCTGCCGCTAACGCCTAGTACTGCTCATGTGGAAATTTAATGTAGACGCAAGCTTCAACGTCAATGGATTACTGGCGTCAGCCGGCCGCTCAGCGGCAGCCGCGAGCGTCAGCCGCCCCATAGGAAATGCACCTTAAAGGGTCCTTTATATCGAGGTTCAAGCTTGCGACTCTGACCGTCATTAGAGCCTTTATTTGCTTGAACCAGCACGTGTTCGCCAACCGTAAATTTCGTCAATGGGGCATGCCTTTTATCGTAATAGTTTTTTGGAGTACGTTGTTGTTTTTCTATTTCTTGAGAAACGTTATTTCTCAAGACCTCTAGGTCTTGCCGTTGATCGCATGTGACCTCGGACGTTAAATAAGCGTCATGTACCATACGTGGACGGTACCCAAAGAAGTCATCATTTTTAACAGAAATATCTAAATTAGCATTTAATTGTGCTTCAACATCTTTGGACGTTAAAAGTTTGAATTTCGTAACTTCGGTATGCACCATGGGTATAGGCGAGGTATTTACTTCTTCGTAACAAGTAAATCCCCTGGCTACAACCCTGCCTTTTTTGTAACAAATGTCCTTACCCGACGCGTTTAAAACAGGTATTTAAATCATTACTTTTAGGAATTTGCGGAATCCGTAAAACATTTACTGACTCACCTGTGGATGGTACTTCATGACCCAATAAATGACATTTTAAACACTCAATCCGTTGTTTTGGGCAGTTGGACTGAAAATGTCCCTTAGATTTGCAATTATAGCAATGAATATTTTTCAGGTCAAGTTTTCTTTACGGCCGCTGCTCGTTAAACATGGATTCTGGTTTTGGGTTTCGGCGTCCACTACTCCCCTGGTACACGTGACTATTTTCTGTTGATTTTTCATCCCGTAGAGTTGACAAGTACTCCTCATATAGAGCCTCTGGGGTCACGTAACGCCACGCCCTAGCACCATTTTGAATAGTTACGTTTACTATACCATCGATTAAACATGAAACTGCATGGCGGCCTGTAATTTGGCACGTCCTCAGTAGCTCCATCTTACTAAAATAGTAATTGGTCATCGTCTCGTGTCTTTCTTTAATTCGTCCAATCATTTTTCTTAACACAGTGGCGTAGTCAACATGATCAGGAGAACTCTTGGAAATCAGTGCCGTCCATTCATCCCAAGAACTTGGATATGTTGTGAGGCTATGATACCAGGTTCCCCAACCCAACCTGCCAAACGTGACTGCATGTTATATGCAGTAGTAGTGTCATCCCAATTATTGATTGCCTTCAGTTGATTTATCTTTTCCAGCCATTTTGCAGCTGACAAATTTTCGTTTTCCGGATTAAACTCCGGAATGCAGTCGCTTTTTAGAGAAAGCCGTCGATTCTGTTTGTGTTCCTTGTTTTGCAAAAATTTCGAGTAACTGTTCCATGTCAGGGAACGTGTACGTATAGGCGTTTTACCATGTGGAGACATACGTAACTGCCTCTCACTTGTAGTAACTCTTTTCTTTGACTTACCCCCGTCTAAGGGATTGTCTATTGTCCTCTTGCGACTTTGCCTCCGGGATGAACTCCGTGGTGATTTATTTTTGTACCTTCTTTCCGAAGAACCACCGCTGGACGAACTCTAAGACGAGCTAGTTGAACGTTTTCTTGAACGACCCATTGGTACGTAACACCAAAACACTATGCAGATACGTAAAAACACAAAGGTATCGTTCACGTCGTTTTAATTGTTTCTGACACTCGCACTAAGCACTAAATGTAAATTGTCCACCCCACACCTGAACTGTAAACTACTTTAAATAATAAAATGCCGAAAGGTCAATTAAACAATATATTTGAAATTAATTAAAATGAAATAAAATACAAAAATCGGGAACAAAATGAAAGGGCTTAATATCAATGCGTCGTCAAAACTAGACTGTCGTCTCTGTGTCCCCATCCTATTTTCTAACGGGTTATGTTTATATTACACAACCCATAAAGTTATTATTTATCGTTTCCTAAGAATGCATTGCGTATACTCAAAGGAACCAATAAGTTTGGGTCCGGTATAAAGAGGCCTATTATATTACATGAGAAAGGAAAACTATTTTATTTTATACGGGATAGATTAATACAATAATAATAATAGTCTTTTTACTCTTCCACCGAAAATTCTACCGAAAAGCTTAATAATCAAATACAGAAACTGTCAAGACGTATACCACGACTCTCTAATAATAGCTGCCTGTAAAAACTGCCAACTTATCCCTTCTTCATTCAAAAAATTCATCTGTTTACATTAACGCCATAAAAACTAATTGCCGTAGAAATAGGATATTTTCTTTTAATCCCTGATCGTTTTTAAAGGGAACCATAACTGTTTGGGTCGTGCCTATAGTTTGTTCACAAATCGGTGAATATATAGTCTGTTCAGTATAGTAAATGATAGTTAATTAAAATTATATTACATCACTTTCGTGGCAGTTACCCTACACTACTTTTTTTTTATGAAAATATGTATTTACAGCTATTGAAATGGAATGTTATGCTGGTGGATATCCGGTACCAAGGATCTCCTGGAGACGTGAGAACAACGCCATCTTGCCCACCGGTGGTTCTATCTACAGAGGAAACAAGCTTAAAATAAAGTCGATTCGGAAAGAGGACCGTGGCACTTATTACTGTGTGGCTGAAAACGGAGTTGGGCGGGGCACAAAACGTAAGTTACTCAACAATACTGACCAACGAGCAAAAAAATGGCCAACACGTAATATAGAGGTAAAAATTTATTTTTAAACAAAATGTAACATTTTATCTAGGCAACATTGCTGTAGAAGTAGAATTTGCTCCAGTTGTGACAGTTCCAAGACCACGTCTAGGTCAAGCTCTTCAGTACGACATGGACCTTGAATGCCACGTAGAGGCGTATCCTCCACCTGCCATCGCTTGGGAAAAAGACGATATAACCTTATCAAACAATCAGCATTATAAAGTATCACATTTCGCCGTTGCTGACGAATTTACTGATACAACTCTAAGGGTAAGATTTTTAATCTTTATATATTTATTTATTCAAAAAGTCCAACAATCTAATTAATAGGGCCATTCACAAATATAACAATTTACAATAGCATTAAATTAATGTAAATGCAGTTTGTATCAACAATTACAATCGCAGACACACTAGATTAATAACAAACTACCACATACAAATTAATAGGAAGACATGCTCAGGTCGCACATTGACGACACTCTATTATATAAGGAACACATTCGATAGACGGGAGACATACAGGATGCATTTGTTAAAAATTTTTAAATAAAATTTCATTGACTAAATTTTTTGCAAATTTGAAATTTTATAATTGTTTCAGGTTATTACAATTGAAAAGAGACAGTATGGACAATATGTCTGTAAAGCAGCAAATAAATTGGGCTCATCTGAAGGCCGAGTGGAACTTTTTGGTGAGTATATTTTATATTTTTAAATACATATTATAGTAAATTTGTTATAGAGTATCGTAACGTAATAAAGCATTATTTATAATATTGACGTAAGGTAGTACGTTTTTTATATAAACGTGTGAACTAGCGCTTGCTGTAAAAAACTAAGTGTTACATTTTTTTCTTTAATTGATGTTTTGATTGAAACCTTTATAAAACAAATATCCAGAATGATAACTCATTCGTTGAGCATTTTCAGCTACTTTGCTTCAGAAACTAGGTACCAATTTAGTTGGAATGCTAGACAGTTTTACTGCATATTAAAATTTGTTCTAGAGTATTTTTTTTATTTTCTTATAATTTGGTCAGAATTTAAAGGAAAACCACCCCTAATGATGACTCCTATGCTCCTATACCTTTCTTTCTCGTATGGAAACCAGTTTTTGTAAGAGTTAATAAAATGTGATTTTTTTTTATTTATTGTAGGTTGATTCTTATGAAATGTTTAAATTCTTGGAAGTAAATTTTGGACAGGAAAAATTAAATATTTTTTTTAAGAGAAATATTTTTGTTCCACATAATGTTAAGAACTGTGTGTTTTGTTACATACAACTTGTCAAATATAGCTTTACCTCTGAGTTAGCCCCGTTCACTAGAAGATCAGTGGCAGATTTAGGGGGGGGGGGGGGGCTAGAGCCTTGTACAAAAAGGATTTCAATAGCGAATTTAATAAAAATAAATATTGTAACATTAACATTAACCATTCCTTCATATTCTACAAAATATTATAAACACAATACAAGCATTTTGCCGCCTATGTAGGTCTTTGAAATGAATTAACCCAAACAAATATGAATAATACATCAATACTAGTATGTAATATGAACTATGAAAGCCTTTTTTGGCATTTTTCTCCAAAAACCTGTATTTCGAAACTACATTTTTTCAAAAATATCCCCAAACATAATTTTTAAAACTGGTATATTTTTCGAAAATATATTTTTTTGAAAACAATATTTAGAAAATTATATTACGAACTTTAGTAACTTGGAAAATGTTAATGAAAAAACAAAAAAAAACATCCTGAACAAACCCAAACGAACCTTTTTTGGGTTTGATTGGGTTTCCTTAGGTTTGGTAGGTGGGAATTGAAAAAGAAACAGCTTTTATGTTTAGTTTCTTACTCCTTATTTAAAACATGGCCAGAGTCAATTCACCGACCATTCTTGTTACTTAGTAATTATTTCTCGACTACCGGTAATTTAATTTTTCTAAAAAAAATACAGGCTACTAATAAAAAACTTCCAATAAATACAACATACTTTTGTTCAAAGCTTGTTGCTGCTATTGGCATTTTAAACGAAGAAATTACCATTTACCCACACTTTTGCTATAAGGAAATCAAAGTGTGGGTTACTAACTAAACTGGGTCTAGAAACTTGAAATTTGGCACAAAGGTTTCTTATATAACGTAGCATCCACTAAGAAAAGGTTTTTTAAAATTCAGCCCCTAAGGGGGCGAAATAGGGGCTCAAACGTTGTATGGAGAAAGAATATTAACAAATCAACCCCTAAGGGGTGAAATGGGAGTTTAAAGTTTGTAATGGAGTAAAATTGTTATCCCGCGGACGAATTCGCGGGCGAAAGCTAGTTTATATTATTATATTAAATAAAGTTGTTTCGGCCTACTTTTTATGTAACGTGAAATAAGCCAATACTAGTAAACAGCAAAGATTCAGTAAGTTTTTGTTAAATGATGTATAAGAAAAATATTTTCAAATGATTAGCATGATACTACTATCAAAAATTAAACTCTGTGTTAAAATACTTTCAACATACTTCAATAATTCAAAGCAAAGTAAGTTAAAAAGTACCTTCTACATCTTAGAAGAAAACCGGAAAAAACAAATTTTATATACTTCGCATGTTGATCGGCCATTGTCCACAAAAATTACTAAACACCAACACTAAAAAATTGTCACTTAACCAATGAATCTCTAAATAATATCAAAGGCTCACAAATAAACACAACCAAACGCTACTTCCTTTTTACCCAAAAGTGCAAAATACAACTGGCGGCGGCCCGGTTCTGATCGATTAGTTGCCGTCCGCCCACTTTTGCTAGACGTGCTGAGCACGCGTGCCTCTAGAGCACTAACTTTTAAAATCCCGACTGATGCCAAACGAACCTTTTCGCCCACGCATTGGACGGATTCAGCAGGTCTATTGAATAAGGCTGGTACTGTATGACACAAGAGGTCGACTACCGGTCGATTTATGCCCCGCCTAGACGGTAAAATTGTGTGCCATGTTGACCTTTTTCACGTATGTTGCAACACTACTTCATAGAAATAAAATATTTAGGGCTCGCGGCGCGCCGGGCGCCGTCTTGATTGTTAAACAATAATATTTATATTACAAAATAGTATTGACATCAAAATTAATTAGTAGTACCAAGTTTCGATCATCCATCACATTGGTTAACTGAAACAAAATATTTTAAAAGTAATGTCTATTACGTAAACGTGGCGTAAAATACACTAATACCGCGTCAAGAGGAACTGTTTGCTTTGCGGTCGCCCCAGTCGCTTTTTGGTTTCGGCGTCACTGAGAACAGACCAAAAGGTGCCAGCCCCCAGACTGTGTTAAAATGTTTGCGCACCCTATATATTTATGCATGAAACTTTAAATATCAGCAGTCCATTTTAATTTGGACGTCATTGACTGAACCACGAATTAAACATTTCCTAAGAATCACCCTATATTTTAATTTTCCTATTTTAGTTAAGATTTTTTTTATTGATTTATTATTATAGTGCATTGTGTAGATTAGTTTCTTGCATATTGCTTTATTTGTGTGTAGAATCCGTTATCCCTGTATGCCCGCCGGCCTGTGGTTCGAGCCGATACGGGGACGCGTCCACCCTATCCACAAGCACTGCAGCATTATTTATAACGCTCCTCATCTGTATTTACAGGTAAGTAACGGTTTTTACGATTTATTATGGTGGTGAGATATAATAATGTAATTACACACGAGCAAAAATTGAATGGTCCATTACAGAATTTGCCAGTCACATTTTTATGACCTTCTCTGTATAATTAAAATTGCGGTAGGTACGATGTTAAGAAGTCCATACACGAGCATGTCGACTCGAAAAAAAAAAATAGCCATTTCAGTGCTAGAAGGGCGTAACTCCACTACTTGACACTTGGTAAATGCGCTAGTAATATGTAGATAATATTTATTAACCCTGACGCATTCGCCAAATTTAACGAACGTTGGTTCGTGCTATTTGGTGAATGCGCCAAATTTCATCCCCGAACTATTGGGGAGGGGGACTCGATCGCGTCCCATCGAGGGATCACGTTCCATCGAGGCAACGGACCGCGATGAAACTTTGCATAGAGGAAGCACACGTCGCAGAAAGGAATTAAGTTACTTTGTGTCCCAACTGAGTAGGTTACTTCTACCCTACTAGTGATTTCTTCAGGATAAACAATCTGCGGGATAAAACCCTGCGCATTCAGCAAGTGTCACGAGAGTGGTTTCATTCATTCAAATTTCGTTCATAAAATAAAATTTCTTACAGTTATGGATGATTGAAGCCATATTTTTCTTGTAGTTTTTTTTTTTTTGATCGGGAATGTAGTTCATATTTTTTTTAAATTTTATTTTAGTTGTTTTTTGAAGGTAGATTGTCTTTTTTCAGAAATTTCAATGCCAAACATTAACTATCCAGGATTACTTTGGCTAAATAAAGGTAGAAAAATTGGTCCATCCTACACTGTTTTATTACTTCTACTAATAAAGCAGCAGTATTTCAGAATTTAAACTACAAATATGAGTGAGCTGACTCTGTATCCATAAGCTACGACTTTACCAATAAGTTGGTAATGGACTTTCGACTAAGTGTCAAATTTTCATCTAAAACTGTATGTAACCTTTTGAAGTTTTTTAAATGTTTATTAGCTAAAAATTTTATGCAATTGGTAATTTTCATCAGAGTGATCAATATTGAAATCCAGCGAACCCCTTAAAAATCGAATTTTTACAGTCGATATTCTATGACTATGACTTTATTTGGTCACTATTAAACATATTTACCTTAAGGACAAAGTCTTCTGTTAAGATATAGAGTGTTTTTATTATTGAACAAAAATAATTTAAAAAATCTTTTGATATAAACTTGATACAACTTCAAACAATTTTGAAACAATAATAGAATGAATAATATTTTAAATCATCATTTCTTATTTAGACAAATAAAGATTAAGGAATTTGATGATTCGTATGTTGGTGAATTACTGATTTAGTAGTTTGCGAGCAGTCAAACTGAGCGCACCTTCTGAAGATCCCAACCACACAAATATTGACATATGATTTGTTAACAATATCGCTAGATCGTTCGTCAATTTGACTTTATCTACATCTTAACAGCTACCCACATAACCAATGGATATTTATATTCTGTGGATATACATGCGATATGGTAGTATGTATATATGTAAAGTATGTGCATTAAATTTAATAAACATTCCATGCATATCACCTGAATATAAAAATCCATTGATATTTTGTGGGTACTAAATTTATGGGTTTATATTATGCCTTGTATAGAATTAACAAAGTTTGTATGAAGAGAAAGTTTCTTTAACTTTGTTCAACAACAGATAATTTGTCTCTTTTCACAAGACTGACCTTAAAAGTTGCTTAGGTTGGGTTCATCATTCAATCGGCAGCTCATCTGAAAAAATAAACTCATATGTATATTATTTTTAATAGCTCTTACCCTTACCATAATTTTATGGTTACTATTCTGTGAAGCCTTTCAGGCTTTTATGGGTTAATTACATAATTACCCATATTTTTAAGTGGAATTTTAAAATAGCACAGCGCAGCTTTAAAATGGTACAACTACTTACGCACTGGTAATACTCTACATATATATAATTTTGCATTGTCTTCATAATTGAAATTACCAGCACTGAAAAATTTGGATTGGATTTGGATGAAAGTGGATTTATTTAAAACTATGACTCTGTACTTTTAAAAAACGGAATCTCTAGTTATATATGTATGCACTATAGCATTGATATGGAATACAAACCTCACGAGTCAAAGTTTTTTATAAATTGGATATTTTTTTTTTAAATCCCATATTTAATAATTAATAATAGGTTTAAAACGTATTGTTTGTTACGCTATGCCTATCTGGCGGCATTTATTGAAATACGACTATTTTTGAGCTAAAAACCTCTTAAAGGATGAGTAAAGTCTTTAGAAATTGGCTTACGAAGTACTTGACAACGACGGTTTTATATTTAAACATGATAAGAAAAAATGAGCAGCTTTTTATTTTTCACAGCAGCTAGGGTTAAATTAAATATATTTTTTAAATGGTGTTTATACATAGCAAACCTTAAAGTTCTTTTTTAAACCCTGACATAGGCTAACTAAAGCGTATATGTGCAAAACTCACTTTAGAAAAATTGGAAAAATGGACATAACGCAGAATTTTACGAGGAATCCAAGAAGCGGTGGGTTTTGAGGAAATTCGACTTCATAACGCAAATTAGCGATAGAATTAATGGTCGCTCTAAAATTTGTTGGGTCATTAAGAACCAAAATTCACTCTGCTCTTTTTAGCCAATTAAATGATATGTAGCAATTGAGTCGGGTGGCAAAAACCAGAGCTGGGCAAAGCACTGAGTAAAAAGGCTTCAAGCCCTAACCACTAACCCAAAGTGTTTGGAAGCACTAATTACTTTACTTTGTTAATGGACCAATTACTCCTACAAGTAATTGTCCTCCAAGCGCTTTCGATTATGGCTTCGAGCCCTTAAAAGTGCTTTAAGCCCTTGCAAAGTACTTTAAGCCGTCACATAATAGCTTAAAACTCTTGACAGGTAATTGACCTCTAAGCTCTTTCGAAAATGGCTTCAAGCCCTTAAAAGTGCTTTAAACCCTCAAGTAATAGCTTAAAACGGCACTTTTCTGTATTTACTATTGTTCGTTATCGCGGCTAGCCTCATAATTTTTTGAGTTTCAAGACAATTTAAAAGTTTTTGTTAATTTACAGGGCTTGCAAGCACTTTAAAACTGCTTGTAACACTTTGAAAGGACTTAAAGCACTTTTAAAGAGCTTGCAGTTACGAAGTTCTTATGTAAAGTAATTTAATTACAAATTTAAAAAAGGGCTTGCAGCTGCTGTGCTTGTAAGCACTGAAAGATCTTGCAAGCTCTCGAGCTCTGTCCAGCCCTGACAGTAACCACTTCGCTGAAGCTAAATTTTATACTTGTAGGATATTTTCGTGAGTTCCTGTTGACCGCCATCGTGAACTACACGTTGTGTGATATCTGCATTGATGTCTTAACTGACATGCTGTTCATTATAGCTCAACGGGATCTCGAGAAAATATCCTATCGATTCTAATCCCGGTATTTCTAAACAGCGGGTACGAAATTTGGAAGAATATATAATATAAGAAGAAATCTGTTTTTTCCATTTTGTAATATTTTTTCGAAATCGGTAATATTGCTTTTACGTTAAATGGCTTCTATTATTCTTAGTTTAGAAGTTGACTGCAAAACTCACTCTTTACTTTTTTAAAAACTTATTTTTGAATTCTCGTGTAGCTTTGATATAGAAGAATGATAAAGTAATTCAACCTCGTAATTCAAGTTTTACTTTCTAGGACGAAAAAGTATCAAGACAGTTTTTATTGATATCTCGACAAAAGGCAAAGAGTGAGCGAGTAGTTTTGCATATATACGACTCGCCATTTTTTTTATTTAAAAGGACATTTTTAGAAGAAAAAGTTTAGCATACGATTGAGCTTATTTTTGTTGTGTGTCTGGTCTGAGAGTCATTTTCATGTTTTTTGACAGCTAATGTAAGTGCTTTCGCTCAAACATCCAAGTGCTCGCGTATGTTTCAAATTTATTATTTGCCTTGTCAAAATGTTTGGTCATGAAAATAAGGATTTCAGGAACTTAGAAATAAGGAAAAACATTTTGACGAGGCAAATAATTCATGCCATCTCATGGTCTTTGAGCGGTATGACGTTTGAGCCCAAAATATGATTGACTGCCAGACGTTCCCCCAGACGCGACTACCCGCAGTTCTACCGAAAACACATTTTTACACGAAAGTTGTATACTTCAAGTGTGAAGTATGATTTATTTAATTTCGTGGTAAGTTATAGTACATTGAATAATTTTTGGCCCTTATTTTTTTATGCGCTAATTCCCCAAAATAAGGGAGGAAATAACCCCCGAAGTTCACCCGCAAAAACTAATTTTGGTCGGTACCTATGAGAAGATAAAATTAGAGTTTATAGGAATGTAATACACTGCCAGTGGTTTAATATCAACATTTTTCTTATACGTGAAATCGACCAAAATTTGTGGTGACTAGAAATGATTTTCAGGGGCGAATTTCGCCCTTATTTTGTAAAAATAGCACGTAAAAATACGTGCCTAATATTTTTTGATGTGCTATAACATATCAATAATCGCTGAGATACACCTGGGGTGCCCTTCTTGTTAGTTCAATCGTTTTCTAAAATTTTTCTTTGGCTTCGAAATTATTCTCTGTCGGTGTTGAGACCGGCTCTATAGAATTGTATACAGTTATATATTTTTATAGTTAACAATATTTATTTTTGTCTTTGTATATCGTGGTTTATTAAGATTAGGTTTTGCAGGCACGTTGCTTGGTCCTTTGTATAATTAACATGTCCATAGTAAGTTAAGTTTTTTACATACCTAGTTTTTTTATAGAATATTTTTATGAGTGAAACAAATAAATTAATGACAAAAATTATTAAGTACATTCCTCACAAAGACTGAGAAACTGGTAGACGATTTCAGTTTTAAATTTTGGTTCGTGAATCTCTATTTAGATATCGTAGACTAATGTCTATAACTTTGTGTACTTGTATGTTAAAGAAGAAAAATTGCGCAGAGGTTTAGGTGATTGCGCAATAAACACTGAATTTGAATTTTAAGTTCTTAGGAATAATATACTCATAGTGTTTAGATTTTTGTATATTAGTACCTTTAATTTTATAATCGAATTTTAATTCTTACAGAATAAATTTACATAAGATATTCGTTTGTGTTTTTGATCTCGGGTTGGCATCAAGCTCGAATATTTTTCATACACTTAGGTTTATAATATATGAAGATTTCTAATGGACATGTACGTTAGGGCGATTTTTGACAACTCGTGGTATGTAATTATTTTTTCCGGGCCATTTTGTCGCGCATAAGCCTCTTCAAGGGTACGTTCCGAAAGTAACCATCTTGGTGATTTTGTGTCCCGTATGTGACTTGCAGCCCTATTCTGGAGATTAAGACGTTTCCTCGATGATGAGCCCTAGCAACATCATCGGCAAATGCGTTCCCTGTTTTCGAGAATAGAAGGGCAGATAGTTTCCTGAAAAAAAAAATGATTCTTGCTGTCAACCGTACCGGTAAGTATTGGTTACTGTTTGGTGACTTTCGGAACTTACCCTTTACTGTTTGGTGACTTACGGAACATACCATAAGCGTATTATGCCAAATTGTCAAAATTGACGTTTATACAGAAGGATAAACGTCACCTGGCAAATTTTGACGTAAGACTCTAGAAGCGTCTTAGGGTACAAACTCGGTAAAATCAGGTTTCCCTCTTTCAGGCAGTCGGCGCCGACTGGGGTCGGCGCCAACTGGGGCCTAAAATTTACGTAGTTTTTTTTTTAAATTATCAATAGTGATAATTTAAAAACAAGGAAAATTAAGGCCCTGGTCGGCGCCGATGACCTGATAGCAGGAAACCTGCTTTTACTGTGATTGTAATCTAACACGCAAAAAATGACCCAGACGCTTATATTGTCAAGCTCTTAACTGCAATCTCTTTAATATTTTTGCTCGGAATTTTTTAACAGACACGTGATCAGTCGTATTATTACAAGTCGTGCGTCTGTCAAATATTAAGAGCAAAAAGATTGGAATTAAGAACTTAACATACAGGGTGTCTAAAATAGGTGATACCACTATTGCTATCTCCGAAACGGCAAAAGATACGAGGTCAGTTAAATTAGAGAAAATGTGCCATTTTTAGTCCCTATTCATATTCCCTTTACGGAGTTGGCAAATTCTCTATAGTTTCTTATCTACAGGGGATTTTTTAAAAATAGTCAAAAATTTAATTCTTAAATATCTCGAAAACTATTATAGTTAGAAAAAAATTGCTTTAACAAAAATCACACGATTTTTTACCTTCTATAAAGTAACGTTATTGTTTTGTTTACCATTTGTTTTTATTGAGTTACTGATACTAACTTGTTTTTTTCAAATACGGACCTGAACTTTTTGCTCCATTTTTAGAAAGAATACTTTATACCCTTTACAACTGTGTATAACTTGAAAATATTTTCCTACGTTTTGATCAAGAATAGCAACATCCTCAGGATTTTCTAACAATACGGACCTGGAATCTTCCATGTTAAGGCACAATTCACAACCTATTGCTATGGTTTGTGGTTGTGAAATGGCGCATTTACTTGAAAAATGCCAGGTCCGTACTGGTAGAATATCCTGATGATGCTATTCTTCACCAAAACGTCGAAAAACATAATCAAGTGATACACAGATGTAAACGGTATGAAGTATTCTTTCAAAAAATGCAGCAAAAAGTCCAGGTCCGTATTTGAAAAAAACAAGATAGTATCAGTAACTTAATATAAACAAATGATATAAACAAAACAATAAAGTTACTTTAGAGAAAGTAAAGAATCCTGTGATTTTTGTTAAAACAATTTTTTTCTAACCATAATAGTTTTCGGGATATTTAAGAATTAAATTTTTGACTATTTTTAAAAAATCCCCTGTAGATAAGAAAGTATACAGAATTTGGCAACTTCGTAAACGAAATATGAGTAGGGACTAAAAATGGCACATTTTCTCTAATTTAACCGACCTTTTACCGTTTCGGAGATAGCAATAGTGGTCTCACCTATTTTAGACACCCTGTATATACTATGTATTGTAAATTTCTAAACCTAAGTTGATGGGTACAGTCAGCCCAAAATAAAAATGGTACAGAACATGGCGCAGGCACAAGTTTCGAGTTGGCTTCTTTATCTCCGTTGTCCAGCCTCCAAGTCGGTTATTCACTATCACTAATGTAGTATCCCACATAACATCAATGGATTTTTATATTTTATGGATATGCAGTTGACATACATAGGATATTTTACTTCTACAATATCGCATGAATGTCAACTGTATATCAATACTCGTCGACTATGTGGGTTGCTAAAATTGTTTTAATTAAAAATGCCTCCTTGTCGACTCTAGAAACATAAACTAAAGAATTAGGTTTGTACATAGATATATTTCAATTCAATAATGAAGTAAAAATACAGATCTTATAGGGATCCTGCTACGAAAGTACGAAAAAACATATTCGAACACATTTTACAAAATTATAAAAAGGAAGTAAATACTGAAAATAAGATTTTGTCGAAATTTAGAATGAGCGGACCTGTAGGTATAACTATTTAATTCGAAGGAAAACTACAGTGCTTTCATTTCAAAACTAGAGATGTCAAACTATCGACAGCGGCTATCGATAATATCGATAGTTGTACAAAAACTATCGCTATCGAACTATCGATAGTTTGTATTTAACTATCGATAGTGGCAACTGACAACATCGGCAACATCTCATCTATCTACACGGAAACTGGGAATTCCCACATTATTGTTATTTGTGCTCTTCTGCATTTTAATTTGTTTTGTACTGTACTTCGTGTCGTCGCGTCGCGTTTTGCTGTTCACTGGTACAGACTACCACACTACGGTTCGTTTAGCTCATTTGTAGCCAGTACCTGGAGTCAAGAGTGCTGCTCATTAATACTAATCCACTTGAATTTTGGAATACTCAATCGCAAAGCAACCCTGTTGGCCGACTTGGCAAAAAAATTCCTGTGCGTACCAGCGACGCCGACGTCTGTTCCGTCAGAACGAATTTTCTCTAAGGCAGGTCAAATTATAAGTGACCGGCGATCAAACTTAGAATCAAAACATGCTAATCAGTTGATATTTTTAAGCCAAAATAAGTGGTTAACATAAAAGTATGTTTATTTAAGCGGATAGGTTTTTACATTTATTTTCGTACGAGTATTTGATTTTTATACGTAAAATTTCTAATATTTGTTCCTAAAGACATTTTGGTTTTTTCGTTACGTTTTTATTTTTTATAACCAAAGTTTAACTTGTTATATGTTGTTTTAAACTATTTTTTCAAGGTGTTACTTCTATTCTACATAGAAGGGTTACAAAAACTGCGTTTTTTGGGTTGTTTTGGAGGGAAAGTTTTGGTTTAGTGTTTTTTTGTGTGTTAGAAATTACTGTTTTTTTTTATTTATTTTTCAAAATAAAGGTTTTTATTTTTTGTTACTTTTTTTCACTATCGATAGTATCGATAGTTTTTCCAAGTCACTATCGATTTATCGAACGACACCACTATCGATAGTGTGACATCTCTATTCAAAACTAGCCACCCTCAGTATCAATTATTGATTTGAAGGAAATTCGATTTAAACAAAAAAAAAACGGCGCTTTAGATGTCGGACGTTTAAAACTAATACTTGTTTAAAACGAACACATTGAATTTTACATTTTACTCCCGCACCCCTACTTTGAAATTTCAAATGACACCCCCTGCCTTGTAATACATACATACATACGTAATAAAGCTAGAAAGCAGGCGCGGCCCGTGAAATTTCAAAGTTGCATATCTCTGTTGCTACTTATGGGACCCTTACCAAATTCAGGTTTTTTAATAGTGAGCGTACTAGGAATGTTTTGGTAAAGAAAAAAAAATATTTTGCAATTTGCGAAAAAAAGTTGATTTTTTGAATTGACCCACCTGGGTAAAAAATTACCACGCTTAGATATTTTATTTATTATTTTTTCTAAACAAATTTTACATCATTTTGTCGACAATTCTTAAATTTTAAGAGAAAAAAATGTGTTAGTAGAAAGTTATAGTCATTTGAATTTTTTGCAACCGAAAATTTAAATTATTTTTCGGTTGAAAAAATTCAAATGACTATAACTTTCTACTAACACATTTTTTTCTCTTAAAATTTAAGAATTGTCGACAAAATGATGTAAAATTTGTTTAGAAATAATAATACATACAATATCTAAGCGTGTTAATTTTTTACCCAGGTGGGTCAATTCAAAAAATCAACTTTTTTTCGCAAATTGCAAAATATTTTTTTTCTTTACCAAAACGTTCCTAGTAGGCTCACTATTAAAAAACCTGAATTTGGTATGGGTCCCATAAGTAGCAAAAGAGATATGCAACTTTGAAATTTCACGGGCCGCGCCTGCTAGAAAGAAGAGTATGGTAGAGGGGGCCATTTGTAATTTCAAAGTAGATGTAGTTGTGGACGCGGAGGTGAAATATTAAATTTAATATACAGGGTGTCTGTAAAAGTTCTGTACAAAAAGCTACCAGGTAGTCCTTGGACTAAAATAAGACGATTTAACCCAACTCACCTATATCCAAAAGTGTTTTTTTATCTCTTTCTTTCCTTAACGCTAACAGACTACCTCATGTTTTAAATCAAAATATTTTTCTGACTAAACCATGACAAATACCGAAATCGAACAAGCGACAAAAAAATGTGTCGAATAAGCACGTGTATCTGTTTAAAGAGTTTTAAAGGTATTGGTCAAACAGGTGGAAAAATGTGACTTTTTTTGCATGCGAATGACAACTTTTGACTACTTACAAGTAAAAAAAAAATTTCCAAAATACCTTATTTCAAGGAGAGACTCGCATTCCAAATTTCATCCAAATTGCTAAACGCAATGTTTTTTTATTTAAAATGATATTTAAAATAAAATGTTGACGTTTATTAGCGCCCTAACGAAACACTTTTGGATATAGGTTAGTCGAGTTAAATCGTCTTATTTCAGACCACGAATACGTGGTAGCTTTTTGTACACACCTTTTACAGACACCCTGTATATTGTTGTAAACTCGTGTTAATTGGAAGTAAATTCCCAATAGAGAGTCGCTAGTTTTAAAATGAAAGCACTGTATATACCGAGTCTTGATGGTAAAACCTGCCTTCTAAAGGACGCCTAGAAATACTTATGTTTCTACTTAAATAACAATTTCAAATTGTATTTTCTCATAAATCTTTGGTTAAAGAAATATCAGTCGAAAGTTACAAGCTTTTTAAAGTATAGTCAATATTGGCTTCGTACTTGGAGGAATCACAAACCAGTCATCAGAGCTGGGTAGTAGTTAAATACTTTTTCTGTAAAAGTAGTTGTATTCTTAGTACTTTTTTCTCCCAGTAGTTATACTCGATTATTTTAAGTCTGCATAAAATATTCGCAAAAAGTAATAATTTTAAAAATATTTAACTACTTCCCTATATTACGTGTACGTCGACGCGTGCCAAAAATCTCGTTAGAACAAGTACTCGAAAATTTTTCGTCTGGCGTTTCCAGTCCAGTAAGCGATAAGCAAACCTAATACAGAATTTGCAGGGTTTGAAAATTTTCTAAAAATCAAAATTTATTATTTTTTTAAATACCTCCTACTAACTCCTATTGCCTAATATGTTTTAGTTTTGTATTTTTGCACCAAAAAGGAACTATGTTAATGATAATAATTTATGTTTAAATTTACGTCAATATTACGACTGATTTGTGATTCCTGGAGTTAGTATTGTATACGATTGATGTTATTTTTCAGAAAACTTAACAGAAACGGATTTTACCATTTATTTTGAAAATTTGAAATCGTTTAGTAGAATAAAAGACAGTGTCATTTATATGACACTGGTACTATACTGACCCTGTGAGAGCCCTACTTTTTAAGTAAAAAGTTTACTAGTCGTGTAGTGTGGACTATTATAGGCATGACAAGTCTTGGGTAATAAAAAATAATCATGGAAAGTACAATCCCTAGGATGCCCTAGACTAGTATTGTATGTCCTATACTACTAGTAGAGAGAAAGCAAATTAGGGGAAAAAGGGGATATTGACAAAAGCTTATTTTAGTATAACCAAAATATGCGCTTAAAAAGTAACTTAAGTAATAATGTTTACGGTGCGGATCTTGTAAAAAGACACACTATTTTTATTACTGAACAAAATTAGAAAAAATAGCTTTTTTCATATCAGCTTTAGTTGATTTTAAAGATTAGTATACAAAAAATAATATCGAGCAATATAATCTCAAAAAAGTAGTAACTGTTCGGATACTACTGGCCTAAATGGAGCGGATATAATTTAGTACATGCATTTGGGCCATATATATATATATATATATATATATATATATATATATATATATATATTATATATATATATATATATATATATATATATATAAACTTTTAAAATCAACAAAAGATTATATCAGACTAAAGTGTATGTTTTTAGTTGTGTTCAGTAATAAAAAACAATCGGTCTCTTTTCACTAGATCACGACCTTAACTGAAAACACTATTTGTTAACTAAACAAAACAACTAAAGATAATATATAATCTTAAAATAATAAAACTTATTTTAAGTAAGTTATAAACGTATTAAGTAACAAAACACTGACGATTTTTGGTCTTATTTTAGTGTAAAAATAAAACAAATGCGGATACATCAACATCACTGATTGCAAATGAGAGTATACAAGTTCTTCCTAGAGTTCCGGATTCCAACATCATTTACATACATAACTTTAAGTATGTATAGCTGTGGCCAAAATAAAGCTTCATTTCAAATTATTTTTCTTAAGGAAAATATAACTTTATTTTAACCATGACTGTACGACGACATACTGAACAATGTCAAGAAATACACGGAAAACCACGCAAACAAAAGATATCGTTTCTTTTAAAAAAGTTTTTAGGCTCCCAACTTGGAACCACAGCAGCCCCCCTCTCCAAATTGAAGAGAAAATAAACAATATCGGATTCGTCATTTTTATTGTCTACACCAGAAATTCATTGTTTTGTCATAGGAAATAGCTGAGCAATAGCAACGTTAACAAAACCAAAATAGTAGTGATGAGCGGAGCGATGGATATTGCTCTCACTAGATATCTAAAGCCGGCGTCAAACGACAGTAGCTTCTATGAAAGTCGCTGTTATTACAGAAACTCGCATGGACTTTTGTAAGCATACACGTTCGATGGCTAAACTGTTGTAGAAGTTAGCTATAAAAGTGTATGCTTACAAGTATTATTCCATGCGAGTTGCTGTGATAACAGCTACTTTAATAGAAGCTACTATTATCGTCTGACACCGGTTTAAAATCGTATAGATAGAAAATTAGGCCGGCACCGGATGATAATGGGTTTGTTTCTGCAGCAGTTTAAAAACAGCCGAAGCCAATGAGATTGCACGGATTCGATCAGCAAACTGTTCTCCTTAAAGATGATTGGCGCTGACTAGTTTCAAACTGCTGCAGAAACAAACCTAATAGTAACTTCTTTTAAAGTCGCTGTTATCACAGCACCTCATTATGACGCGTAATAGCTCAACTGCTATAGAAGTTTAACTACTTTAAAAGTTTATGATTACATGTAATAGTCCATGCGAGTTGCTGTGATAACAGCGAGTTTGATGATATTATCGTGTGACACAGGCTTAGAATCTTACAGCTGTAAAATTAGTTAAGGCGAAATCAGGCGATAATAGTAGCTTATTTGAAAGTCGCTGTTATCACTGCAACTCATTATGACATGTAAGCATAAACTTTCATAATGGCTTAACTGCTATAGAAGTTTAAATACTCTAAAAGTTTATGCTTACACGTAATAGTCCATGTGAGTTGCTGTGATAACAGCGAGTTTGATAGGAGCTACTGTTATCGTCTGACACCGGCTTAAAATCTTATACCTGTAAAATTAGTTAAGCCGGCATCAGACGATAATAATGTTCTTTTAAAGTCGCTGTTATCACAGCAACTCATGACGTGTAAGCATAAAATTTTACAATAGCTTAACTGCTATAGAAGTTTAACTACTCCAAAAGTTTATGCTTACACATAATAGTCCATGTGAGTTGCTGTGATAACAGGGACTTTAATAGAAGCTACTATTATCGTTTGACACCGGCTTAATATCTTGTAGCTGTAAAATTAGTTGAGCCGACATCAGACGATAATTAGTAGGTTTTTTAAAGTCGCTGTTATCACAGCAACTCATTATGACGTGTAGGTAAGCATAAACTTTTATAATAGCTTAACTGCTATAGAAGTTTAACTACTGCACGTAATAGTTCATGTGAGTTGCTGCGATAACAGCGATTTTGATAGATGATACTATTATCGTTTGACACCGGCTTACTATATTATAGTTGTAAAATTTAAAATTAGTTACGCCGACATCAGACGATAATAGTAGCTCCTTTTTTAAAGTCGCTGTTATCACAGCCACTGATTATGACGTGTAAGCATAAACTTTTACAATAGCTTAACTGCTATAGAAGTTTAACCACCCTAAAAATGTAGGCTACACGTAATAGTCCATGTGAGATGCTGTGATAATAGTGACTTTTATGGAAGTTACTGTTATCTGCTGACATCGACTTAAAATCGTATAGCTGTAAAATTAGTTAACCCGGCGTCTATAGTAGCAGCTTCTATCAAAGTCGCTGTCCACCACAGCAACTCTAATGTACTATAGACGTGTAAGCATAAACTTCTGTAATACCTGAACATTAGCATTTAAACTATTTAAAAAGTTTATGCTTGCACACAGTCCATGTGACTTGCTGTGATAACAGTGACTTTTATAGAAGCTCTTGTTATAGTCTGACGCCGGCTTTTTAAGATATTGGCACTTAAAAGTTAACTATTATGGCAGTAAAAAGGTATCTTATTTTAAATATAGTGAAACGCTTCGATTCAGATCATAGTGTGATGTAGTTGCGATAATGTGTAAAAATAAGACCTAAAATATCAGTGGTAAATATAATCACAGGTCTTCTCTTAAAATATAGTAATAGGTACAGGGTACATACGAGTACAATATATTTTCATATACGTATAATAGCATTTTCCACTGGTTAAGTTAGTACGCACTGAAAGTACTTCTATCTCTTATTTCACATATGAAATAAAATAAGATGCAAATACGCTGAAAGCGCACTGGTTTTTCCAGAGGAAAAGGCTACAAGTGTTCGTCATTTTGTTGCAGTAAAGACGATTATTTCGTAAAACCAAGTATGATAGAAATTTAGGCTTTGTGCGAATTATTTCCATTGTTACCTATTGAAGAAAATAAAATCTAAAGAATACTATAGACCTATAACAAGGTGTACGTATGGAAGGGTACTGTGGGTACAGAGGCTCTTACGCCTTTAAATGTAAATTGTAAGCTAGCCTTTAAAAATATTTTTAAAGATGCAGCACTACCAGCTTGACCACCAACTTTTAAATAATATAAAGAATACCACTTTACAATTTGTTAGCCGATTGCTTACTAATGGTGCATCTTAAATATGCCTACATCTCCCTTTCTTATCTTTTCTATTCAAAAATTTAATCTTCCGGCTTAATCGGAAATTCCGGCAAATTCCCTTGCTTTTACTTTCTGTCTTTCTGATAAATCAGAAGTTGACATTTTTGAATAGGGAATGAAAATCCGAATTAAGGACATGTAAGCCTTTTCCTCTACCATGCGTCATTAGTAAGCTTCAGACTGCCAAATTACAAAAAATATCATTATTGAAATATCAAATCAAATATCTCTTTAATCAAAAAATTTCACAGTCTTACAAACCCTGAAATTGAATGACGCGGCGTCATATAAACAGTACAGCAAAATACATACATACTATATATATATCAATACCGCCACCGCGTTTAGACATGCTTATATGTTCAGAATTTTGGGTAGGATTCGAGAATTCAGTAATATACAGAGTGTTCTAATCAAAATTTCTAACTTGCTATCAGGTGGTGGTAGAGCTGGCAAGGTTACTTCTTTAAAAATAATTGTAAAGGCTCGATCTCGATCTTGCTCTCTAGTTCCCGAGATCTAATAGGCCACTGCGAGCAAACCGGTGTATCATTTAAATTTTTTAATAAAAGTGAGTTTTAATATAAAACGATATAAATTGTGGATGTTTACATCTCAAATCTCTCTGTTAGCGCATCTTGACCAAAAAAGACATTCTCTCTGTCTCTCGCTCTCTTATTGGTCTCGCAGCTTTTACCGTCTGAAAGACAGTGATAATGGTATTACTATTCTGTAAAAAATTACCACTTAAACCACTTTTATACTAAACAGTTACCACATAATAATCCTCCTTGTTAAAACATCTTTTTTGCAACAAAACAACGCCACAATTTCTTTCACCGACACCAAAAACCCTGTAAGGTGAGACACAATCGTCTGTGAAAAGAGTATTATTTGAAACACATTTTAAATACAGGAAATGACTAGTTTTTAAATCTTATAATAGTAATAATACTAATGGTGTAAACATCAAGTGGAGCAAGTAGTCAGACGAAGGTTAAAGGTGCGCGGGCATTTTTATCACATTTTTTGGTTCAGGGAGTGGAAGAAAATATCACATTTATGGAGAAACATTGTGAAAATGGCATAAATTTGGTTTCCTTCAGAAATTAGCATCGAGTTGCGACACACACTCATATACAAGGTGTTCAAACTGAATACGCCACTAAGGCTAACTTGTTTCTCTAATTTATAGGGGATAGAGGGTGGTAAATTTTAGATTTTAGCACATTTAAAAAAAACTATTAAAAGCTGCCCAAACAAATAGGGTGATATTTTTCTGGGGTCCTGTTCCCTTTCACCCCCAAATTATTTTTATATGACGCCACTAATCACCTTTAATTAAATGATTAGTACTCTTATTTAGTTCTAAAACCTTTTGGGTTTATTTCATTTTTTTTGCAATCTCGTATGGCATCACTAAAAATTATTTAACAACCGATCTATGTAAAAATCAGACCTAATGTCAGTGGTAAATATAATCAGCATCTGATATGTACGTACGCGTGAAAGGATATTTTGCAAAATCATGGTTAAATGATACAAAAAGGGCAGAAGACAAAAAAGTTTTCAAATAAAGCAAAAAATAAAATTAAGTTATTAAACCAAGTCTAAGAAACAGCTTAGATTGATCACAGGGTATATGATTGAAAAAAAAGTTTAATCAGTGAGATGACACATAAAAAAGACATTTAGTGCTCTGTGGCAAGCTTTAGACAATGGACCAAGTAAAAAATACACTGTAATGTCCCAACTTTTCATTTTCATGTCTCAAAAATGACAACTTTCGGTAAAATCGAAAGTTGGTATTTTGTGTAAATAAAGAAAAGCTGATATAGTACTGACCAGTGCTATAACAGTTAGTGTCAGTATCTCGAATATTGTAGGCTAGGCATAGACAGTTCCCTATAATACTATAAACATGTAGTGAAGACCTAATAAGGGGTTGCTTTATCAAAAAAAAACACAGTCTTGCATAGCTATAATGGTGACAATAGGGTCGGTTTTAGTTTGAACACCCAGTATATCTATTTATTTTCAACTATTTCAAACACTGATGAATCTCGATTTTAACGTCTTCAATTTTTAAAATAATATACAAGGTAGTTAGTAAACTCTTTTAATTAACAATTGCCTACTAACTTGAATCTGAAAATTTTGAGAAAAATCCACTACTGACATTTTTAAAGGGCGTCAAATTTCACAGATAAAGCAAATCCCGTAATTTAAACATCATTTTGCATTATTTCGTGGTCTTTTCAAAGCGACAGATTTATTTATTACTAGCTGGTACCCGTGACTTCGCGTATTTAAACGTTTGCGGTTATTTTTTCTGGCTGTAGAATGGCCAAGTTACCAGTGGCGGCTGGTGAAATTTCGAAGTTGTATATCTCTTCCTACTTACAGGACCGGTACCAAATTTAGGGGTTTTAATAGTGAGTCCACTGGGAATGTTTTGGTAAAGAAAAAAAAAACATTTTGTGGTTTGCGAAAAAAAGCTGAATTTTTGGTGTGCCCCTCCTAGGAAAAAAATGAACACGTCTAGGTATTTTATTTATTATTTTTTTACACAAATCTTACATCATTTTGTCGAGAGTTTTTAAATTTTGAGGGGAAAAAATGTATTAATAGAAAGTTATAGTCATTTGCATTTTTTTTAAGCCTAAAATATAATTTAAAAAAAATATTCAAATGACTATAACTTTCTAATAACACATTTTTTCTCTTAAAATTTAAAAACTGTCGATAGAATGATGTAAAATTTGTTTACAAAAAATAATAAATAAAATACCTAGACGTGTTCATTTTTTTCTTAGGGGGGCACACCCAAAATTCAACTTTTTTTGGCAAATTACAAAATGCTTTTTTCTTTACCAAAACATTCCCAGTGGGCTCACTATTAAAACCCCTAAATTTGGTACGGGTCCTGTAAGTAGGAACAGAGATATACAACTTTCTTTGATTCGATGCATTTGATTTTGTGGAGAAGACGTCCTAACCCTTATCTACTTGAATTAGTAAATTTTTGAATTGGAAAAACATGAGTTACAGATTCATTTTTGCTCACTATTTTGTTGCACTAAAATATTTAAAAATGCCCGTGCCAACCGCTGTAGCGATACTTGCGTAATTTTAAGATTTTAATGTCTGCTTAATTTTTATTGATAATGTAAAAAGGCTGTCAATCAAGAACTATTCGTACCCAATTGTTATTCGATCTCCTAGGCTATAAAATATAAAGTTTGGTTAACTAGTTTTGGTTGATTTTCACATAATATGTTACCTTAAATACGTAATAGACTCTGTCTAAATTCAAACATTTCTAGTGATTTACAGGTAAAAAATTTACAACTTAGAATTTTCGTAAACCTAAAAATTCATTAGGGAAATTTTCACTTCAATAATAATTAGTTCTTTTCCTTCTACTTATTTCGGCAAATAGTAATTAATAAAGTAACTATTTTAATGCCACTCACATCAGTCATAAATAGGGAACTCAAAAATTTTTTTGTTTGCCCAGTGCACCAGTCCTTGTCTAACACTTGCTCCTTATAGCTAGTTAAATACCTTATATTTTCTAATTAACTCTAGTGCAGATCTAAGAAACGGCATTACATTTTCGTAACTACCTACCAATAGTTTTGTGTAAAACAGAAAAAATAAATAAGGGTGAGATTTACATCTCCGAAGCATTGGCGCCATCTTTTGCTCAAAAAAAACACACATAGAGTATTTCACGTTAAACTTAACTGTAA
This sequence comes from Philopedon plagiatum, assembly GCA_963971165.1. Taxonomy (NCBI): domain Eukaryota; kingdom Metazoa; phylum Arthropoda; class Insecta; order Coleoptera; family Curculionidae; genus Philopedon; species Philopedon plagiatum. Next base: position 99,163,699 of record OZ020193.1, read on the forward strand.
AAACGTCAAACTTAGGATATATAAAAATTAACCAACAAACAAACACACCTAAAATATAACTTCGAGGAAATACGAGTACCAACACAGCAATTATGCTAAATAAGTTAAAGGAGGTAAAACTGAAATACGAATCCGAGCGATGGCGTGTGCCAGGGTTACCATTTGGTTACGGGGAATGGGCTTGGCCCTTCTTATTTTTCTTTAGAGAAATGTCTTCAACATCGTCGCCTTTCTTGACCTCAGTGTAACGCTCGCCTTTGAGGCTGACGATTTTGTTGTCGCGGTAACGCACCAACTTTTTTGGCTCCACTTTAGGAGCTACTGGACGATACTCCTAAATAATAATAAATATAAGTTTAGTTTTGTGCGAGTGGAAACATAGGCCAAGCAACAGAGCAAAATATTAACGATTTTTTGACATTAATCTTATTAGAAAACCGCCTGTGCCATCATCTGAAGGACGATCCGTGGATGATTCCTGTTATATTTCCAACTCTTAAATTTTTTCCTTTAATTTGTTATAAACATTTTTAAGCAAAAAAACTCGATTTTTTAGTTTTTTGCTTATAAAATGGAAAGTAATGAAGCAATCTTAATGGTGTAAATGGACGATTTGTAGAGAATAAAAATACGAACAAAATGAGAGGTCGAACGTCCCGATAGGATAAGTAGCAACGGAGAAAATCAGGAAAAACCAGAAAATTAAGAGTTTTTTAAATTCATAAATCGACCATTTTTAAACGTAGAGGGCTCAAACTTTGGGAAAAAGTAGTAATTTATAGCTACTTTGTGTGCAAAACCCCGACGCTGTCCGACGATTAGTTTTGCCACAATCGTCATTTTAATTTTTCAGCACACTATTTTGCAACAGGTCTGGATGCTCTATGAATCGTCCGATTTTAATTATTGAAACGGATTTGAAAAGTACAAGTTTAATTGAACAATATGTATATTTTAATTTTTCCATAAAATGCTACGAAACCGGTTGAAAATGCACGTAAAGGTGCGTGAAAATGGCCCAGCGCGCGAATATTGGCTCCCCTTCGCTCCGCTCCTCTCCCGCTACGCGACATCTTTCGCGCGCTCGGCCATTTTCACGCATCTTTACGTGCAATTTCAACCGGTTTCGTAGCATTTTATGGAAAAATTAAATATACATATTGTTCAATTAAACTTGTACTTTTCAAATCCGTTTCAATAATTAAAATCGGACGATCCATACAGCATCCAGACCTGTTGCAAAATAGTGTGCTGAAAAATTAAAATGACGATTGTGGCAAAACTAATCGTCGGACAGCGTCGGGGTTTTGCACAGATAAAGTAGCTATAAATTACTACTTTTTCCCAAAGTTTGAGCCCTCTACGTTTAAAAATGGCCGATTTATGAATTTAAAAAAACTTAATTTTCCGGTTTTCCGGGATTTTCTCCGTTGCTACTTACCCTATCGGGACGTTCGACCTCTCATTTTGTTCGTATTTCTATTCTCTACAAATCGTCCATTTACACCATTAAGACTGCTTCATTATTTTCCATTTTATAAGCAAAAAACTAAAAAAATCGCGTTTTTTTTTCTAAAAAATGTTTATAACAAATTAAAGGAAAAATTTTCAGAGTTGGAAATATAACAGGAATCATCTACGGATCGTCTTTCAGATGATGGCACAGGCGGTTTTCTAATACGATTAATGTCACGACAAATCGCTCTATTGCTTGGCCTAACAGTGAGTTCTAAAAAAACGTACAGTAGCCGACAGATAAATTCGTACACCTTGATTCAGTGTAAATGAATCTTTTTATACCTTTATAATCTTATCACCGACAAATTATTATTTGACACTGTCACTTGAATAATTTGTCAAACTATTTACTGAAAAATTGTTGTAAACTTAAAATAAGGCAAATACCTTAATATTAAATTTAGAAGTGGAAAGTGGGAAAAATGTAAGGTGAAGTATTTTGAAGTATGTCGATTTGTATTGCACAACTTTTCATTGGTTACTTCAAGATAGAAGCCGTTATTTATTAAAATATTGTTATACAAGGCGGTATTCATAACTCAATGAGTTTTTAAAAAATAAGACAAGGGATTGAAAAGATTTATTATTTGGGTTTTACACCACTCTACTGTAAGGAAAAATTAACATTTTTTAAAAAACAATAAAAGTCACTACGTTAAAATACAAAAAACAAAATGCTTTGTCCATACAAAGCATTTCTTTTCAGGATTTGTTTTTTGTATTTTAAAACGCAGTGACTTTTATTATTATTTTTAAAAATAATAATTTTTCCTTAACAGTAGAGTGGCGTAACACCCAAATAATAAATCTTTTCAATATCAATCCACCACAATCATATAGACATTATTTAAGACAAAAGATGCAGGGCACTACTTGAAAACGTCGGATTTAAAAAAATTAAAGCACCACGTTAAAGCCCTTTAAAAGTTGAAATGAAAATGTGTTCTTTGTTTTACTCTGGCTTTAATAATAAGTCGAGAAAAAAAGTAAAAATGAAAAATTTTCATTTACCGCCCTGTATATCCTAAACAAATCATTTATTGGAAGTTTGTTTATAGGAACTTTTTTTCTTATTTTTCCATGTTCTTCATTTTGATACCTCCTCAGCCAATTTTAACAACTTTTACTTTTTGGATTTAAACAATATGGCTTCTGACGCCGTGGCGTCGGCCATTTTGCTTCTATTTAAATTTAAAGTGTCCTATGATTGACCCCCCCCCCCCCCATTTGTTAAAATCGGTAGAATAGTATAGGCGCTGCGGGAGAACATATAAACATACATACATTCGTTCTTACAAATGTATGTACAGCTTGTCAAATATAGCTTTGCCTCTGGAGCAATAAACCGGTTGCATCGGTGGGGTTAGGTACAGTCAGTAACACACAGTCACATCACAACAGTCCATGCGATTTTTAATTCATTTATGTTCTAACTGTCGCACAGTGTGGCGTCCCATTAACAAAAATCGGAAGTCACATACTAGAAATTTGTTCGTGAGACTTTACTTACCATCAGACTATATAAAGTAGGTATTTTCCACTGTGCATTATTCATAGGTTATCAACAAATCAGTCGAAAAGTAAATAAATGGACTTGTTCTTAATACACTTCAAAAAATTATGTTATAGTTAAGGCATTAGACACTGCTGTTGATTTCCAAAATAACTGTGTGTACGCTGTATTATATAAATTGACTCTTTTTCTTTGTGCCTGCAGTATAAAGTTCTTCCAAGTCGTCAGTAATGGGTAAGTATATACGTACGTGGGCTGGCTATAGATCGCAATTCAACCCCTTTAACACAAAATAATTTGTCTGCTACCTGTCAAACTAATTTATGCTAAATTAATGACTAGGAAGGATAATCTTATTTAAATAAAACCAAATATTAAGCAATTATGAAATTTTATATTTGTCGCTGACAGTACTTTAAACCAAAGCAATAGCCACTGAATATTGATATTTCTGTTATCCGAATGCTATCTCACTTACTCGTCCGCGCAAGTATGAAATTTTTCATAGGCAAAGCTATATTTGACAAGCTCTATGCATTCATAACCCTTCCTTTCTGGCTTCGCCGTGGATAGGTAAAGGTAAAACAATGGGGATAACAATAGTGTTCAAACGAATATGTCAAATACCAACCTTATTTAGAGCATCCTTATCAATATACGAATATCTCTCGATGATCCGGCTCTTAAGTTCCGCATCGTTAATAGTTTGCTTGGCTACTTGAATGGTTAGCGCACTGTTTTGGCTAAGGCATTGGCCGTTTTCTTGGCGATCAATGAGTATTTGGGTTGCTCTTTCGATATCACCGGCAGCGATGGCAAGGCAGTGCTTCACCTTTAAAAGAACAGGTCTTTGGCAAGAGGATTTAATTTTATCGCGTCTTCGATTTCGGAAAAAGTAAGAGTAAAAAAAAATGGCGAAGTCGAAACCTATATAATTTTGTTTCTTAAAAGTTGAGTTATATTTGTGGAACTCCCAGTAATTCTAGTGTATGAATATACAACTTTAACTAACATAATATACTAACTTCAATTGTACAAACAGAAGGAAACATCTCCTGTAAAATATCCATTTCATCTGGAAAATCACAGCAAGAACTGTCAGTAGAACCACCATCACTCATCTCAGACAGTTTGTGAACCCGTTTTGGAGTCTCAAAGCTCTCAGAATTGCTGTGGGACCTAGAAATTATTCTGATAAAAAAACATCTAACATAAATTCCTAAGCTGACTAGTGATATTTTACACTTCTTAAATAGGTACTACTTACCTTGGTTTTACTTTAGCAGGAACAATTTCAGGCAAATTTATTTCCAAATTGGGGCTCTTTGCCGCCGATTCGTCAATTTTCCTAAGTTTTTCCTCGAGATCGAACATCCATTCACACACCATGCTATGATTAATGTTTCCAAACTCAGGAAAATAAGCTTCCATCATTTCGCAAAATCCTGTTTAAACACAACTTTGTAAATAAATACGATTATCACTCGTGCCTATATATACAGGGTGTCCGAAATATCTTTGCTATTAGTAAAGATAGAGGCACCAAATTTTAGGTGTATCTTATTGGTTAATAAATCTACATACTTTTTTTTATATAATTTAACTTTTTTAACCCCCTTGACGGGTGACCCTAGGGGGTTGAGGTCAAAAATTTTAAATGCAACCCTGTGGTGCCTTCTTATTTTAAAGGTTCTCAAAAAAGAAATATTTTATTCTTTTTTAAATGGCAAGCCTGTAAAAATTAAAAATCGTAAAAAAAATCTTGTTCAGACACTAATAAGGTTTAAGATTTAGTACTGTTTTAAAATTTATCTTTAAATTAAGATCTTCTAGTTGATCAGTTATATTTTGACAAGTTTTTGTCCTGTCATTGTTAATAAGATAAGTCGTCATTAAAAACTCATGAATTATTCTGATATTTCAGCGATTTCATGGTTTCCAAATGACTTTTATCTTGGAACGGATTGCTAATTTAAATTTAGTTCTAATATTATCGAAAATACGTACGAAAATTGCCCTGTTCTTTACAAACTTGCGAAAAAACTCAGAAACAAGTTCATAGTATTATAGTTAGTTGTCTTATTCATACACTTCGCACCCTCAATGCAATACTACCACAACTTAAAATTGATAGTTTTGAGAGTTGGAACAATTCATTGTAGCTTTGTTCTTATGAAAGTCTTTTTTTATTCTACCCTGAGATTTTGTGTTATGTTACTGTTGCACAAAGAAGTTTGATGTATAATTGTTGTTTTACATAGCATAACTAAAAACTGTCATTTTTTGAGTTGTGGTAGTATTGCATTGAGGGTGCGACTTGTCAGTTTAAAACTCTTGGTTGTCAAATTAGACCTGACTAGCGTTGGAGAATTATACCTTTATTTCTCTTATCACTTTAAAAGTTGTTCAAAATGACCACTAGGAACTGCTTGACAGTAATAAAGTCGATTTTGGAACTCTGCCAAGAAGTAACACCTGCCATTCTTCAAAATGTGAGAATTGAGTTTCAAAATCGACTTTATTACTGCCAAGAAGTTCATGGTGGTCATTCTGAACAACTTTTAAAGTAATAAGAGAAACAAAGGATTTTAAATTTTTAATTTTTTTACGAATATTAATTTTTAAAGAGCCATTTTAAAATGAATTAAGCTACGGACCTCGGGTTTGCGGTAAAATGTCTCTTTTTAAGACCTTTAAATTGAGGAACCATATGGCATAGGGTTGCATTTAAAATTTTTGACCTCAACCCCCTAGCGTTAGCCCTCAAGAGGGGGGGGGGGGAAGCTAAATTACATAAAAAAGTAGATATATTAACCAATAAGATTCACCTAAAATTTAATGTCTATCTTTACTAATAGGGAAGATATTGGCCCATACTCCTAAGGTTTTATTAATTAAATGCCACCTACAATACTCATGCCAAGAATTAGTTAAATACACTACTCTAATTAATTAAAGCACCACAACGAATTTATGATAAATTTGGTAGCAATTTTCTTTCGACCCTTAATCAGACTGTAAAAATCTTTTCTTTAGGTTGAAGGTTTATTCTTTAGGAAAGTAAGTATACCAGTATCGTTTGCCAAAAATCAATTTTGTACAGTATACAAGGGTTTAACAATAATGATATGTTTTCATTAAAGTTTGTAGAGCCCTGCAAATTACCTCAGCCGTAATCGCGATTCAGATTCAGAACTAGACTCTAGCCTCATCTATTCTTAACATTCTGTTTTTTAATTCACTCTGACCTCTCAGTTATTAAAGGTGATATATGTATGGTTTTTTAAATAGCGATGTTTTTTACTTAATATACTTTGAAAAATATCAACAAATAAAAATTACTGAATTAATTTTATTAAGAAAATACAACACTTATTATAAACCAATAAATTGTAAAGTAGCACATACAAGAACATAACCTTAACATAATAAACCTTAAATGAAACGGTATAGGTACAGTAATAGAAAATTGAACTGTTAAGAATTCTAAAAATAAAAAAAAAACAGCGTTAGGGTTGGGTTGGGTCAATACCGAATATTACGACCGTTTGCGCGGATAACAGATTGATACTGACACATGCCTCATCTTATTTCATTTTGATCTAGTCCATTCCAGATTTCAACAAGTTTCTGTGCGACCTTCCCAAATTATTTGGTGAAAAGTTCCTAGCCGCCTACCAAGAATGTCTCAGAGGTGTTCAATGGGATTTAAGTCCGGACTTCTTGCAAGTCACACCATAAAGGCAATTTTAATTTTTTATTTTTCAAAGTGCATTAAGCAAACAACATCACACTTTAAGAAACCCCGTATCTCCTTCAATTCCTGAGAGATCAAAGTGAAATAAAAAAACAAAATGTTAAGAATAGATGAGGCTACAGTCTAGTTGTAAATGTCAATCGCAGTTATGGCTGGTATAATCTACAGGGCGGTACGAACTTTAGGGAAAAACCCACATTATTGTTAAACCCCGGTATACTTCACAAAATTGATTTTTTTCAAACAATACTCGTATAAGTACTTACATTCCTAAAGAATGAACCTACAACCTAAAAAAAGTTTTTTAGAGTCGGACTAAGGGGTCAGAAGAAAATCGCTACCAAAATTAACATAAATTCATTGTGGTAAGTTAATTAATTTGAGTAGTTTATTGTCCTACTAAAACTACATTTAATATTCACACCATAATTTTAATATAAAAAAAAAGATGAAAGGTTGATTTCTGGAGTTGTGGAGTTATTAGTTATAATTCAAACGGTTATTAACGAATTTTCGCAACTTCCTCAACTTTAACCCATTAATAAAAATAATTTTGTAAAATGCATAATCTACGCTGACACTAGGTACCTTGTAGTGCAGTACTTTGTGTTTGTAGTGCTTTTAGCTTTATTCTCAGTGTAAATAACAGAGACATGAGGATTTCAGACATTTTATACAAGGCAAGGCTGCTGATTTTAAAGACTATCCTTCAAGTAAAGAGGACTTTTAAAAATGTTACTTGTGGATTATATTTAGTTTAGAAATGTCGAACATACTAGCAGATAAAATTTTGGACTTATAGAAAAAATTAGGAATTCCCACAGTGACAGAAAACATGTTTTACAGTCGACCAAGGCGCATCATGAAAATATTTACAGCTTGTGAGGTATCAAAGTGCTAAAAAAATGAAACCTTTAATTTAAAAGTTCGAGAATTTCAGGTTGAAATTAAGAAACTATTTGACATTAGTGCCTGTAAATGTAAGAACTTTGAATGATGTTTTTGTAGTAAAGAACAGAAAGTTTCATTTTATTGGAACTTTCTGATCTTATTACAAGAACATCATTCACAGTTCTTACATTTACAGACACTAATGTAAAATAGTTTCTTAATTTCAACTTTAAATTATGGTACATACTTTTAAATTAAACGTTTCATTTTTTTGGCACTTGGATACCCCACAAGCTTTAAATATTTTTCATGATGTGCCTTGATCAACTGTAGAACACGTTTTTGTGTCACTGTGAGAATTCCTGATTTTTTCCATAAATCCCAAATTGTACCTGCTAGTATGTTTGATATTTCCAAAACTTTTGGCTTTTGTCCAAAATCGGGAGGCTTTAAACTAAATCTAACTCACAAGTACTTAACATTTTAAAACATCCTTTTTAATTGAAAGGATATTGTCTTTAAAATCAGCAGGAGAGCCTACCAAAGGGCATTTAAGGTCGTGCCTTGTATAAAATTAGTGTTGGGAATAATCGAATGAATTAAATAATCGAAATATTAGCTCTCGAATGATTTTAATAATCGAATGATCATTCGAAATAATCATTCGAATCAAAAAATATAGCAAATAAAACTGCACAAAAATCATCCCTTGAATTTTTTTTGCTTGGATTGGCCGTTTTCGATAAAAACAAAAAAATGTAAAGTTATACATAACATTATTTATTAGTATAATTTGTTAAAAATAACAAAAAAGTTAGAGATCCATGAAAACAAAAACACTTCTTTAAACAAATTTGGCAACTAGCATGACCCCTTTATGCATTAAAAATTGTCACCAAATTTCAACTTTATACTAATTTGCGTCCTCTAGATATTTGGGAAAAACCTTTTACAAAAATTAAACACCCTGTGTATTAAAAACAAAGTCTTTTAGGGCCTACGTTTTGTCTTAAAATTAAGTAACGAATAATACCCTCAAGTTTGGCCACATACTTTACTAACACCCTATATATATCATAAAAACATGCAATAACACTATGCGTTGTCGAGAGATGAAATAATGCTCGATCGATATCGAAGGATCATTCGAAATAAACAATCATTCGAATGAAAAAACCATCCGAGACCCAGACAATATTAAAAACATGCTAAGCGTTGTCCAGAGATTAAATAATGCTCGATCGATATTGAAGGATCATTCGAAATAAATAATCATTCGAATGAAAAACACAACCGAGACAATCGCATCGTAACGCAACGCCGAGTGCCGAGTCGGCGACGGCATCATTTCGTATTTCGTCTCGTCATTCGAAGCGGCGAAAGGCGATTATATTATTATATTATAATCTCTCGGCTAAATCATTCGAATGATCGCGCTGACTTCTCGAGATATCTCGAGTGATTTGAATAATCGAATGATCGATTATTTTTCATTCGAGATATCCCATCGCTATATAAAATGTCTTTGAAAAGCTCGTCTCCATATTAAAATTTCGAAATTTTCAAGAAAATGTAAATTGACAGATAACCAGTTTTAGCTACATGTAGAGGATGGAAGATAAAAATCAACCCACCCTGATATATAGCCCTTATTCATTCGTTTAAGTAATTATAAACAATTCTATAGATGTGTTATCCATACCTGCACTCTGATAAGTAACTATATATTCAAAATTAAAATATTTGGCACAAAGTTAATTAAATATTTAAAGTGTTATACCTTCAACATCAAATTGGGAATCAGAGCCAACATCTTCAAGAAATGCTATGACATACGACAACACAATTTCATCAATAAGGTTCAGATCAGCTTCAGGAATGTGTTTTTTAACAAAGTCAAACAGGGAATCCTTAATTGTCGATTCTTGATCAGCAATTGTAGCCTTGGACATTTTGCTTCCTTCAAAGTCTAAAAATAAAATATTTTTACTGTACATATTTTATTTTTGGTTAATATTAGCTATACTTAATATTAGGTATGATATTTCTGTATTACCACTTTTCATAAAGTAAAAATCACATAATTATACAGTTGTTATAAATATTTTAACTGTAATTAACATAAAAATACTCACACGATCTTTCTGGTTCAAAGCCCAAAAATTCCAAACAAATCGGTAGATTCTATTTTCCTGAATAAAATAAACACACCGTTAATTGTTCTTATCATTTATTTTTTAGCGGTCTTTAATAAATTTAGAATATCACTAATTTTTATTCATAAACTTTACAAAATATAAATCAATACTCAACACCGAATGCAACCCCAAACACAAGGAACAACAATTAACCCGATCCGATCCCTGAACATGGAATCGGAATCACCCGCACCCGAATTACACGAAATACGCGTTCGTTTGAATTTTGTACTGTCCGAACTTCTCTACTGATTTGTTCTAACGGGAGGGGCCCTATTCTTGAAGACATTAGAATAAAATGCCTACAATAAATTAATAGTGCGTTGAATTCTCATATTAGTATGAGACTCTTTCTATCAACGAATACTAATACAGGTTGGGTTGGGTTGGGTCTTTCTATAATTTAGGCATCGCAAAAAGCAAGAGAAATCAGCAGCCGAACTCTGTAACAAAAAAAGAAAAAAGCGACGATGATCGCTTTCCACCAAAGAAAATAAAACGGTATGAGAAAAGACGGAACAGTGTATTTCCGTTGCAACACTGTTTATTGACAAAACAGCTAACCTCTTTACCGACTGAGAAAACTTGGCGCGGGAGCCGCATTCAGAAATTTTTAAAAATTTATGATTGGGTTTCCAGCGCCAAGTCTTCTCAGTCGGTAAAGAGGTTAGCTGTTTTGTCAATAAACAGTGTTGCAACGGAAATACACTGTTCCGTCTTTTCTCATACCGTTTTATTTTCTTTGGTGGAAAGCGATCATCGTCGCTTTTTTTGTTATAGAGTTCGGCTGCAGGATCACTTTCAGTTTTGATTGTACTGATGCCCTGCACATGGCTACTCAATTCTAGGTTCCCAAATGAAATATGAATGGCGAATGGCGGCCCAAATGAATATTTCACAGCAACGACAAACGTCTTGCAGGTCGATGGACGCAACTGTATAATAGGGATGGGCGATTTTATCCAATAAATCGATATAGCGGAATCGATTGGGATTCGAATAGAAATCGTGATTGTTTTGCCCCATTTTCTTGAGATGGTACTCCAAAAAGACCTGCAATAAATCTTGTCAATTATATTTCAGCCGAGTAGCTCCTTGACTTTTTGAGGCGAAGGATTTGCTTGGGTTTGGGCTGAAGTGCTTCGCCAGTGGGATTCTAGATGATCCTTTTCCCATTTGTGGACATCCTCCAAAATGTGGCTTTTTGTCATTCCAAAGAAGGGTTAAGGTCCGTAGAACGGAGCCTTGCTCCCTCTTTCATGAGGCTGTCAGCTGTCTCATTGATACTAGCCTTCATGCCCTGGCACTCTGATGTTCCTAGCTAGTTGTAGATGTTTCAGGGGTTGTTTGAATTCCCATACTACCATATAGATGCAATTGACACTGATTTCAGTACTTTTAATACTGATCGACTGTCCGACATTATATAGATGCAGCTCCCTTGGAGGCCCCTTCTTATTTTCAGTGCATTTATTGGTGCTGCGATAAACGATAAGAGCTGCGATGATACCAGCGAAGCGGAGAGAATAATTACATTATTTTGTATGAAGGTGTTTATATTGGAGCGATACGTTGCTTTATACAAAACAATCCGCTTCGCTTAGTATCGCCGCTCTTAAGCCGACGTCCCATGTGCGGAATTAAAGACGGAGGCGGAACGAAAAAGGCGCTTCTATTGGTTTGATTTGAATTTTTGACGTCAAAAATTGTAAGATGGCCGCCCAGCGACCAATATAATCGCCTTTTCCGTTCCACCTCCGTCTTTAATTCCGCACATGGGACGTCGGCTTTATCGTTTATCGCAGCGGAGCGAACGCATTAGGCGTTCGCGGTCCCGTCGCATCGCGGACCGTGCTAGCACGGCCCGAGCTCGGTAAAGATCTTTACCATATATTTTTTGATCTTTACAATGTTTTCCAATGTACGCGTTCCCACAATATATGTTGTCTATGGGCTCGATGGTCTTCTCGGGCTCGAACGGTTCAGGTGCTTGATGCCCCAGTTGAATGGAACAACTGTGTGCTGCTCTGGACATGTACGGGAGCTCCTCCTTGGGGTGAAAGGAAGACACCTATAATCATTATTGCACCGAGGGATTTCTCAAAGAGAATATCTGAACGCGCCACGAATTGTACGTCAAATTTTGGGGATTCCCCAAGCTTGTTCCACAAAAACATTTTTTTTATTTAGTATTGACGGTTTCCTATTGGTTTCCTAACCCAAATATCTCAAAAAAGCTGTGGCGACTTTTCATACTGATCGATGGCGACTTTTTGCTTTGTTACTCTGGCGCAACACTGCCTTTTATATTCCTCGAGTCGATTAGCACAAGCTGCACAAGTCGATTAGTCGATTCCCAACGGCCGGTCGGGGAAGAGCATTTCGCGTGCGCTCGGACGGGAATTATCCCGCGGGATAATTGACTTCGCCGTCGTTGCTCGACGTTGGGATAGACAATTTCGCGGTGCGTTCCTATACTATTATTCTTATAATTAGACTAAGGGCTACATGGCCTTTATAACTGTAGTTTTTATGAATAAATCCGTACAGTTCTAGCCCGTTTAGACTGGTTACATGATTAGATGGGCATCAGGAAGCACTTTCGGGTTTCGTTCATCCTAATATAAAATGCTGCTCTGTTCCCCATTTGGTAAGTACCTATAATGTTCTTTTTAAAGTGGGAGTTACCAGATTTTTAATATTAAGATTTTTAACTGAGCGGTAGCCATATTATCTACATACCTACATAATTCTAGCGCTTTCACCATTCCATCACCATTTATTTTTTCTTACATCCAAGATTTTGAAGTAATTATTATTTTACTATTTTTAAACTTTTTGTTTCAAAACTTGAACACTCTAACAAAAATTACTGCTAGAAACTAAAAATCTTAGTTTAGTTAAATTTTTGCAAGTGTTTATTGGCAGTATCGAGGGCAGTGTCATTAGGTACTCGACTAAACGGCATGTTACTGACTTTGTTTTGCCCAGATTTCTAAATCAGGTACTTTAAGTTGACTTTCAACGAAATTAAGTGCACTGTATGTCAGAAATTTTGAAGAAAAAATAAAAATTACTTATGAACCTATCTATATTTTCTGGTGTACCTACTCATTCACTAAAAATATTTAATTTTATTCAAGTTTACTGAACTCGTGTCATTTGTTTAAGAAAAATGCAATTTTATATACAAGGTGTCACTGACATGAGGTTGCCGATATGACAAATTGACCTAAATTTTAATTTTTTGAGGAAAGGTCGTTCTTCATAAAAGTTGGTATTTAGTAATAGAATATAATTGACGTTGAGAAAAATTAATTTTTGTGTATAGGGCGTCCTAAATTATAAAAACATAAATCGTACCTTCAAGTAAACTACCCCAATTTGTTGTTTATAAAGGAAATGCTGTTTGAGGTAGTTGCTTAGAATTACATTTGTACTTAATGTAGTCAAATTCCAAAAATTCAATTGAAGCCATGCTTATATTTTTTTTATTGCAATATTTTGTTTGTTACCTGTAAGTAGGTATGCCAAAACTACTCATTCAATTAGATACCTAATTAGTAATAAAGGATTTAAGATCTTAATGATATTATTTTCAATTATCACTGCAGTTTGTGTACCGTAACCCCCGTAACCGTAACTAAATGAATTGCAATATGCTCGTATGCTTCCAGTATGCTCATCATACTTTAAAAAGTAAAATGGTTTAATTGAAATTTTGGCCGATAACTGCGAAAATAATTCTATGCAACTTTTTCACATATTGTTACCATTATAAACAAAAAACATAGGTAGTTATTCCTAGGTAAAGTTTATATTTTTAAAGGTTTTGAGTGTCCTGTGTAAATTTTTTTTTTTCAATTTGAACCTACGTTTTCTCCAAGCAACAATTTTCTCATTCAGTTTGTCCCAAATAGGGTTGCTGATACCACCAATGAATCTGATTTTTAAGTATTAAAAGTCATTCTTCATAAAAATTTTTGCTTAATAAGAAAATACGACTTACATTGAGAATTTTTTAGGTGTTACCAAACTTTAAAAATAAATTTTAATTTTGTATTTTTATTAGTAAAATGTTATAAAAAAATTTTTTTAGAATCACTTTTGCAGACTTTGCAGCTGGTATATAATAACTAAATTAATTGCACTATATTTATAGGATTCCAGGATGCTCATCATTTTTTTAAAATGTACCTACAAAGATTTAATAACTTTGGGTTTTGAGTATGAAAATGATTCTAAGCAACTTTTTTACATATCATTTTCTATATAAACAAGAAACAGGGATTGTTTTTAGTTAAAAGTTGTGTATTCAAAACTTTTGGACTCTATATAAAAAAATTAATTTTGTTTAAAGTAAACCGTATTTTTTCATAAACAATTTTTTTATGAAGAATGATTTTTGCTAAAGAAAGCAAAATTTTGTATACCTACGGAGTTTCTTCCTCGACTTCCCTTAATAGGGTTGCTCAGCTCAGCAACCATACAACAAATTGATCAGATTTTCAATTTGGTATTTTAATATTAATTTTTTTATACAGGGCGCCCAAATTTTATCCGAGAGTAAAACCATATTTTGAGGGCCGTAATTTAAAAAAATCGGTCAAGTGCAGGCAGTGGCGGCTGGTGAAATTTCAAAGTTGTATATCTCTGTTCCTACTTACAGGACCCGTATCAAATTTAGAGGTTTTAATAGTGAGCCCACTAGGAATGTTTTGGTAAAGAAAAGAACATTTTGTAATTTGCGAAAATAAGTTGAATTTTTGGTGAGCCACCCCTGGGAAAAAATTAGCGCGTTTAGGTATTTTATTTATTATTTTTTTAAACAAATTTTACATCATTTTGTCTACAGTTTTTAAATTTTAAGAGAAAATGTGTTAGTTGAAAGTTAAAGTCATTTAAATTTTTTTAGAACTAAAATAGGTATAATTTAAAAAAAATCAGTACAGATTTTTTTATTGTATCACTACAACGATTGCGTTTTTTTTATAAAGACCATCACTATTTAAAAAATGTTAAAGTTTTTATCTAATTTATGCTAATTTAATTTATGAATTTACATACTTTTTATTTTTTAGTGTATAGTGATAGTATATTTAAATTTTTTGCTTTTTGTGTTTAATTTTTCTGCTTTTTGTGAGGCCCTAGGCAAGTGCCTATATATATAGTGGTAAAACCGGCCCTACATGTTTTGTATTTAAGTGTGAGGGAAAAGCTGTTTTAAAAGTTGATTAGAATTAATTTTGCAGTCAAATTTTAATTAAAGTTTCTATTAAGTCCTGGTTCCTGTTTATTGCATTTTTTTCCATTACTACCTACATATACGTATATGTAGGTACTATTTTACCAAAGCCTTCTTGCCTGTATGTCAAAATTACTTATTCAATTGAATTCTTAGGACTTTACTACTGACTCTTGGGTAAAATTAATGTTTTTGAAGTTTTGGGAACCATATTTGTTCTCTATGAAAAATTTTTTATAAAAAATTTCTTGAAAAATTAAAAATTAGGTCCAGTGTTAATATAGGCTACTCCCATCTGGGGCCCGAGGGCACCCTGTATATAGCTTTGTGTTTTATCATTGATGAAGTACTTTTATTCTAGCATACAGGATGAACAACTCACAGCAATATTTCCTATAATCTAAGAAAATGGGTTTGTGTACAATATTTTTCTCATATCGGTATATTCTTGTTGAGCTAAAGGAAAGAAGTACCTACTTATATTTATTATCATTCATATACCTATAAGGCGAACAAATACTGATTTCCAAGAAAAGTTTTGTATATTGCTTTGTCTTTTTATTATTATTAACATTAACACGCTTTTCTTAGCTTGACTTATAACATATAATGGAATCTTACAACTCACTTTTCACCCACTTCTAATTGTCGTATCGATTTAAAACTTCAAACTTAAGGCTTCTGCAAACAGACGCGGTCGAGGTGGCGGTGGCGGTAGCGGTGGCGGCAGCGGTGAAAAAGAACCCACGTAATACAATTCGAGCACTCAAACAGAACGTGGGTTCACCGCTGTTTTGTTTTCACCGGTACCGCCACCGCCACCGCGTCTGTTTGCAGAAGCCTTAAGTTTGAAGTTTACACCGCGTCTGTTTGCAGAATCCTTTATGCAGTTCCGGTGACAATTCAATAATATGTTTTGTTTTCATTAAAAAAAATATAGAAATTCTTTTATTATTATTAAAATTATTTTTAAGTATTGATTTTACGAAAAAAAGTGTCTCTTTATAAAAAGTTCTGCATCGTGAGAAAATAGCATTGCCATACAAAAATTTGATCTAATACATACAGGGTGGCTCAAAAATGTAAAGTCCTAATCCACGTGAAGCTAAAAAAACATAAATTCGTTATTTAAAGATAAACTGCCATAGCAGGTGTACTCGAGTTATTTTTTTCTTGTTAGTAAATTAGGTTTGGAACATACAGGAGGTCCCAAAAATAAAATCAATTTTTTAATATCGCCTTTGCAAAAGAAAAGTATATCTTCACAAAAAGTTCTACATTGTGAAAAAAGACATGTTTATTCAAAAACTCTATCTAGGACATACAGGGGGCTAAAAAATTTAAATTTAAATTGTGACAGTTTTTTAAGGCATCATGTATTGCCCTACATCAAGTTTTGGAATAAGCATGCTTTTTTACAATGTAGAACCTTTTATGAAGATATAGGTAATAAGTCGATAATAAAAAATTTAATTTATTTTTGGGACCTCGTGTATGTTAAAAACCTTATTCGCTAAAAAACTGAAAAACACGCTTTTATGAGTAGCGCACTAACAAGTTAAAAATAAATATTTTCCTTTTAAAGTTAACAGAAAATGTGCGTGCGTGCGGAAAGTAAAACAACTTACAAACGGCGCGGCGCCTCTCTTGACTCCGCACACATGAATACCTCGGTTTTCTGTTAACTTGTACAGCTATAAAATGTTTGGTCCGTAAATAGGTAGTTCAATTTAAAAGCGTGGGGCGCACTTATATAATGGTCTAGGCATAATAAACAAAATGTAATGTATGCCTAGACCGGTATATATGTAAGTGCGCCCCACGCTTTCAAATGTAATTACCTATTTAAAGACCAAATGTTTTATAGCTGTAGTACTAGTTAACAGAAAACCGGGGTATGCATGTGTGCGGAGTAAAGGGAGGCGCAGTTTGTAAGTTGCTTTACTTTGTGCACGATGCGCGCACTGAATACCCCGGTTTTATGTTAACTATAAAACGAAAATATTTATTTTTAACTTTTTAGAAGCGTGTTTTTTAGTTTTTTAAATTAGGGTTGCCAACAGTCCTCTATTCCAGAGGACAGTCCTCTTAAGGTAAAGTTTGTAGAAAATATATCACATTTCATTTAAATGACCTTTTGTGTACGTCCTCTGTTTTTATTTTTAAAAGTTGGCAACCCTATTTTAAACTATAATTTATTTCTTTGATGTTAGGTACCCGCAGGCCCTTGTTCATTTATTTATTTATTTAAGGTGACCAACCGTCCTGTTTTGGCCAGGACCGGTTTAGTTTTTTCGACTATTGTCCTGGGTAAACAAAGTATCCTTGGTTTGTCCCGATTTTTACGATTTTGTCCAGAATTGTCCCGGATAAGAAATCCACTAATGAAGCTCCTTAGTTAGACATGTGCATCTGTATAATGTCTAATCCCATATTATACACTCACCCACAAAAAAAGTGACGAACTGAAAATTTACTTCTACTTTGAGGCGAAATATCTTTTAAATGGTTTGTAGCATGGTGTTGAGGTTTTAACTGTTGGATAGAACCATTTGTTGGCAAAAATGTTGTTATTAGTTTTTAGCTTTTTATTATTTTTATTTCAATAAACAGGGTAAAAAAAGAAGTATATTTTTTTGATAATTTTTTAAAGGCCCTGTGGGGTGTCATGACAACCAAAACTCAACTAATAAAAAACCATTATTTAGGATGGTCCTTTAGCAACATTTTGTTTTCTGAATCATTTCCCTATCTTTTCGGTAATTCGGGGATTCGGCTTTTTAAAGAAATTATAACGTTTTAGTGCAAAAATCCTTTAATCAGGTTTTTCAATTATTCCACTAATAAGAAAAAAGAAAACAAAAAATTAATGCATAAACATAAATTAATATCGTGTGTTTCCGCCTCTAAATCTCATCACATCCGCTAAGCATCGGGGCATACTTCGTAATAGGTTTGCAATTGACTCCTGTGTTATGTGGTTCCACTTTTCAAGGAGCGCTTCTTCGAGTTGTTGGCAATTTTGAGGAGCATGGAATCGATTTCTGAGTTTTCGGCCAAGTTGGTCCCATAGGTGCTCGATTGGATTCATATCCGGGCTTCTAGCGGGCCATAGTAAACGCTCAATACCGGACTCCTCCAAAAATTGTGTTACAACACGGGCGGTATGGGGTCGGGCAATATCATGCATTTAAATAAAATCTCTTATTATGGGAGCAATTGGTAAAACATGCTGTTGCGCAATATATCGATGTACCCCTGAGCATTTTGGGTGTTTCTTACTATACATAAATTTGTACGGTATTCAGTGGAAATCCCAGCCCACATCATTACAGACCCACCTCCAAAATTTTCTTTTTCCACAAACATTCCTTCTGAGTACCTTTCTCCTGCCCATCTTCAAATTCTTCGCCGTCCATCGATTGAATGCAAACAAAAACGAGATTCATCTGAAAATACTGAAAATAGTACACTCGACCACTGACCATTATTTTTACGCTAAAACGTTATAATTTCTTTAAAAAGCTGAATCTCAGGTTACCGAACAGGTAGGAAAATGATTCAGAAAACAAAATGTTGCTAAAGGACTATCCTAAATAATGGTTTTTTATTAGTTGAGTTTTGGTTGTCATGACACTCCACAGGGCGTTTCAAAAATAAGCAAAAAATCCTACTTCTTTTTTTTTACCCTGTTTATTGGAATAAAAATAATAAAAAGCTAAAAACTAATAACAACATTTTTGCCAACAAATGGTTCTATCCAACAGTTAAAACCTCAATATCGTGCTACCAACCGTTTAAAAGATATTTCGCCTCAAAGTAGAAGTAAATTTTCGGTTCGTCAATTTTTTTGTGGGTGAGTGTATATAAAAGTAAAACTGGAATTTGTAGCGTGTTAATGAATGTCAATAAATATATTTTTTCTACAAACGTGTTAAAAATGCATTTTTTAACACGCCGCAGACGCCTTAAAAATGTTACTTTATGGCACTAGTGTTAATAGTTATTTGTGTACCAAGGCCGTAATGTTGATCTTTTTTGGCCGAATCTGAAATTTGTGGCCGAGGCGTAGCCGAGGCCAATAAATTTCAGGTGAGGACAAAAAAGATCATACGGCCGAGGTGCACACAAAATTTTTTAAGCGAGTGTCTCATCAAGTAGGTAACAACTTTTTTTTACAATTTTGTTTCTAAACAAAGACGAAACTGGAAGATTAGATTCAAATTTTTATTAACCATAAGTGTGTCTAGTAGGCCGCCTTCATAATTTGACAATCTTAACATCGGACGTGGAAATAACTCAAATAAGCAAATTAAATGTGTCTAGTAGGCTGCCCTCATAATGACTTTGTTTGAAAAAGCGGCTGTAAAGTAAAAAAGCGGCCAAAAAAGGTACACTTCAGGGACGTTAATAGATCCGTAAAACTTCATTTGTTGTGACACTCGCTTAAAAAAGTACTTTATAGCACTAGTGTTAAAAGTACTACTATGGCAACTACGACGCGACGCCAACAATGGTTGTTAGATTTTTTGACAAATGTCAACTTCATAATTTTATATTATATCTACGATGCTACTTAAAACTATGTGTTTCGAATATGTTAAACTTTCTAAAAATTGTAATTGTATTTTTGTTTTTTATTGTCGTTTGTAGAAAAAATTCTGTATGATATTTGTGTTAAAAGTACTTTTAAGGCACTCATTTGAATTGCAGAATTCGCTTCGCTCATTCTGCAAACTTTCAAATTCATGCCGTAAAATTATACTTTTAACACTTATATCATAAATAACTATTTTTCCATTTATTTTCAAAAAAAATATAATAACATTATTGTTTTTACCTTTTCGTACCAAGTCAAAAGGTGACACATTTTCTGACATTTATGTATTTATTGTCACAGTTTTAAATGCATTTTGTAAGTGTTTTTGGAGCTTTTTTGGCAACTTAACATAATCTTAAGACTGAAATTTACCTATGTCATGTTTTATTTCTTTAATCTAATGGAACAGGGCCTCACATGGGGTTAAGAATTTACCACATGCTTTAAAAAATACACTGTATATTTTTTTAAAGTATAAAAAATTAAGGGATACATGAACAGTTAGCTTCTTTGGGACAAAATAGGAAGGTTTAAGAAAAGCTTAACCTTACAGTTTTACTTTTAGAATCCTTTAAAACATAAATTTAATTTTTTACACATAACTTTTTATTTGAATGTTGTTGAGATAGACAAATGGATATTAAGTTAGTGTAGCGCATAGCGGTCATCATGGTTAACGTGACCATTTATTTTTTTTCCTCAGAACGGGACATCAACGGTCTCTCGAAAAAAGTACATAAGAGAAACACATTATCCATAATGAATTTTATTAGTAATTTTAATGAACAATGCACGACATGATAGTATTTGTAATTTATGTAGTGTCATATTTTTCTGACGAACAAATTTTCTTTAATATATCAGGTGATGATTGTAAGTGTGAAATTCTTGGTACGTTTTATCAATATTTCACAAGTTTTGCTTTTAAATTGATGTCGCGTTTTCAAACTTTCTGAAAACGGGACATTTTGGCGCCCGGAAGCTTTCCTTGGGGACAACGGGACATTACTGAGAAACAGGACAATCCCGTTCAAAACGGGACGTATGGTCACGTTAGTCATGGTACCTATACATTTTCAGGAAAATTAGTATTCCATTCATTGATTTAAAACATCTAAGCAAGCATGGATATATATTAACATTGGAAACCAGTAAGCCTAGAGTGTGTAATGTAGATGACTAATTTCTTGTTTTTGTTTTTTTACAGGCGGACGCGATTCACTGACGTCGTTAGCGGACGCGGACCCCTTCAAGTCCACACGTCGGGCATTTTGGCGGGCTTTTGTATGGTTTGTCTGGGATGCCTTAAGGTCATGCAGCAAACTGGGAGTCGGAATTATGGGACGTTTTAATTCCTTCACTTGGTGACCACAGGCCTGATTAGCACGCTGAAGTGTCACGTAGTGAATTGTAGCCTTTATCCGCCAGTTGCTATACAGGATAATTTCAAGATTGGAGACGGGCTTTATTCAGTGAACTTGGAGGGGACTCGACTCTTCCAAATTTTCGTATTGTATGGGAGCAGAGCAACTTCATTCCTGGAAAATGACAACACTTCAAAATTATTCGGTAAGTATAATTTCCTCTGTTTTATACTCTTCTATATTTGCCATTGCGAAGAATTCGCATTTTATGAGATATGAGGTAAAAGGTAGAGTTGTGCCTTTGACCGGTCAACAACTTTTTGGACAATTGACCGACAATTTGACTTTTCAGACCTCTTTCAGAACAGAATTATTTTCTTACTGTCGATCAATAATTTTTGCAATATTGCATTTTTGTAAGACCTACTAGTTATCACACTTTATAATATCGTTAGTACCAATTATAAAATAAAATGTGTGAAAGTGAAAAATAAACGGAACTGCTGAATTTTGACGGCGAATAATGCCACGTCACTGAATAAACCGGGGATTTGCCCGAAACTCGCATCGACCATAGATCGGTGCCGGAGTTTCCCCGAAATGCGTTTGTACAGAGGTCGGCCACATATCAACACTTTATTTTGACATGGGGCAATTTTAATAAGTATTTGACCGCGGTCAAATTGACCAGTCTATTGACTGGGCAATTGACCAAGGCACAACTCCAGTAGTAGGTATAGTGATTTGAAGCAAAAATTCGGCACCTTTTTTTGAATTGGCTAACAATCTTCTGAACTTGCTTGCAAGAAAATTGGTTATTCATGCACATGATCCATTATGATTAATTTGTGTTTAAAAATTTTTACTAATACTTAATTGTTTGCTTACACTTTCTAGTAGAAAAACCTGAGCAAACTTCATTATAGGACTAAATCTTCGTTTTGAGAATTATAGCCGATATATTTTTCCTACAAGTCAAAAATTCCCCCTTAAAAAATAGTTTAAAATACATTTCTCGCTCTTTTATCTGATCCAAAATAAAGCACGAAATATTTTTCTTGTATTGAGATTTTTTTACATCTTTAGATAGTGTCGTGTAACTGTTAAAACCTTTTGGCAAAAGTTAGAGCTTATTTTTTTATTTCAGGTATTTTGGCTATACCTACCCGGAGCGTCCGTTTACTGCTGGAATAAGTGTGGACAACTTTCATTAACCCCCCCCCCCCCCCCCCGCCCAAACACACACCCATCTTCATCTCTTTTGGGCACTGGGGTTTTTTATTTATATCGACACACTATAGTTTTAGAGGGACATGATTATTCCTAATTTTTTTTAACTTATAATTTCTTAATTATCTTTTACTGTATTTAATTTTTCAATTATCTTGTACCATATCTATATGTAGGCTTTTGTTCCATGACAAAAAAATCGTTTTGTATTGTATTTATCAGAGACTATAAATAATATAGACAGACACTCAAATACACCGAAAAGCCAGTCTCCCTTAAGACATTTGGTGGGTTTACTGGTTTATGGTTTCAAAGTTTGTTTGTCCACCATTATATATATACATGTAGATGCATAGTATACATATTTATATAGTGATAGAGAAACAAAATTTTAAACCATAAACCAGTAAACCCACCAAATATCTCAAGGGGCACCCGCTTTTCGTTGCACGGCAGTGTTCGTCTAGATATTATTTAGTCTATGGTATTTATGTATTGTAGTTTTAGGCTTAGCTATTTACGGAATCACCATGCTCTCTTTAACAGTCTTTTTCCATCAACATAAAATTAATTTTTCCATTTACGGAAAAAGACATTTATAAATTATTAAAATTCATTACATAAACTGAAAATATACTTCCCAGATATTCCAAAAATAAAGTTTTTAAACGACGAGTGCCGTATCGGGGTCCCTAGTGAAACTTACTTGCGTAAGGACGTCATACACTTATCTGTTGTAGCTCACTGGCCGAGTCAATGGATTGGTGCCGAAGCCCTGTGGGACTGTGGCGTAGTTTTAGGAAACTAGTTCAGTTTTTAGAAAGTAATTAGTTTATGAAGCTAGGCTATCTCTGATTCCCGGGAGAATCTCTGATATTACGGCATTCCTCCTTATTAACTTTTCGCGATAGTGAATAAATTTAAATTATCAGTACAAGTTTCAAACGACGAGTTCCGTTTCGGGGTCTCATTTAAGGACGTCATACACCTATCTGTTGTGGCCCGTGGCCGTAGCTACATTGACTGGTGCTAAGCCCTGTGAGACCTTGGCTTAGTTTTCCGGAATTCTAATAAATTTTACGGAATTTATTAGTTTTACGGGGCTAAGCTATCCGCTGATTCGCAGGAGAATCTCTGATATAGCGGGGTTCGTCTCGCGTACGCGTCGCGTATATGTAAAAGTTTGAACTCATTACGTTGCGGTCCTCGTTGGAGCAGTTGTCTTTGAAAAGGGGCGCACTAATAGTGACTTCGGTACATTGAGATCTATCAGGAGCGGTGTGTCGAGGCTGTTTGAAGCAGACGCCCCTGGCACGACGCGAGCGGTGCCCGCATGCTGCCAACCACAGACCCATAATTGGGCATCGGTTTGACACAATAAGGCTGATGCACGAAATTGCTGGTAAACCTGTAAAACAGTGATTTAACCACAGGTGCATTGCGGACGCTTAGGCTGAAAACACACTAGTCCGCGTAGATCTCAGGGACTTCGACTGCACGTAGTAAGCCCTCTTTCATCTCACTTAGGGGCAAAGAAAACCGGTTTCGGTTTTCTGCGCTTCGGTGGGTATCAACTGCGAATCTTGGCTGCGACCGTCGCACGAAGGAAGTTGCAACACGCTATCCAGTCAGTAAATAAAATAGAGAACGTGTCGCCGATCTGCTATTCAAGGGCTTGCGTGAAATCGTGGTCATGGAATGATCGTCGTCGTTTAGATACATGAAGTCCTTGAGGACCATCGGATGTCCAATATAGGGCTCTAGCATGCCGGCATGGCGGGCGTACGTCTATGCCCCTTTTTTCGACCCTTGGATAGTGGAGAAGGGAGATGGATTTCTGCACACTGGATTTGACTGGACTCCATTAGATACACTTAAATAAACAGGTAGGTATTTTTGGTACAGTACTGAACATACAATGAACTACAAAAAATATCCAGCATTTTTTCGTTTTGTGTCAGATCTTAAAAAGTAACCAATCCTTCTTTTCTCTGTTTCAGATATTTCTCAGTAAACCTGGACATCTGAGAAATTCAGCAGGAAACCTGGACATCAGGAATTGAGCAGCAAACCTAAACATACCAGTCAATTCAGTGACAGAGTTCATCTGAGCAAACCTGAACATACCAGTCAATTCAGTGACAGGGTTCATCTCACCCGGTATCCTTGGAATAATATAATATATCTGCACCTAGTAAGTAAAAAGCAGTTGTTGTTAATTTATTAACCAAAAGGTCATTCCTTTGCTATGATGTATTTTTCCATATGTTGTCTCTCTCTCTCTCTCTCTTTATCTCTCTCTCTCTCTCTCTCTCTCTCTCTCTCTCTCTCTATCTATCTATCTCTCTCTCTGAGTCAAGCAGCGTGGATACATTAATCTTAGCATATTTTATGTCAATTTTAATGTTACCCATTAAGCGCGACTTTGAGTGAATTTAACTGACAATAATTTGAAAAATACATCATAGAATCCAAAGAAGATACTGTACTACGCCTTTTATCGTCTTTGGGGGTACCATCTCCTAATCCCTGCGGCGTACGCCATTATATCATTATTATCTATATACTGTGGTTAATGGGCAAATGAGGATTTCGTATTTCTATTTATTCCACAAATCAATCAATCATATTCTAAAATAGCTGACTTGCAATTCTTAAAGTGACTCTAGTGAAGAGAATGTGTAAAGTGATTTTTTACTCTCTTATATGATCTGCACCTTCGTGCTGACCTCCTTTTTCTAAGCAGGACACAACAGGTGAGGTGCCTACGCGTCATACATAAAGTTTATCCTGTGCAGAATTCTGCACAGGATTATTAACAGTGATTTGTGATAAGTGATGTGTATAGATATTGTAAGTGATTCTGCTCAAAACCAAGTTACAGTGATGTGCGGGATATATTGCAAGTGATTCTGCTCAGAGCCAAGATTGCACATCAGTGTTCAGAACCAATCCAAACTTTAAGAATAGGAATGTTACTTCAAGAACAATATATTAAGAAGAAAATGGAGCAGTATAAACAAAGAAAAATCTTCCATTTTTAGTTTCTTACAAGATCTTGCATAGGGACTGATTGTTTGATTTGTGGCCTAAATTGCATAAGTTAGTAAATACAGTGACAAACGCACGAGTGTCTAAGAAGTGAATGTCGTATCCGGGTTTAATGTCATAATTATAACCAGCTATCAGCGATCGTAGTTGGAATGGTCTCTGGTTTTAACGCTTCACTTTCTAGTCGCCCGGTCGCATTCGGGACACGCGTTGACGTGTAACAGTAACCTGCAACTGTGCATTAGAGGTGAATGTCGTATCCGGATCTTTAACTTGATATGTGCCCTATGAATCAGTCAGCCACAGTTGTGGCCAAATGAGGGTCCCCAGCCTTTGTTTGGTTGCAGGTGTGCGTGGTGATCATAAGGTAGATTGAATAGTGCCGAAGGATCCGGTGCGGCTTCATCTCTCATCACTTTTGTGCAGTCATCAATATAGGGCAGACGAAGAAGAGTCCTGCACCTAGGCATCAGGGCAACCTGGCATTAGCAGATAGCGTAGGTGTTTACCGAAAAACAAAGAGATCACATCTAGGTGTGATTTTGCTTTGTTGTTCAGTTCTCACTCTGTCTTTTTACAGGTTGTCCCGATGGGGGCACAGAAAGTGCAAAAAAAGTAGGGTCGCGTCGTTATTGCACGTTTTGCAACACTGTATTTACTACAACGGGGTTATTCATTTTTTTATTCATCCACAATACTCGCAGAGTAAAACAATATATACCTGCACTTTATTTTTTATTATCCGCCACGCAGCGATTAACAATGTATTTTTATCGCCGCCTCACTTGCCTTTAATTACTTTTTCTTAGTCGAAAGCAATTTTACATTAAAACATGAAAAACTACAAATTAAAAAGTTTTAAAGGACGGATTCCGTATCGCAGTCCCATTTGCGTAAGGACGTCATACACCTATCTGTTGTAGCTCACTGACCGAGTCAATAGACTGGCGTAGTTTTAGGAAACTAGTTCAGTTTTTCGAGACTAATTAGTTTATGAAGCTAGGCTATCTCTGATTCGCAGGAGAATCTCTGATATTACGTCATTCGACCTTTATTACTTCGACGATAATAATGAATTTATTACTTATTATCGTCCCCTACCAATCAAGTGTAAATAAGTTTTTAAGCGCGAGCTCCCTAGCTGGGTCTCTTCGCCAGGACGTCATATATCTGTTGTAGCTCATTGAGTTGAGTCAATGGACTGGTGCCGAAGCCCTGGGAGACATTGGTTATGTTTTATGAAATGAGCAGGAATCTCTTGAGAGAGGAGATTTTGGCCTATTTTGTAAAGCCTAGATATCGCTGATTCGAAGATGAATCTCCGATATTAGGGCGTTTGTTCTTAATTACTTGTTTTACACTATAGCTACCTGCTGGTAGTACCGGGATTCCAGATTCCTTTTGAACATTTTTGCTACCTTTTCCTGTTTCCTTCCTTTCCAACTTCGTAAGATGTCATTCTGTTGATATACATAGGATATACTCATACTCATACTCATACTCATACTCATACTCAATTTATTCATGTTATCATTTTTACAATGTTACACACGTCAAAAGTAGAAAATATCAAATTTAAAAAATAAAAAATTTGTTAATATTAAATAATAAAATCTAAACACTAAAGAGTATACAGGATACCAAGTTCAAAATTTACGACATTAAGAGACTCTACAAAACAAATTAAAATTAATTACGAGGCAAAGCCACTAATAAAATTACAATAAATTAAAATTCGATCTAAAATATTCATCTGTACTGTAAAATGCATTCTTTATTAAATATTGCTTAAGCTTTTTTTTGAATAAGATCTTTGGCAATGCTTTCACTTCAAGGGGCAAAGCATTAAACAATTTAATGGCCCAGTAACCTGGGCCATCCTGGCACCTCCTTAGTCTCCAGTATGCAGGAATCAAGTTATGTCTGCATCGAGTATTATATTCGTGAACATCCGCATGAGCTGGGAACAGACTCATATTTTCCCTAACATACAACAGACACTCCAGAACATACAAAGACGGTACAGTCAGCAAGCCCAGATTCACAAATATATGTCGACAGTCATCCCTATAGCCGAGACCACCCAATATTCTAACTGCCCTTCTCTGTAACCCAAAAACCCTGCGTACCTCCGCCGAGTGCCCCCACACAAGCATTGCATATTTGATATGGGAATGAAAGATTGCGAAATATGCTGTTCTCAGCACATCGCTAGACACACACTGAGATATGCAACGCAGGACATAAAGGGATCTATTTAGTTTTTTGGACAGAACATCAATATGCCCACCCCATTGAAGTTTCGGGTCAAGCATTACCCCCAGGAAGTTCACCCCTGCCTTGTTCGGAACACTCAGTTCCCTTAAAGTAAAAATTACCCTGCTTGTCTTCTCTACATTCAAAAGTAATCTGTTTGAGCAAAACCAGCTTTCAGCCCTCTCCTGAGCCACCACAGAACCCCAGACCGAAGCCTCCAAGGTATCGGCAGCAAATGACACTGTGGTATCATCAGCAAAAAGCGTATACTTTTCTCCATTTACAGTACTAGGCAGATCATTGATATAAATTAAAAAGAGGATAGGCCCCAGAACTGAGCCCTGAGGCACTCCAATGTCGATCCTGCTTCCTGCCGATGTCACCCCAGCAACACTCACCACCTGACACCTCGATTGAAGGTATGATTTGATAAGTTGGACACTACCTTCAGAAAAATTGTAGTGCTTAAGTTTTCTAGTAAGGATATGCAATAAATGTACATACTTTATGTATGGATATGATGATATGTAATATATGTCAGTCAAGTATGTACATTTAATACATATCCTATGTATATACCAACAGAACACAAACACTCAATGATAACGCCATGTTTTACATTCCATGAATATGCATGCGATATGTATTATGGAATATAATATTATTATTATACATATCGTATGTATGTCCGTGGAATGTAAAACATGGCGTTATCATTTGTATTCTGTTAGTATATACATAGGATATGCATTAAATACATACTTGACCGACACATATTACATATCATATGAAGCGATTAATAATATAGGTTTATCGCTGCCTCACTTGCATTTAATTACTTTTTCTTATTCGAAAGCAATTTTATATTACAACATGAAAAACTACAAGAGTAAATCGAATTAAAAAGTTTTTAAAGGACGGATTCCGTATCGCAGTCCCATTTGCGTAAGGACGTCATACACCTATCTGTTGTAGCTCACTGACCGAGTCAATAGACTGGTGCCGAAGCCCGGTGGGATTGTGGCGTAGTTTTAGGAAACTAGTTCAGTTTTTCGGAACTAATTAGTTTATGAAGTTAGGCTATCTCTGATTCGCAAGAGACTCTCTGATATTACGTCATTCGACCTTTATTACTTCGACAATAATAAATGAATTTATTACCTATTATCGTCCCCTACCAATCAAGTGTAAATAAGTTTTTAAGAGCGAGCTCCCTAGCTGGGTCTCCTTTCGTAAGGACGTCATACACCTATCCGTTGTAGCTCATTGGCGGAGTCAATGGACTGGTACCGAAGCCCTGGGAGACACTGGCTAGGTTTTATGAAATGAGCAGGAATCTCATGAGAGAGGAGATTTTGGCCTATTTTGTAAAGCCTAGATATCGCTGATTCGAAGATGAATCTCCGATACTAGGGCGTTCGTTCTTAATTACTTGTTTTACACTATAGCTACCCACTGGTAGTACTGCTGGATATACCTTAAATGTACATACTTGACGTACATATATTACATATCACATGTATGTCCATGGAATGTAAAACAACATTATTTGGCGTTTATATTCTATTAATAGGATATGCATTAAATGTATATACTTTACATACATATATTACATATCATATTGATGGAATCTAAACGTTCATATGGGGGTACTTAAGAATCCATTAAGCAAGACTTCAAGAAAAATACAAAAGAAAAATAAACAAAAACCCATACTATACAGGACAAGCTTAGATACTTCTAAATGATAGAACTGCTTGAAATCATTGAACTTAGACCAAGTGAAGAGGTGTTAAAAACAGACTAGAATTTGAAGTAATCATTAGAAGAAGAGATTTCCGTATTTTTCTACAAAGAGAAGAAACTATGCTTCTGTATCATAGAAGAATATGAAGCAAGTAGACTGTTTCCGAGAAGACGCATAGTCGAAAACGGTTCAGGTTTGCGCCAGTAATTCTGACAGGAGAAAGTTCATATAGTCTTTTACGTTTTAGGATTCCATAATCCCAAATGTTGCCAAAATCTCGTTACTTACAGTACTTACATTGTTGCCAATTGTTATTGTCGGATTATTTTAAACTGAAATGTCAAGATGGAGTGGAAGAGTACATAGATACTGGAGGATAAGGTAGGGTAGTATATATATTTTGGAGTATTAAAAGGTAGAAAAAGTATATTTTTTCGGTGTTGATTGGGTTTGTGCGCCTCGTAATATTAATAATTTTTACTTTTTGTATTTTTGATATTACTTGCTTTCTAATTTCAAAATTTTTTCAAAAAGTATATGTATATAAATGAAGATATTCTTATTTTCAAAATTATCTTACAAAATCGGCTATACTGATACTTTCATGAACACATTTTACTAACTTTGTACTTGCATTTTAATATTACTCCTTTTTTTAAACGAAAAATGTCACTGCATTGGGCCAAAATTTTCTAAAATTCAGGTTTGGGGCGGAAGATTTTTATTTGAAATCATTATAAAACGAGGCTGCACAAAATATGGAAATTTTTATTACAATTACGGAAAACTCCGGTTAATTTCGCGTCGCGCCGCGCCGGACATACAAAATCCCCCGTCAAAATACCCTTTGAACATTTTAAACTCTAATCTCAAAGTTCTTAAAAGAACAAATAAATAAAAATCATTTGCATTATTGGTCTGCTGCGAAAATACAAAAACTATTTGACAAAGAAAATATTTCTATCAAATTACTTATGTTCTAGTTTTGGTTACTGGTTCACGATACATCATACAGGGTGAACCACTTAAAAAAATAAATTCTCTATTATCTCTTTAACTCCAGAAGGCAACTGCCACAAAAATAATGATTTGCAAAAGTTAAATTCTGGTTAATTTATAGCTATTTTAGAAGATAATCTTTATATGCTTAACTTATTTAATGTAACATAAATTTTGTACAATTTTACTACAACTTAAGCCAAAGTTTTTCATTAAAATTACATTTGCTTAAATAACAGTGATTTTCCCTTTGAGACCCGTACCAACACCCCCTGCCCGTACACCCTGATTCCGAACGAATTTTCGACTTCGCAGATTTTTACTATTTGTGAATAGTGATCAAGTGATGTGTGTGATAAATCTTTTTAGTGTCCTTTTATTTTGTTAGTGTTGAAAAATACTACGCAGAAAATTAGATCTTTCTGCTTGCCAAATAATTGTGAATAGTGATGTAAATAAATAAGAAAATGTGTGATACATTTTTTTTTAGTGTCTTGACTGATCTTTTTCGCGGTATATTTAGTGTCGAGAATCTGTGCAGAAAATTATTGGTGTGTTTTACAGTGATTATAAGTACTGATGTGCCTAGCTATTATGAAAAACCGTGTTTATGATAAAGCTGTGAAATAGTGATGAAGTAATGTAAATAATAGGCACGTGGCTGTCATTGATATTTTAAGTGTCTTGGTGTGTTTTACAGTGATTATAAGTAGTGATAGATAAATTCGTGCATATATATTAAAAGTGATCATGTTTGTTATAGAACTGTGAAGTAGTGATAGTGTGACTAATGGTTGGATTGCTGTGATGGATATTTTAAGTGTCTTGGCGTGTATCTTACAGTGATTGCAAGTAGTGATGTGCTTCACGCAGACAATCTTGTGGACAGAAATGGGGACTCATCCAGGAAATGATAATAAGGATAATGAAGAACAAGGAAAGAGAAAGAAATGAGAGACAAAGGACAAATGGGCGCCCGCTAGGATGATCCTAATAGTGTGAGAAAGAGCTAACATAGGGGGTAGAGCAGGACAAACCCCTAATCACATACTGTGGACGGGGGACGTAGGCTGAAGAATCTAAGACAGCCCGGTACTAGCGAAGATATGCTAGAAATGGCGGTACCGTTGGATCAATAGGAGATGTTCAGTGGGGCCACTTGTTCGAAGCGTGCTTCGACTACGCCCCATTTAAAAAAAAAAGTGCCTGTGTGAGTAACGGTTCTACTATAAAATAGGTAGTGATGTGCTTTGTGAATAGATATTTCAAGTGTCGGTGTGTGTGATAAAGGTGTGGAATAATTCAATGTGTATATATTTACAGTTATGCCCCTCTAATAAGGCCTGAATGTGCAGTTTCCTTCTTCCTAGTAAAATACTTTTATTTGCATATTGTTAAGACATTCAACTGTATTTATAAACATATTGCATTTTGGAGCAGGTGTAAGGGAGTTGGGAGCCTGCTAACTTAACTTTTTAGTTAAGGTCGTAATTAAATTTGCGGTCATATACAGTTAAGCTCATATTTACAGTGATTATAAACAGTGACGTGCTTTGTATGATGTGGAATAATTCCATGCATATATATTTACAGTGATGTGAATAGTGAAGAAGTAATGCGATTAGTAAGCCATAGGCTGTGCGATAGTGATGGATATTTTGTTTCGTATCTTACAGTGATTATACACAGTTCCAGTGATGTGAATAATGATAAAGTAACGGAAATAGTAGACAAGTGGCTGTGTGCATATACATACATTTTAAGTGTCAGCGTGTGTGGTAAAGGTGTGGAATAATTCAATGTGTATATATTTATAAACACATTGTATTTTGGCGCAGGTGTAGGGGAGTTGGGAGCCTGCTAACTTAACGTTTTAGTTAAGGTTGTAATCATACTTTTGATTATGTGTAAGAGAAGAACAGGACCAGCACGGTCATATTTATTTCATAAATATCGGTAAAATCGAAAGGCCAGTGAAATCTATGTGCGGAAATCAAGAGGAACAAATTGAGAAAACCTAAGAAGAATTAGTGGAGACGACATTTGTTCAAGAGGAAAATGATCTACACTATCCAGCTAAACAGTGGAACAATCAGCTTAACGTCGTCTGTAAAGGAGCTCCTGCTGATCACAAAGAAATACAGTCCAGAAGCAAACTTCATATTATATAAGAGTATAGTAATGTAACATACTTATTGTAATATTTTAATCTAGCACAATTTATTAATTGTATTCATTATACATGTGATTCAGTAAACGTTTGTCTTTTTCGACTAATGGCCAAAGGTTTGTTTCAGTGGTTTCAAATCAGTCCGAGCCAATAAATGTCAATCAACAAACCGTTTATATTCAAAGTAAAACTAACTTACTGAGACATTCCAGGGCAAAGACAAAGCCAGTCAGTGCCAAACAATGCTACGGTGGATCAACAGGATCCCGCGAAAATTTCCTCTAAGGCTTACTGTGACGGGACTAATAATGGGTCACTGCATCTTAAGGAAATGTCTGCACAGAATATTCGTTTCGCTTCGGTCCTGGTTCTGGTTGACAGTTAAACATTAAATAAGTTTAATTTGTTTAACTGTCAAATAGAACCAGGACCAAAGCCAAACGAAAATGTCTAATGGGCTTGCATTAAAATGAAGTACACGCAGTATAGGTTATGAAATGAAGAGGAGGGGACAGCCTCATAATCGCCCACTAGCTCATTAAAGATTAACAAACCACCTAAGGGAACTCGTTGCCCAGGGTGGGACCTCCGTGAGACAGCTAGAGAATTATTTAATCTAATAAAGGGGCTTAACTAGGCCCAGCTCAACAGGGGTCACAATAAGCCTTATTGACTGCGGTACAGAGAATGTACACACCTACCCTACCCTTCCCTACTTGCAAATCCAATCCGAAACTATACGTGACTAGTAGTTGCGATAAAGTTGAAAAATCCTGCAGAAGCAAAATCCGTTAGCCCAGGTTTGCTCACCAAAGATCCATGCCACATTTTGTTCTTGTCCTGCAATTGTAGTGCGTACATATGACTTCCTGCTATTTTTTAATGAGAAAGTACGTATCAAAGACACTTCATGTTACTTTTACAGCTATTACAGTTTACATTTTTGTGTATTTTAAAATTTAATAACACTATACATACCTATAACAAATGACATTTTTAGAAGTACAAATTCGATGGTTCAGTTCCATACAGCAACAAGTCAATTTGCATATTTCGTTATAAGTACAGAAATAAGTTTAAATTCTAATCCGTTACTAGTTTCATAAAGCAACAACTCAAAATTTGTAAAGTTGGTAAAATCAACTCTACAAATTTCGAGTTGTTGCCTTATAAAACTAGTAAAGGATTAGAATTTAAACTTATTTCCTTATTAATCACAAAATATGTAAATTTAGAATGGTTGCTGTATGGAACTGGGCCATTAAAATATTTTCCGTGCAATTTAAATAAATATTTTACGATTGGAATTACATGATCAGAAAAATTAAGCTGCAGGCAGAAATTTTGTCCTGAGTTCATGTTTTTAAAATTATCATAAAAAAGGCTACATCTACATGCTTGGTTGTGACGCACCTATTTACACACAGGCAGACGGAAGCACCTTATTACTGGCCTTTCTATGAGCAGGACAATAATATGTTTATATACTTACTTAAGTACCTACATCAAAAACACTAATAAATGCATCTTATTTCTGCATGTGTCCATTACCTATCTACATCAGGAGTTTGTGTGTAAATTACTACAATGGCAGGAAATACAACATCTAGTGTGTACCTATCTTTCGTGTGTACGCCCAGTCTAATAGATTCTGTTTTTGCAGTAGTTTTAAACTAATCACTGTAGATTTTATTCTGAAGGCAAATGGTTTGCGGGTTGATTTTTTTGGCTCTTATTGATTTGATACCACTGCTGCACTAGAAACAAACCGGCCGCACCAAAAAAAATCATATCGCATGTCGTACTTATTTGGTGCAAAAATCGTCACCTTAAGGGAGTCCTAAAACGTCGAAATTACCTACATTTGCTGGATCTTTAGGACCTGGGTGCAGACTAAGATTCGTTTTTGAGCAGAAATACCTACTAGATTTGTGTACTACAGAATGTGTTAGTATAAATGCCTTAAAGCATTAAAATCTAAATCCTGTCCGATAGCTAGGCATCTTAAAGGCTTCTTGTGTGTCTTCCAGGCTAAGCTTGCTTGGGATGCCGACCAGCTCTTAACCAACTTGCAAAAAATACTATAGCAATACTGAGTGGCAGGACATGAAGGAGTAGAAGGTACTAAAATTTCTGACCAACTTACGAAAGAAGCTGCAAAGGCGCCATTCTATGGACCTTTTGCAGGGCTACTAGGGCACCTCGGACAGTGGATCAAAGAACAGGAAAAATAGCCTACGGGAGAAATACTCCAATGGGCTCCAGGGTAGACAGGCAAAAACGATTAGTACCTTTTAGTGCCCGACTTTACTAAGGTTCTAAAACTTCTAACAAATGCACGCTTACTGGTTACCTGCTCTCACATAGGGCAACCTGCTCTTGGAGATAAGTGATTGTGGGTATTCACAAAAGGTCTGGGTCGAAATGATGGGCTATTTCAAGCCTTCCAAAGGCCCATTTCTTAAAAATTAGCAAGTGTTGGTAATTTTAAGGTTATAGGACTCTGTAAAATTCGAATCTTGGATATTTTTTGTTACTTACGAATATCGTTCAGGCACTTCCTCTTGATTTTCTTCAATTTTACAGTTAAATAATGTTTTTATAATAAACTTAACAGTTCACAAATACGCTTCGTACAGACGTACAATTGATTTAGCAACAATTTAGCAAAGACGAGACGTTGAAAGTTGAAATTCAGCCGCGCATGTCCTGAAAATATCCAAAATTTGTATTTTAGTTTTATTAAGGTGATGAATCGCGGTTTTAGGCTGTAAAGTAAAGTGTTCTGTAAAAGGGTTAGTACATGCGGTTTGATTTTTTGTGATTTTATTCAAAAAAGTTAAATCTTAGAGGATGCTACGCAAATTTTTTAAAACTCCGTTTAAGGGTTAGTATGCAGTAAAATTACTGCATACTAACCCTTAAACGAGGTTTCTAATATCCATATCCTAAAAATTAAAGATATCCTTATCCTAAATTTCAAAAATCCATGATGTCGAAGAATTATATATCATAAGAACTAAAAACCCAAGTTGTCGAAATACCCGGGTGGAGCATTTTTAATCTCAATACGGGTAAAAGCTGTCGTTTTTGAGGCTGTACAGGTTTAATTTTATAAGGGCCCCGATTTTTAGAGCGTTTAAACGGTTGGCAGCATTTTTATTGCATATCTTAGTATGCAATTGCGGGTGCAGGGTGGGGCTCGTGCACGCCCTGGGGACAGGGTGGTTACTTGTGCCCACACCCTGGCGACAGGGTGGGGACTTGCGTCCACACCCTGGTAAACAGGGTGAGGACATGAGCCAGAAACTAGACACGTTAATCATTCACATATATTTTTAGAAAGATCGTAACATCCCCAATGAATGCAGTTCCAAACAAACACTGATTGAATTTTTGAAGGACAAAAATTTAAAATATACTCCCGGTCAGACTTGCCCGGGACCCGGACCCAACCAAACCTTCGAAAATAAAGGATACAGACCACCCAACGTCAACGACCAAATATTAGCAGCAAAGGATACAATCCGGACCAGGTTGACGCGTGCATTAGTCCAATATTTTTAATTACTGTTGGTATATTTCTAAATAAACTTTTTAAAACGCATTTGTTGTTTTATTTCCTCGCTAAATATTTAAAAATCCTGACTTACTAAAAGTAGCGAAATGTGTTAACATTTAGCAACAATTCCTTAACAATAGGAAAATATGCACAACCTGGCAATGTCGCGGATCAGAAGTAGATACAAAATTTGAGATCTAATAGAAAATCCCTAAAAACTAAGAAATTTTGCACAATCTGGCAACGCCGCACATTGGGAGCAGAAAATACCTCCTCACGTTTCTGTGATCCTGATACAATATTCAAAATTTACAGTCGTTATCCTGGCGAATCGCCAGCGACTTCTCAACAAGCGCTTTGCCAGCGACACGCCATTGATTGGGTTTGATTGGGTTCCACAATTTGGAAAGCAAAGATTCGAGGATTTTGCGCAAAACTATCAGGAGTAGTTTACCTCCTCGCCCTTCTGCACTCCTGATACAAAAATCCAATTTTGCGTTTTATTGTTCGCTGTAGGTGTAGAAAATTGAGATTTTGACCAACATTTTGGAAATCAGAAACGCGGGGACTTGCGCCGCGTTTCTAATTTCCAAAATGTTAGTCAAAATCTCATTTTTCTGCACCGAAAGTGAAAAATAAAACGAAAAATTTGATTTTTGTATCGGGAGTGCAGAAGTGCGAGGAGGTAAACTACTCCTGATAATTTGTGCGAAAACTCCTCGAATTTTTGTTTCGAAAATTTTGGTAAAAATCTTAATATTTGCACCCAAAGTAAAAAATAAAACGAAAAATTTGATTTTTGCTGTCTAAATTTTGGTCAATATCCTAATTTTCTGCACATACAAACACAAAATTTGATTTTTGTATCAGGAGTGCAGAAGTGCGAGGAGGTAAACTACTCCTGATAGTTTAATTAATAAATTAAGATTTTGACCAAAATTTGGACAGCAAAGATTCGAGGATTTTTCGCAAAACTATCAGGAGTTTTTTACCTCCTCGCACTTCTGCGCTCCTGATACACAAATACAATTTTGCGTTTTATTTTTCACTGTAGGTGCAGAAAATTGAGATTTTGACCAAAATTATCAAGAGCAGAAACCCGACGAGGTTTCGCATAAACTATCAGGAGTAGTTTACCTCCTCGCATTTCTGTGCTCCTGATACAAAAATCCAAATTTGGCGTTCTAATTTCACTTTTGGTGGAAATTTGGCAAAATCTTAATTTTCTGCACCAAAGTGAAAAATAAATCGCAAAATTTTATTTTTGGATCAGGAGTGCTGTCCAAATTTTGGTCAAAATCTTAATTTTCTGCACCTAAGTGAAAAATAAATCGCAAAATTTTATTTTTGTATCAGGAGTGCAGAAGTGCGAGGAGGTAAACTACTCCTGATAGTTTATGCGAAAACTCCTCGAATCTTTGTTGTCCAAATATTGGCCAAAATTTTAATTTTCTGCACCAAAGTGAAAAATAAATCGCAAAATTTTATTTTTGGATCAGGAGTGCTGCCGAAATTTTGGTAAAAATCTTAATTTTCAGCACCTACAGTGAAAAATAAAACTCAAAATTGTATTTGTGTATCAGGAGTGCAGAAGTGCGAGGAGGTAAACTACTCCTGGTAGTTTTGCGAAAAATCCTCGAATCTTTGCTGAGTATCGCTCGCTATGATACACGCATAATCAATGGCGTGTCGCTGGCAAAGCGCTTGTTGAGAAGTCGCTGGCGATTCGCCAGGATAACGACTGTAAATTTTGAATATTGTATCAGGATCACAGAAACGTGAGGAGGTATTTTCTGCTCCCAATGTGCGGCGTTGCCAGATTGTGCAAAATTTCTTCGTTTTTAGGGATTTTCTAGTAGGAGCACAGAAGTTCGAGAAGGTATTGCTCCGTCACAGAGTATCGCTCACTATGATACACGCATCAATGGCGTGTCGCTGGCAAAGCGCTCGTTGAGAAGTCGCTGGCGATTCGCCAGGATAACGACTGTAAATTTTGTATATTGTATCAGGATCACATAAACGAGAGGAGGTATTTTCTGCTCCCAATGTGCGGCGTTGCCAGATTGTGCAAAATTTCTTCGTTTTTAGGGATTTTCTATTAGGAGCACAGAAGTTCGAGAAGGTATTTCTTTAAGAACTGAGATCTTGCACAAACGTCGCTTATCGGAAGCCAAAAATATCTGCACGCACTTCTGCTCTAATGAAAATATCAAATCTCAAATTTTGTATCTACTTCTGATCCGCGACATTGCCAGGTTGTGCATATTTTCCTATTGTTAAGGAATTGTTGCTAAATGTTAACACATTTCGCTACTTTTAGTAAGTCAGGATTTTTTAAGCAAGTAAATAAAACAACAAATGCATTTTAAAAAGTTTATTTGGAAATATAGCTACAGTAATTAAAAATATTGGACTATTTTTTATTAAAAAGATTAAAATTAATACAAAATACAAGTATGTCAGACTTAAAATACAGATTCACCTCGTTAAATACAAGTAAGTTTAGATCGGGTTTGGTTGACTTGCCACACGTTAAGCTCTTTATTCCTCAATGCACGCGTCAACCTGGTGGTCCGGATTGTATCCTTTGCTAATATTTTGTCATTGACGTTGGGTGATCTGTATCCTTTATTTTCGAAGGTTTGGTTGGGTCCGGGTCCCGGGCAAGTCTGACAGTGACCGGGAGTATATTTTAAATTTTTGTCCTTCAAAAATTCAATCAGTGTGTGTTTGGAACTGCATTCGTTGGGGATCTTATGATCTTTCTAAAAATATATGTGAATGATTAACGTGTCTAGTTTCTGGCTCATGTCCTCACCCTGTTTACCTGGGTGTGGACACAAGCTCCACATGCTGATTTCTCAAGTTTTGTGTGGTTTATGACCAGGGGCAATTGCATATTAAGATATGCAATAAAAATGCCGTCAACCGTTTAAACTCTCTAAAAATCGGGACCCTTATAAAATTAAACCTGTACAGCCTCAAAAACGATAGCTTTTACCCCTATTAACATTAAAAATGCTCCAACCGGGAATTTCGACAACTTGGGTTTCTAGTTCTTATGATATATAATTCTTCGCCATCGTGGATTTTTGAAATTTAGGAGAAGGATATCTTTAATTTTCATGATATGGATATTAGAAACCCCGTTTAAGGGTTAGTATGCAGTAATTGTACTGCATACTAACCCTTAAACGGGGTTTTAAAAAATTTGCCTAGCATCTCCTAAGATTCAACTTTTTTGAATAAAATCACAAAAAAATCAAATCGCATGTAGGAACCCTCTTACAGAACATCTTATTTTACGGCCTAAAAACGCGATTCATCACCTTAATACAACTAAAATACAAATTTTGGATATTTTAAGGTCATGCGCGGCTGAATTTCATGTCTCGCTTGCTATGCTAAATCAATTGTACGTCTGTACGAAGCGTATTTATGAACTGTTAAGTTTATTATAAAACTTATTTAACTGTAAAATTGAAGAAAATCAAGGGAAGTGCCTGAACGATATTCGTAAGTAACAAAAAATACCTATCCAAGATTCGAATTTTACCGAGTCCTATAACCTTAAAATTACCAACACTTGCTAATTTTTTTAATAAATGGGCCTTTGGAAGGCTTGAAATAGCCCATCATTTCGACCCAGACCTTTTGTGAATACCCACAATCACTTATATCCAAGAGCAGGTTGCCCTATGTGAGAGCAAGTAACCAGTAAGCGTGCATTTAGAAGTTTTAGAACTTTAGTAAAGTCAGGCACTAAAAGCTACTAATCGTTTTTGCCTGTCTACCCTGGAGCCCATTGGAGCATTTCTCCCGTAGGCTATTTTTCCTGTTCTTTGATCCACTGTCTGAGGTCTTGTAAAAGGTGCCCTAGTAGCGCTGCAAAAGGTCCATAGAATGGCGCCTTTGCAGCTTCTTTCGTGAGTTGTTCAGAAATTTTAGTACCTTCTACTCCTTCATGTCCTGCCACTCAGTATTGCTATAGTATTTTTTGGTTGGTTAAGAGCTGGTCGGCATCCCAGGCAAGCTAAGCCTGGAAGACACACAAGAAGCCTTTAAGATGCCTAGCTATCGGACAGGATTTAGATTTTAATGCTTTAAGGCATTTATACTAACACATTCTGTAGCACACAAATCTAGTAGGTATTTCTGCTCAAAAACGAATCTTTATTGTATTTCTGAATTATGTAAGCAAAATTCGTAAAATATATTTCTACTTTTTATTGACAGTAAATAATGGTTTTGACAACACAACAATGAATATACTCGTAACTACCCGGTTTCTTGAAATACGGACTATTACTCAGGACACCAGAACACCTTCCCTCTTTAATTGGAACATATGTAATCTTCAAACTTCTTTGGTCTTTTGGCAATTCTTTTGTTGTCTCTCTCAATCACAACAATTTCTTTCCTTTCGCTCCCTTCTGGCTTATTGGCATCTTCAATGGCTGCATCGATGTTAGTTACTTCTGACTCTTGTGATGATTCCATGGATGTGCTGTCAACTCCGGCGGAATTTAGTTGAGGATTAGAGGGTTCTGATTCGAAAGACTTTTCCTGTACGAAATCATCACTTCACCCATTGTTACAACTATAACCACTGCCAAGTGATTCGCTCTCTTCGTTATGACATGTCACTGTCACACTTTCTGCTTCGTCCGTAGTATTGAAAATAACCTCATTAAACAAAGGACCTTCTAAATTTTCAGAATTATTTTTTCGTATGTGATCTATGTGTCTTCTCATTTTCCGCCCATCATCAACTATCACTTCATATGACATTGGCCCAATTTTTTTACAAATTCTTCCAGATAACCAGTTTTTGTCTTGACCAAAATTTTTTATAAAAACGCTCGTGCCGTCCGCAAACATTCTTACTTTGTTTTTGTCTGTTAAAACTACATCTACTTCGTTATATGTGGGCACCAGACTTTCTGCATGAGTCCTTAATTTTCGCCCCATAAGTAATTCGGCAGGACTTTTCCCTGTATGATTTACTGCTGAATGCTGATAAAACAATATTCTAGCTAACCTAGACTCCAAATCACCTTCTTTTAGTTGTTTCCATTTCTTCTTAAATTCTTGTACCATCCGCTCTGCCATGCCATTAGATGCTGGATGATATGGTGCAACGTGAGATAATTTTATCGCATTTTTCTTACAAAAAGCATTAAATTCCTCTGAAATAAACTGTCTGCCGTTATCAGAAACAATTTCCACCGGTAAACCGTGAGCAAATATTTTTCTTAAGGCCTTAATTACTTTTTCTGACGTTATATCTGTTAAATACGCGACTTCCATCCATTTGCTAAAAGAATCAACCAGAAAGTTTTGACCTTGAATTGGACCAGCAATATCAATATGTAAGCGTTGCCAAGGTCTTTCAGTCTTAGGCCATGTCTGTACTGGTGCTTTTGCAGGTAAGTGACGTACTTGTTGGCACTTTTCACAAGCCCTAACTTCCTGTTCAATATCGCTGTCCATCCCCGGCCACCAGACATAACTTCTAGCGCAAGCTTTCATTGTTGACATTCCAGGATGAGGAGCATGTAAAAGTTCTAATACCTTCTTTCTTAGTCCTGTCGGAATAACAACTCTGCATCCATAGAAAATACAGCCAGCATGAATAGACAATTCAAATTTTTTCAAAAAGTAGGTCTTCAAAGAATAATCTTGAAGTTTATTTGGCCAACCGTTTTTAATCCATTTGTAAACCTGCAATAATTTAACATCAGAAGAGGTTTGAGCAGCAATATCAGTCTTTGAAATCGGAGGATTTTTCATACCTTCAAGCAGTAATATCTCTAATGGCGGTGGTGCGTCTTCATAATCTTTAATTGGCAATCTACTGAGAGCATCAGCATTGACGTTTTGTTTACCTGGTCTGTACAAAATATTGTAATGATACATTGACATCATTAAAGTCCAGATAAGAGCGGCGATAATAGCGAAGGGGAGAGAATTTGTGTGAAACAACGCGTCGCTCCAATATAAACCACCTTAAGTACAAAATAATGAAATCATTCTCTCCGCTTCGCTAGTATCGCCGCTCTTATCGTTTATCGCAGCTCCAACATATGACAGGAGGATTTTTTAAATTTAAATAGAATGTGTTAGTAGATAGTTATAGCCATTTGATGTTTTTTTTAAATTATATTTTAGGTTTAAAAAAATTCAAACATTAGCCCCCCGACTTAACGTTGGCCGATACGTTTCTACGGGGCCTTTTAAAACAAAATGTTTATGCCACTCCAATACTAAATAATATTGACGTGCTAAAAGGCAGAATTACCCAGGCTGTTCTGTTAATATCCCAGGAAGATACGAGAAATTCCTTCAGCAATTACAAAAATGTGTTGAATATGGGGGTGGAGTTTTTGAATTTTGATATCTTTATCGTATTGCCTAATTTATATCATATTCTTTTGAGTTTAATTAAATGTACGTATAATTTAAAAATTTCACTTAAATAAAAAGTATTTTGAATTAAATAATTGCTTCATTTAAAAGACACAACCTGTCCATAGGTGTCATTATTATTTAATATGTAGAAACTAGTACTCTGGTTAAAGGTGTGAGGGAAAATAGCTGGGACTTTAAAAATAATGTGATAAAACGTGTTACTTTTAATATTTAAATATGTCGATGAAATCTTGTACTTCGGCTTAGCGTTTAATTTAAAACATATTTTACATTTGTTCTTTTAGACTCCCCAGATCTAACTTATAAGAAAAAACACAATAAAATAATTTACAAAGTTTTCCTATATTTCTACGCGTTTATAAACCAGAGCTAAATTAATATATAAGGCATACCTACCCTGCAATTTTTTATAGTATAATTAATAAACTTATGTAGGGGTTTTTAATAATAACAGACAAACTGTTATAATCCTTTCTCGGCGCTTTAGTATCAAACAAGTATTAAGAGCTAAGGGATGTTCTAAAACGAAAATGTTTCAATTGTGGTAAAACATCTCACGTCATAATTACAAAGTATTTTTAATGTATGTACTAGGGTGCTTCGTTTTAGACGACTATTTTTTTTTGTGTAATGTTATAAACATATAAAAAAAATTCTCACCAAAGATGAGCTCTTAATTTTAATTTTAAGTACTCTGAATGAATTTGAAAATTTCCCAATTAATTAACACGTAAATTTTTTTTTTCAATTATCTATAGCTTTGTGACATTTCATGATATTTAATTGGCAATAGGTGGAAATTACAGAGGAATCTTTCATCTTTAAAAGTGCCTGTAGCTAATTTATGTTTTGCAACCGACCTCGCCAGTAAAAAATCTTGAAGCCAATTTTGTCTCGAATTTCATGTTTTTTTTTATTTTTCTCGTAAACCACCAACTTTACAAAAAATTGTATTGGAGTTTCTTATAGGGAATTTAATTTCCTACAAAAAAAGTTATGTAAGCCATAACCGTAGAGCTAGTAGTTTTCGAGATAAATCCAATTAAACATCTCAAAATTTGAAAAATCGCTGTTTTATTCAAGATTTTAGTACTTTTTAATGAAATCATTGCTGAAAAAATATATAATGTATGAGAATGAAATATAAAAATATATATTACACATTGGTAAGTATTCACCAAAAATATTTCGTGTAATATGAAGCCGTTTCTTATTACCGAATTACTGGTAAATATGTATTTACCAGTATATATTATATATTTCTTCAGCCATAATATTATTAAAAGTATTGAAATTAGCCTACAGCTTCATATTACATGAAATATTTTTGGTGATTACTTACCAATGTGTAATATATATTTTTATATTTCATTCTTATACATTATATATTTTTTCAGCAATGATTTCATTAAAAAGTACTAAAATCTTGGATAAAACAGCGATTTTTCAAATTTTGAGATGTTTAATTGGATTTATCTCGGAAACTGCTAGCTCTACGGTTATAGCTTACATAACTTTTTTTGTAGGAAATTAAATTCCCTATAAAAAAGTCAAATACAATTTTGTTGTAAAGTTAGTGGTTTACGAGAAAAATAAAAAAAACATGAAATTCGAGACAAAATTGGCTTCAAGATTTTTTACTGGCGAGGTCGGTTACAAAACATAAATTGGCTACAGGCACTTTTAAAGAGGAAAGATTCCTATGTAATTTCCACCTATTGCCAATTAAATATCATGAATGTCGCAAAGCTATAGATAATTGAAAAAAATTAAAATTTACGTGTTAATTTAATGGGAAATTTTCAAATTCATTCAGCGAGTATTTAAAATTAAAATTAAGAGCTCGTCTTTGGTGAGAATTCTTTTTTATATGTTTATAACATTATTCCGTCAATGGACCAAAAAAAAAAATAGTCGTCTAAAATGAAGCACCCTAATGTACATACATACTGTATACATAATATAATAAAACTTACTTAAAAGTAAAAGTTTATAGCTTAAACTATAGAAATTAGTGCTATTGCAATATTAGCCTTTGGTTTTATACTGCCATGGTGATAAAGTAATGAGTATTATAAAAAAATAGATTAAAAATAATTTTAATAAATATGCAATATTCACACGTTTTACCGTGCGACAAAATTACTAAAAATTAAGAATGTCTCTTTCTTATACATAAATGCAAATTATTATTCTTACGATTAAAGCATTAACATGTGTTAATGCCTATCTTATAAGGTTAGTACCATAGACGGTAAAAAAAA
Source organism: Philopedon plagiatum (assembly GCA_963971165.1). Taxonomy (NCBI): domain Eukaryota; kingdom Metazoa; phylum Arthropoda; class Insecta; order Coleoptera; family Curculionidae; genus Philopedon; species Philopedon plagiatum. Next base: position 99,208,496 of record OZ020193.1, read on the forward strand.
CTATAGACAAAGCATTTCATTGCAAGTCGTTGTTTAAAAAGTTGGGCATATTGACACTGCCAACATGCTATATTTTTGAGTAGGGCTGGGCGATTATCGAAAAAGATAATAGATTTTTGATTATGTCAAATAATCGATTATTTACGATTAATCGAAATTAATCGAGTAATCGAAATTAACCGATTAATCGATTAACATTAATCGAAAAATCGATTAATCGAAAAATTGAGAAAACATTAATCGAAAAATCGATTAATCGAACTAAATCGATTATTGAACTAGTCGAAATTATGTCATTACTAATGACATAATGAAAGCGACTCCAGCGCTTACCACTTGCCAAACTTGAACACAATTCCGGCGGGCGATTTAAATTTTAGACTCTTAAAAATGAAAGAGCGCGGATCGAAAAGCATTCAAACTATTTCGTTGAATACGTGTTTCATAGTCCAGTTATGATTATAAAAAAGAATCGGTTAATCGAGAAAATCGATTAATCGAGAAATCGATTAATCCATTTTTTTTGTAATCGTTCAATGGATTAATAATCGATTATTTTGCCCATCCCTATTTTTGAGTGCTTACTTTTTATGAGGAAAAGGTTGCGCGACGAAACCATGAACACTAATGGTAACGTTCATGGTTATCATACAAGAAATGCAGACATCTTAAGATGTTCAAGGTTCAGGCTCTCTAGCACATGTTCCCATATCATAGCTACAAAATGTACAATGCTTTGCCAAGAATATTTCAAGGACAGCAATCTGTCTGTAAACAAATTTAGAAAGAAAATTAAAATGTATTTATTGGACAATCCATTCTACACCATACTTGAATACTTTAAGCAGATCGGTGTTGCGGCATAATTTTTAAATTTTTAAATATTTTTTAAAGTAAATTATTTCACATTTTAATTTTATGAGTGTACTTAGTGTGAGTACTTATTGTGTATTTTGTTATTTTTTGTTGTATTTTAAGTTATTTTTAAAGTAACACTGACGATGGTAAACTGTGTAGACTGTATGACTGACTGATGTAAAAAAAAATTTACATCCGTTTAAAAAATGCCATGAATGCAGTGGCGGCTGGTAAAATTTGAAAGTTGTATATCTCTGTTCCTACTTACAGGACCTGTACCAAATTTAGGAGTTTTACTAGTGACTGGGAATATTTTGGTAAAGAAAAAAAAACATTTTGTAATTTGTGAAAAAAAGTTGAATTCTTGCTGAGCCTCTCCTGAAAAAAAATGAACGCGTTTAGGTATTTTATTTATTATTTTTTTTAAACAAATTTTACATCATTTTGTCGAAACTTTTTAAATTTTAAGAGAAACAAATGTGTTAGTAGAAAGTTATAGTCATCTGAATTTTTTTGAACCTAAAACATCATTTAAAAAAAATCAAATTACTATAACTTTCTACTAACGCATTTTAAAAATTTAAAAATTCTCAACAAAATGATGTAAAATTTGTTTAGAAAAAATAATACATAAAATGCCAAAACGCGTTCATATTTTTCCCAGGGGGGCCCCAGCAAAAATTCAACTTTTTTCCGCAAATTACAAAACGTTTTTTTTTTCTTTACCAAAACATTCCCAGTGGGCTCACTATTAAAACCCCTAAATTTGGTGCGGGTCCTGTAAGTAGGAACAGAGATATACAACTTTGAAATTTCACCAGCCGCCACTGAATGGATGCGACTAACAGAAGTAGCAGAGGCGTACCGCTGGGGGGGTTTTGGGGTTTTCGCAAAATAATGCCAGCTTCTTCAAAGAAAAGTACTTAAATGCTTCTCGTAAATACAAAAAATACAATTCGTCTCGAACAACGTCGCAATCGTCAGCGATTTATATAAATGGCTTCTTGCGTGACTTCTCTATTCCTACTAAAGCTGGTAGTAAACAGCGTTGCCACATTTACTTAATAATTTATCATAGTGAGGAGGGAATAAAAGGTTATTCAGCTATGATGCGTAGAACAGAAAAAAATGTATTACGTTTTTGTATTACTTAATACTTATGTATGCATATTTCTGGAGAACGGTAAATTACCGACAATATTTCCCAGCACAAATTCTCGAGAATTTATTTTTGAAAAAAAATTATAAATTACTGGAAAGTTACCGAGAATATTTCCGAGAACGAGAAAGTTCTCCGAGGAAAATTCTTCTGGAGAATATTCTCTGAGAATTTATGAGAACTTGCGGAAATTTAAGAACATTTATTTTAATTCAGCTATTGTATCATACATGGAGCTTGGAGCATCTATCTCTTTATGCAGTCAAAACATAAAATTCTCCAATATATAAAAAAATTCTCCAAAATTTCTGATAAAATCAGGACATTTTGTATACTTTGGCAACATCTGCAGTTGACCAGCCAATACAATCGATCAGTTTTAGTGCAAATCGAATGATTGATTGCTTTGAATAGTAGATAACTATGTCTTTAGTTTTTTTAACGTCTATGGTTTTGAGTGCGTGAATATAGATACTAACCAATGGTTAGTATCTATATTCACGCACTCAAATTATTTAGAAGGATAAATAAAGATACATATCATTATTGTATGTATGTAAAAAATACTGTCATTTATAGACATCAATATTTAATCAAATTTTTAACTTCAAGGCCTAAAAATGGTAAAACGGGTGCCCATTTTTGAAGTGTAAATTATATTTTCCAGTAGCTTCTGGTATCCACCGATAGAGCATTGTCCGAACACATGCAAGGCAATCATAGTGTGTGTATACAACTAAAAAATTGTAAATGCAACTATCAAAAGTTAGGCATCTTTGGAGTATATTATTATACGGATGCGCTTCTGTGTTGAACACTCTCCGTCGCAGAACTGCCCCTCGACAATGTGCTATATGTTCTGTGTATTTGTGGACAGCAGCAACAAAGATCCTTTATCAGTCCTCCGAGACTCTCACAGGAGCCACTTCGAAATATGCCGCTCGATACTTCGTCACAATTTGTATCGCCGATAAATATTTCCAAGTCTGTTTTCGGGAAACCCTCACTAAAAAAACGATAACATTATTCTTACCTGGTACGGGATTTTAATTAAAATTTTATTTTCGATAATATAATTTCTAAATATGGTATATTTTAGCAAACGTCTCATAAAAATTAGTGGTGCACGGAATCGTATTATTTTAAAAATAGGATTATATATATATATATATATATATATATATATATATATATATATATATATATATATATATATATGTACTGTTATTCATAATTTAAATTGCTGCTGCAGCGAAGAGAAAATCGCGTTATTGCCAAATCTTACAACATTTAAAAAATCAGGATACTGATTATTGTTCATTCGAATTATACCATCAATAAAAGTGTTGTGTCTTAATATATTATGTAAATAATAAATATCAAAACGAACTGTTAACTAAAACGTGGTCTTTTTGGACCTAAAGCCTATTATTATGCAAATAAAACGTACCTGTAATAAAGCTTTATAGTTTCATAGGCATCCATTATCACAGAAATGAACAAGCTGAGAATTACATAGATGTACAGACTAATAAAGGCATATAAGTAAATTCTGCAAAACCACCACAAAAGACTCGATTTATTTGACATTATGGAGAAAGTGGCAAACATGTCGTCTCCGTTAATCAAAGCAAAAAGACATTCAGACGTGGTGGACAGAGATCGAAATTTGAGATGGTAAGGTCCTAATATAAGCCATCCGCAGAACGTAAATCCGGCATAGATCAACAGGGCACATAACAGAAATCTTGCAACCTAAAAAGATTAAAATTTAGAGTTGATGCGTATGACAGTGATCTTAATTACAGAATAAAGTCTGTCAAATGGAGGTGTGCTCTATTAAATAAGTGTTTAAGGCCGAAAGACTATTTAAAATTGTAATTATACAGGGTGTCCGAAAAGTCCTACTACGGGCAAATATATTTGCTATTGGTAAAGACAGAGACATCTACCTTTTTATGTAATTTAACTTTTTCAACCCCCTTGAGGGGTGACGCTAGGAAGCTGAGGTCAAAAATTTTAAATGCAACCCTATGCGGTGTGGTACCTCATTTTAAAGGTCTTCAAAAAAGAAACCCGAGGTCTGTATCTTAATTCGTTTTTAAATTTAAAAATTCAAAATCGTGAAAAAAATTAAAAATTTAAATACCTTTATTTCTCTTATTACTTTAAAAGTTGTTCAAAATGACCACCATGAACTTCTTGGCAGTAATAAGGTCGATTTTGGAACTCTGCCAAGAACTAACACCTGCCATTCTCGAAAATGTGAGAAGTGAGTTCCAAAATCGACTATTATTGCCAAGAAGTTCATGGTGGTGATTTTGAATAACTTTTAAAGCTAGTTTAAAGCAATAAGAGAAATAAAGATTTTTAAATTTTTAATTTTAAATGTCAATTTGTTTGTGGCAACAACAGTTTCATTTCTAATGCAAAATAAAACTTCATTTTGGCCACGACGTTTAGTGTTTAGTTGTAATACAATATCAACTTTCTAATCCTGTAAAATGATTTTAATAAGTATTACCTGTGGTGCAGCTTTTTGTAACGTCAAAATAACAACATTATATGTCTTAAAAAAGCCAAGATAACGTAATACCCCGAACCACACCAGCATGTTTCCGATACCCAAAAACAAACTGCATACAATCCAGTGATCACTAGTAAATTCTTCTCTTTCGATCTCCTCCTTTAATGCAGAACCTGGAATTTAACATAACACTATTTACTGCTACGTATCGGGGTTGCTTCAAAGAAACAAACTCTTTTTTATCGACAACCTAGGAATAAGCATTCATTTTTAAGAGTCACTAAGAAGCGATGGACCATGTTTTTTGAAACACCCTGTATATATATATATATATATATATATATATATATATATATATATATATATATATATATATATATATATATATATAAATATATATATTACATATATAATACATTTTTTTCAACTAACGTGTAAACTGTTCCTTTACGGTTTAATAATAAATACTGCGATGATATTCATGCATATTTTATTTCAAAAATTTACTTTATCATTACCCTGTATACTACAAATTAGTTGACGATATAATGCGCTTTTGTCTCTCTTCAATTTGCCAGGCACTAAATACTGAAATAAAATTTTCCAATAGTGCATACAATGCTATTTAGGTCAGCTTTTAAGTTACTTGGATTAATTCTAAATAAAATAATTCTTTATATATTTATTATTTTACCTTCTTTTTAAATTATTATATATTATTAATAACAGAAAAATCGTTAAAGCCAATTTTGAGAAAACTGATTTTTTCAAAACATTAGTAAACTACCCCTATTTGGGGGCGTAGGAAAAAATTAAAAAGAATAGTCGAAAAAGCTAAAGGAGATCAATTACTTGGTTTCGGGGCCATGGTAAGCGAAGGATTTTCATTACCCAAATGGGTCAGAGGTGATCCTCTTGCAAAAGGTAAGTCAAAGTTTGTCCTCGTGCAAAAGGTATGTCAAAGAGTATCCTCTTGAAAAAGGTAAATTAGAGTTTATTATCTTGGAATCGGCAAGTCAGAGTTTATTCTCTTACAAAAGATAAATCAGATTTTATCCTTTTGCAAAAGGTAAGTCAAAGTCGAACCTCTTGAAAAAGTAGCTGTATATCCTAGGTTTATCTGACGTCGAACTAATTAAAGTAATTTAAAATAACGTATGTCATATAAAACCAACATTCAATAAAAAACTTACCAATAATAATTAGCATGTCATTTACAATGATCATGATATACCACAAATTCAAAAATTTGCTCCTGTCCTGAATACTTAATTCTTTTGACAAATGATGTTCGAAGAACAGCACTGTGATTTTCTTCAGTTGCTGTGCACGCCATACAGCTCTACTGCACAACACCAAAGAAATAATGCAAGTAATAATAACCGTGTAATTCAGTAAGCTCCGGAGGATCGTCGATATCTCGTCATCAGTAATATAGGTGGTGTCACCTGAAAAATAAATAAATGTGAATTTTTTTTATCCCTTAAAAGTCAAATAAATTTCAATGAAAATAGTGGAAGATATTTTAAGAAATAATTTAGAGAAACATTGAGATTTTCAAAATATCTGAAAAAATATTTGAACCAAAAAAAATGAAGTAGGGGAAGATTGTCAAAGTAGCTCTAGTATCAAGGAGCACTTACCTTTACACATTAATCTAATTGCTTCTGCATCTAAGCTGAGAAGCATTTGACCGTCATGATCTTCATTATCAAATAATATTGTAATATCGAACCTGTAGCAGTTCGGAGCTGTAATCCTGTAATAATAGAAAAAACATTGACTCTCCTAAAATATCCGCAAAAATAATCAATCCTGGATCTGGATTTTATGATCAAATGCACTACTGGGCGTCGGAAAATTCCCTACTGGATGAGAACTTTGCCAATTCAACATCCCTGGCCAATTAATGTCTGGTGTAGTATAATCGGGGATAGAGTTATTGGTCCGCATTTCTTTGAAGGACATTTAAATGGGGAAATGAACATAGATTTTTTTAAGAAACCAATTATCCTAATTATTAAACCAAAACATAAGTCCTGACATGTGGTTTCAACAGGACGGAGCTCCACCCCATAATGCAATACAGGGTAATCATTTGAATGACATATTTGAAAACAGGTGGATTGGACCAGCTGGTCCGGTAAACTGGCCTGCTAGGTCCATGGATTTGACCTCCCTTGACTTTTTCTTGTGGGTTTTTATAAAGGACAAAGTGATGGCGACTGTACCTACAACTTTAGATTATATCAAAGACCGAATCCGCTTTGTCTGCTTATTAGGGACGCCTGAAATGTTACAGAGGGTACGAAATTTATTTAGAAAAAGAGTGAGAAAGTGGAAGTTGAAGGGGGACATTTCGCAATCATAAGAGACGATAAATAAGTTGAAAAGAAATGCTAAATATATTTTTTTATTTTATAGTGTAATAAATCATAATTCCGTAACCGACAGAGTGGATCCAAAATCAAAATCGTATACGTATGTACATATGTAGTTTTTTACGTATATTTGAATTTTATGAACAAAAGTACATCATCCAATTTAAAATTTCAAAGTTACCCCCACCCCTCAAAGTAGAGAGGGGGTAAATGTCAAAAATATGTTTAAATATGTCTCCCCATTTCATGAAAATATTTTAAACCGTTTTGGCGATATTGCCTCCTAAAACTTAAAAAACTCAACCTGTAATTATTATATTTAACATTACATTATTTAATTATATAAATTATTCAATTGAAAAAAATAATATATTCAAATACATTCATACAAACTTCTTTTAGAGGACAAGAGAGATCCGGTACACTTTAGAACATCACCGCTGAGGCAGCGCGCTGCCGCTGCCAAGGCTGCGCGCTGCTATAGCGGTAAGCGAGCGTACTGCTCCACATGCAATTAGAGCGAATAAATTTCGAACTTCACTGCCGCTAAATTGGTGGCGCCGCAAAAGAAGCGGCAGTGAAGTTCGAAATTTATTCCCTCTAATTGCATGTGGAGCAGTACGGATCGCTACCGCTATAGCAGCGCGCAGTCTTGGCAGCGCGCTGCCTCAGCGGTGATGTTCTAAGAAAAAATCAATAAATAAATAATTTTTATATTATACCAAATAATATCAAAGTAATTCCAAAAATTTCTGTAAATCGTTTGTTGTTAATATCCAAGCTTTTATTTCAATTTTATATTTTTTTAATGATACAATTCTTTTAATATTTACTGGTAAATAAATAATCGTTTAAATAAAAACATAAATATTTATAATTCCTTTTATTGTGCTATAAACTTGTGTATTTTTGGTTTAATGGAAATTTCATTTTTATGACGCGTGTCATGGTTATGTTTTTAAATTGTATTAGATTTTTATTTTTAAAAATGTATACTAAAATATTATAACTATATATTTGCCCAACGCCGATTTTCTTGTTTCTGAATATAATTTCTTTGAAGGTTAAAAATAATCTTTATTAAATATAATTTTGAGAAACCTTTTTTGTAATACTTCTATTTTTTTCACTAAAATTCTACTTATTCCTCCCCAACCTAAAATACCGTAATTCAAATGAGTTTTAACTAAAGCATAATAAAATGTTTCTAAGTGTTTTATATCCAAAAATGTTTTAACATTTTTGAATATTGGTAGCAAACTTCTTAATTTCTTAATTAAGTAATCTACATGTAAATCCCAATTTAATTTACTGTCAAAAATTATTCCCAAGTATTTAACACTGTTAGCTTTTAAAATCTGAATATCATCGTTTATTTTAACACTATCCACATCTGAGGTGTTATTATTTTGATTTAGACTAAAAGTAATATAATTTGTTTTGTCAAAATGAATTGTTAATAAGTTAATATCAAACCAATTTTTAACTATTTTAAAATCTTTTGTAATTTTGTTATGGATGTTCCAATTTGTATCACTATAAAAAATAACAGTATCGTCTGCAAAACTATGAATTTTCCCATCACAATTTAAATGATATGCACCACGTCTTAACCTGAATACACGATGCTGCCATGATGTTACCCCACTTTTTACAGTAATTCCTTGGCCACAAGGCACTGAATTTCTTAGAAACAGACTTTCCGCCGTGATAGATTTTTTATTTAATTTTTGAAAACTGACCTGTAAATAAAAATTTTGAACACCCTTTAAGGCATAAATAATAAAATAAATTACTAACAAGCATGGAACTAACATTTGACGGTTATTTTGTTATAGAAAAAGGGTTACTTACAACAAAATATAATGAAAAATCATTCTTAAGTACACGTCACATCCTTTAGTGCCGAAACTTTACACACTTTAAAATTTTTGTTTGTAATGTGGTTATCTTAATTTTCTTAAGCGCGAAACAGGTTGCCCCACTTTTGGAGCACTCATCTAAATAAAAGTACCATACCTTACTGCCTATGATTCATTACCTGCTTGCTGCTTTAAAGTTCACAGTCTTCAAAGAAAACATTAACTTTGCTCGGACAAGCGCTGAAAAACTTATATTCAGTCCATTCTCGTCGAGAAACTGTCTCGAATCAAGCAACGCCCCAGTTTCATTGCGTGAAATATTAAGACACCTTTCGACAACCTCACTGTTGAACACATATGACTCATTGAAACCAAATATTATACCCTTTTTATAATGGTAGAGGCATAGTACCATGTCTATTGCAGAATTGTCTTCACTTGCGTAGGAATAAGAACCTAAAATATATTTTAGGTTAACTAAACTATATCGACTTACCAATGACGTCCATATTAAATTAGGCTGCTGATATTCAAAGTTCAAACAACCATGTTTTGCAAAAAATAGCCCTGTTTTTTGGAGAACAGGGCTGTTTCCCAAAAAAACCGGGCTGTTTTTTAGAAAGCAACCGTTTCTTCAAAAACAGTCCTGTTTTTGAAAAACAGGTCTGCTTTTCAAAAACAGGACTGTTTTAAAAAACAGCTATTTTGCAAAAAAAAAACAGAAAAGAGCCGTTTTGTAAAAAACTGCCCTGTTTTCAAAAAAACAGCCCTGTATTTTTAAAAACAGGGTTGTTTTATAAAAAAGGGCTGTTTTCCAACAAAAAAAAGGACTGTTTTCCAACAAAAAAGGACTGTTTTCCAAAAAGGCAGTCATTTTTGGTTGGTTTCAGTAAACATACTTCCTACTATGAAAGGTAATTATGATAACACATTCGACTGGGAAAAGATGGGGGCAAGTTTTGATTAGTCAGAGAGTTATTATGTGTGATCTTACCACACTACAAATCACTTCAATCCTGTTCAAAATAAATGCAACAAACTGGTATGTTACAGATATCCCTATAAAAACCAAATAAAAGTATGAGACATGTAAAGAATATTGCTGACGAATGGATATTCAATTACTTGCTACCTACTACTTACCTACAGCGTCGTCTAAATGGAAATAACCACGATAAGCATAATCCAAAGTGGTAAAAAAGTCATTCTGTTCATAAATAGCAAGAGGACCTATGGCGGGAGGATATGCATTCACTTCTCGCGTTGCATCCCAACCTTTCAGAAATAAATGTGAAAACGTTATTCTGTTATCCCATGTATAATTTACATGATTGTAGCTACTAAAAAAGAATAATTTTACATTAGTAAATTGAAAAAAAATTGTGCACAAAAAGCACCTATGTAAGGCTAAAATCATAATACTTTTTTTTTTGGCTTTGCTGTGGTTGGGTAAAAATAAGATGCAAATAAACTAGTGTTTGTTCAACAAAATTAAAACTCTGATAATACCCAATATCTTATTTTCAGTCAACTGTTAAAATTACGATTCTTACCTGTAAGCGAATAAGCATAACTGCATTGTAACCATAACAATTTTAACCAGTTGAACTACAAATTTAAAAGGAAATCGTTTTTTCGCCTGCCATTTTTCAATTGGGTTCATAAAGAAGAATTGTAGTTTTCTTCGGAGTCTGTCCTCAGTTAACAAGGGTTTTTCTGAATTCTGACAGCATCTGAAAATACAAATCAGAGGCAAGGCAATTAATATACACGACGGCGACGGGTCAAAAAAGTGACCACGTTTTTGTCTTTCGAATAACTTTTTTATTTTTCATTATTGTTTTACATTTGTAGGACATATAGACCGAGGTACAGGGTCTCCTATTTTCGACACTTTTGCAGGGCATCTCGGATATCTCTAAAGATATAGAACTGCGGTTTTCGCAATACTGTGCTACTTTTTCGTAAATCGTATGATGCCACAAACAGAATTTTTACACTCTATGCCATGTGGTTCCTCATTTTAAAGGTATTCAAAAAAGAAACATTTTACCGCAAAACCGAGGTCCGTACCTTAATTCGTTTTTAAATGGCAAACCTTTAAAAATTAAGTCATGAAAGAAGAATTAAAAATTTAAATACCTTTATTTCTCTTATTACTTTAAAAGTTGTTCAAAATTACCACCATGAACTTCTTGGCAATAATAAAGTCGATTTTGGAACTCACTTTTCACATTTTCGAGAATGGCAGGTGTTACTTCTTGGCTTGGTCGTCATTTTGAACAACTTTTAAAGTAATAAGAGAAATAAAGGTCCTTAAATTTGTACGGCCAGATTCTCCAACGCTAGTATTCGGTCTAATTTGACAACCAAAAGTTTTAAACTGACAAGTGTAGGAATAAGACAACTAAGTTTTATACTATGAATTTGTTCCTAAGTTTTTTCGCAAATTTATAAAAAAGGGCAATTTTAGTACATATGTACTTTCGACAATAATAGAACTAAATTCATTCTAATAACCCGTTCCAAAGTGAAAATCATTGAGAAACCAAGCAAATCGCTGAAATATCAGAAAAATTCACGTTTTTAATGACTTATTAACAAAACCTACCTGATCAGCTAGAAGATCTTAATTTAAACCAGTACTAAATCTTAAACATTCTTAGTGAATCTGAATGCTAGTTTTTTGTCACGATTTTTAATTTTTAAAGGCTTGCAATTTAAAAACGAATTAAGATACGGACCTCGGGTTTGCGGTAAAATGGTTCTTTTTGAAGATCTTTAAAATAAAGTTAAAATAAGGTACCACACGGAAGGAAAATGATCCACGACGTTGCCATTTCAAGAGAACCCCGAATATTAAGACAGTGCTTTCTAAATTTATAACTTTGTTCATTTTATTTTGTTAACTAATAGCTATTTGTGTTTATAGTTTAAATATATGGATAATCGCAGTTTACCTAAACCAATTGTATATATTTTCAGACGTACCTTTAAAATGAACAAATTTTATTTAATAGTAGTTGAATTTAATTCAGATTCAAAAAATTATTATCTATAACAGTATAATAGTAATTGTCCGAATAACAAGACAATTAAAACTCAGTACATGTTAATAAAACAGTATGAAAATAATGTTCAAATAAGTTTTAAGTGTATAATAACCTAGAGTATACCACAGAAAGATACTATACTTTACTTTGGGGGATTTTAGTATTGTTCTTTGTTATAACTTTCAAAGTTCTAATGACCTTGATTGTCAGTTTGATGGAAGCAATACATTTTTTGACAACCGTAAGCTCCTCATTCATAACCCTGACCTCTTCAAGGAGACTTGCTAAATCATTTGCAACTTCACGTTTGTCGGCTTCCGAACGACTGTTTGTCTGTGTTAAGATAAGTTTTGTCAGAAGGGCTTTGCTTTCATCAATGACATTTTCAGAAACTATCAATCCATATGTCGGTCTCTCTTCAGTTTTTCCTTTTTATGTAAGGAATTTAAATAATCCTCTTCCCGAGGATGAAGTCCCTTTACATGCTTTTTTAGGCTAGATAAATTTCTAAATATCTTTTGGTATATTTAACAAATGTTAATTTGTAAAGAATAGATTAATAAGTTATTAATAGCTCACCATCAGCATTAACAAACCATTTATTTTTCTCTGATCAGCATCATACCATAATTAAAAACAAACGCAAAACGACACAACCACGACAATAAAATCCCGCAGACGAGACGATTACAAGCATTTGGAAACCAAATATGGCAAAAGCACAGATAAGGTAGAAGACAGATCATTTTTCTTCCATGCATCAGTTGATGCCTCTGCCTCTAGACGCGTGTCCCTCAAGAGAGTTAAAAAATCTAAATTACATACACAAGTAGAATTATTAACCAATAGGATACACCTAAAATCTGGTATCTCTATCTTTACTAATAATAGCAAAGATATTTGCCCATACTAAGACTTTTTGGACACCCTGTATAGCTGATAAGAGTTTATTAACCTAAATTATTGTGTTCTTTGTTGTTATTTAATAGTTATTTATGATATAAGTGTTAAAAGTACAATTTTACGACACGAATTTGAAAGTTTGCAGAATGAGCGAAGCGAATTCTGCAATTCAAATGAGTGCCTTAAAAGTACTTTTAACACAAATATCATACAAAATTTTTTCTACAAACGTCAATAAAAAACAAAACACAATTACAATTTTTAGAAAGTTTAACATATTGGAAACACATAGTTTTAAGTAGTATCGTAGATATAATATAAAATTATGAAGTTGACACTTGTCAAAAAATCTAACAACCATTGTTGGCGTCGTAGTTTCCATAGTATTACTTTTAACCCTAGTGCTATAAAGTACTTTTAACACTAGTGCCATAAAGTAACATTTTTAAGGCCTCTGCGGTGTTAAAATAGTTATTTATGATATAAGTGTTAAAAGTATAATTTTACGGCACGAATTTGAAAGTTTGCAGAATGAGCGAAGCGAATTCTACAATTCAAATGAGTGCCTTAAAAGTACTTTTAACACAAATATCATACAAAATTTTTTCTACAAACGACAATAAAAAACAAAAATACAATTACAATTTTTAGAAAGTTTAACATATTCGAAACACATAGTTTTAAGTAGCATCGTAGATATAATATAAAATTATGAAGTTGACATTTGTCAAAAAATCTAACAACCATTGTTGGCGTCGTAGTTGCCATAGTAGTACTTTTAACACTAGTGCTATAAAGTACTTTTAACACTAGTGCCATAAAGTAACATTTTTAAGGCGTCTGCGGCGTGTTAAAAAATGCATTTTTAACACGTTTGTAGAAAAAGTATTTTTAACCCTAGTGCTGGGAAGTACTTTTAACACTAGTGCCATAAAGTAACATTTTTAAGGCCTCTGCGGGGTGTTATAAAATGCATTTTTAACACGTTTGTAGAAAATAGTTATTTGTGTAACTAGTGCAAAAAGTATATATTTGTTGCACGATGCATGAAGTTTGCAGCTCGAGACGAAGTCGAGAGCTGCAATCATGCTGAGTCCAACAAATATACTTTTTGCACATGTTACACACAATATTTTTTCTACGATCGGTTTATTTTTTATTACAGTATTTTACAATTTAAGAAATATTTTACAATGCAAGGAATATTAAAATAGTTCTAACAAAAACATAAACAGTTTAAACTAACGTGATTTTTACAAAACTAGTTGTTTACTTTTTTCGAGTTAATTTCAATTTTAATATCGCAGTTAGAGCAATTTACTATGGTAACTGATGGACAAACTTCATTTCCAGTAATTTTTTGAATTTTGTTTTCGTTTTTGCTTGTAGAGGTCTCAGGTTCTTCATTTAAAACTCTTTTTCGAATTGTTGTGAAATTTCCGGTATTGGTACTTGGTTCACCTTCCAAAATTTGAGTCGCTATTTCAGTTTTCTTAGAAATTGATTCCTCAATGTAGCCCTCAGCTACAGTTGAAGATTTCCATCCTCCATGTCGTTTTAATGTTAACATGTCTGCCCCCGATTCCACAAGCAATGTTGCAGAAGATCTGCGAAAACAGTGTCCCGTATATTGCATTGGATTTTCAATATTCAAGTATTTTGCAATATCACTTGGAATTTTGCCAAAAGTATTTACACCAACAGGTTGAACTGAACATTTTCCGTTGAAATATCTTATAAAAAATCTAGTGTGATTTGTAGACTGGGGACGAAGGGATGCATATTTACGATACATTTCAACAAAATTAAAACATCTAATTTTACCGCTTATTACGAATGATCGGGGTTTGTTTGTCTTGGAATCGGGAATTTTTACTGTTATTATAGAGCCCATGTCATTAATATCATTTAATGTTAGTTTTTGCAACTCGTCCCTGCGGCATGCTCCTGCAATGCCAAATACTGCAACTATCTATAAGAAAACATAAGTAAGTATAAAGTTAAAAATTAACATTTATTTTGTATGTGTTACCTTCATCATTAGATATTTATTATCCGGAGCTTCAACCAAAAATTTGTCAAATTCCTCTCTGGTAAAAATTTTTGATTTTTTGGGACGAAATCCTACTGACTTTTTCTTTAAAAATGGGATTAATTTGGTAAAATTTCGAATATCCACATTTTTATTGATGATAAGTGTAGCCTTTAACATTGAATATTCTGACCATAAGGTCGATGGCTTTAGTATCTCAGATTTTTCTTTTAAATACGCTAGAAGCACGTTTTCAGTAACGTTTTTAACAAACTTTGTGTCGCACCAGTCTGTAAACCGTCTATAACAAATTTCATAGACTTTTTTAGATTTTTCTGGTAATAAATCTGCTGCAGCTTCATTTGCTGTCTCAATTATATCTGGAGGAGTACAAATAGTTTCTTCCTCACCATCACTGTCCGAACTCGACATTTTTACGATTTAAATTCACACTAGCTCGTATTTTATTTATGCATTAAATTTAAGTTTTAAACTGACAACTTGAAATTAATTACGGAAATTGTCACTGTCAAACACCATCCATAGGTTACTATGAATAATATGGTTTTGTTAGTGGCACAATTTGGATTACTTAAAATTGGAGTAAAGCTTTTTTATCTTTTTAATATTAAACACTGGTGTTTTGAGGAATATTAAATAGTACCTATGTGTCTATAGTTGCCACGTTGATACGTATACTCAAATATACAAGAAAAATTTTTTATCTTTAATATACTCGTATTCATTAGGGTATCAAAGTGTTTTTTGCACTAGTGCAAAAAATAAGTTACTTTTTGCACTAGTGCAAAAAATTAAGCTTTTGGCACAGTAAATAGTGCAAAAAGTACTAACTTTTTGCACGATCGTAGAAAAAATGCATTTTTAACACTTTTGTAGAAAAGCAATATTTTAGTACAGGTACTTAGCTTATGGACTTAAGGATTCCAAATTTTCAATTTTAGAAATCAGGAAATTTTCCTGAAATGCTTTTTGCTTTTTATGAATGAGACAGGCAGTGGATATATACAGGGTATTGCCAAAAAAGTCTCTCAAAATTTTACAGATGATTCTTTTGGCCAAAAATAAGAAAAAAAATTCTATGAACAAAGGTCTGAAAACGCTTCCTTTTCGATATAGCCCAGGGTAATACAATTTTAATTTTATCTTTTTTGTTATATATGTTTGTAACAGAAATTTATTCAAATTCTGTATATACAATCGTTTTTGGAGTACCTATGGAATATCCTAATTAATTACCATTCAAAATACTATTCGTAGTGATATTTTTGTATGATCGTATGTAATATAATATAACCATAAAAATCATTAGGTTTTAAAAGCAGATAGAAGACCCAAATAAATACAGCATATTATTCTAAATGGAATCTATTTATACTAAAATAGTCCTAAAGATACTCTAAAATAAAATAAAGATAGCATTAACAATAAAATAGATGGATCAATGATTACTGTCTGGAGTAGGATTGGATATTAACGCGTCTTGTACTTCAATTATTTTAATAAAAGCTGAAGGTTGTTGTTCCTCTTATGCACAGAAATTTGTATGCTCTGTTGAACAAAGCAAAGTAGATTAGCTAATTTGATTCTGGCTCTTAACATATTGTATATTGTACTTAAATGTGCCTTAGATTCCGCTAACACCAAAAAACATATTGCTATTATGTTTTCCCCTAATTTTTCTGCCTACTTTTGCGAATATTTACAAAAATTACACAAACCTCCGATGTATGATCCCACATCTCTCCTCCTCACTTTCACATGCAGTTTCCACACTATTTTCGTTGATAGGTGGTTGCTGTTCCATTTTGTAAATGTTATTTTACAAATAAAAATTTTCTTACTTTACAGCACTTTCTATTTTTATTATTTTTTATTTGGTCAGCTGATTACCATCTGGTTTCCATCAATATTTTTCTCAAAAAATACAAATAGAGATTTTTCTCTTCAGGGACGCGTTCACATTTCTCCCCAAACCTTGGGTGTAATATCGGTGAAGTTTGCCTGGAGGCTGCCTCAAACAGAAACTAAAAGTCGAAAAGCAGGTCTTCTCGAAAACTAAACATGAAAGCAGGGAACGATCCGCGGCTTATGACATATTTTTATTTCTTTTTGAAACATTTTAGAGAGGTCATGAGGGCAAAAACAATAAAAAGTCGTAAAGGTTACCTTAAAGATATCTTTAGAATATCAAAGAGTCCAAGAGTTTTCCTCGAGGCTGCATCAAACAAAACTAAAAGCAGATCATGATACCTTAAATTCCACGCGATTTTGACACTGATAACAGTGGCCGTGTGATGGATTGTTTATTTTCTTTGAGTAATCATGTGACTTTGACATGTAGCTCTGCATGAAAAATAGCGATAGCGATCGGGGTCTCTTCCAGTGTTGCCATTTGGGGCGACAAGTCGCCAAAATGACGACTTTTTGTCTCTACGAGTGTGGCGGCGATTTTCAATAAAAAGCTTATTTTTGGCGACTTTTTACAGGTGAAAAAATTGAATATACACGTTGTGTACAATAGGTAGGAAGAAACAACGTCACAATAATAATCATTATTGCACCGAGGGATTTCTCAAAGAGAACATCTTAACGCGCCACGAATTGTACGTCAAATTTTTGGGATTCCACCAAGCTTGTTCCACAAAAACATTTCTTTTTTTTTTTTCTAACCCCAATATCTCAAAAAAGCTGTGGCGACAAAGTGGAGACTTTTCATACTGATCGATGGCGACTTTTTGCTTTGTTACTCTGGCAACACTGGTCTCTTCGCAACATACCGAACGGTGATACCACAGAAAACCGAAACAAACGAAGTTTCGGTTTTCTGTGGGTGATACAAAGGCTGTGTACCGTTGTCAAACCTGGTTAACCGCCCGGTTTCTTCGGTGACATTAATGACAGATATTGCGTTTCCAATCTGCCAACTTTTCAGATTACCGATACTTACGGGACACAAAACCGTAACCGAAGTTGACAACGGTACACGCCCAAAGTGAGAATTTGCAAAGAGCCCGATCGGTATCGCTATTTTTCATACAGAGTGCCACTGCTGCATTCTATGTGGCGTGATCCCGGGTCAGGTCTTCTCCAAAACTAAGCAATTTGTCGCCGTTTTTTCACTTTTACATGAAAGAAGGGAACAGTCTACGGCTTATGACATATTTTTTATTTAAAAAAAAATTTAAAGGGGCCAAAATTGATCAAAATACATAAACAATACACTGTAAGCAGGTCGTCTCCGAAATCAAAATCTTTCTCGCTGATTTTTTAGATATAAGTCAAAGAGGGGAACAATCCGCGGCATATGACGTATTATCTATATTTTTTTTTCAAACAATTTAAAGGGACCACAAGTTCAAAAATCAATAAGAAGCCCTAAAGGTCGCCTTAAAGATATCTTTAAGATGTCTCACTGAATAGTTTTCCTCGCGGATGCATCAAACAGAGCTACAAGCAGATCTTCTGCAAAATTAAACAATTTGTCGCAGTTTCTTCACTTCTACATGAAAGAAGGGAATAGTCCGCGGCTAGATATTTTTAAAAAATTTAAAGGGGTGTAAAATTTCATAACAATACATAAAAAAATACACTGAAAGCAGGTCTCCAAAACCAAAATTTTTCTCGCTGGTTTTTTACATGAAAGAAGGGAGCAATCCGCGGCTTATGAAATATTTTTTATTTAAAAAAAATTTAAGCCGGTCAAAACTAATAAAGATACATAAAAAATACGCTATAAGCAGGTTTTCTCCAAAACCAAAATATTTCTCGCTGGTTTTTTACTTTTACATGAAAGAGCAGGGGAACAAGCCGCGGTTTATCAGATATTTTTTATTTATTTAAAACAGTTTAGGGGGCCACAAGGGCAAAAAAACGTAAAGAGCCAAATAGGTTACCTTAATGACATCTTTAAGCTATCCTTAAGGACATCTTAATGATATCTTTAAGGTAACCTCCAAGGCTTTTTATTTTCTGCCCTTGTGGCCCCTCTCAGTTGTTTTAAAAAAATACGTCATATACCGCAGATTGTTCCCCTCCTTCCTACCTAACAGAACAGGAGGAGCGTTACGTATGAATCCCTTTCTTTACTGTCCAGCTACAAAGGCCTAGAACATCCCACTTCTCTCGCTCATTCATATGTACCTAGGGTCCCCAGATTATGGAACGAATTGCCCCCAGGGCGCATTCAGAATCGACGCCGGGTGTTCCCGGGTAAACCACCGACAGTTCAGAATCAGGCGGCCAGCCGTTGTTTCTCATGGCCGTGACGTCATTAACAAGTTAATTTTTTCCCACCCGGCGTCGATTCTGAATGCGCCCCTCTCTTAGAGATGTTATCCCTTCCCCTCCCAACATTCAATCCTTTCAATCCAGTGTCAATCGATTACACTTCCCTTCTCTTCAAACCAACGGTACGTTGGTACTTAGGCTTGAAGTCTACGTGGGCTGTCTCAGCAAGGAGCACGTCTCAAATAAAAAAAAATGAAAATTGGCTTCCCTTTTTCTATTTCGTATTTCCGCACTTTCGCTGTTTTATGAACGTATGTACCTATCACCGCAGGGGCGAGATGAGCAACCGGATCATAGAAAAAGGAACAGGATTTGGTTTAAAGATCCGATCAGTACAACAACTATCCACGACTGCAATCAACGAAATCTAACATCTAACCTAACCGTACCCTTCGAAAAGTGAACAGGGTTTAAGTGTTATTTGTTATTTGTTTTTGCGATGTAGCCCTTAGTTAAAAACTGACCTGATTTTGTGGGTCTCTTAAAATTGAATCAGCATCAGAAATATTTTAAAAATGAATGAACTTACTGTGAAATGTCGAGTTTGTTGGGAAACTAAGGAAGCAAAACTCTCTGTTCTAGTAACTACAAAATGGGAAAAAGAATCATCAAAGACTATTAAAGATATCATTTTGCTTTGTGTTCCTTGGATGGTAAGTTTTGTGGGTGCCCCGATTTTAAAAGCTGTAGTACTTAAATGCGAATCTGATATGAACCTTACGTTAGAGCGGGGCGGGCGAAAAACCGAGCAACGGTATGTCGAAATATTGGCGTCGCAACGCGATCTAGGTGGAATACTAGCCTTATCATTGCCTAGTCTGTTTCTGATATCTGAATGAACAAGACCATAGGAAGAAAACATCCTTTCTATATCTCCAGAAGATGCACACGCACACAAAACAGAAATCACTATAGGTAGCACTTGCATAATTTCTGGAACATTTTCTTGGGATCTTCACCACTGTACTGCTGTTACATTTTTAATTATTTCATCCAAAAACATAGTTTTGTGAAAGGTCTGTCCTGGCTTTCAACTTAATTATCAGTGGTAATAAGGCTGTGTCTGCAAAATGTTCGGCAACAGTATCTAGAGCATCTCTCATTTCTTTAGCCAGTAATGAATATTCTTTGTTTATCGTGGGATCCAATATATGTATATGCCAAAAAGTGAAAAGGGGTTAAAGCTTAGTCATATCTTTTTTTAAATAGTTGATATTGAGGCAAACTTCTTTCCTTTTCAAAGCTGTCAAAAGTAGCCATTAATTTTTTTCCACATTTGAAGTGCTTGAGATAAACATGCACCTTTCTGTTGTACTGTGTTAAGTGCAATAGAAATTGGGTTTAGTCACTGTAAAAAATCTTCAGCCATCCTTTTAATATAGATATCGGATACCTTTTTGAAAGTCACTGGATCAATTTTTTCTTTATGCTCTTCACATATTAACAAGTTTGGCCACTCCTTGATATAAATCTCGAGACAATCCGAAAGTGTTCCATCGAACGTCTTAAGGTAACACCAGTTTCTCAAGCATTTGGCAAATGGGTATTTCTACCGTATTTTACAATTTGTACGATATGTTCTTTTACCTTAGATACTTCTAAATCATTGGAAAGCAAGCTAAGTAAGTGCACCGAACAACCATAAGTAATTATAGGATAATTTAATGACTCGGTAATTGTCGACTTGTCGAATTTTGTTTTGTTTCTGTATTATTTATGCTTAAAAATATTTTTCATTATAAGTTTTACTAAACAAACAAGATTTGAATAGTTAGAAAATATGTGTATTAATAAAAATGAGTCCAAAATAAAACTTTCTCGAAAAATTTTAGAAAAAAAAAATCAAAAAATCATGCCTTTTTTTTTTAAATCGCTGATTTTTGATTTTTTTAAGTCATGATTTTTATCAACCCTGTGTATAGCTACCGCTAAAATATGTCCTGTTCGTTTCTGGACACCCTGTTGAAATAATTAAATTGAATTCTAAAAAACAAACATATTGCTGCTTTACTTGTGTCTGATGGTTATATAATATATATTTTTGTAGTCTATTTCAGATGATTGTTACCTGTGTAAGCCATGTCTTTGGCAGTTAAAGTTTACCTATGACTTCATACAGAGATGTTTAAAAACAGAAAATATTCTAAACCGGGGAAAAAACATGAAAAAACTAAATTTGGAAAATATATTTGAAAACACCCTAAAAAAGGGTAATAAAATACAAATAATTTTCGAGAATCCCGCTAGTTTACAAACAGATGGTAGTAAGAATACTAAGGAAAGTGCTGAGGATACTGATGTATTTGACGGGGGTAATGATGAGCAAATTGACCAAACAGTAGAAATAAGTGATGATGATTCAGAAAACCTCACAGAAAACGTAACCTTTAAAATTCCTATTCCTAATTCTACCTTACCTTCAGAGCATGATTACTGTATCAAAGAAGGAACTCAAATAAATTTAACCACAAATAATCAGCAAAATAAAATGGATGTCAACACCCCTGCAGAAAACAAACCATGTAACAGTATGCCAGAAGAGAATGTTATTGATGAATTCAATAACCCCGAAAAAGAAAATATATTTACAATAAGTGATAATTCTAATGAGGGTGGCATTGATCCTTTAAATGATTCAACTACAGAGAGTACTGTTGTGAAAAATAATTCGGATCCCCCCGAAGCTAATATGCTACGACATATTTTGACGGCCAAGAAAAGGATACGGCGGAATAAGACCATATTAACTCAACCTACAATACCAGATCCTCAACAAGTTCAGCTTGAAAAAGAGCTGAAAGATTTGCTTGATATTGTTCCCATCGATGTTCGTTTTGTGACTGTCCGCAGTGAAATGTCTGAAGAGCAACAAACTGATTTAGTTCGTGATGGAATTAATATTTTAAATATGTCAAAAGATCCTAATAAGAAGAAAAGAGTTATATATCTGAGTAGAGATTTGTATAAAGGTTATTATAGATGCATTAAATGCAATTTAGTATTTTTAAGCAGGTAAATATAAAAAAAATTTAAGATGTTTTTTTCATACTTCAAAAGTGAGCCAACCTTTTTCTTTGCTTGAAAAGAAATTTAAATGATCACATTATAAATAAAAATTTTACAACCATTTTCTCCAAGGCTACACTGATCTAATTTGACAACCAAAAGTTTTAAACTGACAAGTATAAGAATAAGACAACTAAGTTTTATACTATGAATTTGTTTCTTAGTTTTTTCGAAAATTTATAATAGCCAAAACAATAATTATAGAAAACAATAATAGAAGTAAATTTATTCTAGTGACACGTTTCAAGAGAAAAATCATTTGGAAACCAAGCAAATCGCAGGGATATTAGAATAACTCGTAAGTTTTTAATGACCACTTATTAAAAATGACAGGACAAAAACTTGTCAAAACCTAACTGACCAACCAGAAGGTTTTAATTTAAACCAGTACTAAATCTTAAACCTTTTTAGTAAATCTGAATGTTAAAGTGTTAGGTAGTTTGGATACTAAAATAAACTGATCAAAATAAGTTAAGGATATTGTGGTTTCTCTGAGAAAAAAAAGTTCAGGAAATATCATTTCTGTATATTAAGATTTCTCTTAAAAGAAGGAGTTGAGAGAGCCGTAAAAAGTGGGGTAATATGAAGACTAGTGCCTTTTGTTCTGTCTCTTTTTAAAATAATTGTATGAAATGTTTGATATGAAATTTCCTCTTAACAGTTGTAGATTTTTTTTTTAATTTTTGCTAAATGTTAATCTGTCTACAATTTTGAAGAAAACATTTAGCTTAATACTAAAAATTTATCAGAAATATACTGACAAAGAAAATAGAACACCCAGTAAAATTTAATTAAATTTATTAATATTTTGTACATATGTATGTTTGTAAGAAATGATATCATTTTCAACGCTATTGGTCCACTGCTTTTTTAACAATATTTTTTTTTTGTAAATTCCTGCTGATAAGAAATACGCCTGAAAATGCATAGGGAGCTGTTTAATAATAGGCATCATGACGGCGACGAGCTATATCCAGCAATCAAATCATCTTTCACCATTTCTCCAAACGCTTGTAAACCCTATTTTCCAACAAGACAATGCCCGTCCGCATATTGCTAGAGTAACTATGGACTACCTAAACAACGCTCAAGTTAACCTTCTTCCTTGGCCACCTGGATCTCCAGACCTATCACCCATTGGGCATGTGTGGGATATCATGGGGCGAAGACTGACCTCCTTACACCATCCTCCACAAACGCTAGCAGCTCTTTGAAACGATGTACAGGTCGCTTGCAATGAGATACCCCAAGCAGACATAAATCACCTCATCAAAACCATGCCCCGACGTCTCAGTGAGTGTATACAACATTGAGGTGGTCCAACACAGTATTAACGAAAGCCAGATACACAACCAGTATTTTCATTCCCAAATTTAAACTCTTCCATCTTCTGTTAATGTCTATCAGTGTACAATATATTAATAACTTTAATTAACTTATACTGGATGTCCTATTTTCTTTGTAACTGAGTACATGTTATTTTGAAAATTATTGTAAATTCAAAAAATTGTTACATTTCCTTTAAAAAATAGGCCTGGCCAGTAAATAAATAAATAAAAATCGAATGCCTGAAACGTGACACACAAAACACTACGCCTTGACAACTCTTCAAACTACAAATGAACGGCACGATGCCACGTGCTGTGGCGAAAAAGCGACGTTGAACTCGTCACCATGCGATATTGTTTGGTTTCCAAGTTTAAAATTTTTGTTTCAGTAAAAAACACTCTAAGAGCAAAATTTGCGTACTCTGAGGGCATTTAGGTAATCAATCGTTCCTAAAGTATTCTTTCCTTTTTTCCAAAAATTATTTTAGTTGCGATTATCTGGACCACAGTCGTTTACACAAAAAGGGAAAAATTAAAACGCCCGGAGACCCAGTATATACTTGCAAGACCTGTTCAGAAACGTTCCGGTATGACCGTGATTTAAGAGTCCATTCTAAAGAGAAGCATGGCCTTTGTTCCCCTCATCAATGCACGAAATGTAACAGAAGATTCAAAAGTAAGTCATCATTTTTGTCATTTTGCACCATAATTTAGGCATATTATTATTATGTAATACCTTGCACAGCCTTCTTAAACAAGAGAGCCATGAAGAAGATGATCTGGCAACATCTCACTGTGGCTGGAAACCGTTAACAGGTTAAAAAATACCTAAAAGTTTAACAAGGATAAACGACCGCGGCGGATTTTTAACTTAAATATATTTGTTTCTATAATCGGCAACGATATTGTTGAACAAGAATAATAAATATTTTTACTTTAAAGTGATTAATACAGTGTGCAAGAAAAATATGGAACTCTCAAAATATGCAAACCGTTCATCCGATTTTTATGAACTTTTGTACACTTAGGTATAAAATTACGCCCGATCCAATGGTGAGTTCTCCATTGGTGTCAAGTTTACCGTTTTACTGAAATCGACGGGTACTTTTTTTTTAATGGAACGCTGTATATTTTATTCGATTTTCGAATTCAACTTAAAATTCTGAATACTTCTTATTGGGAACATTTTATCCTAAAGTTAAAAGTTTTTGAGAAAGTAGTGGTCAAAAATCGTTATTTGATTGTATTTTACCTTAAAATACCTATACACGAAAGTTTACCTGTAATGTCTGACATTGTCAGTTTCGTTTGTTTACAAAAAATGGATCATTTAACAGAAACCCAAAGAATTGAAATTTTAATAATACTGGGTTATGGGGACAGAATGTGAACGCAACAAGAAGTTTGTAATATTTTAAATGACAAATATCCCGACAGAAATCCATTAACTAAATCTACTGTAAGTAATGTTTTAAAAATTTTAGTCAAACCATTATACCAGCCCAAACGTTTACCTTTTGGGGGAATTAGGTATGATTTTCGTATATCGGGTGAGGATTTCCCCTGGCCCAATATCGACAATTATGCCTATTAACTTTTCCATTTAAAAAAAATATTGATTCAGAGAAAATTATTCGGCGGACAAAATCTGGATTGAACGTTCCATCATGGTTTCGCAAAATTCCAAGCGCCGGTCGTAATCATTTTCTGAGAGTTCTTGCACAAGTCTTATTTTGTACGGATGGAACTTTTCGTTTTTAGAAGGCGGTCTAAGGACATGTCATTGTGTGAAAGGTTGTTTTCTTTTCCCAGGGTCCTGGTAGAAAGATGGGGATTTCCCTCTAAACTGAGTAAAACATTCAGAGCCTTATCACCATCTGCTGCACTTTTAGGTCGGCCAGAGCCTATAGCGTTTTTTACGTTTCCAGTTTGACGAAAATTTTTTAAAACTTTACTTACAGTAGATTTAGTTAATGGATTTCTGTCAGGATATTTGCCATTAAAAATATTACAAACTTCTTGTTGCGTTCGCATTCTGTCCCCATAGCCCAGCATTATTAAAATTTCAATTCTTTAGGTTTCTGTTAAATGATCTATTTTTGTAAATAAACGAAACTGACAATGTCGGACATTTCACGTAATTTTAACGCAAAATACAATAAAAAATCGATTTTTGACCACCATTTTCTCAAAAACCGTGAACTTTAGGATAAAATGTTCCCAATAAGAAGTATTTAGAATTTTAAGCAGAATTCGAAAATCGAATAAAATATAGAGCGTTCCACTTAAAAAAAGGTTCCAGCCGATTTCAGGAAAACGGTAAACTTGACAACAATGCGGAACTTACTGGTTCGGGTGTAATTTCGTACCTAAGTGTACACAACTTCATAAAAATCGGATGAACCGTTTGAAAGATATTTCCAGGTTTCCATATTTTTGTTACACCCTGTATACTATCTAAAGGGTGTTTGTTTAATGTGCCTTCCTGAAAGTTTTGCTAAGATGGCGTACGAGTGATTTGGATTTTAAACTGTTTTAAAGGGCTTAACGTATTAATTTATGCCTGAGTGCACAGGTTTTAATTTAGACGTTTACGACTACGGATTGATATTTTATCTTGATCTGAAGTGGTGTACCTACATTGGTTTTTAACATGCCGCAAAAACGTTGTGTTTCTGGCATTGCCAAAGAAAAAATAAAATTAATATTTTTCCACCTTTGTATTATAGTTTAATGAATCCTTAGTAACAAGGAATTGAAAGTAAAATTTTTACAACAAAGAAACCATCAAAACTTGTCGAGTTCTCTTACTATAGTTAGTCTTTAAAGTGGTCATTTTTTATCGCGTTTGATAGCAAATGTGAATGTGGTGTAGAATTAAAAACAAAAGTTGCATTAATTCTTACTAATATAGTACTAAATAACTATACTAAAAATAATGCCATGTCCTCTAAAACATCTTCAAAAATGCAAAGGAATTCCTTGACGAACATCACACAAGCATTTTTAGATCACATAAACGCACACTTTCCAAGTGTTTAAGAAGTCTGAAGAAGCACAATAGCACAATGTGCGAAACGTTGTGAATTTTTAAATTTTATATTTAGTTTTACAAAATAGCCTATACCCAAGAAAACTTCCTATAAAAAAATATACCATGTATGGCTAATGAATAATATATATATATATATATATATATATATATATATATATATATATATATATATATATATATATATATATATATATATATATATATATATATATGTATATATATATATATATATATATATATATATATATATATATATATATATATATATATATATATATATATATATATATATATATATGCCAATAATAGAGCATGAATATTAAAAAAAAAACTTTTTCAGCTGCCAAGAATCTCAAGGATCATGAATACCGTTTCAAAGATAGAGAATGTCTTTATAAATGTAACAGATGTAATAAGAAATTTGCTGTTTATTTTTCGTTGGTTCAACATGAAGAAGATGTTAAAGATGCACCCTGTTGTAATTACAAAAAATGCAAAGTTTGTTTGAAGAAGTAAGCATAATTTTTGAAACTTTAGCACTGTGTTTATATATAGGCGTTTCTACAATATTGGACATGCAATAAATTGCTATCATAAAATCAAGTTTTAAAAAGCCGTATGAACATACAGTGACATTTCAGCAACAAAATTAGATATTTGTCATTATTTTTCTAAGTCTTGTAATATTCAGATTTGTCCTGTACTTTGTACGTCTCCTCCCCTGTCATTTTTGCAGTGGTTATTTTTGTGTAAATAAAATATGAACACATGCTCGGACTAAAGTGGTCTGTTTGGTTTTTTATAGTTTTGTCTAGGATGAAACGATAGGATGAACGATTTATTTTCAACCCGGTACACACTAATGCAACCTAGGTGCACCTAATTTTTTTTTTAGATTCACAAAAAAAGATTTTAAAACTCACTGTACGGACGTTCATCCTAATTATTTATGCCCCGAATGTGGACTATCTTTTCATTCAAGTGAAAAGGTGTGGGCGCATAGAAAGTCAGTCCACATCAGGAAGGAAAAAACTCCTAGCATGTGTCACCAGTGCGGTAAAATATTAAGGACTGCAAGAAGTTTGCAATTTCATGTGGAAAGTGTACATGGTAAGACAATTTTTTTTTGGATAAATATCCTGACACAATTTCCTAAATTGCAACCCAAGCAAACCCAAACAAATTGCAAAAATCGTTTAGGCAACTCATTACAAACTTAAAAATATTATTTTGAAGAGAATTACTAGGAAAATTTCCCTCATGTATTAATTTGCCGATAAGAGCTGTTCATATAAGGAATACGCACATATTTTTTTTTATTGCATAAATCGTTTAAGAAAGTTATTACCATTAAATTTGGATATTACCTTAACTTTAACATTCAACGTTATTACAAACCCAAAAAAATTATTTTGAAGAAAATCTAGGATAATTTAGCTACAAAAAATGTTTACTTTTCGGTATAATTTATTACAATCTAAAGAGCAGCCATTTGTCCTTAATGCATAATGACGTCAGGAGATCAGCAAAGATAAGCGTCAATCTACATGTTATGTAAAGCTTAACCCAAAGTCGAACAGGTTTGTTTTTCCCGGGACCAGTCAGAGGGGGGTTATCGAATTTTTTGGGTTGATAGAGGAATAGTGCAACTACCTTCGGTAAAAAAAATCAGTTACACAGGATGTTTCTTTTCGGAGCTAACGTCAAAGTCGAAATTTCCGCGATTTTCGTTGAAATCGGGTACAGGTAGCAAAAGTGAATTTAATCGATGTAAATATTCGGAGGTTGTAAAGGACCCGGAGCTTCAGAACTGTATTGAAACTGGTGAGGTCGGAAAATGGCAAGTAATTCTGTTGAATTTTTTTAGGTCGAAAAATGTTAAATGATAAGCAAAAGTTTTATTTGTATTTTTTGTAAAACAACACGAAGTTGGAGCTAAATTGGTCAATTCGACTACTGTGCGTCGGATCGAAAAACGGACTCGTAACTTTAAAATCTCAAATACTTTCTTTTCTAAAATGAATATCGAATGGCTCATCCAGGAGCGTATTTAAGGAGTAAAAACCGATTTTTCTTGATTTCCGACAAATCCTATTTTTAACCGATATTATTCCGCACAATTTTCCTTATTTGGTGATTCTTTTGGGGTTTATTTTATCCGCTAATTATCTAAGAAGACCCCCACTAATTTAAATCGCTAAATTTTTCGTTAAAGTTATAAATAAATATCTTTATTTGCATCGGGGACATGCAAAATTTTAAAATTTTTGAATTTTCGAAGATTGCCATGAAAACAAAGAATTGCAGTTTATTTACTCGAAATTATTAAGATATGATGTGGCAAGATTTCGCAAAAATGATAGTTTTTGTTGCAAAATTGAAAGGTTCCTGGACCGATTTCAGCTTGAAATATACATGAATAAGATTTTAGGAACCTTCTACTAGTGCAGGGATATTTCATTGGATGAGTTACGCATTAAATGGCATTTTTACTGATTTTTCGATGACCCTACAACACTGGAATTCGCCCTGTGCTCATTATGTGCTAGCAAAACACTTTTGACGACACAGCCAATGGGATAGCGTTTTAAAAGTTTCGAAATTCGCGCGAAAATTTGCAATAGAAAATGCTTTTTTTTGCAACCGCGATAAACATTTAATTTATGTAGAGAATATAAAAAAAGATATTTTAGATGTGGAAAATTGCTGATCCCGTATATACATCATCCCATTTAAAGTTCCAAAGTTACCCCCACTCCTTAAAATAGAGAGAGAGGGGGCAAATGTCATATGTTAAAATATGTCCCCTATCTCCCCTATTAACTCACCAAAATTTCGTGAAAATATTTCAAACAGTTTTCGAGATATCGCCTTGTAACCCCTCTCACTCTCCCCGCATACAGCATCGTAAGTGTAAAGCAATTTTTCTCAATATTTTAAATTTGGCGCTTAGTTCCTTTACGACAAGCATGCTCCAATTAACGAAACTGCACTAATCTACACTTTTTTTTATTTGTGGAAGACACCCATTACAAAAAAAAATCAGTGCAATTTCGTTCAACACAAAAGAACAAACCTCTGATGTGTTAAAAACTGTTTTTAGGCAAGAAAAAATATATATGCGATAAATGCCCTCGAGTATTTTCATGCCAGCGTTATGTGGAAAAACATAAGCAAGTACACACAGTGGACCGAAGTACAAGACGAACATGGCAATGCGATGAATGTGGACAGACCTACATTAAAAGGGAATCTTTAAAACTGCACCACAAGTATGTATTATACTCGTAATATGTAAATGTGGGGTAATATGAAAGCGGCATCACATATTCAGGTTAAGGTCGTGGTTCTTCGGAAGAGACAGGTTGTTTTTAATTACTGAGCAAAGCTATAAAAATACACATTTTTTATACAGCGTGTGCCCAGAAATCATCTTAACAAATGAAAAGCTTTTATTTCTTTGATTTTGCGGAATAAAATTATCCTTCATAAAAAGTTCTGCTTGTTGAGAGAATATCAGTCAAATCAAAAATTTTGACCCAGCATATACTGGGTATTAAAAAAAAAAAAAAAAACGATAAATGCCGTAGAAGGAAATCTGTCTTTAATTTTAATTGTAAAGTACAATAACGTACGAAAGTGTCGTCCAGAACTGAAAAGCGATCAAATATGAAATTTGACAAAATAACAGCAACCGCCATAAACATTTAATTTATGTAGAGAATATTAAAAATAGTATATTACATAACAAGTGTTGAAAGTGACATTTTTCACACGAGTGCGAAAGCCGAGTGCGATGATCACACGAGTGTGCGAAAATTACTTTCACACGAGTAATGTACAGGGTCTTCCAACGAGGACTGAACAGGGGCTCATTTTAGAGCTTCCTTGTATTTAAAGAAAAATCTAAAATAGCCAATCGATGTACTTTTTCCTGCAGAATTCAAAAATGAAACCACAAATTTATTTGAACCAGAAACAAAAGAGTTACGCTATGGATAAGGTGTTTTTTAAATGGAATATAGCTTTTTTTATACGATTTTCGGAACGAGTGATTTTTTTTTATGTCCGTTCTGATTAAAATATTTAATATTATGACAGCTATTTTTATTAAATTTTAATGTTTTATCCAGTATAATTTAACTTCAACCTGTTTGAAACATACACTAGGTAATAAAGGTAAAATCACCTTGAAATCCTTCAAAGTCAAAAAATTTGACAAATTTACTATAATATTGCCGAAATGAAATATTCATTAGATGAGAGATTGCAGATTGTTATCTTGTTCTACAAATGCCAAGAAAATGCATAGTATTGACGGATATATTTCTGTGAAAATTTGCAATAAATCTTCTCCTTGCTTCTCTTGCATTTTCTTGGCATTTGTAGAACAAGATAACAATCTGCAATCTCTCATCTAATGAATATTTCATTTCGGCAATATTATAGTAAATTTGTCAAATTTTTTGACTTTGAAGGATTTCAAGGTGATTTTACCTTTATTACCTAGTGTATGTTTCAAACAGGTTGAAGTTAAATTATACTGGATAAAACATTAAAATTTAATAAAAATAGCTGTCACAATATTAAATATTTTAATCAGAACGGACATAAAAAAAATCACTCGTTCCGAAAATCGTATAAAAAAAGCTATGTTCCATTTAAAAAACACCTTATCCATAGCGTAACTCTTTTGTTTCTGGTTCAAATAAATTTTTGGTTTCATTTTTGAATTCTGCAGGAAAAAGTACATCGATTGGCCATTTTAGATTTGTCTTTAAATACAAGGAAGCTCAAAAATGAGCCCCTGTTCAGTCCTCGTTGGAAGACCCTGTACAATATTTTTCCTACGACCACAAAAATATTTACCAAAAAAACCCAATTTCTGTATTTATTTAATACCCCCACTTTCAACACGTGTGCTGAAAAACATTTCAACACGTGTTGAAAATAAAAAAAATGAAATTGATACTATCTGTTCAAACGTCATGTTGAACAAGTACTTTTCAACACATGTGTTGAAAAGTACTTTTCAACACGCGTGTGATATAAGGCACTTTCTAGCCAAGTTAACCGTGCTTTTTTTCTCACTTTCATAGGTGGTCGTAGGAAAAATATATTTCAGATTTATTTGGGTGATATGATGCATATTCCCTATTGCATTATTAAACTAAATATAGGAAATATTTTCTGGCAGAATCTACACGTAAACTTCTCCACGAGTAGGTAGTTTAAAATAATTTCTCATTTCAGGATGGTTCACTTAAACCTAAAACCGTTTGTATGTGCGATATGTAATGAAGGATTTGCCCGGAAAGATTATTACAATCGTCATCTAAAATATCATGACAGATATGTTATGAATACTTGTCCTGTATGCAAGAAAAGGTAAGTTTATTGTTTCTGTTTTAACATGTTAAATTGACACTCGTAGGCAGGGTAGAAAGAGATGTATCGCTAGACCCCTCTTTCGATTTAAATTTAGAGGGTTGGTCGTCCAATATAAGTTTTCTGACAAAAAATATTTTTTACGATGTAAGGAACAACTTTTGTCCTTACATATTTTTTAAAATTTTTGATTTGGCCCACTCAGCTCCGCGCATACGCGATGTGATACGGCATTGGCGCCGTCGGCGGCGGGTAGCGCGGCAGATGGACGGAGATCGGGTGGCCGAGGTTTGCTCAGGTTAAGTGGGGGCTGATGGAACCGTTTTTTTCATTTATAAAACGTTTTTAGTTTTGGATATGCTTCGAGACTAGAGAGTCACTTAGCTGCTGGTCACGATGAGAATGGAATCCCTTTGAGGACCAGCCGACCCGCCACAACCCAAGCAAGCCGACCAAAAAAGAAGTATAAACCAAAAGGTAAAAATATGTTTAATAATGGATAATATACAAGTACATACACTGTTTGTAAAAAAAGTCCAGGACCGGTTCATTATAAGTTTAGCGAGAAATGTTACAGGTAAATACATCTGTTCCAGGCGCGGCCCGTCCACAAGGTCATTTGGTCAATAACCCACCTAAAATTTTCAATGATCGATCTACCTAATAATTTATTTTTTAATTTTTTAAAACCAAAAAAGAATGTTTTGTTTCAAAGTTACATGCGAAACCTCCCCAAGAAAGAATCACGCCAAGTCATCGTCAAAGGATATCCAAGCTTGCTCCGGGCTGGGTCATATTTTAAATTGATCTTATAGGTTTATATGGAGGATATAAATTCATTAAAAGTAAGAGAGAAACAGACATACGCGCTTTAGGAAGTTGAAAAGAGACATAATTGGTCGACGGCCCACCAATAATATCAGGCCACTCCCACTATGAAAATACACTCAAACCGCCCCGTAAAATATACTCTTTCAAAACATTTGGTTCGGAAAAAGAAAAACTAATTAGGTAGCTAATGTGCGCATTGTATTTGCATTGTATTAATAATATTAATTAGCGGCTAAACGTAAAAAATTATAAATACGATTTCTGTCAGGCCAGCGCTAGGCATCAAATTTAACGGTATCGGACCGATTGTCTTACATAACCAGCGTAGTCCAGAGGGATAATCTCAGCGAGTTGATCAGAAGGTCGAGGGTTCGAATCTGTGTTGGTGCAAGAACTTTTTTTAAATTTTTTGTTATTTAAAAGATTAGATCGGCTCTAAAAGGTGTATTTGCGAGTTGTTCCTCGATAAAATATTTTTAATATTGCTGGCAATCTCATATTTACTACAGCTTACAGCCTGCACGTGCGTAGACAAATATCGTATTAGTATGTCTAGTCGCCAGCATGGCATTTATTAAAGAAAACGGAGTTTTGGCAGCGTTCCTAATTTTCATAATCCTAATAATCATACTTATAGCTCAGAATTTTGTTCTGTTTATATTCTGGGCTTTTAGTACAAGGCGCGACATCTATTGAGGAGATGCTAAACTTATCAAAACGGAAGCCGCTAAAATCTACTAATCTAGAGTATTAAAACCCATAGAAAAAAGCCATAAACATCTAGAATAGTAATGTTCAATATTCTGCAGTACCTGTTTTATGATTTTTGCAGTGTTTATTTGTAGGTAAATGATTTCTTGGCACATAAAAAACCTTTCTTAATTAAAAAAGTGTATTTTGCTTCTTGCGTTGATATCACTAGTTGCCCACAAAATTTTGACCCACCTGTAAAAAAACTCACGGGCCGCGCTTGTTAAGAACGCACCCCACAATCAAAAGATATGGATAACAACCGACGAAACTACGGACTCGAAAAAAGAGTATTTGTAATATTCTAGTCCATAAGTTGTCTTCAATCGGGTACATATTTGATAGCAAGTAGTAGACTACAACAGTGTACTGCGGATATCTTAGAACAACTAAGTTTTCAATAAAAATGAGATTGATGGCATTTCAGATGTAATTTTTAGCGCTGAATCGAAATAAAACATCATTTCGTACCAAAACGGCGTAAAAAATTGGGCTTAGTTCCATACCATACAATCTCCAATAATAACTTGGTTCCAAACCGTACAAACTCCTAACTCGTTAATTAAGGGGTTATATACAGTTAGAATTTTCAAAAAATCGATTTTTTTAATTTCATTTTCGTAATGTACATATATTCCAGTACACACACAGAAAATTTCAAGGCAATCAGGCGATTATTTTCGAAGTTACACGCATATTTGTAAAGACGTGCAGAGCGATTGTACGCTATGTAAAGTGCTTTTGAAACTTTAGACGCTTTTTTCTCAAAACTGTGTTTTTAAAGTCGATGACGAATATTTATCGGAAACGGCTGAACCGATCAGTCTCAAATTTTAACACAAGCTTCTTAAGTATATTTTCTAGTAATTAATCGGAGATTTTTTCTCACCCATAAATATTTTTTTATATATAAACAATTTAAGGCCAAAATTTTGGTCAAAAATCGCTTTTTTTTTTTTTGAGAAGCCGCCATTTTGTTAAAAAATTTTATTTTGCTTATTCCTTCGATTAATTAGAACATTATACATTACTTTAACGAAATCCGTTTGGTTTTTTCATTTTCGATGATCCAGTCCAGAGATACCGTTGTCACAGCAAGATGCCTTTTTTGAGAGGAACTCTTGGAGATCAGCTATAGCAGCTTTCAAAATTATTATTTTTACAAATACAAAAATCTTAAAATACAGTTAAAAGTTACCATAATATGTGTTCAAATTTTCACATTAATAAAATTAAAAGTCTTCTCAGGAAAAATTCTTGAAAAATCGTTTTTTTTAGGCCTCCTGACTGTATATAACCCCTTAAAGCAAAACCTATAATCTCCAATGCATATTAATACATTATTATATAGTAATTTTCAAAGGGAGCAATATTTCATTTGGGCTAAAATCAGCTGTTTGCGTGTTGTTTTACCAGGTTATAACTTTATGAAAAAAACGTTTAAAAACATACTCGTTTATGTTAGTTAGTTGAGTTTGAAGTATGTTTGTTAGTTAAGCCTAAATAACGACGCCGCTGGACGTAAGGAAAACTGGGGAGCCCTAGTCATAGCTTTTTGTACAACCCTGTGTATTACAACTAATTTTCATATTACAGAGTTTTCAAGCCCTAGAACTTTTATCTGAAACATTTTTCTTGCTAACTTCTCTAGTTGTTAAAATAATCAGCTGGTCTGGGGCATTTTACATGAGTGTATCAGGCGCGGCCCGTGAAATTTTAAAGTTGCATATCTCTGTTGCTACTTATGGGACCCATACCAAATTCAGGTTTTTTAATAGTGAGCCTACTAGGAATGTTTTAGTAAAGAAAAAAAATATTTTGCAATTTGCGAAAAAAAGTTGATTTTTTGAATTGACCCACCTGGGTAAAAAATTATCACGCTTAGATATTGTATTTATTATTTTTTCTAAACAAATTTTACATCATTTTGTCGACAATTATTCTTAAATTTTAAGAGAAAAAAATCTGTTAGTAGAAAGTTATAGTCATTTGAATTTTTTGCAACCGAAAATTTAAATTATTTTTCGGTTGAAAAAATTCAAATGACTATAACTTTCTACTAACACATTTTTTTCTCTTAAAATTTAAGAATTGTCGACAAAATTATGTAAAATTTGTTTAGAAAAAATAATAAATAAAATATCTAAGCGTGTTAATTTTTTACCCAGGTGGGTCAATTCAAAAAATCAACTTTTTTTCGCAAATTGCAAAATATTTTTTTTCTTTACCAAAACATTCCTAGTAGGCTCACTATTAAAAAACCTGAATTTGGTATGGGTCCCATAAGTAGCAACAGAGATATGCAACTTTGAAATTTCACGGGCCGCGCCTGGAGTGTATAACAAATTTATGTAAGTAGGTGATAAAGTGTAACTAATTCTCTTTCCTGTGTTTCAGTGTTAAAATGCCTTTGTAAAATATGTGGCAAAGTGATGGGCAATAAAGCTTCCTTGAGCCTGCACTATAAGGTAAATATATTTTGTAAAATAGTAGCGGGTCTTATGAAAGTCCCTTGCTAAGGGGGTAAAGTCATTCCCAAAAAATTAAAATATATGATATTCTAAAACGACAGAATGTATTGACAAACGCCGAACCATGTAATTTTTTTTTAGATAACCAATTTTTTGTGCTGTAATTTAATCCCTAGGGGGCAACACCATGTGCAAATATTTTTAGTTTATACTTAAATAAATCTGGCAACCGTGCTTTCAGATGTTCGGGCCGCATGACGCACCGTGATCTAGCCATCATTTTTTATGTTCCGCATTCCTTATATACACAGAAGCTATAGATTAAAAAAAAATGCGCATGCTGTATAGATGTAACTGTCCAATAGCTTGGGTGTTTTGCAGCCTCTACGAAAAATAACCAATGCCCTTTACAAGGAAGTGCTAATATACAGGGTGTTTTCTAATTGAATGTCAATATTTAAGGGGGCGATTTTTGGGTCCATTTTAAAAAGAAAACTTCATATGAACGTATGTCCTAAACGACTTAACTTTTGAGATACAGGGTGGTAAAGTTTTCAAAAATAAATAGTTTTTTATTAATATCTGTAATACCACTTTAGATATTTTAATTAAATTTGGCGTACATGTACTATGTATCAAGAGGCATTATTTAGTGTAAAACAATTTTTTTTATTTCCGCCAGTGGCGTTCGTACATGTCCACCTGCCTATTTTGGCAGACATTGAAGGTACGCCACTGATTTCTCGTATAATTAAAATTATTCCTGAAATTCCCAATGATTTCTAAGCAAATTTGATCTCTTGAATTTTTCAATCCGATGCACGGTTTTCGCTTAAAAAAATAAAAACCTTTTCTCTTCATGATCATAACAATATCGTTAATGACAATATCACCATGCAGAGAAATAGATTTTATTTTTTAGATCAAATTTGCTTAGAAATGAATAAGGATCTCAAAAATTAACTTCCTTATTCATTTCTAAGCAAATTTGATCTAAAAATAAAATCTATTTTTCTGCATGGTGATATTGTCATATTAACGATATTGTTATGATCATGCAGAGAAAAGATTTTTATTTTTTTAAGCGAAAACCGTGCATCGGATTGAAAAATTCAAGAGATCAAATTTGCTTAGAAATGATTGGGAATTTCAGGAATAATTTTAATTTTACGAGAAATCAGTGGTGTACCATCAATGTCTGCCAAAATAGGCAGGTGAAATGCCGTATGAACGCCACTGGTGGAAATAAAAAAATTGTGGTACACTAAATAATGCCTCTTGATACATAGTACATGTACGCCAAATTTAATTAAAATATCTAAAGTTGTATTACAGATATTAATAAAAAACTATTTATTTTTGAAAACTTTACCACCCTGTATCTCAAAAGTTAAGACGTTTAGGACATACGTTCATATGAAGTTTTCTTTTTAAAATGGACCCAAAAATCGCCCGCTTAAATACTGACATTCAATGAGAAAACACCCTGTATATTCTAAAAATATATTTCATAATTAAAACACGCCGGCGAAGCCCGCAGGTACCAGCTAGTAATAAATAAATCAGTTGATAAATTAATTATACCAATTAAATTAAATCAAATTGTTAACAACGACATTTTTATAAAAGAAATAAAATTTGATTTAAATAGTAAAAATTGTGATTGGTATTATTAATTTGCCAGATGACTTATTTATTATTATCCAGTGCCACGTTTTATTAAATTTGAAGTACTACTACTTAATTTGTCTTCTTTAAAATGCTGAAGTTATACTTAGATGTGTTAATTTTTTTATTTTAAACTATGTTGTATAGTTACATTACCACATTTTTCTTTATACTGACAACACTGCTAGTTCGGATTATTCCCGCAGCAGAAATATATTAGCCTTGGCTTAGTATACGTTTATTAAAGAGCTGCCATCTGTACTTATTAAATATTTTTAACCAAATTACGTTGCATCATTAAAACTTATAGAAATGCCTTTACTTTATCGTTATCCAGCTGTTAGTAACCTCAATTTTAATTTTAGACACATCTAAATCTTAGAAGGGAAAAGTGCGACATATGTGGCATCATATTTCAAAGCCCCATGGCTCTTAAAAATCATAAAAAGCGTCACACAGATCCGAACTTTCAATTCAGGTGAGTATTGTTTATACAGTGACAGAAATATACAATTGTTTTATTATTGACTAACTGACTGGAGTACGTAAAATACGAAAATGCGACTTTATAAAAATTACAAATATTTTTTCGCCCAAAATTTAACCCATATCAACAGCGTGTCCCACGAAGTTCTTGCCATGTGGGAAATTTTTTTACTGAAATTTAAAAAAAATCACTTTGGTGTAGAAAAGTTCTGCATATTAATAAACCAATAATCCCTAGGGAAAACATCTAAAAAAGCCCATAGTATACAGGGTAGCGACAAAAATGTAAAATATACCCAAGATACGAAGAAAAGTTGTTTTAAAGAATTATTTGGAATCATTTTTTTTTCTCCAAATACGAAATCACAGCCACGTACGAAAAAAAATGTTTCTACATTTTTATTTTAAAAATATTTACTTAAATATATTAATATAATAAGTAATCGCACTTCTACCGCAGCCCTACCCTGTACCGCAAGTTTGCAGTAGTGCTTACGCACTTGTCTATACATATTGCAGTTAATACGTCATAGCCAAATATCCTGAAAAATACTTTAAACAATTTTTTTTGACTTGCTTTTTCGGTTAGGCAATTATGATTCAATAGGTTATAAATTAAAAAAAAATACCATTTAATTTCAACTAATTTATCGTCTGTAATGCTTGAGAAGTTGTTCGAAATGTCACCCTTCAACTTCCAAATATTTTCTCTCTTTTTCTAAATGAATTTCGTTCCCGCTGTAGCATTTCAGGTGTAACTGATAAGCAGGAAAAGCGGATTCGGTCTTTCACATCATCTAAAGTTGTAGGTGCAGTCGCCATCATTTTGTTATTTATAAAAACCCACAAGAACAAGTCAAGGGGGTCAAATCCGGGGACCTAGCAGACCGGTTGAGAAATAATCGTTAAAATGTCAAAATTATCAACTGACTTAAGGGGTTATATACAGTCAGGAGGCCTAAAAAACGCGATTTTTCAAGAATTTTTCCTGAGAAGACTTTTAAATTTATTAATGTGAAAATTTGTACACATATTACGGTAACTTTTAACTGTATTTTAAGATTTTTGTATTTGTAAAAATAATAATTTTGAAAGCTGCTATAGCTGATCTCCAGGAGTTCCTCTCAAAGAAGGCATCTTGCGGTGACAACGATATCTCTGGACTGGATCATCGAAAATGAAAAAACCAAACGGATTTCGTTAAAGTAATGTTTAATCTTCTAATTAATCGAAGGAATAAGCAAAATACATTTTTTTGACAAAATGGCGGCTTCTCAAAAAAAAAATCGATTCTTGACCAAAATTTTAGCCTTAAATTGTTTATATAAAAAAATATTTATCCGTGAGAAAAAACCTTCGATTAATAAGTACAAAATATACTTAAGAAGCTTGTGATATAATTTGAGACTGATCGGTTCAGCCGTTTACGAGAAATCTTCGTCACTGACTTTAAAAACACAGTTTTGAGAAAAAACGCGTTTAAAGTTTCAAAAGCACTTTACATAGCGTACAATCGCTCTGACACGTCTTTACATATGCGTGTAACTTCGAAAATAATCGCCGGATTGCCTTGAAATTTTCTGTGTGTGTACTGGAATACATGTACATTACGAAAATGAAATTAAAAAAAAAATCGATTTTTTGAAAATTCTAACTGTATACCTATAACCCCTTGAGTAAAAATAACGCATTTATATGAAAAGGAATGATAATTCTGAAATAAGTGAACTTGATTTATTGGTAAACTTTATTTATTTTTTAAATTCAATTCTCAAAATAGAGAGAGGGGGTAAATGTCAAAAATATGTTTAAATATGTCCCCCCCGTCTAACTATTAACTCACCAAAACTTCATGAAAATATTTTAAACCGTTTTCGAGATATCGCCTTGTAACACTTTAAAAACTCACCCTGTATATAATACCTACATGAAGTGATACATAAACTAAAGGAAAAGAAAGATTACCGCTAACGCGAAAGTGTATTATTTCTGTTAGTAATGAAAGGAATTTAATCCTTACTAATATTTGACTCGATACACAGAGATCACTAGTGTGCAATTTCTGTAAACATATTTTTGTTAATTTCGTGAATCACACTAACCATATAAATTCTTTTTAGCTGTAACATATGCCACGCCCAGAAGTCTTCGAGTAGAGAACTCGAACTCCACATGCTCGATACTCATAAAGAGAAAAAATATAAATGCAATTTTTGTCACGAAGCATTTGGTAGAAAACATTTACTAAACAGTCACGAAGTGCTTGTTCATAGAGAGGAAATCGATAAAAGAGAAGCTCTTTACCAAATATTGCAGGAAGATCAAATTTTTTTATCTGACGAAGAGGGTACCAGTACTAAAAAAGGAAAAATCGTACAACCGATAGTGGACGTGGATACAGTTTTAAATCAACTCTTGAATAACAAGCAGGAATTCAAAGGTTTTTCAAGTAGTTTCACAGGTACGACAGCGGCAGGAGGATTTGTGACCACATTTGAAGAAAACCAAATCCCATCTGATTTCTCACCGAAAAAAAATGTTATCGTCGTTGAGAATGAATTTCGACGTCTTGAAGATGAGAGAGCGGCTAGACATTTAGAAGAAGAAAACCGTATTGTATATAAGTTTTAAGTAGGGTTCGTAAACAAGGTGCCTTAGAAGTAAATTCCTATTGCATACCAAATACCACGCGCAAGACCCGTCATATTTTAAGTTCAGAAAAGTAAAAATAAACTTTCGAATATTCTGCGATAGCAGGCAGGGCCGCCGAGGGCTATTTGGGGGCCTGGGGCAACAAGCACTCCTGAGGCCCCAACTTATGTTGTAAAATTAGTTATGAAAAAAATAGCGATTGCTTTTTTGAATGATATTACAAAATATAAAAAATATTATAAAACAGTGTTTTTTTCATACAGGTTCTTCGTAAAAAATTAAAACAAGGTACAAAACACTAAAAAGCAATTCATTTAAATTAAAATAAGTGACAAAAATTAATACACCCAAATAAGTAATAAGGAATCTGCACATATTTTTTTATTGCATAAGTCGTTTAAGGAAGTCATTACAAACCCAAAAAAAATATTTTGAAGAAAATTACTAGGATAATTTAGCTGCAAAAAATGTTTACTTTTCGGTATAATTTATTACAATTTAAAAAGCAGCCACATTTGTCCTTGAAAAGTGACGTCAGGAGATCAGCAAAAATCTACATGTTAACGTAAAGCTTAACCGAAAGTCGAACCGGTTTGATTTTCTCGAAAACAGTCAGAGGGAGAGAAATCGAATTTTTTGGGTTGATAGAGGAATAGTCCAACTAGCTTCGGTAAAAAATTCAGTTATACAGGATGTTTCGTTTCGGAGCTATTAAACGTCAAAGTCGAAATTTCCTCGATTTCCGTTGAAATCGGGTACAGGTCGCAAATGTGAATTAAATCAATGTAAATTTTCGAAGATTGTAGGGGACTCGGAGCTTCAGAAATCCACTGAAACTGGTGAGGATCAGAAAATGACAAGTAATTCTTTTGAATTTTTTTAGGTCGAAAAATGCCATTTCCAGACCCCTCTTTGGTACCTAATAACTCGAAAACTAAACGTCAGATCGAAAAACGGATTTACAAGGGAAACCTTAAAATCTCAAATACTATTTTTGCAATACACTTATTTAAACCTAAAATCCCTGGAAAATGGAAATATTTGGAAAAACTGGAAATTTAGATTTTTGACCCAAATATTTCGCGGTTTTTAATTTTTTGTGGGGTCAAAATGGTTCAAATTAAAATCCCATATACGTCATCGGAAAGAGCTCGTCAAAGTGTGTGTTATCCATATTTTTTAATTCCTCCATTCTCTATAGGAAGGGAGCAATCGCCGATTAAATTTCGATTTTTTTTACTTTTTGTGCCCTAGACATCGGTACATTTGAATCACTCTGTATTTTTTCCCCAATTTTTCAACACAATCTTATAAAGGGATAATCACAGTGTAAAATGAATACCGAATAGGTCATCCAGGAGCGTATTTGGGGGGTAAAAATCGAATTTTCTTGATTTTTTCCGACAAATCCTATTTTTAACCGACATTATTCCACACTACACTATTTACCCTATTTAGTGATTCTTTTTGGGTTTATTTTATCCATTAATTATCTAAGAATACCTCCCACTAATTTAAATCGCTTATTTTTTCGGTAAAGTTATAAATAAAAAGATTTATTTGCATCGGGGACATCTAAAATTTTTGAATTTTCCAAGATTGCCATGAAAATAAAGAATTGCAGTTTATTTACTTGAAATTATTAAGATGATATCGCTCATTAAATACAATAACGTCATAACTTAAAATCTTTAATTGTTCAGAAAGCGCAATTAAACATTTTAAAGTAGTTGTACTTAAATCTGAAATCTTTAAAAGCAAATACATTAGTAAATTCTGATAGACTAATTAATGGTAGAAACACTTATGGTAGTTTGACTTTATTTGTACACATATTAATGTTTATTTTGCTGAAAATTTATTCATTCTTTAGCTTTATGACGTTATTGTTCCGTAAATGTTTACTGAATAACGTCACAAATAAAAATATGCCGTTTTTGATACAAGTTTTAATCTATTTACTGACTTATTACAGAGGAAGTTTTCTTGCGAAAATTTTGCTTCGTTTGTCAAATAAGAGATTATGCAACTAAAGAAACAAAAAAAACTAGTTTGCGAAAAACTTTTATTTAAATTGAACAACCGTAACACAGAAACTAAAATAATATTTCAGCTATATTTCACAAAAATAGAAAACTAAAATACCCTTAAACAAACGAGTTAAATAACGAATTACAAATTTTTATAAAAATTTTCATAATATCTGGGAATATATTTTTTGTTTATTAAATCCATCAGATCATTTTTCTTTTTTTCGGCGAGGCCTGGTTTTTTATAAAATGCGGGTTTTAAAGATGTAATATTTGCATCATTCAATGTTTTTTTTCTTGTTATAATTTTTGCTTCTTGATATTCATTGCTGTATGAATATTTGTAATATACGATGTTGGGGGATTCCCGCACAACCTTGAGTGCTCTTACATCATTAAACTTAAAACTCGTTGTAGTTATGGGTCCAATATCGGAGGCAAGCTGTTTTATATCATAAAAATCCTCATGGCAGAGTTCATTGACAGAAAATGGTTCTCCTTGTTTTTTGGCAGCCCGAATACAGGCAATAAATGCGTCAGGAGTAAAAATTGGTCCCCCTCTTAGTTGACGCTTTACTTGTCGCTCAATAAGTGAATGGGCTGAATCGCCCTCGTTCTGGGTGTGACCTTTAATTAGGAACTTGTGGGTTATTGATTTGATCTTAAAACGTCGTACGGCATATACGTACAAAGCCAACATAAATTTATTTTTTTGTTGGCCCGCACAGTTATCTGTGTAAAAAATAATATCACTCTCAGATGTAGCTTTTTTCTCCAAATATTTTATCACACAAGTTCCTAATTCATTCACTCCTCGATGACCGTTAGACTCATCCCAGACGAAACATTCGCAATTATTTGTCTGCAAATCATAAATGGTCAAGTTAAAAACGTTGAGCTTCGACTTATAAAAAAAGACCGAAACGTCCCCTTTGGGTAACTGCATGACTGCTTGGAGGTCATATACAGCAACAATACCAGTGAAGTTATCATTTTCCTTATCGCGTTTTTTTTCCTCCCGTGACAAGTTTTTCTCGGCCAAATGTTGATCAAATTTACTTTTTAATTGCTCCTTTTCTTCGTTGCTAGCGTTCTCATAGGCCACACAAGTTTCGCATTGATCTTTCTTCGGAACAAAAAAAGAAATATTAAACTCTTGTGTAAACATTCGCTGAAATATGGCATAGCTTCCATATGGTTCATTTTTCTCTGTACATTTGACTACATAATCTCTATGAATATCAGCCAATGAACGACTACCGTCTATAAATGTTCTTGTTGTATTTGCACGAGTGTAATGGCTCTCAATTTTGGGTATAGAATTAATGTGATTTCGAATCCCTTGGCGAATGGATGGATCTAAAGTCTTCTGTTTCCCGTGTTTTCCTCTTTGATCTTGTTCGAGTAGTACATCGGCAACTTTGTTTCTTTTTTCTTGTACTGTTCGTATTATTCGATCAGTTATGTCTAAAGTATTTTCAAAGAAAAGCTTGCATATCCGAATTTTTTGACCTTGTTGAATAAAATGGTAGGCATTATTCTTCTCTCGTTGTTTCCTGGTACCTCCAACACGAACATAACGATATTGCGGTACAATAGGTGTCATAGAATTATTAATGAACTGCCTTTGCTTTTCAATGTCGCTTAATGCCCAATAGGCGGAGAAAATTTGAGCTCTCTCTTCTTGAGTAAACCTCGATGAACATTTAAGTTTGCATTTTTCAGTGCACGGAGCTTTAACTTCTCTTTGCTTCCGAACTTTTTTTTCTTTTGTATGTGTTTCATACGCTTTCCCAGAATTTCTCATCTTTTT
Source organism: Philopedon plagiatum (assembly GCA_963971165.1). Lineage (NCBI taxonomy): Eukaryota > Metazoa > Arthropoda > Insecta > Coleoptera > Curculionidae > Philopedon > Philopedon plagiatum. The sequence goes on from OZ020193.1 coordinate 99,253,117, forward strand.
CAGAAGATTTCTTTTCCATTGTTGCGTGTTTCTTCTTCGTTTAACGCCCTTCTTTGGAGGACTTACTAGAACTGGAATTTCGTCTTGAGTAATTGGCGTATTTACTACATTGTCATCAGCCTTCTTTTCTTTGCTGTCACTTTCGTCAGTCCCATCAGATTCTTCTGGAATGTACGGCCTGTCGTTTACTATATCGTCGCAATCTTCCGAGGACGATTCACTGCTTGAGGAAGAACTGCTGGTAGAACTAGACGAACTCCCAGAAGAATATGAGGAACGAGGAGAAATTCGGACACCATCATTGTCAACATTTTCTGAAAAAAAATCCTGGTTATTTTTTGTTTCATTTACGGAGTAGGTACGTAGTAGGTGGGCACATTTACCTTTAATTTTAAATAATTTTAGCATACTTACTAGATCCTCGAGAATGTTCTTCCAAAGACTCGTACATGGCAGGTGACTTGTTTCCTGAACCTCGTTTCGAGTGTGGACCTGCAGAAAATGAGGACGTTGAACCACTGGGAATTTGGACACCATCATTGTTTGAATTTTCTAAAAAATAAATCTGTTATTTTTTGCTTAATTTTAAAGATTACTTATATGATAATTAGGTATATTTCCTTTTTCATTATAATATGTTTAGCACACTCACGAGGTTCTAAAGCTGGTTGTTCCAAAGACTCATGCATTAAAGTAACAGGTAAGTTATTTTCTGAACATTGTTCCAAGAGTTCATTGCCCATATTTTTATCAGGTTCGGTGACTTTCTTGCTAATTAATAGTAATTCTTTAGGCGATTTTATTATATTGGTAGTCCGTTGTTCCTTCAGAACAAGCTTACACAGTAGTTTGCCTCGGGGCAACATGATGGGAAGTATCTATAAAATTACAAAAACCTTAAGCCCAATTATTCCTAATTCACAATAAAACAAGATTTACTTTCGATCACTGATGAAATGTTGTTTTTTTATCCAACTATACCAGTTTTAGATCTAAGTTTGAACTTTTTTTGGCGCATTTAAATAAAAAAAACTTCAAAATTTTTTTATTAGTAAGTACGTGGATATTAAAACAACAACGAATTAAATTAATATTAAAAACTCATGCTTTGTATTAATTCAAAATAAAAAGTTTTACTAAAGCAAGCATGACACATTTCAAAATAACATTATTGCGTAAGAAAAAGAAGAACATTTTTTTAAATAAATAACGTCATTATGCGGATTAGCTGAAAAGTGCTACTCAAAATTGATTATTTTTTTACTAACAATACCGTCACAAACAGAAATAATTCACTGAAGTTATAACAATTTCAATATAAGAACGTCATATTTCGAAATAATACACATATAAATGGACTATCCCGTTACATATTAATCGTCATAAAACTAAATAATACTATATTGATTTAATAAAAAATATAAAATAAAATCATATTTTTAAAGCAATATTACCTTAACTCACAATGTGACGTTCTTGCAGAAACTTACGACAAGCACTCGCCACAAACACCACCACACAACTGAAATAATGCGCTCTTGCTATTTGAAGAAACTTCAAATCTCAGCCGATAAGAACGACATTAATGCCCTCTGTTGGCAAGTTTTTTAAGTTAGAGTTCTGACGTTATTGCAGTTTTAAAGCTTACAGAAAGTAAATTTCTTCTGTGGTGATTGGTCAAAATTGGTATTTTTTGATTTATGACGTTATTGTATTTAATAAGCGATATGTCAAAAATGCCAATGTTCGTTGCAAAATTGAAAGGTTCCTGGACCGATTTCGGCTTAAAGTATACATGAATAAGATTTTTGGAACCTTCTAGCTTAAGTGCAGGGATATTTCATTGGATGGGTTACGCAGTAAATGCCATTTTTATTGAGTTTTCGATGACTACAACACAGGAATTCGCCATGTACTCATGATGAGTCATAAGTTCAGCTTTGACGACACAGCCAATGGGATCACGTTTTACAAGTTTCGAAATTCGCGCGAAAATTTGCAGTTTTAAATCCTTTTTTTTTGTTAATAAAGACCAAAATAAATGGATAACAGCAACCGCCATGAACATTTAATTTATGTAGAGAATATAAAAAATAATATTTCAGATGTATTTGGGTTATATGCATATTCCCTATTAAAAATGCATTAATTAACATTTTTAAAACACAAGTTTTACAACAAATCTATATATTATATTAAAAACCTAGATGAACACTTTCCTTGCTTTTATTGATGCAAACTGATTAATAATATCATCGTTACATACACTGCCCGGCAATATTAACGCACAACTAGAAATTTGCAACAATTTTGATGTTATACTCATATTTCTTCTGAATCTACATATATTGTCCGATTTTAATGATTTTTTTGCGTATTATAGGCTCATTCTTTAAGAATATTACTGTATTCGTAATTTTTGTTGTCAAGGTAATTACCATTGTATACCGGGTGTAACAAACATATTGTTTTTCCCTAAAATTCGCAACACCCTGAGGAATATTCCGGTATTCATAAAATATTGCATTTAAAACCTAACTTGAGCCTAATCTTTTCTTAACATTCTGTTTTTTGATTCACTTAGTTATGTTTGATAATAAAGGAAGTAGGGAATTTTAATAACCCAGCACGTCTTTATTAGAATATCAGAATATCATAAGAAGTACCTTTTTAAAAACATTATTAAACTAACAATAATAACGATTACATAAAAAATTAAAAACTATATCAGTAGCGTGTGTTTCCGCCTCTACTTCTAATAACCGTTGCACATCGGCTAGGCATTCTCGAAATTAAATTTGCTATTTGGTTTTGATCAGTATCATTCCAAACTATCGTTTCTAGGTCTTGCAAGGTTGCAGGAGGAGGCGGACGCTGTTCTAATGTTCTGCCAATAATGTCTCAAATGCTCGATCGGGTTAAGATCTGGACTGTGCGGTGACCAATTCAGAGTCTGAATATTTACCTCGTGTAAATATTCATTTACAATGCGGGCTGCTGTGTTACTTGATAGTTTATGTTCAACTGACGGCATTAATAGATTGGTAGTTCCATTTTCGCTCTTACTACTGCGTTTAATTGTTTAGTTAGTGTTTTTGTTTACTTAAGATCTTGAGATGGGGCCCAGGGCAGTCACCCCTCGCTGCCCCCCCCCCCTCTCGGTGGCCCTGATAGCAGGTAACTTCTACGAACGTTTTGTAACCTGTTTCCGTTATAGCTCCGGCGCCTATGGTCCCGCATTTTTTTTACGAACCCTAGTTATAAGGAATAAATATATTTTGAATAAAGTTATCCGAAGTTTATCGGTAAAGAGGTTTTCTCTGTAAATTTTAAAATAAAATGAAAAATAAAAAAAAATATTTTGTATTAATTAAATGCACCCATAAAATTTTGTTTTATTGTACTTACCTAACAGGGGTATATATATATATATATATATATATATATATATATATATATATATATATATATATATATATATATATATATATATATATATATATTGGTCATAATTTGGTCCTCTTAGTTCAATTATCTACAGGCCAGGAATTGGCTTACAAAACTATAAGCTGAACCAATTACTGACCGGACGGTCACTAATTGGTTTTTGCAGAAAAGAGTTTTATTTCAGTTTTTCGAATTTCTGTTAAAATAATGGTTGGACTTACTTGGACCACTTACCTTACTGGTGTGCAATTTACAACCATAACTAATTAACTAAACCATCTTTGTATCGTTAAGAAATTCATTATTTAACTAATAATACGTAGTACAATGCTGAGGTTTTAAAAAAAGGGCAACTGATTCAGAGAAAAAATTACCTTAGAAAAATTCGGAAAACACTTTTGCCTTTAAGAATAGAGCATTCAGTAAAGAAAGTGTAGTGCCAGGGATGTACAATTCAATCAAACATATGCTTAGATATATACTTGATTCTTTACCTCTAATATCAGAAACTCGTTGGCAAAATTAAGTCATCGATGATCTAACTTATAGACTGGATATTTTAGTATTCCCGGTAAGAAAGCAGGGTCGGCTTATTTTAAATTTAGCGTTCTGTAACTCAAATTAGAGAAAATACGGTGCTTATGTTGAGGCTTTGTCGTCTGTCCATCGGTTTGTCTGGGTGTCTGTCTTGTATGTTACAGCAGCCTCTGATGGAAGTTTTAAATATAGGATTTAAAATAAGTTAGGAATTCGCTGCCTGAAAGCAGTCCATGATGGTCATATCTGATAAATAACGTTCTGTTTTCGAGCATGAAAATGATTCTCTTCGGGAGAATTAAATATAATTACACATTTGCTGCTGGCTTAATGACTAAAATTACCTTCTTTTTCTTCAATCAAAGTACGGATAGAAAACTACAGATATGTTATCGGAAGGTTACATTGCACCTTTCATTTTTATGATGTTTTAGAGAATAAAAGCACCATACAATTACAGTACTTATCATTAAAGGTAAACACAGGTTATTCCAGGGACGTCTCTACCCTATAGTTGGAAATAAAATTGGGATCTGATTTAAAAATAAAATACAAATATTTATTTACCTCCAGTGTGTAATGTGAAAATGCGAAATACGAAAAGCCTTCGGTTAAAGTAATGGAAAAATATGTTACTTATCCAACTTTTATTGAAAGTTTTTTTTTATTATGTAAAGCGGACGTGATGGTAGTTTTAATTTGTTCTTTGACACGAGGAAAAACGTACTGTAATTGCCACTGGGTCGGTAGGGGCCACTTACGCATATATTTTCCCAAAAAAGATCGCAAATGTTCGTTTTGAAGCACTTACAAAGGAATATTGCAACAGCCTAATTCAAAGATTAGATCATATATAAAACCCCAATATTAAGGCATCTGCAGCTGCCGGTTTCACACATATTTTTTTTACTCTAAATATGCTGTCTGCAGCTAAAGAAACTCCAACCCACGATGCAAGTGTCACAAACAGAAAGTTATTTCCTTTCCATTGTACAGGAAAGCGATATAAAAATCTTTGAACTTTGTACCCAAACGGCAAGGAGCGACGAGGTCTCGGCATAGCCATGGCCATGCTAAACTCAAATGTATCCGATAAGCAGCCTGCCGTGATACCGATGCTTGCTACTGCGAAACTGACACTAGCCGCTCTGCCGGCCTGTCGTCTGTCGCTTTGTAATTCCAGCCCTGGAATTACCTACGTTTGCAAGGCTTTACTTATTATGTAGTGAGAGCTTACCCTAATCCACCGTTTTTCTAACAAATGACCTCTCAACCACTGACCTTCAACAAGAAGAGACGATACCATTCATTTGTAACGTTCGTTAGTGTTATAAGTAGAGGGATATGATGCTCCCCGAGTCTCCGCATGCGCAGTAGGGTCGACCTTGAACGCCCAGGTGTGCTATTGTTATTTGGCCTTGATATGCGCAGGTGTTATTCCAAGGTCAAGGTCAAGAACTTGGCCTTGAACGCGAGCAGATGTTTCTTTGTTTGGTGATGACCAGGTGTACGATGCTTATTTCAAGGTTACATTTGCGGTGCATATTTTCAATGAATGCGAGCAGCTGTTTCTTTGTTTGGTGATGACCAGGTGTACGACGCTTATTTCAAGGTTACATTTGCTTGGCCTTGAACGCGAGCAGATGTTTCTTTGTTTGGTGATGACCAGGTGGACGACGCTTATTTCAAGGTTACATTTGTTTTGTATTTTTCGAGGTCGTCGGATGTATTCCTCCCACCATAAATAAATACTTGACCTTGGATTACTTCCTAATAAATATGGCTCATTTCGAAAATAGCTTTCATTGTCACTCATACATCGTATGCGTTAACTGTTGCTTTGGCATATAAAGTATTGTGTTTGTGGTGTGTTCTACAAGTGTTTATTCAAGGTACTTGACAGTAATTGTTTTTATTGTATTTTAAATCATGAGCATTTCAAAGCAGACCATAGCCGAAATTAATAATATGATAAACCAAGATATTCAATTTCTGGAACGTAGAAAATTCTCTACATTAACGGTGGGCAAAATTTATATGATAAAAAAAATTAATTCTTTGACTTCACGTTTTGGAAAAGCCATTATCGTCACATTGTTTGATCCAACACATCAAGCAACATTTGAAACATTTTTACCATCACGCGTAGCTGAAATTCTGACAGAGGATACTATTGAAATGATGAATAACTCCGGTGATCAGTACACCTTAACTTATTTGGGGCAAAGCTCACATGTATTCTCTGGAGGTAATACTAGAGCGTTGTTAAATTTTGGTTGTTTGTAATATATTGTTGATTAGGCTATTTTAATGTTGATTTAAAATGTAATAAAATAGTTCTTGTTAAGTATATATCGAAAAACACACAGTCACACACAATCACATATCCATTATTTTCTATTTAAGATGTGTGACTGCCCTACTGTCATTGAAAATCGAGATATGTACATTAATTGGTTATCATGTAAATTAAGAGAGCTGGCTGAAGAAATAGTACACTTTGCAAATTATGGTAAATCCGATGTGGGTTTTAGTGAAAGTCAGTATAGGAAGTATATGAAAGACGCCGTAAATTTCACGGCTGGAGCACATACTTGCGAGAAATACCTATATGGAACCATTGATCTGGACGAATTTTGCGCTGGAATGATAAATGAAGAATTGGGAAGCTACCTATTCGAAGTGCCCCATTTACCCGATGAATTAGCTACAAAATATGGTTTGGCTCCCGCAGATGATACCACTATTCTTGATGACCTTGGAAATAAAGCAGTCACCAATGAAGTTGATAGTAAAGCATTGGCTACTGTTAGCGATGACGAAATGGAGTGTGTTCAAGAAGATGAAGAAAATCTTTAATTCATTGTATAATATAATAACATGAGATGTTAAATAAATGATTATGTACCTAAATTATTGTTTAATTTTTTATAAATAGGCAACCTTCACAAAAATCACATCAGTTTAAGCTAAAAATGGGTCGTGTTAACAACACAATTGATAAATTTGGGCGCCAAAAATTTAATGACCAAAATCACATTGTTCTTGTTGGACAACCAGGAGTTGGATTTAGATTGACCGATGATGGTCAATATGATATACAAGGGAAATCTTTAACTAATGTAGCACCACCAAAGAATCCTGGGGATGCCGCTAATCAGGAATATGTTCTTGAACAAAGGCGTGAAATTATTAAAAAACTTAGTGAATTAGTGAATAATGATGTTTTGGAATATGTTAGAAAAGAACTTAATGAAATGAATAAAAAGCTTGCTGAAGAGGCGAATGAAGATTTTTTGCAATCTGTTACAAAAAGACTTAAGGAAATCGATTCAAAATTGTTGAATCAAGAAAAAGCTATTCAGCGTATACGTATTACGCGCATGTAGATAAAGAAACAAGTCTATTCTGTGTATGGTGACCTCGATTTTACATGGGATATGAGAGTGGAGGGGTTTGAAGGTCACCTAACAGATACAAATAGAGGCACAAAACTTTCTTGTTTCAGTCTGCATTTCAGTACTTCCAGAATACTACATAGTAATTTATTTTCTCAAAATGCAGTCACCAAAAAGTGAACGTCAAATTGCAGTTGTTCGCCCATTCTCTGTAAACGGTCGTCAGATGTGTGCCAATTGCGAAAATTGGGAATTTATTAGTGGAATAATGGGTTTCTGTGAATGGTGTCAAAATGAGTACCATAAGAAACATGGGATGAAATCACCGCAACAAATATCTCGTGAAAATTCTAGTGAATCTCTGCAAAGTCTCGCTGTCTCAGTGGGAGGTTCATCAGAACATAATAATCACGATACGCCGGAATTCAGTCAAGAAGGGCAGCGCTGGACTTCTTCAAGCAATTTTGAAGATCTCGAAATAATTAACGAATCACCGCAAAGTCCTGTTTTCTTAGAAGGAGGAGGAGGAGGAGTAGGGGGAGGAGGTTCATCAGAACGTAATAATAGTGAGACCATGGAATTCGACCAAGAAGGGCAGCGCTGGTAATTCCGAAAAATAGAGACAATTTAGATATAGTGTAAAAGTTTCTTATGATAGTCATGTAATTTTAAATTTATGTGAAAAAGTGCGTTTTTCTAATGATAGTGTGTATGTATTATTTAAATCTTAATAAAAATCTTTTTGTACTAAATATGTTTATTATTCACCATACATTTGAATTAACAAATCGCTCTTGATATATATTATTTCTGTGGTTCCGTTCTAAAATCCTCGCTAGCATTACATCCATTTTTCCAATTCTCCTTTGAAAACGATATCTATCAAGTATTAGTTGCTGAAAATTACTTTGTCTGGCTTGTCTATATGCAAAACACCAAACAGACATACGGTGGATAATATTTCTTTCTTCGTCAAATCTTACTTGCTTCATGGTGTATTGTAAAATGAATTTTTATTAGTTATGTCATTTATATATAGGCTGAACATAAAGAGAGTGAATTAGTTTTACTTTAAAATGGGTCGTGTTAACAACACAATTGATAAATTTGGTCGACAGAAAACTCCTGTTTGTAACAACTTATCGCGAGGGTTGCCCGGAATCGGATTTAAACTTACTTCAGATGGACATTTTGATATAGAGGGAAAATTATTAAGGAATGTTGCCCAACCGATAAATGATAATGATGCTGCTACCAAAGAATATGTCCTTACGGAAGTTCATCAACTTGGTTCGCAGATAAATACCATACTTAGTAATGTGCTAGTACCGGTTTTTCAAAAAATGTTTGAAGATGATGAGACCAAAATTACGTACCTTAAGGAAAAAATGTATCAAATTCACTCACATGCTGCACGGTATACTACAACGAAGATAAAGGATCCAAAAAAACCAAAATGGAAACCAACCTAGATAAAGTTCTATTTAAAAACATAATTATACTGTTAAATTGAAAATAAAACGAATAATTATGAAAAGCAATATTTATTTTTATTATTTATAATGCATACATACGTAACGTAAAACCTATTTGATAATATTTATACAATATCTGATTTGTCTATCCAAGAATTAAATTGATTTGGAAAACCTAACCATTTTACAAACAATTGATCGTTTTGATTGTTCTTGCGTTTTCTAAGAATTTTCTCAACTAAATAAACACCAGGGCTAGCTGTCTTTTGCAGTTCTGCTTCGTAAAAACATCCTTTAATAGGTTGACCTTCCAATGATTGCAGCAAGTAGGTGGGTGGATTTGTAATATTAACTTTTGCTATTTCAAACAGTTCCGTGGACCAGGAAGGCGTATATCCTTTGTCAAATACACCTTTGTACTTGCTAATGCGAACAACGTCACCCAAATGAAATTTTTTTTTCTTCGGAGCAATTTTCAAATAGTCATATGCTTTAATAGGGGTATCCTCTTTTACACTGTTAGGCTTCATTCCAATGGTGCGGTGTTTAGTGTTATTATAGGTCTTCGTTATAGCTGGTAATATTTGTAACCATCTGTAAGAACCTCTAGCCGAGAATTGTTTATATAACTTATTTTTCAAAGTTCTTATAACACGCTCAACAATTGCCGCTTTTTTCGTGCTATATGTGGAATAATGGTTTATATTATATTTTTTCATGAGGGCTTGAAAGGTGCTATTATAAAATTCCTTTCCTTGATCACTCTGTAAATTGTTTGGTGCATATGATGCTTCTTCAATGATGCTTTTCATGGCATTCGTAACTTCAACACCGGTCTTATTCTTAACTGCTTTGGTGTACACGAATTTGGAGTAACAGTTTATACATACAACAATGTAACGGTAACCATCATTGTCAGTAGCATATTGCTGCATTTCCGCCAAATCAATTTGCCACAAATCTCGATATCCTTTTATGACTGTACGTCTTCTAACAAAATTTTTCCTTGCTGTCCTATGTAATTCATTTACGACTTTAATTTTTTCTCGGCTAGGATCCATATTATAAGGTTCCACGTCTTATCAGACACTGAGGATGGCAACTACGTGCAAAACTTAATATATTATTCCTTCTTCTCGAAGCTCTTCCATAATTGACATAATCTCATTATCATGTCCGGTATGTCCAGCTACTTTTGACCCCCACAATAATCGTAATCTATCCACTAACTCCTTAGGTTTATTCCAATAAACATATTCAGATGATTTCGACGATAGGCGCTTTTTTGCTGGTAGTTGGATTTTGTTGTCGCCTTTTTTTCTTCCTACACCACCACCACCCAGTTTGGTTCCCATAATTAGCGGTTTTATGATTCGTAAATATTTTCTCCATCGGGTTTCCCTTAAACCACGTTTCTTGTCATAACCGTCGTAGGCCGCATCCGTCAATTTCAAAATGGTTTGGTATTTTCGAAGTACATCTAGACTAATTTCGTCTTCATTATCTAAGCATGCTGGATTTTTTAGAAAAATCAAATCGTAAAGCTCAGCCGTTCCATCGAATTCAGCAATGTTTGTTTTGTTCTTGTATAACACCATCTTTCCGTTTGTTAGAAAACGAACCACCAAGTTGCCAATATATTTTGTTGATTTATTGTCTTTTTTACCAAAGCGTACACCATACACGGTATCATAACGGGACGGTTCGAATTTTAATCCATTTAAATAATCTTGAATAGTTTTTGCGGCTGAACTGCTACCACTTGATGTGTGTGGTGATGTGTAAGATGATGTTATCGTTGATGGGGAAGGGGTTTCGAACAGTGACTCACGATTTCCACGTTTTGGTGTAGGAATTTGTGTTTTTTGCGAAATCGGTGTAGATGTTTCAAAATCCGCTTCTGTTGGATGTTCTTCAAACATTTTCGCCATTCCCACCGAGCTGCTGCTGCTACTCCGACTTTGTGGTTTAGTCGTAGTACTTGATTTTTTAGTTGCGTACTGTTGCTGCTGCTGCTTTACGGCTTTAGATATAGATTCTAGTGGTTTAGAAACTGGTTCATAAAACTTTTCCAAATCATGTTCATTCTGCACTTTAGCTGCTTTAATTTGTTTAAATTTTTTTCTAACCGCATTTGTAGTTTCCAGTAGCTTTCGTTTTAATTCGATTTCTTCATTCATGATGCTTTCAAAGCACCGTTCAACGATGAAATGATTATCCAAGTTATTATTATAGGAATATATAACTATCGAATCCCTTGCGGTATCTGCCCGAATTTACATCACTATCCTTGTCAATAACTAAAAAACCATATTTATTATCCCAACATTTAGCACACATCTCTTGAAATTGTGTAAACGTCAGGTCGGGTGAAACGTGATCGGAAAATATATGTTTCATATTCATCTCATCTTGTTTAAACATAATAATGAAGTTGGCATTATCCCGGACGAGCTGCTTAGGAACACGAGAATACGTTTGCGCCAAGTAAAAGGCATCCACATTTTTGTGACGTCCCATGCTAAAATACGATCTTATAACGTCCTGTTTCTCACACATAACGTCATCAAAAATAAATATTGAATTAGGTTTAGCATCTGACGGTTCCACAATGTTATTTGCGTCGCTAAAAGCGTAGTAGCCAAGACCTTTGATTGGTGATAAAATTTTCTTTAAATATTCATATTTCGGTTGATAGAGCGACTTTGAGTAGATATAAACATTTTCGAAACGCAGTCCCGAGGGGTGAGTAAGCAGCGAAATCATAACATTTGTTTTTCCACAGTTTGAAGGTCCTATTAATAATCCACGAATAGATGACGGTAGCAAAGGACCATGTCTTTTAAATAATTTTTGTTCTAGTCCAGATCCGACCTTTACATCGAGATTATCGACGGGAAGTTTTTGTTTAAGATTGACGACACGCATCTTAACAAAATCTATATTTTATACTGAACTTTCACGTAAACTATCATTCAGATGTCGCTCGTCAGACGAAGTAGACGGTCTCGTTTATCAAGTAAGACTGGAAGCGGTATTGTTAATTCAGTAATTAATAGGCTACCGTTTGAGTTACACATTCCCGGCTATCAGTATTGCGGGCCCGGGACGAAAGTAGTAAAACGTGTGGCAAGAGGAGATCAAGGAATTAATTCTTTGGATGTCGCATGCAAAAAACACGATTTAGCCTATTTGCGTAATAGTGAAAATTTAAGTGCTCGCCACCAAGCAGATCAGGAACTCGAGCAAAGCGCGTGGAAAAGAGTAAAATCTAAAGACTCTAGCGCTGGTGAAAAAGCTGCAGCTTGGTTGGTAACCAACATTATGAAAGCGAAACAACGTTTTGGTATGGGTGTATCATCATCATCAAAATCGAGAAAAGCATCCACTAGAGGTAAACGTCGCTTCCAGCGCCGCCGCCGCCACACTAAAGGTAAAGGCGTTGGTAAACATAAGCGACTACACAAAGTAGCTTTTGGATCATCTATTAGACGACCCGTTCGATCAGAATTGTTAAAAGCTGGTGGGAAAAAACTTGTCGAGAAAAATATCATGAAAGCATCGAAAATAGCTGCAGTAGCTGCACGTAAATCCCTAAGAATAGCCGGTGGCAAACGAAAAATTCGCACGCCTAGAATCATTCCAATTCCGAAGACTGGGGGGATATTACCGTTAATACCAATATTTGCAGGACTATCGGCCTTAGGTTCATTAGCAGGTGGTGCAGCAGGCATCGTGCGTGCCGTAAAAGCAGTAAAAAAGTCGACTGCAGAAAAAATAGGTACCGGCTTACATCTAAGTTCAAGAGGAAATGGATTATACTTGAAACCATATCGCACAGGTTTGGGATTATATATAAACAACGGCAAAAATAAGAAATCAAAAAACTAATAGAATCCCTACCTCAAAGACCACTATCCAATATTGATATAGAAAAGTACGCCTTAAAAATGAAAATACCACACTTTCGAGGCGTATATATGAGAGATTCATTACCTGTACGCGGTCCCAAACGTTATGAGGCCGCCATTATAAATTTGGATAGTATGTCGGGTGTAGGGACTCATTGGGTAGCATATAGAAAAAGCAATTCTGATGTAACATACTACGATAGTTTCGGTGATTTACCCCCACCTATGGAATTGGTACGATATCTGCAGATGGGTTCCGAAGCGACGAAGAAAATTTACTATACATACGACCGTCAACAAGAATTTGGAACAGTCTGGTGTGGACATTTGTGTTTGAAGTTTCTTTTACAATCATAAAAAAGTATGTCTTTGACACCCCAAATGGAACGTGACAACTACACCAAAATGTTGCTATCACTTAAAGCATATCGTGAAGTCGGAGGATTACAAAAAATGACTGCCGAACAGTTAGAAAATACGCCCAAAGAAGTGTTGATCGCATTAGCTCCAAATGAAATAGCACTAGTTTGGGATAGGTTACCTAATCACCTAAAAAGTGACGTCGATATATTGAAATATCAATACTGTTTCGAACATTATAATAGCAATAATTCAGATTCGGACGAGGGCGATGGACCGATACCAAAAAAAATATTTTGTTGTTATTGCAAAATTAACGATGTGAATATAAAGGCAGAAAACAGTTTAAAAACGTCCAAAGGAATAAAGCAACGCTTCAGCTTAAATCCATTTAACTGTTGCAAACAGCAATAAAATAGCTACACAAATAGTTTCGTGGTCAGTCATGTCTTACACATTCACTCTAACAGGACATACAAGTGTCTTAAGTGCGGATTTTTACCCACCCATCGAGTTAAATACAACAGACAAATATGGAGTTGCACTGCTGGGATTTTACACATATAATTCGATTTTTAATATCGACGAAAGCAATAATTCATTCAGCCATTTGAAAACAGCTATACCAAAGTATGTAAGGATTCCACCAGGAGCTTACGAAATTAATGAAATAGCAAAAGCCATGTACACCGCTTTAAAAGAGTCATGCAATGAAGTTGGTGCCGATTTATTTTCATTAACAGCCAATAATAATACGTTAAAATGTGAGCTAAAGTCAAAATATAGCATCGATTTCCGAGGTAGCAATAGTATCGGCAAAGTGCTCGGATTTGGCTCTGTGCTGCTGCAAGGTGGACAACGACACGAATCAAGTACCATCGTGGACATAATGAAAGTGCGCATCGTACGTGTGGATTGTAATATAATTTCCGGAGCATACCTGAATTCTTTGGAAAGTCATACGTTATTTGAATTTGATATTGACGTCGAACCCGGTTACAAAATCTCTAAAGAACCGCAAAATAATATTTATATGCCGATAATGCCGGATGGTCGTCAGTTTATCGACAACATTACTCTACGCATATTGGACGATAGCGGTGATTTGATCGATTTTCGAGGTGAGAAAATAATAGTTAAACTAGAGTTGAAAAAAATCGTATAATGGGTTTTTGCTTTAACCGTCAACTGCATAAGCTGTCAACAATTCAAGATTCAGTTAAACGACATAAAAGTAAGCAGACAACACAGTCAAGGTTCATTCGCAAGTCAGACGGACGATCGAAAACACATCCGCACAGCAATCGCCAGCTCTCCGTGAAAGATTGCAAATTTCTACAATCGATCGGTTTGAAAGTGAGAAAAATTAGAAAATGATGGCCGCTAGCAGTGACAAAATCGAAGTTTTTACCGAACCCATTTTTGATAACTCCATTATTAGTTTTCAAGAACACACATATAAACCTTACGGTTCGCCAACATTCCGCAATTCCGATGAAATTCGTATACCTGTACACTTTCAAGATATCATTTTGGATATATCGGATAGTTACATTTACATCGAAGGAACATTTAAACCCAAAGATGTTAGTAAAAAATGTTATCTATCAAATAATGCCATCGCCTTTCTATTCGACGAATGTCGTTATGAAATGGGAGGGGAGCAAGTTGCCGTCGTTCGGAAACCCGGAATTACCACAACGATGAAAACTATGGTGTCATTGGGTGCCGCACAAAATAGAGCTCTCATGGCATGCGGATGGGGTCTAGACGAAGCAAATCAAGGGATACTAGATTCCACAAGTAACATGTTCTCCGGCAAGCTTCCTCTAAAATATCTCATGGGTTTCGCAGAGGATTATTCAAAGGGTATTTTTAACGTCAAGCAAGAGTTGATTTTAATTATCGCCCGCACTTTCAACAATTGCTATATCGGCGAAGTAGATGCAGACATTTCAATTGAAAAAATTGAATGGAAAATTCGTCACATTATTCCAGACGATCGACAGAAGTTAAAGATATTATCACGCATGAATAAAGGTGGCAGTAACGCAAACGTTCCAATGGCTTACCGTAAATGGGATCTTTACGAGCTACCTTCTTTGAGAGAAACATCGTCAGACGTATGGGCCTTAAGAACTAGCACGAGTCTCGAAAAACCGAGATATTTGATTATCGGTTTTCAACCAACTAGCTCTTCCGACAACAGAGCAAAAGATAGCACACAATTTACAACGGCCGATATAAGTGATATTAGGCTCTATCTGAACTCTGCCGTATTTCCGTACGAAAGATGGAATTTAGATTTTTCAAAGAAACTGTATGCCGCAGCCTATTATAATTATGAGAATTTTCAAGCTAGCTACTACCAGCGAGAACTGAGCGATCCTATGATGAGTTTTGCCGACTATCTGAAAAATCCGTTATTCGTAATCGATTGCAGTCACCAACCAGAAGCCGTGAGGACGTCCACAGTGGACGTGAAATTGGAGTTCGAAACACGCAAAAGTAAATTTCCTAAAGACATTAAAGTGTACGCGTTAGTTATTCACGATGCATTTTTTAGCTACAATATACTTAATGGTTCTGTTACTAACAAATCAATACATTAGTTTGAAGTTGTGTAATTCTCCAAATTATGTACTTTACATATTTAAAATAAACTTATAAACGACACATTTCAGTTTTATTTTTACTACATACGACATATTTGAGGCTTATTTTAATACTTCAAAGGTGGGGCTTGGGTAAATAAGGTTATGAGGTGAAGAATAGAGAGAAATTTAGGAGAGGGGTGGGGAAAGAATGTATATAAGACGTGATTTAGAAAATGAGATTCACTCGAAGCCAAGATGTCATCAAGCTCGGATAATGGTTATTCCAGCGATGACGATCAGGCAATCGCACATAATGCGCAACATAGGGGTGTACGCAATACGCGTAGGTTTAGACCTAGGTATTGCATCTGGCACTGCTATGTAAAAGTTGGACCCCACCTCATCTATTGTATGCACTGCTACACAGGATTTAGGGGTCAGATAGGTGCTAGATTCATATCGTGCCATTTCACAGTGGGGGCACGATGTGAGCGTATGCAGAACTACTCGAGGTGTCGTCGGTGTCGGGAGAGACTGTTTACAGTCACTCACCGGAACTCATGCCTTATTTGCAATAGGACTTAAATTCCTATTACAAATAAGGACCCTCAAATAACAACCCTGCCTGCCCCCTGACAAAATCAGTCCTTTTCAGGACTACAGAATATTTGATCGTAGTTTGTAGTTAAACACTATGTTTCCTAAGGAAGATATTTCTCGAAGGAAAAATTGTGTTACTTTGGGTGAGAGATGCATTATGTGTTTAAATCATACATAGATAGTGAGAGAAAGAGCATTTGCAAGATTTAGCTTGTAGTTTTTATGTATGATAAGAACGCATATGCCTCTAGTTATTCAAAGTGACATAACTTTCTATCAAGAAACATATTTAAAAAAATAAATTCACTCAGGGTTGATACGCTCAAAAAGATACATCAGAATTTTTGTCGTTTCACATAGAACGTTGGCAAACCTGCTCTTAAGTATGACAAAAACAGACGTATCCTTTCAGTGTAACAAAATATTTCGAACAAGAAATCTATTCTATAGGAAATATTTTGTTACTCTGAAAGGATATGTTAGAACCGTTTAGCCCCACTCTCACCCCCACTCTCACCCCCCACCATCCTAAATGCTTTTAAAAGCGGGAGCAGCCATCACAATTTTCATTTCTCAACCAGCCATGAAGTGGGACAGGCTGATGTTAAGGACGACAAGGGAGTCCAAAATAAGTGAGTTTTGGGAGGCTTGGCGTTTAAAAAACGCGAATAAGCCAACGGCGATCGTACAGCCGATTCCAAGACCGCCGCCACCACCGGAGCCGGCTCCAACAGAGCCGGTGGAAGTGGTGGAAGGACCCCAGATGCTGCTGGGTCCGGAAGAAAGGGAGGCTCTCTTACAAGAGCTCACGGAGCGCCGTCGGAGCCGTCGCAGCACGCGACTGGAGGCACGAAGACGGCGCGCCGCACCGCGATCGGTTCAGATCGCGAGAGGGGAACAACCACTCTAGGTTTCCCTCTCTAACCCAACCCACCGCGAAAACGGTCCTTTTCAGGGCCACAAAAGATTTGATCGTAGTTTAGATATTCTTAGTCACTTTGTGTTTGACACTGAATCGGTGAAAAATGCAAAGATGACCAAGGATGACAGTTTCAGGACGTTTAAAAATAGACGTTGACATTTTTGCATAACTCTTTTCGATAATTTACCTAGAAGTGTCTAAAACTTATTTTAAGTTAAAGGTCCAAAATCCATTAAAATTGTTATTTTTCTAACTTAAAAATTGTATCCATTTAGTTATTTCCGAGACGTATATTTTTGGAACTAAAAATCGATATTTGTCGGCCCACTAAGATTTTTATTTTTGTATATTTGTAACAAAAAAAGCAACCACATTAACCCTTATATAACAAAAATATTTTTATTTCGGATCAAAGCAATGACAACAAGCACATAACTTGTGGGTTTGCTCAGGTTTGCTTGGGTTTGTTTAGCCAATACAAATAATAAGAATTTTGTTATTAATATTATTATTATTATTTGATAGTTCAAGGACATATCAGAACATTTGACATAAAACTTTTTATGATCAAAATGATCAGACTAATCAAAATTTCAAGAATTATGGGGTTTGATCAGGTTTGCTCAGGAATAACGGGAGAAGTGTAGCTCAGATCGAAAAAAGTTATAGGAAAACATTGTAGAGTAAACGTTTTGTGATAGGAAACGACTTTTCAAAATTTAATTTGGAAAGAATTGAAAAAGAGATTTTTCAGATTTATAGTGAATTCAAAAGGGTAGTACAGGGAAGCTATGGTGAATAGGGCGAAGGCATGGGGCGAGACGGGTCGCATAATCGTTTTTAAATAAGACCTGAGAGATCCGAGCCATAAAAAGTAAAAAGAGGTGGCTCAAAAAGACCCATAGTGTAGGTATGTTTTTTTGGGAAAAGGGGGGAAAGGGGGGAAAGCATAAGATGGAGACAAAAAAGTTATAAGAAAAAAGAGTAGAGAGGGGGTTTTAACACAAGAAAATATTTTTCAAAGTGAAAAAAGTCGAAAATTCAAAAAAGAGTTTTGAAAAAGATAGGATTTTCGAACTTTGAGGCCTAATAACTTCGTAACGGTCGGTAGGAAAAAAAAACGCCGAACCACGTGTCCAATGAATTTTAGCAAAGAATCGAACTGAATGGAAAGAATCTTTGTACGGGGAAGGAATCGAAAAATAGAGGGGTGTCAATGTGAAAAAACAGGTATAAGGGGGTGTCGGAAGGATGCGGGAGTATGCGGAAACGACATTAATACCCTAGGGGTGTGAAGTACACTCGGGAAGGTGCTTGTGGGGGGCACCACCGATAGGTGGGGTGGTGGGCACAGGGGGGTGGGTATGGAACGTCACGACTTGGAGTTTTTTTTTTTTTAAGTCTCAAAGCCTGCGCAGTAGCTATTACCCCGCTAATTTTTTGGAATTTTTAAGAAATAACCTCAGAAATGGGTTAAGGGCAGTAAAAGAAACGTATTAGTCTTATTCAAGTTTTTCATAAAATGTCGGGAAATGCCTTAAAAAAAATTATGAAAATGCTAAAAAAATTGAAAATCTTTATTTCTTATTTTTTCGAAATTTAAAAAATGTCAAAAAATAGTTCAAATTAATCAAAATCTTTTGTGCTTTCCACTTTTGCCGTAGATGGTCGGGAAATGCCTTAAAAAAATTGATGAAAATGGTGAAAAATCAAAAATCTTTATTTTTCATTATTTTCAAATTTTAAAAATGCTAAAAATACTTTAAATCAATCCGCTATGCTACACTGGGGGTGGTAGGGGTGGGGGTGGGTTGTGGTGGGGGAAGCTGAGCTCTTTAAAAGCAGCTCGGCTCGACTGCTTACTTCATTACATTCGCTCATCTCAACATGGCATCATCAGATGATGATGGATACTTAAGCGATGATACTCCTAGGAATTTGGATAATTGGGCTCTAAGACAGAGGAAAGTTTTCCCCGTCCGATCCCGCCGGGTGTGCAAGATCTTAAACCTGGTGAAGGTGGGTGATGACGAGTGGTGTATTGGCTGCTATGCCGACTTGGAAAACAAGTCGGCTGGTGACCAATTCTTCAGTGGTCATGTAACCCAAGATTTCGGTAGTCGCGCGCACATACCGAACTGCAAAGGTTGTGGAGTAGCTCTTGGTACTCTACAACATCAGAGTGCGTGCCTTATTTGTAATCGAGCCTGATTACAAATAAGATATCCCGTGAAAAACGGTCCTTTTCAGGGCCACAGAATGTTTCATCGTAGTTTTAGTTACCTAATGCCATAGTATATGTGGTGTTAGATAGAAAATTATATAAGTCCAGTTGGATCGAGTATAATTTTCCTTGCAAAATCCGTCCTTTTCAGGATGACAGGATATTTTGATCTTACTTGTATTTATCTAATGTCACGACATCTGTGACATTAGATAGAAATTATGTAAGTCCAGACGGATCGAGTATAAGTTTCTTTGTCGGTCACATTTCCAGAACACAATTACACCATTTTTGAGAACTAAAAGCAGTTTTCGACAGTGAAGTCCGACAGTATCATTTTTGGATGGAGGGCATTTGTATAATAAACTCTAGTTTGTTAGAGGTGAAAAGGTGGGGATGGAGTGGTGGAGGGGGTAGATTATCTCTATTTAAGCGGTTGCGAGCGAGTCACAGAATCACTTCATTTTTAAATCTGATAGTTACCAGATCTAAATATGAATCCTGAACGTCCATTAAGTCGTGGTTCGTCGATTTGGAGCGACGAGACGGTCGACATGAACGAAGTCGACGAACAAGTCTTTGATGACTTTGACGACATAGAGCAGGGCATATTGGATGCTATCGAGTGGGACGAGGATGATCTGCGACCACTCGAAGAACCTGAGTTCGATTGGGGAGTCGAACTGCCCAACGACGATGCAGAGTTGTCGGCTGACGAGATGGAGCCGGACTCCAGTACCGATTGGGTACCACCACCGCCGCCGGAAGATCATGACGGTCCGGCCGATTCATCCACTTGGTGGATCACGGACCATCAGGATGAAGATGGTCCAGCGGATTCCACCAACTGATCCCGGAACCATGCCCGCCCCGACCTACCCCGACAAAATCAGTCCTTTTCAGGACTACAAAATATTTGATCGTAGTTTGTAGTTGATTCATGTCACATCTCATGTAACATGATATTTCTCAAGAATTAATTTCTTTTGGAAAATATTGTGTTACTCTGTAAAGACATGTACGTTCTTACCGTACGTTAGAACTAGCTAAATTTCTAGTAAGTTCTCTACGAAAAGCTGAGAGTTTGGTCTATTATCTTACTTGTAGTAAAATTCACATTTTATTACAAATAAGATGCATGTTTTTAGGCATTGTAACGGGTAGCCTCTCTTCACAGACATAACACTTTATCGCATACTTAAGTTGTGTGCATCTAACGATTACACACCTAAAGTTACGGCCCTACATTTTCCGTCTATTCGTTTTTTCTATTTTGCATTTTTACACTATTTTTGTGTGTAACTTCCGTATACTTATTTTAGAAATAAAAAATATTGTTTCATTTAACTTTTTTTTATTATCATATATACAAAAACATTTTCTTTTACTTATATATATATATATATATATATATATATATATATATATATACATTACTATTACAAAAATAACTTAACTCTATATTTACAATAAAATTCTAAAACTACTTCTTATACGTTAAATTATTTATTGCTTCGAGTCTTTTAACGCACTTCTCTCTTGTCCTTTTATTTTCCTCCATTTTCACCCGCAGTTCATTCATTTGTCTTTCAAAGTCCACCTCATCACTATCACACTTTTTTAGTTCTCGTAGTAGTTTTTCCCTAGCACTATACGCCGCGGAGAAGACACACTTTTGGCTCGCCGAAAACTCGTTCAACCAGTCCGGCTCTTCAGCAGTTGTTGTTGACTGCTGCGATTCCTCGTACGATCGCTTGCATCGCATCTTGACCGGTTTGCGGCACTTCCCACGTCCTATTGTTGGTGATAGTGGTGCACCCGCGATCGGCGATTTTTCGTCAGCGTCGGCCACCAACACCATCGGAGGCATGGACTGCGGCGGCTCGGGCGTTGTCGAGTTTGGGCCTTCATTAATTATGACGACCGGTGACAGAGGCTTCGGTGGTTGTGACGTCTCCAAAAAATCGGGGTATTGGACTGGCACTGTTGGTCGCTTGAACACGAATTTCTTCTTCTTCTTCTGTTCACCCTCCATAGCTGCATAAAATTGACTTTTATTGCTGCCGGCTGTCTTTGGCAATTTCAGCAGCTTTTCCAACTTCGTAGTGGGTTGCCGCCTCGCCTTCTTTACCACCACATCACTTATGATATTGATGCGCCCGCCGTCCTTCTCCGTCCAGTTGTTGACGTAATCAACCGCCGAAGCTACTTTTTTTTCACCCACATTCTCTTCACCCACATTCTCTTCTTCCACAAACGCAGTGTTTAGCACGTCGTCATTGTGCCACTCGTCAAACACACCCGGGGTCAGCAGGTCAATAACGTCCTGCCCCATCAACTCTGCTTGGATACTTCCATCCAAGTTAAACGCATTTAACAATGACTCACTACCGGAATTCATTTTTCTAACTAACTCACTGCACTAAACTGACAAATGTATTTACTTGGCGAACTGTTCTAGCGAACTATGAAATGCTCTGCCTAGCAAACCAAATTTATACTTATCACCCCACCATAAACTCCCCCACTCTATCTGACGGTTGATGCTTTGGAGGCCAAACAAGTTCATTCAACTTACAAGGTTGCGTTCTACGGCTAAACAGCGATTCAAGGACATATTTTCAAGGTAATCGTGTGTCCTTACTTCTGTTATTGTTTGTGCTCTCAAGGTTATATGACCCAGACAACCCATATTTATAGACACTCTCTTTCCTTCGATGCCTATTATCAGAAACTATAATGTTGCCCGCAGATCAAGATAACAGTCGTCCAGCTGAGACTTTTTCAGGAGCACAAATAATAATTTCTGCTGTTTGCTATAATTGTAAAAGAGAAGTATATATTTGGACTGACCACATGCAATCTTACAGTTACATTGAATTGTTGAGAGTAAGGATTGTTAAGTGTCATTACTGTGGAACGCTGATGTGTCGACGAGGGCCGATTAGCAGATCTGATATGTTGAGAAGACAATGGATGCTACGAGAAGTTTATAAGCCAGACATTAATTAATTTTTATTTTTGTAACTTTATTACTATATTGTAAAATAAAACAACATATTATTGAAACAATTATCTATGTATTTTACTATCCTGCGTTATACAATTTCAACTATTGCTATTACTATAGTGGTTAATAAAACTACGTGACATTGGAGTTAATATTTTTTTATTTTTCTAAAACACAGGCTTTCCAACATTTTTCTAATTATAACTAATATTTTCGGGTAAAAAACTTTGCATAGCTTGTATTAACATATTTAGGTTATCTTCAGGGTTTGTTTCGTAAAACTTTATGTCTGGGTGCCCCCAAGGTAGAGTTTTTGTTGTTGATGGTATAATATAACGTTTATCGTCGTGGTGAGATAAAGCAACTTTATTAATTATTTCGGTATAAACGTCGTGTTTATAACTTCGAAAGGTTTTCATTTTTCGAAATATCTGACCACCACGTTCTACGATATTCCGATAATCTTCCAGGTGAAGCTGTTTTTCAATTACACGTTTTTTTATACCTTTCGCTTTTTTAATTTCGCTACTGATTGAGTTTATGTAATAAGCTTTGGCTCCGGTACCATAAAAACTTATTATTGGATCACCTGGAAATTCATCCTTCATTCTACCTACTACTGACTGACTTTTTTTTATGTTAAAAATATTTCCTTCGGTATAATTGGATGTATCGAATTTATCCGGATTTTCTGCAATTATACGATAAAAATTTTCGGTGTAAACTTTTAATATTAACGAATCTGTGTCGGTATACAGTAAAGAAGCATTTTTGCCAAATTTTGCTTTAATGAATGAGTAGAAAAAATCATAAATTACTGTTTTCGACATGTCCAGTATGGAAAATCCGATATAAATTGGTTTATTATAAGTTACCTTTAATCGATCCATATGAATGGCAACGAATTCTTTATTAAAAACCGTTGAACTTTTAAAATAAGGACGAGAAATTAATGCTCGTGCCCCAATTTTACTCCTGTCATTTTCCCATCGGGTAACTAGTTTTATATCATTACGATTCTCCACATTTTCCATGGTCTTGCCAAAAACAGCATTAATGATTAATTTAAAAGTGTCTTTACCAAACTTTGTTGTTGCCCTATTGCGCAAATCTGTATTTAAGTCGATATATGTCTTTAACCACGGGGATTGATTAAATTTTAAAATTCTGTGTGTTTGCATTACCATTAGGCCGTTATTGATTGCTTGTTTTAATGTTCGGTAATGAATGATATATTTCTTTTTATCGTTTAAATTCGGAATTAACTTTGAAAATTTTGCCGATTCCGTGGGTGGTACAATATTTTCAACTAAAAAGGGTAAGTCGGAATGGTCATCATATAGCGTATCCGGATAATGAACGTCAACTTCCAAAACGTATCCTTCTGGACCACTATCATCCACATCCATAATATTTAAATTTAAAATTTCATGCTCTGATAACCATCTAAAGCCGCCAAATGGTAATGCTTGCGACATACTATGACCGTACAGATTTGTTGCATCAAGATAAACAATGAAAGATGATGGTTCGTTAGGATCGTAGTTTGGTACATATATGTTGTTGGCAGCGTGCATCCTTTCTGAACACTGACTTATACCGCCTCGAATACCTTTTTTGAAAAAATGAACCATGTCGATATCAGTCAATAGCTCTAACTCTACCTTAGAAATACGCAACATACAATCAAACGAATAACTTGGAAGGGTATGGTACTGTGCTGGATCCAGTTTATACGTTTCTAAACAAGTATCGCGAAACTGTTCAAAAACATCGGTTAATAATAAAACATCAGATTTCAAATATAAATCCGAATAGTCCCCCAAATTCTTACAATTAAATGTGTCCCACACCTTTTTAGCTCTGTCATAATCTTCATCGCTAATGTGCTCCTCTGACAAACTATCATAAAACTGATTTTTTGTGGGTAAAGTTGGATGGTTCATTTTCTCCATTGAATCGACAAAACTATAGGGAAAAACACCTTTTTTGCGCATTAAATTAAACTGCTCATTATCAGAAAAATATTTTCCTGTTTCCCTGAAACTACCCACAGCTAATCCATTACCCAAATTTTCCAGCGAAGTTGATAGAAATTTAAAACTATCGATGAACCGCAATTTCACATATTTTTTCTTTATTGCCCCACTTTTATTATCGACATAATCGTGAACGTAAATACTTTTCGTAAACGAAATATACTTTTCCTTGCTTTGAGCTAAAACATCGATCTTGTCTCCGTGACGACACAACTCTTTAATAAACATGTGGCAATCGTACCCGCTCAAGTTATGAAATATAATTGGAATAAAATTGGGTAACTTATAATTTAAATTGCAAATCGAATGAGCAGCACCAGGTCTTTTTTTCCCAGTTATGTGACAGTGGTCCTTTACTTTACAATTATTATTTTCAAAAGGTCGTTCACATATACCACATTTTGTGGCATTATTGAACTCCGCTATTTGGTCAGCCGTTAAAGTTTCCATTGCTCTTATATCTCTTAAGTATGTATTGTAAAGAGATCTTAAATCACTTTCAAGTCGCGAAACGAAAACCTGGGCTGCGTCGTTTCCCCGGTAGAGCTCAAATTTTGAAATCGAATCGTTAAAGGAGCACTTTATTAAATACGCAAAAGAATACGGTTCATGTTTGATGCTTTTGACTAAGTAAGAATTTGTGGGATTTGGTTCCACTGTATCCAGTGGTTTAAGCACCGATTCGAAATCCGCGTAAACAACAAACGGTACACGCATTTGCTTTTCTATGTTTTCAAATTTTAATATATTTTCACTTACACTCCTTCCAAATTTATCTATTTTTAAATTTAGTGATGGTGTTAATGAATATTTGTGGTTACAGTCATTTTTTTGGTGTAATATCAAAGATGATTGTGAACTAAAATATATCAAACAACCATCACAAAAATACATTTTATCTCTACGCGATGTAATTTGACTGGAACATAATTTCGATAAGTCTTTTATCCAACAATAATGACTTTTAGAACAACGCGTATCACAAATATGTTCATCATCATCTTTAATACTACAATCCTTTGTTATTAACAACAAGTTGACATGTCTGTTAAGTTTTCTACCCGAATACCTTAATGGACCGACAACTTCGTACTTTAACATATTATTTTCGAAAATTTTTTGCAAACCATAAACGTTAACTGAAATATTATTCATTTCTTCAAATTTTGATATATCACGCAACTTTACTGGAAAGTCTATACCTGTAAAATTCAGCACTCTTGAATAGTGTGGATAAGATCGAATCTGTGATGCCATTCTAGTGGTGGGGCACAAAGCAGACACGATTGACCACGCAAAACAACACTCATCTTGATTAAACACATTGATGATGGCTTTTTTCAATTCGATGAAACGGGGTAGCTTTATATATGAAGATCCACCAAAAGGTTTATATTCATTGACATTTACTTCCAGGTATAGAATTTTTTCCAGAGCCCAACCTACGAAAACACAAAAAGATTGACATAAGTATTTATTTTATTTTTAGTCGTTAATTTATAACATACCTGAATCTTTTTCCTGAAACTCAGTCGATTGAGTCTTCATGGCTTCCACTAATGATTGATATATTTCTTCCAAATCGCTTCCTGAAGTAACAATTTCATTGCGTGTATTAAATGACTTGTCACTGTACATATTATCTTGTGTTGGTAACAGAATATATAGAAACAATATTACAATATATACACAGCTCTATGCCAGACTGATGCATACTGTATTACTATAAAATGCCCCGTACTTTTTTTTTATCAAGATAGGGTGAAAAATGATACGTAATTCAATCTGAACGGGACGGAACTACAACGCGTGAGCAACGCAACGGGAACGAAACTGCTACGCGTGAGCAACCCAACGTTGTAAAATCAATTCACCTGAAGATCTTTCTAGCTCAGCGTATCTACTTTTATACACTAAAAGAAGGTCTTAATGGGTACATCAATATTTTTAAAGATTATTTGGGGACAGGCACCTGTTTTTCTCTTAATTAATTAAAAACGCCCGTTCTATATAATAAAAAACTATTTATGTCTAAAGTAACAACCGACTCATAAATTTACAACTGAACCACTCAAGACCTTTTTAACACCTGTTTAACTACCCCCGACCATCGATAGTTCAGGTGGCTGTTTATGTATGCCTGGTCATAAATCTTTACACAATCCCTTTTGTCATACCAAACCGCAAACCTACCCATTAAAAATGGTTTATCGGGCACGTGCCCTTTTTTTTGTCGGAGACAGCAATTAACATCTTAATAAAAAATATTCGTCCCCGTGGAGGGACCACCCGCAACTAATCACAATTACCCGGAAGTAATCAATTAATCATACCTGACGGCACGCGTCGGCAATAAACACCTGGGGGTCCAGGCGGCATTTGTCAAAGGCGGCATCTTGGGGGTCCAGGCGGCATTTATCAAAGGCGGCATCTATCAAAGGCGGCTTTTTTTTTATCAAAGGCGGCATCTATCAAAGGCGGGCATTTTAATCAAAGGCGGCATCTATCAAAGGCGGCATTTATCAAAGGCGGCATCGTGGGTGGTCCTTTAAAATTTTCCCACGCTAACCTGCCCCATCTCCTACTGTTATATTCTCAAGTAGTTCAAATGAATCGCGTGGATTATCTAAGAATACCTCCCACTAATTTAAATCGCTTATTTGTTCGCTTAAGTTATAAATAAATAGGTTTATTTCCATCGGGGACACGCAAAATTTGAAACTTTTAAATTTTCGACCATTACCATGAAAACAAAGAATTACAGTTTATTTACTTCGAAATTATTAAAATATGATGTGTCAAAATTTCGCAAAAATGCCAGTTTTCGTTGCAAGATTGGAAGATTCCTGGATCCATGAATAAAATTTTAGGAACCTTCTACTTTAAGTTCAGGGATATTTCATTTAATGAGTTACGCATTAAATGCCATTTTATTGAATTTTCGATGACCCTACAATACTGGAATGCGCCATGTACTTATTATAACACCTTTGACGGCACAGCCAATGGGATCACGTTTTACAAGTTGCCAAATCGCGCGAAAATTTGCAGTAGAAAATCCTTTTTTTTTGTTAATAAAGACCAAAATAAAATGACAAAAACAATCACCACAGATATTTAATTTTGTGGGGAATATAAAAAAAATTTCTGATTTATTTGGGTTATAATATTCCCTATTGATGCCAACAATAATTGTTACAGTGGGCCAGATTAAAAGTAACCCTGGAATATCTACTCTAAAATGTAAATAATGGTATCTCCTTATTCTTTCTAAATCTATGCTCCCAACCCAACATTTCCGTAAAGAATTATAGAATTTTAAATAATGTTATGTTTTCTTATCTAATCTTCATGAAAAATAACGATATACCTTGAGCCAACTCTGAGGGAATACCGAATTATCCGACTCGTAGATTTTATTCTAAAGGTGCGTCTAAACGGGCAACATTTTTACGGCAATGTGTTGCTGCAATGGTGTAGCTGGAAGTTG
Organism: Philopedon plagiatum; assembly: GCA_963971165.1. Taxonomy (NCBI): domain Eukaryota; kingdom Metazoa; phylum Arthropoda; class Insecta; order Coleoptera; family Curculionidae; genus Philopedon; species Philopedon plagiatum. The sequence goes on from OZ020193.1 coordinate 99,281,127, forward strand.
CCGGAAACTTTGTCAGCCATATGTAGAAATATATTGCAATATGTTTCTAATTGCCCGGTAATATAGCCAAACATGTTTAGTATTTTTAATGTGTTGCCGGTCGATCGCTCCGCAATCGAAAATACTTGAAATATTGCCGAGCCTTCTCTATTTTTGTCTCGCTTTACGACATATGTGCATTCTTTTTTGACGTGTGTTGTTGTTTATCACTTGCAGAATTTGGAAGTTACCTTTTCGTTATATTCTTTTGTTTTGAGAAAAATGAATACATGGTCAAATGAAAAAATAGAGTATAGGAATCTCCAGTCGCCAAATATCGCGGAGTCATCGCTAATCTTGTGGTAATAGGTATTGATTTTCTCATGTTTGTATGTTCCCTTTTTATTTTTGGTCCAATTTTATTTAATAGAAACTCGAAGTCACTTTTTGACATTCTTGTAAAGTTCCTGAACAAATATTTATCAAGGATTAATTCTTGACTTAAATTATCTAAGGTGTCACGCCTATTGAAGTACGGTTGAATCCACATGCTTGTCATTTTTTATTTTTGTTTAGGACAATAAATGCCGCTGCCACACGAACAATTTCGTCAGCCATTGTTGCCTGACTGTAGCCCGTTTACAAGTATATGGTGTGAGCTATACTGTTGCGGAAATATTGCCCAGATATACACTTCCAGATATATTTCTGCAACAATGGTGATGTACATATTGCCGGGCTATAGTTGGATAATATTGCAGCCATATATTGCAGAAAAACGTTGCCCGTTTAGACGCACCTTAACGTCACCGTCACGACAAGCCGCATCTGCGATTTTGTTGTCGGTCACATGTTTATGCTTAGCCACAAAACATTAACATGTGGTCGCGTACTTTTTTCAAATTTTTGGCCAAAAGTTCAAGTTTTTGGAGTGATCAAAGTAAAGTAGTTAGCATTACCAAAAAAAATAATGCTTTTGTGATTATCGATAAAAAATGGCGATGCTCCAGTTGTAGGTATTTATTGTTTTAACAAATCCATTTATAATTTTTATCAGGTGCCAATCTGATCTAAAGGTTCTTAAGATAGCTAAATTATAAGAATTCATTTATAATAATGACTGGGAAATTCCTTTTACTTATTGTTAGTGTTGTATTTAATCAAAACGTGAGCTCGGTGCAACAGTAAACATCGTAAAAAATAACAACAGTAAAAATATAACAATGGGTTGTAATTCGTCTAAACATGAAGAGACAGAATGTGAGTGTTTTTGTTGTTGATTTTGTTTCGGCGTGAAATAATTAGAGATAGAGACGTGAGTCGCAGATTTCGGTTAAATGTTCGCGCCAATCTCAACACAGATTTGATTAATAGACGCGGTTCTAGACCTCTATTTTTGGGGGGGCTTATTAAGCCCCCGGTTTACATATTTGGGGGGGGGGCTTAAGTCCCTGGTTTATATATAGGCGGCTAGGCCACTCAGTTGAATTTGGGGGGGCTAATCCGAGATTTGGGGGGGCTTAGCCCCCCAAGCCCCCACCTAGAAACGCCTATGTTAATAGATAGCGATAGCGACGTTAAAACCTACATCATCTTTCAGTGGCGGCTGGTGGAATTTCAAAGTTGTATATCTCTGTTCCTACGTACAGGACCCGTACCAAAAGTAGTTTTATTAGTGAGCCCGCTGGGAATATTTTGGTAAAGAAAAAAAACATTTTGTAATTTGCGAAAAAAAGTTAAATTTTTGGTGTGCCCCTCCAAAGAAAAAAATGAACACGTCTAGTTATTTTATTTATTATTTTTTTTTAAACAAATTTTACATCACTTTGTCGACAGTTTTTAAATTTTAAAAGAAAAAAATGTGTTAGTAGAAAGTTATAGTCATTTGAATTTTTTTAAGCCTAAAATATAATTTAAAAAAAAAATTCAAATGACTATAACTTTCTACTAGCACATTTTTTTCTCTCAAAATTTAAAAACTGTCGACAAAATGATGTAAAATTTGTTTAGAAAAAATTATAAATAAAATACCTAGGCGTGTTCATTTTTTTCTTAGGAGGGGCACACCAAAAATTTAACTTTTTTTCGCAAAGTACAAAATGTTTTTTTTCTTTACCAAAACATTCCCAGTGGGCTCACTATTAAAACCCCTAAATTTGGTACGGGTCCTGTAAGTAGGAACAAAGATATACAACTTTGAAATTTCACCAGCCGCCACTGTCATCTTTTCTAACTAAAAGCCAAAAGCCCTTTTCCAACCCCTTACGGATTTCTGTCGTGCCCTTGTGAAAGGGCTTAGCACAAAATAGTACTGGGGTCAGTTTTGGGCAGCAATTAAAAGTTGTGGCAAATAACAATTAGTTCTAATCATAGGATCTTACAATTACAATTAAATTAGTTGCAATTGCCGAGTCTCTACAATTATAATTAACTAATTGTTAATTGTGGGGTTCTACAACTACAATTAATTAATTATTAATTGTATTAAGATCGGGTAGAATTAACAATTATTACACTTTCAATAATTAATGTTTTTACATGTATATTCTAATGTTTTTTGACCACACAATAGCACAACATTTTAAAATAATCACAACGAACGTACACACCAGAAAAACACATCGGCTATAGGTACTGCTTGTTGTTGAAGCAGTTCTAGTAACAGGGCTGCCAGCACCCAAAAGTAAATCCCCCAAATCCTCTTTGTTTACATATATGTGTGCCATTTATAAAGTATGAGTTTTAGGGGAAGTATGTAATCTATTTCTTTTTGGAGAGCTGTGGTCTGTGGTATATTTTTCTTTCTGTCTAAAAGAACACTACTAGGGACTTTAATTTCTATAATTTTTGGAAGTGAAATTCTCAAATAAAGTTCTGTGCAAAGAATTCCGCAAATTTTTCAAATAATGTTCATTGCAAAAAGACAGTTTCCTTACGATTTTATCACAGGTATAGATGATAGAAAAAGTAATATTAATAGATAATAGTTGTACTGCCCATTGTCCAAAAGGTCTTACATTTTTTCTTGTAAGCGTAAGTTAGTTCATAATATCAGTACCCATAAAAAACAACAAATAATTGTATTTTCGTGCTGGGCACTTAAGCACTACACTATAATTATTTATTGTACGTTGCCAAACGTACTTACCTGTTAATCTATTTTTTATCAACTTACGTTAAATTATTGAGGTGAGATAATTTTTTAGAACAGATAAAAGGTTAATAAACAATTTAAAACGGTATCTGAGGAGTACTTACTTAAGTTATTTAATGATTTTGCAGGATTTTTTTTTATGATGAGTAACGTTAATCAATAGCACGTACTTACATTATTATTTTATTAATGGGTTTCAATTTTTTGTAATACGTAATACATATAGTCAAAATCTATATATTTTTAAAGAAATTTTCGAGTCCCTATTTGTTGTGGAACCGGTTGTTATCAATATCAGAGTCTGGCTGACGTGCCTCGTTGTGCATCTATAGGGAGTACGCAAATAATGTGAAATTATTTTATTTTTTAGTTTTAATCCATTTGTAGCTATTTGTCTCTGAAGTTAGCGTCAGATTCAGGTTTCTTTTTGCTGACGAGTATTTCAAATACAATGTCTAACAATAAATATCTGGATATTTATATGCATCCATTAATTAGATACATAAAAAAATCTAAACGATACAGAAAAGGCCTAAACTACAAAAGGGTTCCCAGCGGTTAGCTAAAAGGAAACTCCCCGACATGATAGTCAGATAGAGCAAATAGTTTTATTAGATGCTTTTTATTAACTTCCTATACTCTAAGTAAAGTACAAATATTCTAATACCCAAATAAGAAAACTAACAAAATACCACAACAAAGCAATGACATTCTGGTATGGACAAATAAGAAAGGCAGATACATAATTTATTTTAAAAATTTAAATAATGTTTTGCATTTTTTCTTTTAAAATCGCGGACCGCAAAAATTCGACAAAATTTTGATTTTGTTAATGAATTGTATGTATCTTTTGTATACATATACAATAACAAATAACTGCCTTGAACACATTCCTCACAAACATAACATATCGTAAATTGTCTCTATTAAAGAAAAATAACTATCAAGCACAATATCAGGATCCAATTCATTAGAAATTACCCTAATTGCATAGCAATTTGAGGCAAGAGTAGCCCCCAGTCTCTGTTGTACATGTCCCTCAAATTTCAGTCTACTATCTGTATAGAGTCCTAAAAATCTATTTTCCTACAAGCGTGCGGAAAAGTGCACTTTTCTACACTGTTTTGGATGCGAAAAGTAGTACTTCTCTGCACGAATTAAAAAAACATTTATGTCGAGTATGGAAATAGCTATTTGTGTATTAAGAGCGCAAAGTGATATATTGCCGCTCTGAGCGAGAAGTTAGACGCGCGACGCGTAGCGGAGCGCGGCTAATTCGCGAGAGCGGCAATGTCACTTTGCGCTCGAATTACACACATGATTTTTTCTACAACCGGTGTTTTTATAAAAATATTTTGTAATGTAATTAATAATTATTGATATCAAATTTGACAGTTTATATTTTGTGTCAAAAGTCGCAGATACGCTGGACGTTTCTTTATTATTATTAAGGTGTCCATGGTAACTAAGCGAGCGACAAAGTAACTTTGTCGCTCGGCGAGCGACAAAGTAAAACAAACGCTTGTTCCTCGAAAATGTCCAACTTTGCGCTTTCTTTTGAAAGCGCAAATTTGTACTTTTCGCTCGGTTGTAGAAAAAGTTACTTTTTCGCACAAATGCCGAAAAATTACCTTTCCTCACGATGTTTAAAAAAAAGAAAAATGTTCATTTAACGCACACAATAGTTCTTTGCACGTTTTTCATATTAAAAACCATTTTCTTCAATTCAGTAATAACAAAATTTAGTTTTTCTAAATTTTTGTTAAATTAACACATTCGGAAAGTGTCTTTTCCGCCCTTGACGGCTTGCCCGACCTCCGCCTTGTCGTTCGTGCAACTGTCGTCACGTGCGGAAAAGTGACATTTTCCGCACTTGTTAGATAAATAAGTATTTCAGTCATTGTGACAATATATTCTCTAAAAATACGTCATTCAAGTCGCATTTAGAGGAAATACCACTGATCTTAGTAATATCAAAGGTAAGCTGGTAAGCATTGCACCATTGCTTAATATTTGCAAAGTAATTGTTCACTCCTTTATTAAGTTGATTGCTGTTCCTGTTACACCACAAAATAGTTGTGGTATCATCTGAAAATAAAGTCATTTATTCCCCTGTATCAATGTCAACAAAATCATTAATATTTACATAAAAAATAACTACTACACTACACTATTTTTCATGCCATTTAAAACCAAACATTCAACTTTCATTATTTATTTAAAATAATCGTTTTCTCTTTAATAAGAGAACAAGGAACTAGTAAAAACAATTTCCTTTAAAACCGAAAAGCCGAATCACGAACTTCGGAATAGGCAAATTATATTATTTATAAACTAAAAAAAAAAAATAACGGGAGTTGTTATTTTCCCTGACTTTAGGAAAAAAATCTTTATTTTTACTGACTATTATTCCGTTTTCCCTGACTTTTTCCTGGCGGTCTTTGAATCCCCTGACATTTCCCTGCTTTTTCTGTTTTACCTGACCCTGGAAACCCTGAGTAGTGCATATTTTATGTTTAAAAGCACAGAAAACGATGGTCAAATTGACTAAGAAGTTTTAGAGCTATATATATTTAGAAATGACCATTCAAAAAACAATTTGCCGAACGTTTGGCGAGCGGTTTATTTGTGTGGATTAAAACAAATATTTTATACCTACATCCTAAACGAACATTGTAATTTAAAATATTTTAGCTGTACCACAAACTATAGGAGACGAATTTGTAGAAGGTGTTGTCTGCACTGAGCAAGATCTTAACGAAAATGAAATGAAAACATTTGAACTAGACGAACAGAAAGTTCTGTTAGTCAAACAAAATGGAAAAATAAGTGCTCTAGGGACAAAATGCACGCATTATGGTGCCCCACTTGTCAATGGTGCTCTGGGCGAGGGTAGAGTCAGATGTCAATGGCATGGAGCGTGTTTTAATTTGGCAACGGGAGACATTGAGGATTTTCCTGGTAAGAAGCGAAGATAGGGCAAACTCTAGGCAATAAATGACACCGCAATAAGCACATTAAAAAAATTGTAATTGAGGGGCCTAAAGGCCACGCGTGTTCTTGTCAGCGGCGGCTCGTGACCTCCGAAATAAGTAAATCACATTACTTGTATTCCGCTCCACAAAAAATACTTAAGTGGTATTTTCTTAATACTACCGAGAATAATACTAATCCATATTATTCCACCTGGAAAAATACTTTTCCAACAAAACATATAATATGCTAATAAAAGACCTTTATTATTGTTATTATTAATATTATATAACACAAACATAGGTAACCAAAATTTTACATTACAGGTGATTCACTTGATTCATATGGCGAGCCGCCACTGATTGTTGGTTCTTACACATACTGCTGTATTATTTTTAGGCTTGGATTCTTTGCCGTGCTACAAAGTTACTATAGAAGATGGTAACGTTAGGGTAAGAGCTAGAAAATCTGAACTATCAACTAACAAACGCACAAAGGTTATGACTAAGAAAAGCAGTGATGAAACGGAGAAAATAGTAGTCATCGGCGGAGGCCCGGCAGGCGCTACATGTGTGGAAATATTAAGACAAGAAGGTAAAAACAATTTAATGTCTTGTTTAGCTATTAGGGTTCTTCATCTTTGACTCCGCCTGTTCCAAACCCTATATGTGGTCGACGTTCCTGGTCGATCGTTTTTACAAAGCTATATTTTTATATTATATTTTTATAAGTATTTTATATTTTTGTATTCCTAACGTTATCCATCCGTTATTATTCCATATATAAATTTTAACATTTTGATTTTTGCGTCACATCTAGCCACCATCATTGGTCATGATTTCTTTACATAAATTACGCTTTTTCTTCCAGGTTTTAAAGGCGATATAGTATTAGTTTGCAAAGAAAATTATTTGCCGTATGATCGTGTTAAAGTTAGTAAAGCCATGGATTTTGATATTACAAAAGCTGAATTTAGGGATGACAAGTTTTACAAAGATAATGGAATTGAGGTTCTGAAGGTTAGTTGTATCTTTGATCTATTTCATTTACGCCGTACTCTAATCAACATGACATTGGAAATATTAATTGATTAATTATTAATAATTACAAATTGATAGGGTTTAATTTCTGTAGATATGTAGGGTAGCTATTACAAATTTATATTTAAATAGTACCACTATACAGGGTGACCATAACATATAGCACACGCCTCAATATATAACGAACATTAAAATAAAAAGATTAAGCCTTGGTAAAACGTTGCTGGTTAATAAGATGATATTTTGATATTTATTAAATTGATATTTTTTTTTAGGGTATAGCAGCTACAGGAGTAGACACGTCCGCGAATACCGTAGCATTATCAAATGGAAATACCTTACATTATGATAAACTTTTTATAGCAACAGGGTGTAATCCTAGAAAACCTCAAGTTCCTGGAGGTAACAGTAAAAACGTGCTAGTTTTAAAGGATTACGATGACTCGAAGTAAGTATAGGTTTAAAATTTACTGTTGACAAAGAATGCTTGAATTTTACATATGATGTTTTAGATACGATATAATATTTTTATTTTCAACAAAATATATGTAACTTACATTTTTTAGTATATAAAATTGTAAATTGACTGACTCACTCATTCATCAACGCCCAGCCAAAACTACGAATGCTAAAAAGTTAAAATTTTGCACACAACTTTATTTTACGCCGTAGACGTCCACTCAGAAAGGATTTTGCAAAACTCGCCCTCTAAGGGGGTAAAAGCAACCCCTAAATTAAATTATTTTTTATTTTAAAAACTACTGAGTTTTAAAAAACTTGTCAATTTTATTTTATTTTTTACATAAGACTACTTTTTTTCGTGTTGGAATTTTACCCCTAGGGGGTAAAAACATTTCTACTACAGATTTATCAAGGCCCAGCCCTAACTACGAAGAATAGAAAGCTGAAATTTTGCATTACAGCTTTAGTTTAAGCACCAGACGTCTCTCTATCTTTAAAGATAACCGAGATACCCTGGAAGTGTCAAAAATTGGACACCCTGCACACACAAATGCACAACACGTAACTATTATTGCACAAAATAGTAATTTTAATGTTTATAGATATGCATATCCACTGTTAAATAAAGAAGCCGAAGTACTAGTCCTCGGTTCCAGCTTTATTGGTATGGAGGCTGCAAGTTATTGTATTGATAAAGTGAAAAGCGTCACCGTTATTGGTCGGGGTGCCGTACCTTTCAGAAGTACGTGGGGAGAACGTATTGGAGCTGCCATATTGAAACTGTTTGAGGCTAAAGGTGTCAAATATATAGCAAACAGTGGTAAGTTTATTCTTCATAAAAGAACAGGTACTTCTTGTGGGATAATACGCCTATTTGATTATATACAAATATCGCAATAAATCCGGAAGGTTTGGGTTCTGGGTAGATAAGAAATAATTTCTCTCTAGTGCATTTAAAAGAAAAAAAAAGCTTTTATATTATATACGTGTTTATCTAAAAATTATTCTTTTAGGTATTAAAAAAATCCATGCTGATGAACAAGGAGCAGTTTCAAGTGTTGAACTCATTGACGGAGAAATATTAACCTGTAATATACTCTTTTCCGGCATCGGAAGCGATTATTTCACAGATTTTCTAAAAGGTTCTGGAGTCGATTTAATGCCTGATGGTTCTATAGAGACTAACGAGTATATGCAAACAAATATTCCAAATGTTTATGCAGGCGGTGATATAGCCTATTCACCCGTATGGTCTTATAATAATCAAAAAGTTGCTATTGGTAAGTCATCGTATTGGACAGACGCAGAATTTTAGTTTTAATAATAAACAGGTCGATTTTTCATTAATTTCTTGCACTTAAGAGTACTATAAAGTGAAAATTATCGACATTTACAAATTTATTTATATAAAGTGCATCACAGTTTTTTTTCTATTTAATAATATCAACAAACGTGTTTAAATCTTCACTAAATTTTTATTCTTAAAACATGACAACTGTTTCGACACACAGTGTCTTCGTCGTTGGGTTGATATAAACTATTATGAATCTTTATACCAACCTCCGACGAAGACACTGTGTCGAAACAATTGTCATATTTTAAGAATAAAAATTTAGTGAAGATTTAAACACATTTGTTGTTATTATTAAATAGTTTTATAATGGATCTTCATCAAGTAAAGGCTACATCAATTCATTGTTTATTTTTCTTCATTTCCATGGAAAAATTATGTAGGTTTTGATGTCGTTCTTAGTCTATTAAGTTTCCAACAATTTACCAATATTTTATTTATTTTGTTTTTTCAGGTCACTATGGATTGGCCCACTATCATGGCAAGCATGCCGCATTAAAAATGCTTAATAAACCTCAAGCTATTCAAACCGTTCCATACTTTTGGACTATGCTTTTCGGCAAAGGTTTTCGATATGCTGGTCATGGGCAATATGATGATATAATTTACGCTGGAGATGTTGACAATTTAAAGTTTATGGCATACTTCCTAAAAGAAGATGAGGTTGTTTCGGTTACTTCTTGTGGTAAGAATAATTATTGTAATAATAGTTACATCAATGTAATTTTGTATGAAGCTTGTGTTTTCGACATTTAAAATAAAATGTCAAAAATCTTTAACGATATCACTGCAGATTAGAATTTTACAAGAGGTCAATTTTGTTGCAAAAATCTCTAAAAACACTACATACAATATTTTTCAGGCATGGATCCGCTGGTCTCTCAGTTTGCTGAACGGCTAGCACAAGGCAAAAAGCTATACAGAAATGACTTGCGAGATGATCCCTTAGCTTGGAGTAAATTATAGTGATCTACATTGTGTGGCTGTGTTGTTACAAGTAACAAAACTACAATACGATATTAAAAACATATTTTTGGAGAAGTTTAATATATACATGAAACTTTATTTATACGCGTATACCTATAATGTATTTATTACTTACACTATTACAAATACAACAATTTTATATTTATACAAATCCTAATTTATTTCGTTAGAATAGTAAAATACACGTTTTTTAAGCTTATATTGTCGCTCGGGCTTGGTGGCTCTGCACCCTTTAGACTTTAGACCAAATTAGATCTTCTGTTGATACCCTACATTTTATTTACGCATCAATTCCTAAGCTTTTCGCAAAATTAGGATATTTCTGTTGACGCACTCTAATATATTACGCGGGGCATTCTAATATATTACGCATTATAATATATTACTTGGCGTCCCATTTGTTAGATACAGTCAAGTCAACAGCAAAAAAAAAACAAAATGATAAAACTGATTCAATGTATCGATACCAACTTTCTCCAATTTTTAAAAACAAATAATTACACTAGAGTTATCAAAATTATAGTAGTACAATTCAAATAAAAAAAAATTCTGAACTTGGACAAGAAGCTAGTAACTTTTTAACTTTTTCTTTTATGGGACGAAGAATCCTCTTTCTTTAAACGCCAACAGTAATCGCCTAATATAAGCTGCATTCCAACGACTTTGAAACCGTAGTAGCTATACTATCTCTATATCACATACAGAGAAAACAGCAGTACTTAGACTTAGTGAACCAACCCTGCAAACCAAGCAACATGTCTACTACTTTCAGGTCAGCACACACTTTCCACTGGATTGCGTAGTTTCATACAGATGCTTCTTTAAACACAACAGAATAAGCAAGCGATATTGATGGATACTGATTGCCGTTATGGAGTAAAACTGCCTTCAAACGTGTTTTGGAATCATCAATAAAGACTAATAAAGAGACGCCAATACACTGTTTCGTAAGGCATTTCCAAGTCTACCATCAAACTTGTTGTATTGTTACAGAAACTTAAGTTTTCAGACTCTGAGTAAAATGAAACCATTTCTCTGGTCCGTTTTCGTTGTATAGATATTTTTGTACCAGGTGCCAACAATTTTCACTCTTGTGATCTAGAACCAAGTAATTCAGTTTGCCTTACAAATAAATTCAAGTCTCGAATCAAGTCGTTAAATTTTTTTGGATCAATTAAATTCGGATGGTGCTCTGAAGAAGGTGTAAATACTGGATCCTTGTAATATCTAATAATTTCATCATCATTATCTTCATCACTTAGCACTAGCTCTGCAGTTTTTCTTTTGGCCGGAGGCATATCTTCCCTATGAGCTATTGGTTTTGACACAGAGTTTACAGTATGACTGAGTAGGATACTCTATGTTGCGCTTGTTTTTCTTTGAAAATCCCCGTATATCTTTCATGCAAAAATAAAAATCATTTTAGTGTTTGTGAGGTTCACGGCAAAGTGTCGGTTCATCGCCTGCCTTCTATTAGTGTTAGCGAACTGTTAAAGCTACCAGTTCTTTGGGTACAAAAATCGTGTCACGCAGTGTTATAGACAAGTACTTTTATGACGCTAAAGCATCCAGCTAATTTATTTTACTTTGTAATTCTATAAGATCTTATTGTTAGGTACGAATTTTAATATACAAAGTAAATACAAAATATACATAAACAACTATATCAGCACCGATATACCTCATAGTTATTTTTCTTATCTTGTGTCTTTCTTGGTACTTTGAACTTAAAGGTTTAAGGTAAAGTTTACAATATATTAATTTTCAGCCAAAGTGCAATCCTCAGACGGAGGTACACGGTTGCGGAACCTGGTGGTGATCACCGTAGAAGACGGTTATTTCCCCAGTGTTTAAAGCCGCTACTCATTTACTTCTTAGCTCAGCCACGTCCCGAACGCGTAAGGACACCCCATAACGCGCGGGCTTCAGGCCAAATAGGAGCCACGCAGCCTAAGCTCAGCTTTCTTTAGTTAACACAGTTTCAACTCTTTAAATGGAACCATACCGTTACTATTTATTGAACGCTGTGATGTTTTTAGGAACCTTCTACTTTAAGTGCAGGGATATTTCATTTAATAAGTTAAGCATTAAATGCCATTTTTAATGATTTCGATGACCACGAAAATTTGCAGAGAAAATCCTTTTTTTTTTGTTAATAAAGACCAAAATAAAATAATAAAAACAATCACCCATGGATTTATTAAGAAAGGATTCGATGTCCGTATACTGTGAGCCTGTGAGCGTATCGAACGTGAAGCCTTATATTTGTTGGTTATTTGTTATGAAAACATTTCCCCCAGGAGATTAGTTTACCAACTACGTAATTGAATCAAGAATGGTAGTAGAAAGAGATAAAATAGCATTGGAGTGTTGGAGCTTAGAAGTGTTGCTGTCTGTGCTGGTTGCTTAGGAAATCGGCTGCACCTCGGTCTGAACACTCGGTTACGCGTACGTCTTTGTCTAATGAACTAGGAAAGAAAAAGTGCGATTAATAGATTTATAAATGACTCGGAGCGACTTTAAATAAACACCTTTAGAAATAACATAACATATAAATAATAAAACCTTTTTAACTTAAATTTATTATTATTTAGGAGAAAAATAAAATATTTTAGGGCTTTTATTACTTTTAGTAAATCTTGTGATGCTTCAAACGTATTTTTTGTACAAAAATACAAGGTACAATAAGATGTGGCCAATGTTCACAAATTGTGTTTACAGTGTCGTTTAGAATGGTTTGTTTTGGCTTCAAAGAATGTTAAATCATCCCGTATCCATTCTTAATAAATCCATGCAATCACCAGAGATATTTAATTTATGTAGGCAATATAAAAAAATTTTTTAGATTTATTTGGCTTATAATATTCCCTATTGATGACAGCAATAATTGTTATAGTGGGCCAGATTAAAAGTAACCCTGGGATATCTGCTCTAAAATGTAAATAATGGTATCTCTTTATTGTTTCTAAATCTATGCTCCCAACCCACCATTTTCGTAAAGAATTATAGAATTTTAAATAATCTTATGTTTTCTCGCCTAATCTTTTTGAAAAATAACGATATACCTTGAGCCAACTCTGAGGGAATACCGAATTATCCGACTCATAGATTTTATTCTAACGTCACCATTACAAGTCGCATCGGTGGCGGCCCGGCGCGCGGCGTCGCCGTCGGCAATGAGTAGGTGAAATTTTGTTGTCAGTCACATGTTTATGCTATCACAAAATATTAACATGTTTATCAGGATCAGGTGATTCTGCTGTTCAGATTTGATTAATAGGTAGCGACGTTAATACCTACATCATCTTTTCTAACGAACCAAAAGCCAAAAGCCCTTTTCCAACCCCTTACGGATTTCTTTCGTGCCCTTGTGAAAGGGCTTAGCACAAAGTAGTACTGGGGTCAGTGTTGGGCAGCAATTAAAAGTTGTGGCAAACAACAATTATTAGTTCTAATCATAGGATCTTACAATTACAATTAGTTAATTGTTAATTGTGGGTTTCTACAACTACAATTAATTATTAATTGTATTTAGATCGGGTAGAATTAACAATTATTAAACTTTAATAAACATATTATACATATATGCCTGTTTGAAGTACAATTACATCTAAATGAATTGACGTGTATTTGGCTGAAGTTTTGCAAAGGGGTTTCTCGGAGCCTAAAACTGGACATACTTAGGATATATTTCCTTCTGATAAGCATTATACAGGATGTCGCAAAGATGGATCTAAGCAGAACCACTAAAAAAGAATCAGTGGCGCAGCCAGGAATACGGTGGGGGGGGGGGGGGGTGGTTTGTTGACAAAAAATTTTGACAAATATTGCTTTATTTTCGTTAATTTGGGAAATGGGTATTGTATAATCTTTAGGCCTTTGGGGGTGGGGGGGTTGGTTCTACCCCCCCCCCCCCCCCGTGGCTGCGCCACTGAAAAGAATTGAAAAATTCTTTTACTAGTGTACATTGTAAACCTCTAGTGGTATAAGCTGTATTAAAAGTGTTACCCATCTTTTCACTCCCGTGGAATACAGAATACAATTTCAGTAATTAAAAAACCCATCCAAAATTTTTTTTACTGCTAAACAGCTAGAATCTCTCGGAGTTTTTAGAATATACACAATTGGTACCCGCGACCACACGCGCCTGGAACATTGAACATATACATACGTAAGTCACAAAAATAAAATTGCTGGCTAAGCCTGTTTGCTTTCGAAAGTATAAATCTTTTAATAAAGACAAAATCACTGAGGTAAAGCAAGTCATCGGTAGAAACCACTATTCGCGAATTTTCGCCAACAATAATAATAAATTCTCGGGAATTTAACATTTCTAGAAATAACAATCAGTTTATTCAGGAATCTTTAAAAGTATGTACAATATGTAGTACATAGTGTCAAAAATAAGAAGCATGTTGCTTAGATTTTTTTAAATACGTGTATATAATAATGTGATTAAGCTATTAATTAACTGCCATTTTCAACTCATTTTCTCTATTTAGAGAATAACCTAGTACCCCTCCATAAGAGGGTACTAGTCATGGATTTATTAAGAATGGATACGGGATGATTTAACATTCTTTGAAGCCAAAACAATCCATTCTAAACGACACTGTAAACACAATTTGTAAACATTGGCCACATCTTATTTTACCTTGTATTTTTGTACAAAAAATACGTTAGAAGCATCACAAGATTTACTAAAAGTAATAAAAGCCCTAAAATATTTTATTTTTCTGCTAAATAATAATACATTTAAGTTAAAAAGGTTTTATCATTTATATTTATATTCTTTCTAAAGGTTTATTTAAAGTCGCTCCGAGTCATTTATAAATCTATAAGTCGCACTTTTTCTTTTCTAGTTCATTAGACAAAGACGTACGTGTAACCGAGCGTTCGCAGACGATTTTCCTAAGCAACCAGCAGACAGCAACACTTCTGAGCTCCAACACTCCAATGCTATTTTATCTCTTTCTACTACTATTCTTGATTCAATTACGTAGTGATTCCTAGTTCGTAAACTCTTCCCCTAGGAGAACTGTTTTCATAACAAACAACAAATTATAAGGCTTCACGTTCGATACGCGCACAGTATACGGACATCGAATCCTTTCTTAATAAATCCATGGTACCAGTTTATTTACATTTATTTATTTACTGCATTATTTATGCTTATTATCACTGCTAGGAGTTTTAGGGGAAGTATGTAAATATTTCTTTTTGGAGAGCTGTGGTCTGTGGTATATTTTCCTTTCTGTCTAAAAGGACACTACTAGGGACTTTAATTTCTATAATTTTTGGAAGTGAAATTCTCAAATTAAGTTCTGTGCAAAGATTTCCGCAAATTTTTCAAAAAATATTCATTGCAAAAAGACAGTTTCCTTACGATTTTATCACAGGTATAGATGATAGAAAAAGTAATATTAATAGATAATAGTTGTATTGTCCAAATTGTCCAAAAGGTCTTAAATTTTTTCTTATACGCGTAAGTTAGGGTATAATATCAGTACCCATAAAAAACAACAGAGTTGTATTTTCCTGCTAAGCACTTAAGAACTACATTACAATTATTTACTGTACGTTCCTAAACGTACTTACCTTGTTAAACTATTTTTTATCATCTAACCACAAGAACGTTAAATTATTCAGATGAGTTAACAATTTTTCAGAACAGATAAAATATTAATAAATATATTAAAACGGTATCTGAGGAGTACTTACTTAAGTTGTTTCATGATTTTGCAGTTTTTTTATGGCAAGAAATGATTTTGCAGTTTCTTTTATGGCAAGTAATATAATCAATTTTAACACCCACCACTGTTTCCTATCTCTCTTTTCCTTATCTAGCTGGCTGGTGAGCGGTCTAGGAATACAGCTGGCGGTGACAAGAGAAACCTTTTGCGTAGGGCCGGAAGTCCCTTGTGTCTACTGCTTGTAACCCACCACTTAACCTAACACCTTTCCTAGCCTTGTAATTGACTACCTAATAATATGGTACTTACTGCAGAGGTTTTATGCACCAACTTCAATTTTTCTATGATTTTTGACTATTAAATAAATATTCTACCTATTTACTATGTTTACCTGTTCCCCAACAGAAAAACGCAAAATTCTGGATCAATTACACCTTATTTCCACAAGTTACGGTCGGGAGCCACCCAAAAATACACTTTTTCACAATTTCTTCAATTTTCACAAACTTTTCAATAAACCAAGACAATCTCTTGGGTTTCTACGCACTTGTTCACTTTTTACTGTATCGCAATTTTAATCAAAAAAATTCGGCGCGCTCCAAAACTTCCGACTAAATCCCGTACTATTGATTCCAGACTTTGGAACTTTCCCATGGACAGAATATCGGACCGCGTTCGGACAGAGTAACAGTTTACATCTTCGAGTATGAACTAACAATACTATCTTCTAGCCGGAGCCTTCCCGCTTATATAGAGAAAATTTCCATACATCTGCCCCCTTTTCCAACTTTTTCGCGGAATTAATGTGACAACATGCTATTTACGACCCAATAAATCGTCTTTCCACCTGCACTTTCCAGGAAATTCTATGTGGGCGACAATATTTTAGCCGGCAAATGAAGGAAAATAGCGGTATTTATCGGTTATTTACGACGTTTTTATTTCTTTCTGCTTTATCTAGAGACATTTATTGGCATGCGCCTACATAAAGAAGCTATAAATTCAGATTTTACGAGAATACTGTATTTGGTATTTTCGCTTCCCGTAACTCATATAGGTCACCACAAGGCGGTTTCTTGTTGGGCCAATCAGATAAGACAAGCGCATAATTTTACTGTTATAATAGGATAATTAGGGAGGTGTCTTTTCGGATGGGGGTGAATCTTCCCCATAGACAACATCAATTCAAACGGTCAGTATGCTTCAACTTCTTGAAATGTTCGGCCGATTTAAGAGCACTAACCGATTTCGACGCGAAAAGTTTTCGCGGATCTCGGCGAAGTTTAGTGAAATATTTTCTTCTTACTAAAGTGAAACTTTTCTTTACAATAAAGGATTAATTGGTCTAATTATGTGAGTTAACTTGTATAATTATTTTATAGAGTATTTAAAGTATTTTTATTAATCAAATATCTGGCCGCTTAGGTGTTTGAATATTTTTCAAATGAATTATTCTCAAATAAACTTTTAATCCTTCTCTAGTATTTCAAGTTCTTTAATAAATTTTTAAGCCAACTATTTATTACTTATTATTTTTTTTGTAATTTTTTCCTGTCTCAATAAATATTTTAAACATTCTTCAAACACGAACGTAACTTATTTTAATCATTGCCTTTCTGTGTTGCGAATTCATTTTCGACAATTTCTTTCCGTATTTCTAAATAAAATTCTTTTTTTTAATTATTTTTCCAAAATTTACTTTCCTTCATTTATTTACACGGCTTTACACCCTTAAATAAATACTTATCGGCCGCGTTGCCACATAATAGTACGTACTACATTATTGTTTTATTAATGGGTTCCAATTTTTTGTAATCCGTAATACATATGTAAATACTTATAGCGACGTCAAAACCTATATATTTTTTAAAGAAATTTTCTAGTCCCCATTTGTTATGGAACCTGTTGTTATCAATATCAGAGTCTGGCTGACGTGCCTCGTTGCGCATCTATAGGGAGTTTGCATGAAAATAATGTAATAATAATAAAAATTATTTTATTTTTTAGTTTTAGTTCATTTGTAGCTATTTGTCTCTGAAGTTTGCGTCAGATTCAGGTTTCTTTTTGCTGACGAGTATTTCAAATAAAATGTCTAACAATAAATATCTGGTTATTTATTTGTATCCATTAATCAGATACATAAAAAAACCTAAACGAAACAGAAAAGGCCTAAACGTTCTCTCTGTGGTTATAGCGGGTACAAAAGGGTTCCCAGCGATTAGCTAAAAGGAAATTCCCCGACCTGACAACAGAGCAAATCGTTTTACTAAACGCTTTTTATTAACTTCCCATATACTACCTATACTTTAAGTAAAGAACAAACATCCAAATACCCCAATAAGAAAACTAAGAAATACAACAACCAAGCAATGACATTTTGGTATGGACAAATAAGAAAGGCAGATACATAGTTTATTTAAGAAATTTAAATAATATTTTGCATTTTTGCTTTTAAAATCGCGCACCGCAAAAATTTGACAAACCTGTCGAACTTTATTGGGGCGCAGTATTAAATGAAGAGTACAAAATAAAATTTTAATTTTGTTAATGAATTATATGTATCTTTTATATGCATATACAATAACAAATAACTGCCTTGAACACATTCCTCAGAAACATAACATATCGTAAATTGTCTCTATTAAAGAAAAATAACTATCAAGTACAATATCAGGATCCAGTTCATTAGACATTACCATAATTGCATATAAATTTGAGGCAAGTGTATAGCACTCAGTCTCTACACATGTCCTAAAAATCTATTTTCCTACAAGCATGCAGAAAAGTGCACTTTTCTACACTGTTTTGGATGTAAAAAGTAGTACTTCTCCGCACGAATTAAAAAAATGTTTATGTTTATGTCGAGTATGGACAAGTTACTTTTTCGCACAAATGCCGAAAAGTTACTTTTCCTCGCGAAGTTTTAAAAAATATATATTCATTTAACGCACACAATAGTTCTTTGCAAGTTTTTCATATTAAAACCCATTTTCTTCAATTCAATTATAACAAAATTTGGTTTTTCTAAATTTTTGTTAAATTAACACATGCGGAAAGTATCTTTTCCGCCCTTGACGGCTTTCCCGAACTCCGCCTCGTGCAACTGGCGGAAGAGTGTCACTTTTCGCACTTGTTAGATAAATAAATATTTCAGTCATTGTGAAAATATATTCTCTAAAAATACGTCATTCAAGTTGCATTTAGAGGACATAACACTGATCTTAGTAATATCAAAGGTAAGCTTGTAAGCATTGCACCATTGCTTAATATTTGCTAAGTAATTGTTTACTTCTTTATTAAGGTAATTGCTGTTCCTGTTACGCCACAAAATAGTTGTTGTATCATCTGCAAATAAAGTCAACCCTATATCAATATTAGCAAAATCATTAATATTTACATAAAAAAATAACTACTACACTACAGCTTTGCCTGTCAATTTTTCATGCCAGTCGAAACCAAACATTCAACTTTCATTATTTATTTAAAATAATCGTTTTGTCTTTAATGAGAGAACAAGGAACTAGGAAAAAACGATTTCCTTTAAAACCAAAAAGCCGAATCAAGAACTTCCGAAGAGGCAAATTATATTATTTATAAACTAAAAAAAAGAACAGAAGTTGTTATTTTCCCCGACTAGGAAAAAATCTTTATTTTTACTGACTATTATTCCGTTTTCCCTGACTTTTTCCTGATGGTTCTTGAATCCCCTGACATTTCCCTGCTTTTTCTGTTTTGCCTGACCCTGGAAACCCTGTCCCTTGTCCTAGTACATATTTTATGTTAATATTTAATATTGCAAATTTCAAAAAAGTACAGAAAACGATGTTCAAATCGGTTAAGAAGGTTTATAGCTATATATATATATATATATATATATATATATATATATATATATATATATATATATATATATATATATATATATATATATATATATATATATATATATATATATATATATATATATATATATATATATATATATATATATATATATATATATATATATATATATATATATATATATACTAGAAACTAGCGCGGATCGATACATAAAAAAAGGAGAAATATTTGTGGGCATGTCCGCTAAATGAACAGAACAAAATGAAAAGTTAGAATGGTAACCAGTACGACACGTGTTTCTGCTCATTGGCTTCATCAGGCCCACGTATGTGACCGTGCCTCTCAACATAAGCCGAGACGCACCCGTCACATACGCAGTTACGGGTGTAACCTTAATAAAAAAAAGAAAAATTAACAAGGACCACAAACAGGAGCCAGTACACCCATTTGTGGCTTCAGCCAAAAGACCCCTTTTTTATTGGGGGCAACAATTAGCGTCGCCGACGGAGGCGACTATAGCCACTGCCGTGGTATCCTATAAGCCCAAGTGAAGGAAAAAAGAATGCTAGAAACTAGCGCGGATCGATACATAAAAAAAGGAGAAATATTTGTGGGCATGTCCGCTAAATGAACAGAACAAAATGAAAAGTTAGAATGGTAACCCGTACGACACGTGTTTCTGCTCATTGGCTTCATCAGGCCCACGTATGTGACCGTGCCTCTCAACATAAGCCGAGACGCACCCGTCACATACGCAGTTACGGGTGTAACCTTAAAAAAAGAAAAATTAACAAGGACCACAAACAGGAGCCAGTACACCCATTTGTGGCTTCAGCCAAAAGACCCCTTTTTTGGGGGCAACAATTAGCGTCGCCGACGGAGGCGACTATAGCCACTGCCGTGGTATCCTATAAGCCCAAGTGAAGGAAAAAAGAATGCTAGAAACTAACGCGGATCGATACATAAAAAAAAGGAGAAATATTTGTGGGCATGTCCGCTAAATGAACAGAACAAAATGAAAAGTTAGAATGGTAACCCGTACGACACGTGTTTCTGCTCATTGGCTTCATCAGGCCCACGTATGTGACCGTGCCTCTCAACATAAGCCGAGACGCACCCGTCACATATGCAGTTAAGGGTGTAACCTTAAAAAAAAAAGAAAAATTAACAAGGACCACAAACAGGAGCCAGTACACCCATTTGTGGCTTCAGCCAAAAGACCCCTTTTACGTGGGCCTGATGAAGCCAATGAGCAGAAACACGTGTCGTACGGGTTACCATTCTAACTTTTCATTTTGTTCTGTTCATTTAGCGGACATGCCCACAAATATTTCTCCTTTTTTTATGTATCGATCCGCGCTAGTTTCTAGCATTCTTTTTTCCTTCACTTGGGCTTATAGGATACCACGGCAGTGGCTATAGTCGCCTCCGTCGGCGACGCTAATTGTTGCCCCCAAAAAAGGGGTCTTTTGGCTGAAGCCACAAATGGGTGTACTGGCTCCTGTTTGTGGTCCTTGTTAATTTTTCTTTTTTTTATTAAGGTTACACCCGTAACTGCGTATGTGACGGGTGCGCCTCGGCTTATGTTGAGAGGCACGGTCACATACGTGGGCCTGATGAAGCCAATGAGCAGAAACACGTGTCGTACGGGTTACCATTCTAACTTTTCATTTTGTTCTGTTCATTTAGCGGACATGCCCACAAATATTTCTCCTTTTATATATATATATATATATATATATATATATATATATATATATATATATATATATATATATATATATATATATATATATATAGATATATATATACCTATATATATATATATATATATATATATATATATATATATATATATATATATATATATATGTATAAATGACCATTCAAAAAACAATTTGCCGAACGTCTGGCGAGCTGTTTATCTGTTTGGATTATAGGCTGAAAACATAATATATTTAAAAAAGTATTTTATATACCTACATCCTAAACAACCATTGTAATTTAAAATATTTTAGCTGTACCACAAACTATAGGAGACGAATTTGTAGAAGGTGTTGTCTGCACAGAGCAAGATCTCAACGAAAATGAAATGAAAACATTTGACCTAGACGAACAGAAAGTTCTGTTAGTCAAACAAAATGGAAAAATAAGTGCTCTAGGGACAAAATGCACGCATTATGGTACCCCACTTGTCAATGGTGCTCTGGGTGAGGGTAGAGTCAGATGTCAATGGCATGGAGCATGTTTTAATTTGGCAACGGGAGACATTGAAGATTTTCCTGGTAAGAAGCGAAGATAGGGCAAACTCTAGGCAATAAATGATACCGCATTACGTTAATACAATGATATGTTTAGGTAAAATGCTGTGTCAGTCAGCCGAATTACCTATATTGGAAAAAAATTGTACACATACACAGTTTTTTATGTAGATTCGAATTTTATAAATAAAAAATACATCATCCCATTTAAAATTAAAAAGTTACTCCTCGCCCCTCAATATAGAGAAAAGGGGTAAATGTCAAAAATATGTTTAAATATGTCCCCCATCTCCCTATTACTCGTAACTCATCAAAATTTTATGAAAATTTTATGAAAATTTTTTAAACAGTTTTCGAGATATCACCTTGTAATACTGAGAAACTCACTCTGTATATAATTGTCACCGCACTTTCTAATAAGCACATTAAAAAAATTGTCACAGACCCCCATTGCTTCAAATTTTAAAATATGTATTTCAGGGGCCTAAAGGTCACGCGTATTCTTGGGCGGCTCGTGACCTTCGAAATAAGTGAATCACATTACTTCTACTCCGCCCCACAAAAACATATAATATGCTTAACAAAAGACCTTTATTATTATTATTAATATTATATAACACAAACATAGGTAACCAAAATTTTAGGTACATCTGTGATTCACTTAATTTATGTGGCGAGCCCTATGGGCGAGCCGCTACCATAGACAACATATATTGCCGCTACTGATTCTTGGTTCTTACACATGCTGTTGTATTATTTTTAGGCTTGGATTCTTTGCCGTGCTACAAAGTTACTATAGAAAATGGTAATGTTAGGGTAAGAGCTAGAAAGTCTGAACTATTAACTAACAAACGCACAAAGGTTATGGCTAAGAAAAGCAGTGCTGAAACGGAGAAAATAGTAGTCATCGGCGGAGGCCCGGCAGGCGCTACATGTGTAGAAATATTAAGACAAGAAGGTAAAAACAATTTAATGTCTTGTTTAGCTATTATTATCTTTCACTCCGCTTGTTTCAAACCCTATATGGGGTCGACGTTCCTGGTCGATCATTTTTACAAAGCTTGGTTCTAAGCTTCGTCTCCTGTTAAAAATCATTTTTGACCTCACCTAGCTTTCTCTGCTTGTATCTTTCTCTATCTTGCTTTTCCCACACTTCCATTGCTTTCTACCGACATAATTAGTATTTCTCCTCATCAGATGCATGTAAAGCTCATTTGAAGCTCTTTCGTTGGTTAGACAAAATAAGTGCCTCAATAAATGTAAATATTTCAACATCCTTAAAAGGCGCCAGAGTCGGAGTGGTTTAAATTAGGAATAATTTTGAAACACATAAAATCTTGTTAAATTACGAATGATTAAAACATTGTTTATTGATTTGTGTCATTCGATTTATTTGTACATTAAAAAGTTGTTACTTAAATTTATTTACAGATTTAACTCGGTTTCGCTGTCGCTGTCATTTTCAAGTACATTCAAAACAAGTGACTCTATGTTATTAGTAAATGAAAAATAGTAATATTCGACTGTAATCACATGGTTAATCGTATTTTTCCAACTTTCTATAGGAATGATATCTACAGCTTTTCTAATTAATGTCACAGCACTTGCACTTAAAGTCGGAGGAGTGATTCCTGCTCTAACATTTTATTTTACCCGATGCCACATATGCTTGATTGGGTTTGATGACATAGGCGATTCTAGACCTCTATTTTTGGGGGGGCTTAAGCCGCCGGTTTACATATTTGGGGGGGTCTTAAACCCCCGGTTTATATATTTGGCTATACATATACTAGGCCACTCAGTTGGATTTGGGGGGGCTAATCTGAGATGTGGGGGGGCTTAGCCCCCCCAAGCCCCCACCTAGAAACGCCTATGTTCGATGAACGTTTTTAATATTTCTAGATCACATTTTTTATATGTATTTTCAGAAAAAAGGTCTATCATTTTTTAACTTCTGAATTCTGAATTCTTAATTTAGTGTTATTTGAATTAGGATCTTTATTTATTTGATGGCTATGATAACTAGCATTGTTCATTACAATTACACTGTTCTTATAGGCACATTGTGCAAAAGTGATTTTTAAACCGACCTTTAAAAGTTATGCTGTGGTGTCGTCATGGTAGTCCAAAGATGAATCTTTAATATTTTTACAAGACAACCACAATCTGAAACCCAGCCATCTTGGGAACCAGCAAGTAAAATGATAATTCTTCTTCCTTTGTTCGATGATGCTTCGGTTTGGCATATTCCTGATGGATCTACCCAACTTTTTGCTGAGGTACTTTCTTATAGATGTTAAATAATAATCAACTGTAATCACTGTCGTAATTTCCATTATTATTTGTCTTTTATTATTGGTTCGATATGTAAAACCCATTGGAGATAATACTCTCCAGAGGCTTGTCCTGCTGCAAGAAATGTTGGTTTCACCAGGCGCGGCCCGTGAAATTTCAAAGTTGCATATCTCTGTTGCTACTTATGGGACCCATACCAAATTCAGGTTTTTTAATAGTGAGCCTACTAGGAATGTTTTGGTAAAGAAAAAAAATATTTTGCAATTTGCGAAAAAAAGTTGATTTTTTGAATTGACCCACCTGGGTAAAAAATTAACACGCTTAGATATTTTATTTATGATTTTTTCTAAACAAATTTTACATCATTTTGTCGACAATTCTTAAATTTTAAGAGAAAAAAACCTGTTAGTAGAAAGTTATAGTCATTTGAATTTTTTGCAACCGAAAATTTAAATTATTTTTCGGTTGAAAAAATTCAAATGACTATAACTTTCTACTAACACAGTTTTTTCTCTTAAAATTTAAGAATTGTCGACAAAATGATGTAAAATTTGTTTAGAAAAAATAATAAATAAAATATCTACGCGTGTTAATTTTTTACCCAGGTGGGTCAATTCAAAAAATCAACTTTTTTTCGCAAATTGCAAAATATTTTTTTTCTGTACCAAAACATTCCTAGTAGGCTCGTAGGCTCACTATTAAAAAACCTGAATTTGGTATGGGTCCCATAAGTAGCAACAGAGATATGCAACTTTGAAATTTCACGGGCCGCGCCTGGGTTTCACCTATTATTAGTCGCTGCTTTAATGAAATCAACGTAGGCACAATTTGCTCTTCGTACACGTCATACATTTTTCTACGAATTAAGTATTTGTAGCTTTCGTCAAAACAGTCAAAATACTTTCTTTTACCAGTATTACTACGTACTTTTTTGTCTTTAATTTGCTTTGTCACAATATCTTTAACTCTAGACAGAGGAGTTCTCACTAATGAAGCCGTTTCTGCTACACATTTTTAACAATTTGCTTGGCATCGGCCGATCAATATTTTCTTTTTAAATTAGCAATACCCGTTATGGCTAGCGCAGACGGAAACCAACTGGTGCTTGTGACGGGTCTAGTGACGGGTCTAATAACGGGTCACAGCACCTTGCATATCAGCACAGAATGGGCTTGTACGAAGATCAACTCCTGTGCAGATTATGTAGTAATGAAAAGGAGACATGCTCTCCTATTATATGCGAATGCACGGCATTAGCGCATTGGAAATTAACAAACTACCTAGGATTTCTCGACACCCAGAAAGAGATCTCCATGAGACAGCTAGTAAAAGGACCACTTAGCCTGATAAAGGTAAACCTTTTCAACTAGACCCAGTACAATAAGAAGCGGCTGCGGCGAAGAGAATCTTCAAACCTCAACCTTCGTTGATACTTTCCAATCAGTTAATCAATATTTTTGTATTCCTAACGTTCTTTTTCCCTATTCTCCCATATATGTATAGATTTTAATATTTTGATTTTTGCTCACATCTAACCATCATCCTTCATTGGCCATGTTTTCTTTACATAAATTACGTTTTTTCTTCCAGGTTTTAAAGGCGATATAGTATTAGTTTGCAAAGAAAATTATTTGCCGTATGAGCGAATTAAAGTTAGTAAAGCCATGGATTTTGATATTACAGAAGCTGAATTTAGGGATGACAAGTTTTACAAAGATAATGGAATTGATGTCCTGAAGGTTAGTTGTATCTTTGATCTATTCCATTTATGCCGTACTCTAATCAACATGACATTGGAAATATTAATTGTTTAATTACTAGTAATTAGAAATTGATAGGGTTTAATTTCCGTAGATATGTAGGGTAGCTATTACAAATTTATATTTAAATAGTGCCACTATACAGGGTGACCATAACAAATAGCACACAACTTAATAGATAACGAACATCAAAATAAAAAGATTAAGCCATGGTAAAACGTTCCTGGTTAATAAGAGGATATTTTTATATTTATTTAATTGAAATTTTTTTAGGGTATAGCAGCTACAGGAGTAGACACGTCTGCGAATACCGTAGCATTATCAAATGGAAATACCTTACAGTATGATAAACTTTTTATAGCAACAGGGTGGAATCCTAGAAAACCTGAAGTTCCTGGAGGTGACAGTAAAAACGTGCTAGTTTTAAAGGATTATGATGACGCGAAGTAAGTATAAGCTTAAAATTTACTGTTGACAAAGAATGTTTGAAATTTACGCATTTTACATACAATATTTTAGGTACAATATAATATTATTTTCAACAATCGCCAAGTTATACTGTAGACATTAAAACCGTAACATTCTATAAAAACTTTAAGATATGTATACCTTATAAATCTATACTAATATATAAAATTGTAAACTGACTGACTCACTCATTTATCAACGCCCAGCCAAAACTACTATGCTAAAAAGTTGAAATTTTGCACACAACTTTATTTTACGCCGTAGACGTCTACTAAGAAAGGATTTTGCAAAATTCGTCCTCTATGGGGGTAAAAGCAACCCCTAAAAATTAAATTTTTTATTTTAAAAACTACTAAGTTTTAAGGAAAACGCCAAAAATTGTCAATGCGCTGCCAATATCATTAACGAACATTTTAAATTTACTAAAAAACGCCTGTTTTCTGTTTTATCTAATTTTTTTTGGAACAGTTATATATTTTTGATAAGTTTATGAAAAAAGCAATCGAACGAAAATAAAATAAATGTCCCATTTAAAAAAATCGCAACTTTGGTTATCTTCAAATTCGTCCCTTTAGGAAAAAAAAATGAGTACGCCACTGGATTCTACGCAAAACACTATATAATAATCAGTATTTTCCTTATCGATAAGTTGAAAGGCAACTGAGATACGAGGGACGCTTGAAAATGACACATTTTTAAAATCGCCCTGTATCTCAGAAACGAATTAGGCTATGAAAATTCTGTTTGTAGTATCATGCGTTTTACGAAAAAGTAGCACAGTTAAAACTGTGTCAAAAACTGGACACCCTGCACAACACGCAACTATTATTGCACAAAATAGTAATTTTAATGTTTACAGATATGCAGATCAACTGTTAAATAAAGAAGCCGAAGTAGTAGTCCTCGGTTCCAGCTTTATTGGAATGGAGGCTGCAAATTATTGTATTGATAAAGTGAAAAGCGTCACCGTTATTGGTCGGGGTGCCGTACCTTTGAGAAGTATTTGGGGAGAACGTATTGGAGCTGCCATATTGAAACTGTTTGAGGCTGAAGGTGTCAGATACATAGCAAACAGTGGTAAGTTTATTGTTCTTAAAACAACAGGTACTTCTTGTCAGTAGCGGCTCGTGACTTTTTTATTTGGGGGGGCACAAATACAAATCAATAAATAATACCTACTTCAAAAATTTAAGTTAATAAATATTGCACTGAGTTTATTTTTGATTCTATTTTTTGGAAACGGCAGATCGGGAAAATCCAAAAGTGAAACAAAACAAAATACACAGTACCTACTAGAATTACTAGTAGGTATCTAATACTACGCACTACTATCTAATAAACTATTTAAACAAACAGTCTAATACAAAAATATCCCTCAACTGATCACAAAAAAAATTATTAGGCCTTCACGTGTTAATATATCAAGAAAACTAAACATAAAACTTCTTGTGGAATAATATGCCTATTGGATTATATACAAACATCGCAATATATCCGGAAGGTTTGGGTTCTGGGTAGAATAAAAAAGAATTTCTTTCTAGCGCATTTAAAAGAAGAAAAAAATAGCTTTTTTATCATATACTTGTTTAACTAAAAATTAATCTTTTAGGTATTAAAAAAATCCATGCTGATGAACAAGGAGCAGTTTCAAGTGTTGAACTCATTGACGGAGAAATATTAACCTGTAATATACTCTTTTCCACAATCGGAAGCGATTTTTTCACCGATTTTCTAAAAGGTTCTGGAGTCGATTTAGGGGAAAGTGGCCCAAAATGATCGCCTCGGGCAAAATGATCCCTTACTCTTTTAAACAGTATATAAAGCGCCATCTATGTCTTTCTTGTAAAGTTATAAAGCCCGGCGTTCGACGTATCTGATACATCCCAACTGTTGTTGCGCGAGCACGTGTTTTGTGAAAAACGTATGTTTTTTAGTTTTTGGTCCATTTGATCTAAGGTAAGTGTTATTATAATCTCGATTTATTTGTAGTAAATCTTTTTAAAAAACAAAGTAACCGTCTTTATTGCATGCACTTAGCTTCTAGATTGTTAGTTAGGACGTTTGTTTGCCGTTATTGAAAACTCATGAAAAAAATATGGCGGATAAACTTGAGGTGCCATTTTGGGTAAAATGATCCCCCAAGGGATCATTTTACCCGAAAGGGATCATATTGCCCATTCTTTTTACATAGTGTCCTTTTTCTTTTAGGTAGATTTCACTATGGTCCAAAATTATAAGCGAAAATCTCAGAGGCAGTCTTGGAATGGTACTGCTATGTCTAAAGCTATAGAAGCTGTAACAAACGGCATTAAATTTAAGGCAGCGGCAAAGCAATTTAAGGTTCCTGTAGTGGCTCTGAAGAGACGTGTTAAAGGTTGCAGCGTTCTGGGGTTAAATTGATAAATTTAACTACCCAGAAGTGCTACAAGTGCGCGGCAGCTTTTCGCCAGGAGCATTTATGGGCCGTAGGTTTTTTAATTTTCCCTTTTCCTCTTCTTTGTTTAGGTTTTCCAAGGCACTAGGGCGCCACTGAGTTTTTATTAAAGAAAAATACCCTTACAGCTTAATAAACTCAGAACTTAAGCTGATATTTGATTTAAAAAAAAGTGTTATAAAATTCTTTGCATGTGTTTTAGCAGGCAATAAAACAAACCATTCCCCAAAATAAAATATATTTACTCTTATTTTAGAAAAGCTTGTCGACAGCTAGAAGGATTTGGTCATTAATAAAATAATACCTACTTGAACATATGGGTAGTAGATACTTAAATTAAATTACAGTATGAAAGGTTATCAAATATTTTTAGTACCATTTTGGCAAGTACAGTTTAGTAAATATAAAATATACACCCTGCTACAAACAGCCTAGTAAAACAGATAAGGTAAATCATCAGGTAACGCAACGAGGGTAGATACCAAAAAAAATCATGATTCTTTTCGCTACGCCCTAAAGAAAATGATACAAAACTTACCAAAACTGTTTTATACACTCTATTAAGTCAATATTCACTTGATAAGCCGCATGGTACCAAAAAAATATATATACAATTTTATATTCATCAGTAATCAAAAACATAATACGGCAGATTTAAAATAGGGGTAATTACGTAATAATATTACCTCTAAATACTTATTTTTACAAAATTTACATTAGTCCACAGGAGACTTTATACTGCGATGCTTTAAATAAAAGGGATTATGTAATAATAATAAATTCATAAATTAACATTTTATATATGCAGTTATAACCAAAAATCGGCGTACAGGCCTTACCCAGAGACAAAATGGAGTACAATCCACCGTAGCACGCGGAACTGAGTGCTTAGGGTGACTATCCTGACGGAGGAGGAAAGCTCTGAAAAGCTACCTTTCTAGATGTGGATCGGCATGGTCCCAAGGTTGTATCGAGGTGATGCGGCTGGACCACCTGGAGTAAGTACCCCTTCAGACTCTATGGTGTTGACGATAGAAACTCATGAGAAGCCACATACATAGGGTTGCATCCACCATGAAACATCCTTTCAATTGTCGAAAATTATTCCTTTACCCGGAAAAAACCCTGTAATACAACAGTACAAATCACTCCAAGAAATTCGGGGAGAATAAAAGCTTTGCTTTCCTCATCCCCATTGGAGGGTCACCAAAATGAAAAAACGACCATTGTGACTTTTGTCACAATCACAAACTATAACTAACTTCAATCTATAAAACGAGGGTTATAACTAACGGCCCTCTCTTGCCAAGACTCTTTGGCCAAGATTGTCCCTCACGACCACCTTGTCCTTCCTTAAATTCACCCCAAAAACCTCCCACGGCATCAATTTCTTGCCCCTCACAATTGGAACTCCATGTGTCACATTGGACCAATCAAAGCATTCGACGTCAGCCCGAATGTGCGCCGTTCAAAACTCGGCCTCTACATAATTATATTTTGGTTGTTCCCAAAAGTAAACACGATGTTTTGAAATGGCAATCATATTAGGAAATAAGAAGAAAAGAAACGGAAGATTCTCTGGACGTGCAGACACTGTAGCCTTAGAAAAACAAAGTATTCACTTCGTTAATTAGGATTAGTAATCAATTATTAATTAGTATTTTATTTTAGTTTACAATTAATCAAAATATACTATATACAGTTAAAATGGGAGAAACGTGCTACAAGAATAGGAATTTTTTTATCAGGGCCAGTCGTTGCGTAGTTCTTAAAGTACACGCAATAATATAGGTAATATTCTTAGGAAATGCTAAATTAAACAATGAATACAATACTGTAAATTGATCTTTTAGGGTGTATCAACTCAAGTGCAGAAATAAAATTAAAACATTCTGGACCCGCACAACATTGTGGGGTTGAACTATATAGAATAAAATAGGATGCTAAGTTGCATAACCTACATCCTTGTAAAACATAAATGCTTGTTATTTGTGTAAGAAATTAATAATTTAATAAAATAAGATTTTATGAGGTATTTAGTGTTTGCCTTAAAGTAATGTCAAAATTTTCTACAAAATCATCTTCACCATCTTGTCAAGAAAACCAAATGCACTAAAAGGTAATTTCAAAAACAATGTAGCATTTGAAATGCTACAAGGTGTCAATAAGTATGCAACTAATAACCTAAAAATGTTGGGCAGCAAACAAACCGTTTTTAAAGGTTTAATAAACATAAACAATAAGGTTTAATAACATTATTTTTAGCCAGATATTTGAGACTTTCCTAACTTTTGTTTTCGTTTTAAATAAGACAAGCCGAAATAGACATTTTTTATTTGTTTTTCGATAAGGGGTTGCTTTATTTTTTTACTTAAGTTTATCAGTATCTGTATTTTTGTCCAAATAATAAAAGTTCGTGACTTTTTCGCGTTTTTAATTTACTATAAGCATTTTTCAATTTATATTCCACATGGGATCATTTTACCCAAGTGGTTGGGCAAAATGGTTACTTTACAAGTAACTACTTTTTTAACAATTTAATTTTTTTTGACTTCTATTTTCAAACTTTGTATATGCTGAACTATTGACAAAACGTATATGTATTTACAAAAAATTATAACAAGGGTATATCGTAACCTAACGTGCCCCTAAAACTTATTTTTCGTTAGGGGGATCATTTTGGGCCACCCTCCCCTAATGCCTGATGGTTCTATAGAGACTAACGAGTATATGCAAACAAATATTCCAAATGTTTATGCAGGCGGTGATATAGCCTATTCACCCGTATGGTCTTATAATAATCAAAAAGTTGCTATTGGTAAGTCATCGTATTGGAAAAACGCATAGTTCTTTTAGTTTTAATAATAAACAGGTCGATTTTGCATTAATTTCCTGCCCTTAAGAGTACTATAAAGTGAAAATTATCGACATTTACAAATTTATTTATATATTAGTGCGTCACAGTTTATTTTTCTATTTAATAATAACAACAAACATTTTTTTATTGCATAAATCGTTTAAGGAAGTCATTACAAACCCAAAAAAATATTTTGAAGAAAATTACTAGGATAATTTAGCTACAAAAATGTTTACTTTTCGGTATAATTTATTAAAATTTAAAAAGCAGCCACATTTGTCCTTGAAAAGTGACGTCAGGAGATCAGCAAAAATCTACATGTTAACGTAAAGCTTAACCTAAAGTCGAACAGGTTTGATTTTCTCGAAAACCGAGGGAGAGAAATCGAATTTTTTGGGTTGATAGAGGAATAGTTCAACTAGCTTCGGTAAAAAATTCAGTTATACAGGATGTTTCGTTTCGGAGCTATTAAACGTCAAAGTCGAAATTTCCGCGATTTCCGTTGAAATCGGGTACAGGTCGCAAATGTGAATTAAATCGATGTAAATTTTCGGAGGTTGTAGGGGATCCGGAGCTTCAGAACTCCACTGAAACTGGTGAGGATCAGAAAATGGCAAGTAATTCTTTTGAATTTTTTTAGGTCGAAAAATGCCATTTCCAGACCCCTCTCGACTCGAAAACAAAACGTCAGATCGAAAAACGGATTTATAAGGGAAACTTTAAAATCTCAAATACTTTTTTTGCAATACATTTACCTAAACCTAAAATCACTGGAAAATGGAAATATTTGGAAAAACTGGAAATTTAGATTTTTGACCCAAATATTTCGCGGTTTTTAATTTTTGTGGGGTCAAAATGGTTCAAATTAAAATCCCATATACGTCATCGGAAAGAGCTCGTCAAAGTATGTGTTATCCATATTTCCTAATTTCTTCATTCTCTATAGGAAGGGAGCAATCGCCGATTAAATTTCGATTTTTTACTTTTTGTGCCCTAGACATCGGTACATTTGAATCACTCTGTATTTTTCCTATCTATTTTTCCCCAATTTTTCAACACTATCTTATAAAGGGATAATCACACTGTAAAATGAATACCGAATGGGTCATCCAGGAGCGTATTTAGGGGGTAAAAATCGGATTTTCTTGATTTTTTTCCGACAAATCCTATTCTTAACCGACTTTATTCCACACTATTTACCCTATTTAGTGATTCTTTTTAGGTTTATTTTATCCACTAATTATCTAAGAATACCTCCCACTAATTTAAATCGCTTATTTTTTCGGTAAAGTTATAAATAAAAAGGTTTATTTGCATCGGGGACATCTAAAATATGAAAATTTTTGAATTTATTTTCCAAGATTGCCATGAAAATAAAGAATTGCAGTTTAGTTACTTGAAATTATTAAGATGATATGTCAAAAATGCCAATGTTTGTTGCAAAATTGAAAGGTTCCTGGACCAAGTTCGGCTTAAAGTATACATGAATAAGATTTTAGGAACCTTCTACTTTAAGTGCAGGGATATTTCATTGGATGAGTTACGCATTAAATGCCATTTTTATTGAGTTTTCGATGACTCCACAACACTGGAATTCGCCATGTACTCATGATGAGTCATAGGTTCAGTTTTGACGACAGCCAATGGGATCACGTTTTACAAGTTTCGAAATTCGCGCGAAAATTTGCAGTTTTAAATCCTTTTTTTTTTGTTAATAAAGACAAAAATAAATGGATAACAGCAACCGCCATGAACATTTAACTTATGTAGAGTATATAAAAAAATATATTTCAGATTTATTTGGGTTATATGCATATTCCCTATTGTTTCAACACTCAGTGTCTTCGTCGGATGGTTGGTATAAACATTCATAATAGTTTATACCAACCATCCGACAAAGACACTGTGTCGAAACAATTATCATGTTTTAAGAATAAAAATTTAGTGAAGATTTAAACACGTTTGTTGTTAATTAAATGGATCTTCATCAAGTAAAGGATACATCAATGCAATGTTTGATTTTCTTCATTTTCATGGAAAAATTATGTAGGTTTTGATGTCGCTCTTAGTCTATTAAGTTTCCAACAATTTGCCAGTATTTTATTTATTTTGTTTCATTAGGTTACTATGGTATGGCCCATTCTCATGGCAAGCATGCCGCACTAAAAATGCTTAATAAACCTCAAGCTATTCAAACCGCTCCATACTTTGCGGCTATGCTTTTTGGTAAAGGTTTTCGAAATGCTGGTTATGGGCAATATGATGATATAATTTACGCTGGAGATGTTGACAATTTAAAGTTTATGGCATACTTCCTAAAAGATGAGGTTGTTTCGGTTACTTCTTGTGGTAAGGATAATTATTGTAATAATAGTTACATCAATTTAATTTTTCATGAAGCTTGTGTTTTCGACATTTTAAATAAAATGTCAAAAATCCTTAACGATATCACTGCAGATTAGAATTTTACAAGAGGTCAAGATAAAAAAACATTTTGTTGCAAAAATCTCTAAAAACACGTGGCATGAAAATAAAAAATGGAACTTTGCGGTTTCAAATTACGTTATTTTTCAACATAATCCCCTGTCACCTCGATACATTTAGACTAGCGATGATCTAAAACCTCTATGCTTTGATAGAAATCAGACCTGTCAAGCTCCTCGAAATAGGCATCCACAGTTTAATATCGTCGCCTGTTAAAGATGTCGGGCCTGCTAGGTATTTTTTAGGCGCGGAAACAGGTGGTAGTTCGACGGTGCTACTAAGTATGGCGAATAAGGCGGGTGTCAAAGCCGATTACACTCGTATGAGGCCGTGCATTATTTTGATGGAAAATTTTTCTTCTTGGCTAAACCAGGACGCTTTTCAGTAACTGTTTGCTTTAATGTATCTAAAAGACTTGCATAGTATTCGCCTGTGATGGTTTAGCTTTCTGGAAGGTAATCAGTTAGAAGAATACCTTTTGCATCTCAAAAATGGAAGCCATTACCTTTCCCGCCGATGGACCAACCATTGCCTTCTTTGGGGAAGGAGAACCACTGCTTAGATTGTTGTTTTGTTTCTGCTGTGTAATGGTGGATCAAAGTTTCATCTGTGGTGATAAATCGGCGCATAAAATTCACTTTGCCTTTAGAAAATCCTTCAAACACTCACGAGAAATTTGATCCACCATGGGCAGGCACCCACCTCACTGACAGCTTCTTCTTGCCCAACTGTTAGTTCAAAATGTACGTTACGCATTCTTTTAATAGACAGGAGGTGTTTGCAGCCTCCGCTATCTTAGATATCTTCAACCGACGCGAAGATCTTTTAACACCACAGTATGCACCTTTTCAACAATTTCTGGTATAGGGGCGGATTTTGGGGGTCCACTAGGTACATCTTAACACTTGTACTTAAACGTTTAAACTCGCGAACACATTTATCAGCAGTGGAAAGTGAAGGAGCAGAGTCCATCTCACCATTCTTTATATCATTATAAATGTCGATTACTAATTCGATTACGTTTTTACGTAAATTCGATTTACGTAAAAAAAATCGTTTCTGTATACAGGGGGGTAAAAAGCCTCAAAAATATAGACTTAATCTTAGAGTAAACTACCTTTACTCTTCATTTTAAAGAAAAATGCCACATTAAAAAGTTACTTAGAATTACTTTTTAGTTTGACGCAAACACGGTAAACTTTGTATATTTATTTCACTCAAAATATAGGTTTCTGCTTCTTTCCAAAACTTTTGGCTTGTATGGGTACAGTATTATATTTTCTTTGGGGGCCCAGGACGCCAGATGGAACAAATTTGACGACTACCACAGCATTCAAATCTTCTAAATTTATAGCTAGATTTGGTGGAAACCATGTCTAAAAAATACAAATACAACAATAAACTTGCGATCATATTTAATGTTAACAGTTTTTTAACAATACGTATTGGCTGAGTATAGAGTAGCCAAGAGAGATTTACAAATAAACACACGTATTATTGCAAAGGTTTTTAGATTTGTTTTACTTACCATAAAACATTGGAACATTGCAAAAGATCTATCATTTTTGGAGGTATACTTAGTTGTACAAGCCAACACACAGAATGATAGCATAACCAAACAGGCTGCAAGCTTAAACGACTATTCAACGTACAAAAACCAACCGCAACAGTAAGTAATGAAGTAATATTTCAGCCAACAATAGAACCCATTGAATTAATATTTGATATTATTTCTCTAATACCTTATGTGTTTTATCGGAGTGTTTATTTTAATTGAAACGATATAAGGATTATTGAATTAATTTTGACATTTTTTGTTTAAACGGTAGTTCTTGTTCGATTAATAAAATATATTGTAATGTGAATCACACCGCCTATTTTTCGCCCAATTATATTTAAGCATTCA
Organism: Philopedon plagiatum; assembly: GCA_963971165.1. Taxonomy (NCBI): domain Eukaryota; kingdom Metazoa; phylum Arthropoda; class Insecta; order Coleoptera; family Curculionidae; genus Philopedon; species Philopedon plagiatum. The sequence continues at coordinate 99,317,074 of OZ020193.1, forward strand.
AATCAAATAGTTTGATTTTTTGGCTCTAACAAGTCTACACTTCAAGAAATAATAAAAATTTATTGGTTTCCAATAGTATTTGGGTCATTGAAATAATGGCAATAGAGTTTTCAGTATAAATACTTTTGAACTCCAATAATAAGTCTATATTTAAAGCAATCTTTTTTTTAGGTTATTTCAATGATGTGTTGTTGAGACAATATTCTTTAATATTACCAATATGACAGTGGTCAAACATAATACTATTATTGAAAATAGCATAGCAGTTTTTTCCGTGTAGCTGAAACTTGTTGACATTAAAAAAAAGGTTAAAAATCAAAACGCAAACATCCATTTCAGTGACCGCCGAGCCTCTAATTTACTAACACATCCAGTAAGATGGTCGCACCAATTACTATCCCACTAACTGAACACAACTACACAGTATTATAAAATTATAACCAATATTCTTTTATTACAGCAGGAAATTTTGTCAAACGAAAACATTATTCTGTGAAATACAAAATGTGTGCAAGGATGCCCAAAACGGACACCTGAAACTTGTTTTCGAACTTTGACGAAGACGAACGACTAACAATCGTGATCAAACGTGTTCTAATTAGTTAGGTTTGATGGCGGCGTTTTTGAAAGTAGTGAAGTAATTTAGCGTTCTGTTTAATAACATTATAAATAAATATCTAGAAAGCGTTGTTATTACTTAATATCGATTTAACTGTATATGATATACGTGGTTTTATTTTGTTTGTCGGGAAAAATATATCATATCTTATTTCTTGACAAAATGCAGATGATAATAAAAATGACAAGTTCTTGAAGTTTTAAATTTGCCTCAACTGTCGTACAGGTACTGCTTTTACACACTGTACATGTATTGCATTGTAGCCGTAAGGCTCAAATTATGGAAGTGCTGGCAAAGTTACCAACAAGATAAATTGTATGTCTGGCTTGTATTTCATAATTTTATTTCTAGAGAAATCATTGTCATTTACCTGGTAACTTTGCCAGCATTTGGATAATTTGACCTTTAGTGTCAACTTTGCCAGCACTTCGATAATTTGACCCTTAAGCACCAACTGGCTAATTGCAGCGAAACACTTTAATCTTTTTCAACTATACAATATTTTGCAGACATGGATCCACTGGTCGCACAATTTGCTGAACGGTTAGCCCAAGGCAAAAAACTATACAGAAATGACCTTCGAGATGATCCCTTAGCTTGGAGTAAATTATAGTGATCTACATTGTGTGGCTTATGTTCTGTGTTGTTACAAGTAACAAAACTACAATACGATATTAAAAACATATTTTTGGAGAAGTTTATACATGAAACTTTATTTATACACGTATACCTATAATGTATTTATTATTTGCAGTATTACAAATAAAACAATTTTATATTTATACAAATCCTAATTTATTTCGTTAGAATAGCAAAATACACTTTTTTAAAGCTTATGGGGTCGCTCGGGTTTGGTGGCTCTGTATCCTTTAGACCAAATTAGATCTTCTGTTGATACGCTACATTATTATTTACTCATCAATTCCTAAGCTTTTCGCAAAATTAGGATATTTCTGTGGGCGCACTGTAATATATTACGTGGCATCAGAAAAGCCCCTTCGCCTTCGGCGAGTTATTACTATACCCCGGCGGATCGAGAGCGATGAGTCATAAGTCAGGGTCGGAGTGGGTTTGCAATTTATTTTTATTGCATCCTGTATTCCATATTTGAAAAAAAAATGTATATATATATAAGCCGTCGCACAGTCGAAAACGCGGCTAAAATATGAAGGTATTGTTAAAATTGTATGAATGTCAGTACATATACGTTTTTTGGGTCACTGCTTACCAATCTGTTGTTACTTTTTTGAAAAACAAAATGGCGGACGTTTTTATTAAAAATTTCTTGGTAAACCGCTTTTAAAGTTTTTTTGGGTCGCTGCGTACGAATTTGTTGTTACTTTTATGAAAAAATATGGCGGCTTCAAAATGGTGGACATATTAAAAATTTCTTGGGTCGCTGCTTACTAATTTTTATTAGTTTTTTGAAAAACAATCGGGCGGCTTCAAAATGGCGGACATTTTTATCAAAATTTATATACATTCATATAAAAAAGTTCAACAATTTGTTTTAAATTTTTCACAAAAACAAAGGAAATATTAACTAAACTTTGTTTGTTGTTAATATTATATAAATGAAATCATAACATTGAAAAATATAAGGGAAATAAGAAGTTTTTACAATAATTTTCGTGTATTTTCATATAAAATTGTTACTAAAAAACGGGGGAGCAGCTAGAGGCAGCTGGATTTCATTTTATTCTATTACTTAATAATCGATGAACACATCATAACCAATCATTGCAAGGGATTGGGCGAGATTGGTAACTTATCTTTATCTTTGATTGCGCTAGAATTTTTCAATTCTGATAATTTTGGCTCAATCTAGACCTAATTCTTAATGTTCATAATTTTTTTTCAGATTTTTCTGAGCTATCCTCTTCGTGATAAGGGTGGGGGACAGCAATTTGTAAGAGTTTTTTCAAAAAAAAAATGTTTTAAAGAATGCATAAAAAATACATTATATACTGTTGAATTCGTGCTTCAATAAGCTTTCATCTGAAACCGTACACGATGCCCTTGATTTTTTTTTCCACTTCCCAATTTACCCCGTCAAATAAATCCCCAGAATTAAAATTCAACTTTTTGATAATTTTTGCTCAATCTACACCTAATTATAATTATCAATATTCATGATTTTCTCAGATTTTTCTGAGCGATCCCTTTGGTGATAATGGTGGGGGACAGCAATTTGTAAGCGTTTTTTCCCCAAAAAATGTTTTAAAAATTCATCATATATACTGTTGAATTCGTGCTTCAATAAGCTTTCATCTGAAACCGTACACGATGCCCTTGAATTTTTTTTCCATTTCCAAATTTACCGCCAGAATCAAAATTCAACTTTCTATACTTTACGTCTGTAATTGGGCCACCACACTCTATCTCTGTGCTAAATTTCAAATTTTTTACGTCGAATAGTTTCAGAGAAAATCGCCTGTAGCAGACACACCGAAGAGACACCGAAGAGACACCGCTGAGACACCGAAGTTATTCCATAAGTATTCCGTTACACGGAACACTAAAAATAAGGTAAGATTCCAATAATAATTTTAAAGACACATAAAAAATTAAGTAGGGTTTATTACTGATGAAATAAGCCCCAAAAAGTTACACGCTATTTATTTCGGTAATGTAATTTTATTGCAGAACACCTATGATATTTTCCCACGAGCCGCCACTGCAAGCTTCTAAAATAAACAAATAAAGACCTACACGCTACTGGAACCCGCTCTACTGTCCCTTTCCGCACCGCGGCGGTCTCTCGGCCTAACATTACGTCACTGAAATTATTTTTGATCATATACTATAGTTACTTATTAAACACTCTGTATATTTCCATTGTTTCAGTGCGACCTTAGATCAGCATCAGTCGATTTCATTAAATATAGTTTCAAATTAATGAAATTAACATAACCCATTCATATTTGGCGTGTTCCCCTTAGTTTGCGACGTGATTGTTTTAAAAAGAAAATTATATAACCTGATGATTATAGATAAGTAAGATAAGACAACGTGCAATAATTATCATAATGAATACTTAACAGTTATGTTTCGATTCTTGTAGACAAGCTATTTTTGAAAGGATTCTAGATATGTATTATTATTACTTTTATTTATTTTTATTTATAACCGCGTTCGGAAGATTAACAACTGTAAGTAAATTAATACCTTTTTAAAAACAGTTTGTAGAAGTGTTTATTTATTTCAATTACTCGTATATGTACCTCATGGGTATACCGAGGAACATTAATTTATATTATATACGTATTTATATTGAACGCAGAGGCGACTCGTGGGTTTTAAAAATGGCCAAGAGCTATGCTGGGAAGGCCCAGCACGATAAAAATAATTTTTAAAAATACTTTTAAGTCAATTCTTCGATCCTTGAAAGAGGCAAATGTACAAATTATATCTTCATAAAATGGTTGTTTCTTCATCGAATCCACAAGAAGTTCTTTGTCAAGAGCAACGGTGGCCAGAGAAGACAGCCTTTCTTAAAAGATGGTATGGTATTTCTCAATAATACCTCACCTTTCAAGTGTTCTTTAGTATCTCCATGTTTATGCAGCTTTCTTGTATTGTTGAGAAAATCTTCAATCATTTTTCGTTCCAAACAATATGTATTTATTTGAAAAAGTAAACGTGGCCAGCAAAATAATATTTTGCAAAATAATCCTGCTATTAGTTGCTGAAACTTTGAATGGATCTAAAAGCAACAGCTACAAGGCACTTAAGCAAGAAAAGCTTAAATAATATAAAGCTCGAAACGTCCAAGAGCTTCTACCGCACGACTATTTTGATCCGGTTGGGTACCGGTTTCGTGTACCGGTTTCCTGTACAGCAGAGCATGTTTATGTACGCTCTGTTCAGAAAGTCAAGACGTGAGAAAAACATTTATATCCATTTCTGCGAAACAATCCCATTACCTACTACATACAGGCCAAGGTAGAAGGTCGATACGTTAAGCATGCAAACACTCAAAGAAACATAGAATTAGAAAAAAATATTCCATTTCAAATACAAGATATTGATTGTTGGCATTATTAACAACACAACAATACGCCACACACAACAAAGTTCCTGAGCAAAAAAGCAATCTAACCTTTAAACATTTTTCAGGGGTCAACATACAATGTTGCTGTAGTAGAATATGGGCCGAATCTTAATTACAACTTAACCGCAAATGAGAGACTAGCTGCAAATGTCGAAAACTATCTAAGTATAATTGAAGAAACATCAAATAAAGCCAATCAGGTAAAATAATAGTAGGTATCTCACAAAATAGAGTTTTTTTCGGTAGAGCATACATATATATATATATATATATATATATATATATATATATATATATATATATATATATATATATATATATATATATATATATATATATATATATATATATTTATAGGAAGTTTTCTTGGGTATAGACTATCTTTTAAAACAAACATAAAATTTAAAAATTCACAACGTTTCGCACATTGTACTACAATATTGTGCTTCTTCAGGCTTCTTAAACACTTGGAAAGTGTACATTTATATGATTTAAAAATGCTTGTTGTTCGTCAAGGAGTGAAGAATTCTTCATTTCACTAAACATTTCTTTTTCAGTGTATTTTCAGTGTACCTACGTACACTACAAGGCACAGGGAAATTAAACTGTTGTAAGATCTTTTCTTGCCTTTAAATATGTAAATGATCCAGAATACGCACACTTTATCAATGTAAAGCGTAGAAAAGGTTGAATACAGAATAATATAATATAATAATAATAATAATAATAACAAAGTTTATTAGCTACAACAAAGCTATTCAATATAATTTTAAAATATAACATCTAATTTATTCTATAATTCTTCTTTCTTGCTTTTGTTTTGCAGATAGGTAATTTTAATCCATTTTGAATTTTATCGAATAAGGCTTAAATTGCTTAAAATTTTCGTTTTTAATTTTTTAATAAATGATTTTAAACTGCTCTCTTTAATTTCATTACTTAATTTATTATACTCTAAAATACCTTTAAAAAAAATAGAATTTTGGGTTTGTTTTAAATTCCTATGTCCCAAAATGAAATTATTTTTTCCCCTTGTATTGTATTCATGAATTTCATCAAATTTAGTCAAAAAATTGTTATAATAAGGTGCTGATAAATTTAAATTTATTTTATGAATAAAAATAAGAGTGCGGTAAAGTAAAAAGTTCTCTATATTCATCCATTTTAAACTTGTTAACATATCGGTTATTTTAGTGTATTTATCACACCCCAGTATTATTCTCATGGCTCTATTCTGTAGTACTTGTAATCTATTTTTATTCTGTTGTGAACACATATATAAAATTGAACTACAGAAAATAAAATGAGGTAGAACAATTGAATTAAATACTAACTTCCTACTATAAATACTTAAATACTCTCTCAATCTACTTAAAACTCCCAATTTTTTTGATATTTTTTTACAAACATAATCTACATGATCATTAAACTTTAAATTTTTATCATATAATTAAGTAAGTAAGTATTTAACTTTATTTACAACTTCAACAATTTCATCATTTATTTTGAAATCCAAATTTTTTGTCTTAAATTCATTATATTGTTTTTCAGAACCTAATAATAAACATTTAGTTTTATCAATATTAATTTTAAGCTTATTTACACTCATCCATTTATATATATTATTTAATTTTATATTCATTTTCTGTGTCATCAAATCAAAATCCTTATCAGACAAGTAAATTACTGTGTCGTCTGCAAAAAAATGGAATTTAAAATCTCCCAAAATATTAATCAAATCATTTATATAAATTATAAAAAGTAAAGGACCAAGTATACTACCCTGAGGCACACCAACATTAATTTCTTTTTTTTTTTGAAACATATTCATTACATTTTACTACCTGCCACCTATTTATTAAGTAATCTTTAAACCATGTATATACTTCTCCACATAAGCCATATTTTTTTAACTTTTCTAATAATTTTTCTCTATCAATAGTTTCAAACGCTCGTTTTAAGTCCAAAAAAATAATAGCCACCATATTACCCTTATCAACAGATAATTTCCAGTCATTTAGAACATACTGTACAGCACTTTCACAACTATATTTTTTTCTGAATCCTGATTGAAATATTGATAATAATTTATTTTCTTCTATATAACTTAATATTTGATAATAAACTGCCCTTTCCAAAATTTTTTCAACTGCTACTAGAGTATTGATTGGTCTAAATTCTTCTGGTCTGTATGTATTTTTAACTTTTCTTATTGGTGTAATTGTAGTTACTTTTAATATTTCTGGTACAATACCTAATTTTAAACTAGAGTTTATTATATCTAAAAGTGGTGCTGATATTTCATTAAAATTATTTTTTAAAAAACTTATTGATATATCATCTGAACTGGATTTGTTTGAAAAACTAAATATTATCTGTTTTAAATCATGTATATTCAATAAACTAAATTTTTCAAATTTCATATTACTGTCCTGATAATCAAATTTGTCTTTATAATTTTTTATAGACTGGATAATTTCATTTATGCTTTTTATAAAAAAATTATTAAAATTTTCTGCAATCTCAATGTTTGAATTTTTAACGATTCCATTAAAACTTATTTCCTTATATTCCTCCTCCTTATTTTTTAATATAAAAGATTTCAAAGTTTTCCACATCTTTTTTGAATCATGTTTACACTCATCCACTTTGTTATTAAAAAAATTTTTTTTTTCTATCCTAATTCTTGAAACTATAATATTTCTATATCTTTTGTATTCATTCCAGTCGTTGTCAAGTTTGGTAAAACTAAATTTTTCATAACACGCATTTCTGTATTTAATTAAATTTACAATTTCTTCACTAAAATGAAATTTAGGTTTCGTATGAAATTTAATTTCTTTTTTTGGAGAAAAATTATCTAAAACTTCTTTAATATTGTTTATAAAAAATTCACATTTTTTATTAATACTTGGTTCATCATAATTATATTTTAAACTACTTAAATTATTTTTAAAACTCTGAGTATCATTTATTTTCTGACGAACAATAATGTTTTTTTTATTGAAACAATTTTTTGAAATAACAGTTTCAATAATACAATGATCAGAAATAATATGGCTTATAATACTACGTGTAATGTATTCTTTTTTATTTGAAATTACCAGGTCAATAATAGTTGCACTATTTGCTGTTAAATGTGTTATTTCATTGACTAGTTGATATAATCCACTATCGTTTAGTATATTTTTTAATTTATTTGTGTAAAAGTCGTTACTATTCCAGTTTATATTAAAATCTCCCAAAATTAATATATCATTTTTAATTAAAATCCCACAACTTTCATACCATTCTACAAAAAAATTTAAAAAATCTGCATGAGAATAATTTGGAGAATGATAAATTCCTACCAAAGTATAAGATTTTTTTACAGTTTTAATTTCAATTTGCAAAAACCATAAATTATTTTGAATAATTTTGTGAAAAATCTTTTTAAAATGTATATCCTTTCTTATATAAAATATTACTCCCCCTGTATGACGACTATTTGAATTTAGTCTTTCTAGATTATAATTACCTATCTGCAATTCAAAATTTTCTATTTCTTCTGTTATATGTGTTTCTGTTAAACAAACAACTATTGGCTTCTGGATATTCATATAACTTGAAATTTCATCTAATTTTCCCAAAAGTCCTTGAATATTTAACAAAAATAATTTTTCCCTTTTATTTTCTTCATTTCTTAAGCTATTTTTATTTGATTGCTATTCGTTTTTTCTCGCATTTTCTAATTTTCTTATATACACTTGACAGGTTTTCTCAAAAGGCGTGTGTTTTGTATTTAAATTCAACTTAAATTTTTGATTCAACTCTTCACAGTTAGGACACCGAATATTATCTGTTCCACTTGTACAGTTTTGACTCAAATGACCCTTATTTCCACATTTTAAACATACTGCTTCTTTAGTACACTTGTTAGATTTATGGTTAAAACCAGCACATTTGTAGCAACGTACTAAACTAACATGTTCATATACTGAACATATTGATAAATCAATACATAATAAGCCATTTTTTATAATATTATAATAAGTGGTTTTATCACACTCTATTATTGCCATATACCTATTTACCATTTTGCTTATTTTTAGAACATTTATCTCTGAATCTTCCTTAACACAGTTATTTTCTAACTTAATGTAATTTAAAATTTCTTCTTTGGTAAAATTTCTTTCTATTCCTACAATTTTAATTTTAAACTTTTTTTGTTCTACACTTATCTTATAATTGTTTCCTATATTTTTCCTACTAATTTCTTCTATTTTTCTTGTTTCTTCTTCATTTGCACATTTTAATATTAATCCTCCATCTTTTGTTGGTCTTATATATGGAATTCTAATATTAAGTTCTGCTGGTTTTAGAAATTTCTTAACGTCTTCTTTGGTTTTACTTACTTCTTGTTTGTTGTTTGGTCTTATTACTAAGGCTTCCACATTACTATTATTTAAATCTGTATTGCTATTATTTTTCTTTAATATTTCACTATATGAACAGTTCTGTTTAATATTTTCCCCATTGTCCTTCAAAAAATCGATTTTTTCTCTTAATAACGTTACCTTTTCTATAAGTTCATTTATAACGATGTCCTTTGCCTTAATCAATTCATCCTTAGTTCTAATAATTTCTTCATACAGTACAATACCATTATCATTTAGTTTTTTATCAGTTATTTTCAGTGGCGGCTCGCCAAGGGCGGCAGGGTCGGCAGTGCCGACCCAGTAAAATAGAGAAAAATGGGCAGTAATAAATCTCTCATTCAATATTTAAAATTTCTATATTTTCAATTTTAACTATTTTTTTAAAACAATGGTTCAGTTATTCACCTTTTAATTTACCTGTTTATTTCTATTTACAAACTTATGCACTCTTTCACCGGTCGGTCATCGCCATATTAGGCAATGACTACGGCCGAAAGTAATAATAGCCGGTCTTCTCACAGATTACAAACGTCCACTGCGGCATGCCGCTCTAGAAATCTACCTAAACAGGCAACCAAATATACATTATTAAAATATTCAATACTATTCAATAGGGGGTTTCAAGTGGCCGTTGCGGCAGATTTAGAACTGCCGCAGGTTGCCAATTTGCGCACTTTTTCATCCATGGAAAATTTATTTGGGTTTTAATACAATACAATCAAGTTAAAAAAAACTTGTTTGTACTTCTGGAATAATAGAAAATATTAATTTAATTACAATTTAATACGTAGTGTATATTATTGAATGTTTTTTTTGTGATGTGGTTTAGATTTTTAATGTTTATTTTCTTAAAATTATATTTTCAACGGTCACAAGAACCATGATGATGCGATATTGGCAACTGCGGAAATTTGTTTTGATGGGGGTTGAGGGTGACAATCTGACAGTAGTGACAGTGCATCCTGTGCGTGAATTGATTGGTATTGATTTAATCTGTTTTTTGCTGATTTTATGTACTTTCGGTACCATTTTCGGCATTTTCCTTAGTGTGAACACTTGATTTAGTGCCTAAGTAATTTAGTTATTGTGTGTTACTGTCTTGTGCTGTGCCGTGCGTACTTACCTTTAAACATTTTAAGTGATTTTTTGGCGGCTCGAAAAATTTGGTAAAGTAAGCGTAACAGCGTAAGTATTTAAAAAATGGAGGGAACCGCTTCAAATGCAGCTCATACTGTAAGTATTACCAAAAGTAAAGATATTGTTAATGAACTTTTATCGCAAGACTTTGCATCGCTACCGTATGACGAAAAAATTATTGTAAAAAACAATGGCCGTCCAACGCCTAAAATGGCTTCATTAATAAATACTGCGTCTGGCGGGAAAGGTCCAAATAGATCATTTAATGTAAACTGGTATCAAAAATACCAATGGCTTACTGGAAGTGAAGCCAAAAATAAACTTTTTTGTTGGGCGTGTCTACTTTTCTCTAAAAACAACATTGGACAAAATCAAAATCCTTGGAGTAGAAGCGGGTATGATAATTTGAAAGATTTATTTAGGGCACTTCAAAAACACGATGTATCAAAAGAGCACACGTATAGCCAATTAAAATTAGATTTATTTGGTAAACAAAATATTTACACGGCTTTAAATACCGCTGAACGCGAGAATATTAAACAACATAATGAAGCGGTTAAAAAAATCACGCTCTCTTGCGACGATTAATTGATATAACCATTTTCCTTGGAACTCAGGAGTTACCATTCAGGGGCCACGATGAGAGGGTAGATAGTTTAAATCAGGGAAATTATAAGGAACTTGTAAATTTACTAAAAGCTTACGATCTAGAATTTCAGGAGTTGTTGTCAAATTCAAAAACATTTAGCGGAGTTTCCAAAACCATTCAAAATGAAATAATTGAAAGCATAAGCCATGTTTTGAATAATACGATTGAAAATGAGCTTAAACAAGCATGCTGTTTTTCTTGGCAAGTAGATGAAACTACAGATATATCGTGTTGTTCTCAGTTATCCATTGTTGTTAGGTATGCACTAAATGGCGAAGTTTACGAGAGATTTCTGGGATTTTGGGATGTGAGTAAAAGTCACAAAGCGGAAGATATTTTTACTGTTTTGAAAGACAAATTTTCAGATTTTGATCTGCCCAATAAATTAGTTGGTCAAACGTACGATGGCGCGGCTGTTATGTCGGGGGAACTAAACGGGCTACAAAGTAAAGTTAAAAGCATTGCTCCGCAAGCTTTATTTACTCACTGTCATGCCCACCGGCTAAATTTAGTTTTGCAAGATACTTGTAAAAAAATTAAGGAATGTAGAATCTTTTTTGCCAACTTAAGCGGATTTGCGGCTTTTTTTTCAAATTCCCCAAAAAGAACCCACGTTTTAGAGCGCATTTTAAAAAAGAGACTACCAAGTGTTTGCCAGACACGATGGAATTTTAAATCCCGACTAGTGACTACCGTAGCAGACTTCCGCGGACAGCTATTAGAAGTTTTTGAAGAAATCATTAATGGGGATGATTTTGAAAAAGACGCTATCTCAGTACGAGAAGCTGTCGGTTTAAAATCCCTATTAAGCGATTTTGAGTTTAATGTGTTATTAAGCGTTTTCAAAAAAATTTTTATTCATACGGATGTAGTTTTTGAAATATTACAGAATCAATCTACCGATATTGTTTACTCTCAAAGAAGAATAACAAAACTCATAGAAACCCTTAAAACATATCGTCAAGAAGATTATCACTTAGAATTTATATTAAGTGATATTAAAGATCTCTTAGACGTCGCGGAGCTCCCCATAAAAAGACAGAAACGTAGCGAATCAAGCGAAAATCCGTATAGGCGTCTGTTTTTTGAAATCATTGATACTGTAATTATGCAATTAGAGACTCGCTTTGCAAATTTTGAACATCTAAAGTTCTTTAATCTTTTTGAGAAAACTAAATTTGCAGATTTCGCTACAGATTTTCCCAAGTACTTAATGGATAGTTTATTAACATGTTATCCCACCTTTTTTAATAACACAAAATTGGAAAATGAATTAAGAGTATTATATGCGGATCAAGAAATATTTGGAAATTGGGAAAAGTTACTTGAAATGTATATATGTTTATTTATTCAAACCAGCTGACAAACACTGTTCCCGAAATGTTTAAATTGGTTTCTTTAATTCTGTCTTTAGCGCCAACATCGGCATCAAATGAGCGCGATTTTTCGTGCTTAAAACGTATTAAAACTTACTCGCGTAATACTATGAAGCAAGAACGGTTAACCAATTTGTCGTCAATCGCAATAGAAAAATCTTTATTGAAAAAAATACAGAAAACACAGGAATTCTACGATGATGTTATTTATCATTTTGCTACGTCAAAAAATAGACGAATGGAATTAATTTATAAACATTTATAAAATTTCAGAATTTTCAAAGTTAATCTCTATTGTATTAACACAATATACCTACACAGAAAACAAGTGATCTTAAAATTAGGGATATTACTCATGGAACTATGCTAACATCACCGTATTCTTAAATTAAGTCCTCCTACTTTTGAACCAAGACCGCTACTCTTGAATTAAGATCATCGTCTTTGTTCAAGAACACGATGTTCTTAATTTGGGAATACATGACTTTGATTCTCTTGGTGTTTTATTAATGTCAATGTAATCTTAATTTAATATCACTTTTTTTTTGTTTGCAATGTAGCTAAAAAAAACAAATAAATATACCCAAAAAAAAACACAAAATACATAAAGAAATATTTAAAAAAACTTAGGCCCTTAAAAACCTATTGCTCCTATGATGACACACATGAAAAAAATATTAGGTATATATTTTTTCATACTTTCTGAGGGGCAAAAACCCAGTAAATCCTTGAGTTTGTCAGATTAAAATTTTGCCGACCCTGTTGAATAACTCACGAGCCGCCACTGGTTATTTTACCATTCATTTTTGAAGTATCTGTCATTTCACAATTTTTTTTTAAATTTCCATCTTTAGAAGTACCGCTTTCACTTGAACTATTATTTTTCTCTGTTTTTTTTCTTGTTCTCTGGCTCATCAGTAAATTTCAGAATAATTTCTTTTCAAAAATTACTTTTTTTAAAGTTTTTGATTTTAGAGAAAATTTAATCTGACAGTAGGTACCAGTACAATAATAACCAGTTTTCAGTATTTCGTCAACTTAATAGAAAAACCTAGTAGATCGAATAATTGGAAAATCGATAACTTATTAATAAATTAAATAGAAAAAGGTTCTACTACATTAGTTCTGATTATGAAGCACTAAAAATTACACAACAGTTTCCACATTTTTTAGACTTTGGATCTAATTGTTTTTCCCGAATCAACTCTCATGTACTTAAATGCTTTTCCGGAGACTGCAGCTCAACTACCGCCATCGAATGATGTTATATTATGTAATTTATCCAATAACAGTTACGCAACGTTTTTAAAAGATTTTTCATGTGCAGCTATTCAGTACAAAACGACGATCGTCATAAACTTTACAGAAAAGGTAATGTGTCCGATGGGGAGCCTTGATAACTGTACAGATCCGGTATTTTATAATACTAACGTTGCCTTTGGTTCCGATGGTACCATTATAGCAAGGTAAAATACATTTAGAAGTATATAATGTGCGATTTTTTTCTATAACCTTTCGCTATTTATCGATAAACTATTACTCAATTTTTTAAAAAAAGCTCCGTTTTTCAGGTATTGTACATTTTGTTGTTTAAGCACGTTATTTACTTAATTTTTGCTTAGTAATTATTGCCAGTTTTCTTAATAATCACTTTAGTAAGGGATTCATATCATTAAAATAAGAAAATATTAGGTTAATCGAGGTCCACAAGACCACAAGTCAGATCCAGGATGTCCAACACTATTTTTAATGGTTTTAAATCCTTATAGATATCGAAAATGGAACCTATTCGGAGAATACGGTAAAAGCAGACCAAATACGCTTGACCTACCTGTACTTCAGATAAAGAATACATCTTTTGGAATGATGACGTGCTTTGATATACAATTTGGAGTTCCAGCATTTAATCTTACCCAACAAAAGCAGGTGAAAAATATTATATTTCCTTTAAACTGGATTGCTGAATTACCATATTTAACAGGTAGTGTATACTCATGAAACAAATATAATATAATAATAAACTGATTGTTGTGACTTGAATATGTATGGTGGCGTTTCTATAGCACCCTGGATAACCACTATGCGTGAAGGCTATGAACCTGTACCCTTGGTTGTAGATGAACCATATTCTCAAAAACATGTATCACTATGCGATCATGTTTTGTACTTGAACATTAACAATACTTTTTGTTAAAGATGCTTTCTCTTTCACCACGGGTAGAGCCTTAGCAAAATTGTAATGTTTAACTCCATACATAAGCGAATTCTAATTGATATTCCTGCAAAATAATAAAAATATATTTTTTGTTTTATAGCACTGCAAGTCCAACAAATGTGGGCACAGGAATTTGATGTGGTGCTCCTGGCTGCTGGAGCTAGTGTGCCAGATGCTGGTGCTGGTGGTTCTGGAATATTTTTTGGTAAGTATAAAATATCTAGGTATTGAATTGATGTAGCCTTTACTTGATGAAGATCCATTATAAAACTATTTAAAAATATCAACAAACGTGTTTAAATCTTTGCTAAATTTTTATTCTTAAAACATGACAATTGTTTCGACACAGTGTCTTCGTCGGATGGATGCCAATCATCCGACGAATCCATACGATGGAACAGTTACGAGAGCTTGGCTGCCTTTTGGTTGGGGTATTATTAGCTAAGACAGGTAATTTGCCCTATTGACTGTTTGTTTATTATCTTTTAGGAAATAAAGGATCTTTAGACAGTGACATATTGGCTAAACATGATACAAAAGTTATGTTTCAGACCGTAACAACAGATTTAGAAGAAGAACATTCCAATGGTAATTCTAATGATGAGTCTGATGAAACTACTGATATGTTGGCATCGGAAATGGATGATTTTTTCATGTTAGTGGATCCCTCTATAATAGGTAGCAAACTTTTCCTATTCGCGTTATCGCTACAGACGACTTAAAGAAGTTATTTAGACAGAATAAGCATAAAATAAAATTCTAATTTCCCTTATGAATTTAAAATGAATTGCTTTAAAGTAAATACCATTTGGAAGCACTACATATTTTATGGAAAGCTCAAACACCAGCATGAGTTCAACTAAACAGAGTTTAATCCAACCTGATACAACCGGGTATTAAGAAACTAAATTGCATTTTTGCACAACTTTTAACAAAAATTACAGGTATAATAGCTGTAGGGTACATAACACAGATATAATGCCATATTTTTTAGACCACAACTCCGTAGTTTTGGACACTACTCAGGAAAATACTAACACAAGAATATGTCATAGAAGTGAGGATAATAATCTTTGTTGTGATTTTAATATATCACTGACGATAGATCAGAATATTGAAGACAAAGATGGGATATATTATACTTACCACCTGGTTACCTTTAATGGTGTTAGAACGTACTCAAATTTGTACTATGGGGGAATTGAAACCTGTGGATTGATTGCTTGTCTAAATAGTTCGTTAGATTCTTGTGGACAAAGGTACAGTTGAGTTTAAATTTTAAATTGATAGATACTTGTAATTAAATACATTAAAAATTTCCCCTCACGCGCTACCTACAATACTGTATTAGGGCTTGATAAGACTTAATTTGACAGTAAACGATTTAACATGACAAAAAGTGTTCATCTAGTAAAGGGAAGTGGCCTTATGTGAGACGGTTGACTGACACTGAAGTAACGTTATCTTTGTACGATACAAAAAAGGGGAAATAAAAAAATATACAGTAAAACTTCTACAGTCAGACTGTCGATAGTTTTTAAATTTAAAGATTTACAAATGAGTTAATAGAAAGTTATGGGCATTTGAATTTTTTTTTAAATTATATTTTAGGTCTAAAAAAATTCAAATGACTAAAACTTTCTACTAACACATTTTTTCTCTAAAATTTTAAAGCTGTCGACAAAATGATGTAAAATTTGTTTCAAAAAATAAATAAAAGCGGTCATTTTTTTCCCCAGGGGTGGCTCACCAAAAATTCAACTTTATCAAAACATTTCCAGTGGGCTTACTATTAAAACCCCTAAATTTGGTACGGGTCCTGTAAGTAGGAACAGAATTGAATGAAATTTCACCAGCCGCCACTGCATGACGGTAAAATAATGAATCGCACTTTTTACTAATAATGTAATCATTTTCAGTCAAAGTGGCCCTTCAAACCTTTTACCTTTCCACTGTCGAAATTATACCCAGAAGTATTTTTTTTAGTTAAATTATACCAATAATTTTCTTTAAAATATTATTTTTGGGTTTATAAAGACTTGTTTGAAATTTATGCGATAAAAAAATAATTTCATGTTAGATAATGACAAATTACATCGTTCTTTTTTTAGGTTCACAAATTACTCAACCATAAAATGGCCGATAACTTTCAATTCTATAAATATAACAGGACATTTTGTACAGTCTGATCAACGCGTTCAATTTGCATCGACTCTACGCAGTTCGATTCGTCCTTTACCACTGCATACCATATTATGGGAAAAAGAAGTTCTGAACTCCAACGTTGTCCGTAAACTTTCTGTTAAAACCCCACAACGAAGACTACTTGCTTTTGGTATCTTTGGAAGAGATTTTGGCAGAGATTGGGATCCAATTAGAAATAACACATATAACAATGTTAACAAAAATATCGATAAAGAGATAACATTATTTTGTATAGCAGTATCGTTTATCTGTATTCATTTTATATTTTAACAAATTAATTTAAATCTAAAAATGTAATAGGTATAATAGAGGCATACTTTACTATTTATATGTTTTAATTACATACAAGTATAAACCCAGGAAAATAACCCATACTGAAGGGACGGTCTCGTCAGTTCCTCCGATGTAAGCAGCACCTACCACCATTTCGTGACTTCGAGCACCTCTTACTACACTGTAGTATGAAAAAGACGTATAAAACAGTGCAGAAATCAAATCTGCACTGAAAAAAGGGTAAATGTAATCAAATGATCTTGCAGTTAAGATCCCTGAAGATGCCTCGTGCAATCGAAGGAGAAACGTCGGAAAGTTATTTTACTTTTTACAGCAACGTTTTTGCTGGGATATATGCATTAATATATTAATGTGACTGATGTAGAGAAAATGTCTCGATGTTAACCCAGTTTATTAGCTAAAACAACAAAAGCAAAATAATATTCGTCTGATTACACCGCGTTACACAGTGAAAGAAAAATCGAGTACCCTCTTTAAATTATGGTGTTTATTTTATGAAATTACTCTCTAATTAATAATACAATATAGTGTTTGGTTTTCTATCACGTCCCATTTGTTAGGTACAAAAAACAAAATGATAAAACTGATTTAAATGTATCGATACCAACTTTTTCCAATTTTTAAAAACAAGTAATTACACTAGAGTTATCAAAATTATTTTGTGAAATAGTAGCACAATTCAAATAAAAAAAAATCTGAACTTGGACAAAAAGTAAGTAATTTTTTAACTTTTTCTCTTATGGGACGAAGAATCCTCTTTCTTGAGACGCCAACAGTAATCGCCTAACATAGCTGCATTTCAACGGCCTTGAAACCGCTCCTCAAGCCTCTTCACATCCTGGTGGAACCACTAGCCCTGTTCATCGCTTGCGGCTCTAAATTTGAAATGCAAATCAAGAATATGGATCTTGAGCGACATTCTGCATCCCATCTCTTTGTAAGCATGTAACAAATTGTTGACTAAAATTTCCGCATTTTCGGCTCTGTGGTTCCATTTGTACTAGCCTTCAGTAAAATCCAGGCTTCTAACTCTTTGTTATTTAGCTCTCGGTCGAAATTGGGACCTTTCACCAACTGATGTATTTGTGGTACGATAAATATCCCTTCTTTTAATTTTGCTTCGCTTAATTTTGTGAAAATCGACTTGAGACACAAAAAACCTTCACCGTTCTTACCCACTGCCTTCACAAATTTCTTCATCAAACGGAGCTTAATATGCGGTGGAGGTGGAATAACATTTTGTGGATCAATTAAATGTACGTTCTTCACATTCGCTTTGCCGCACACAAATTCTGTCCTTTTGGCCAATGTTTTATAAAGTAGTGTTTGTTAGTAGCTCTACTATCTCTATCTCACATACAGAGAAAACAGCGGTACTCAGTTAATCCACCCTGCAGTCCATGGCTATTTCTTTCAGGTCAATATGCACTTTTCACTTTCCACTGAAAACCATTGTATTTTATAACATTCAGTATGGATTGAGTAGTTTTATACATATGTTTCTTTAAACACAACAGAATAAGCAAGCGGTATTGAGGGATATTGATTGCCGTTATGGAGTAAAACTGCTTTCAAACTTATTTTTGAATCATCAATAAAGACTAATAAAGAGACGCTAATACATTGTTTCGTAAGGCATTTCCAAGTCTACCATCAAACTTGTTATATTGCTACAGAAACTTAAGTTTTCAGAAATGAAGACATTTCCCTGGTCCGTTTTCGTGGTACAAATATTTTTGTACCCGGTGCCAACAATTTTCACTCTTGTAATCTAGAACCATGCAATTCAGCTTGCCTTACAAATAAATTCAAGCCTCGAATCAAATCGTTCAATTTTTTTGATCAATTAAATTCGGAAAGTGTTCTGAAGAAGGTATAAAATCTGGATCTTTCTAATCTCCAATAATTTCATCATCATTATCTTCGTCACTTAGCACTAGCTCTGCATTTTGTCTTTTGGTCGGAGGCAAAGGACTAAGCATATCTTCCCTATGAGCTATTGGTTTTGACAGAGTTTACAGTATGACTGAGTAGGATACTCTATGGTCTGCTTGATTTTCTTTGAAAATCCCTGTATATCTTTCATGCAAAAATAAAAATCATTTTAGTGATTATGAGGTTCACGGCAAAGTGTCTGTACTGTAAACGGCATGGAAGTTTTGTTTTCATTTAACCAAGACCGAAGGGTAGCTTAGCATGATACGGCAAAAGTAACAAAGCTTGTCGGTTGTCGGCGAATTGTTACCCTGGCGTCGGTCACTTTTCTCCACATTTATCTTTATAATTGATGTATTTCCTCGTCGCATGATCTCGGTACCATAGCCGCTTCATGAGGGGGGTACAATAGGTGATTTCTTTTCATGACCAGTACTGGAGGTGGCCCAGATAGGGGTATCCCCGTTATTTGAAGAAATTGAGGGTTGAGACTTTGTATTGGGGGGGGGGGGGGGGGGTCATCCCCGAAACCGCCAGTGCAGTTCCTTAACCGAGGGAAATTTCCTAGATAGATGGAGATATAACGTCAACTAAGACTACGTGTCAAGTGAAGGTAAGTTGCAAATTTTATCGACGTGTAGCTCACAAACGTGATGTGATAGACACATTTGTTGCTAATCTCCTTGTCCTAGATTCTATTAGTCTTAGCAAACTGTTAAAGCTACCAATTTTTTGGGTACAAAAATCGTGTCATGCAGTGTCATAGACAAGTATTTTTATGACGCTAAAGCATCCGGCTAACTTGTTTTTCTTTACAATTCTATAAGATCTTATTGTCACGTCCGGATTTTAAGATATAAACCAAATAAAAAATATTAATAGTTCTCATCTTGCATGACGCCTAAAAAATATAAGAGCATTTCATTGCAACTATATCAACATACCTCATAATTATTTTTCTTATCTTGTCTTTCTTGGTACTTCAAATTTAACCCTTTCATTACGGGCATAATTTTCACGGATTTTCTGTACAGACAGGCATATTTAGGGTTTGCGTGATCACCCGTCTCCCGTCCTTAATCGTTGACGGGGAAAGATGGTTACCGTATGTTAGGCTAGTACATTCATGACGAAAATTCCCGTTTCCTGCCTGGACAGCCAAAAACACCCGAATTTTAATTCAGAATAAATTCAATGAAGTGATGTCAAATATATGTGTTTTTGAAAACTTACTTTTTTCGCAGTAACTATCCAAAGAGACAAAATTTTGACGCCACTATTAGAGTTTTATTTTCTACTTTCTTCTTTTTTTTTTCATTACACTCATCTACTAATATTAAATTACAACAAAATATCTGCATAAAAACCTTGATTGCCAAAATCAAATAGGCATGGTTAAACCCCCTCCATTTCTACGAGTTTGCACCAATATTTTAAACCTGAACGCATTATTTTATTAGCCCGCGAACGCACGTTCCCCGTTCAAAACACCTTAGAATTGACGGCGTTTTAACACGGCTCCCGGCTAACGTAGACCTCAGCTCAAAACGGGTTAGTACCACTCCTGTACCGAAAGGGTTAAAGGTATATGGTACATACTTCGAATTTTACAATATACTAATTTTTAGACGAAGTGCAATCCTCAAACGGAGGTACACGGTTCTGGAACCTGGTGGTGATCACCGCAGAAGACGATTATTTCTCCAGCGTTTAAAGCTGTTACTCATTTACTCCTTGGCTCAGTCACGTCCCGAACACGTAAAGAAACCCCGTAGCGCGCGGGCTTCAGGCCAAATAGGAGCTACGCAGCCTAAGCTCAGCTTTTATTAGTTAACACAGTTTCAACCCTTTAAGGGGAACACTACCGTTACTTTTTATTGAACGCAGTGATGTTGACGAGGGATTCAGGTCTTATCTGGGGGCAAGGTAGTACATTTTTTCCAAAGCTTCCTTTTTGCTATCTGGAAGTAGTAGAGAACCAAAATCAATCAAAATCTCGAAGTCAAATTTTTGGACGAATACAATACTTGTGTCAGACTAGATCAATGACTAGACACGAAAGTATAAAACAAAAAAAAGGTTGAACTTTCAGACTCTCAGAATAGGCAACTACAAATAGAAAAAATAAGTATGATAAGATTATATCAAAAGGGTCGATAGTAAACTATAAATACTTGGGTACTATGATGCAGACTTATTAGTATCGAATAGATCTTGACAACCAGTTGAGAGAGAACATAACAAAACACTTGAGATTTTGAGGTAAGTCGATTTTAAAAAGTCCGCTTGCGTTTTTTTAAATATAATTATTATTATTTATATATATATATATATATATATATATATATATATATATATATATATATATATATATATATATATATATATATATATATATATATATATGGCTTCATTTTTCATTACGGTTATGCGGGCCCAGGTTAGTCCTGCTAATTTCTTTATATCATGGTCCGATCTCACATTTGGTCGTCTTCTTGGTCTTTTTACGCCTCTGGGGTACCATTGTGTAATTCTTGGGGTCCATCTTATTGTCAGTTCTTCTCGCCAAGTGTCCTGCCCATTACCGATTTAGAGACCGTTATTCTGGGGACTATTACCTGGGTTTTCTGTCTTATCCACTCTATTCTCTTGCGGTCCCTTCTAGTTATTTCTTGCTTGTTTCTAGTTGTTTCTTGTTATTTCTTTGTGTATTAGTTGGCCCAGGTATATGTATTTTTCTACTACTTCCAGTGTGGTGTTGTTTACTTGTATGTCTTGTTTGTCTACCAGTTCGTTGTACATTATCTTGGTTTGGGCTAGTTTTATCTTCAGACCTACTTTATTGCATGCTGTATTTAGTTCGTCAATTTGCTGTTGAAGTTCATCACGGTTCTTGGCGATTAGTACAATGTCATCAGCGAATCTTAGGTGGTTGAGGGGTTCTCAGTCTATGCATAGAACTCTGTTGGCCCAGTCTAGCTTACGGAAGATTTCTTCAAGTTTTGCCGCGAAGAGATTTGGAGATATTGAGTCCCCTTGATGTTTCCTTAACGTGCAGTGATCTGTTATTAATCCCGCCACAAGCCTTAGTTGAGTCCTTTTGAGTTTCAGGATTTCTGTAGTCAATGCCTTGGTTAGTTAATTCAGCACTGATTGGCTTCCGTAAAACTGGTATTTTAGTTCAATCCATCTAGACAAACTGTCGCAAACCAGGGTTTTCGTTATACCAAATTTAGGATCAGAGTCTGTAAACGTCGCTGCAGATCTTGCCCAGGGCAAATCTGCGTCCGTGTTCTTTATGCCTTGCTTGTCCTTGATGTCCCTGCATCTGCGCAAGTGTGACTCTATAGTAGTAGACCAGCCAATGTACTCAATGACCCAGTCCTCATGGGAAGGCTCCCGTCTCTCGCTCATCGCCGCGCTGTTGGGGATATGTCCCTTTTCTATCGATATCTCCACGGATTTTGCTCGGAAAAACTAGCATCTATCATTGTTTTCCCCTGGCTGTTCCTCACAGAACAACAAGAGGCGCGTTACCTCGTATGCATCCCTTTATTGTCCAGCCACAAAAACCTTGGACATCCCACTTACCTCGCTCATTCCCAGGGTCTCCAGATAACAAATCGCCTGCAGATGTTCTCCCGACTCCTCCCACCACCCTCCAAACCTTTAAATCCCGTAATAATAGATTACATTTCTCTTCTCCTCGGATGCCCAAGGTACGTTAGAAGTCTACATGGGCTGTCCCAGATAAAAAGAAACTGGAGGCAGTCCCAGACCAATTTTAAGTTGATCTGATATCTGATGACATGTTAAGACTTTTATGGCTGCCTGACTTTTAGTGTAAATAAAAATGTCCCTGCTCCTGTATCATCTTCCTAAATTCACATAGACACAGCTTGAAAACACCCTCCCAAAGTCAAATATACACTGATCAAAGTATACTTTACTTACTATACCTTACTTTACAGGTGATAATGAAGAACTACGTTCTAATACTGAGTGTTTTGATATATGCAAAAGAATCGTTTGCAAATCATCAAACGTATCCAGGGACAGCAACTCGTCCAGTGC
The DNA here is from genome assembly GCA_963971165.1 of Philopedon plagiatum. Lineage (NCBI taxonomy): Eukaryota > Metazoa > Arthropoda > Insecta > Coleoptera > Curculionidae > Philopedon > Philopedon plagiatum. The sequence continues at coordinate 99,340,050 of OZ020193.1, forward strand.
TATCAGACGATGAAGCTTCCAAATATACTCAGAATAATTATTTTTCTGGATGGCAACCTGAGGAGATTGTTATTCCTTCGGAACCAGACTATGTAGTTAAGTCTGATGATTCTATTCAAGCCGTAGTAAATGAAGCTATCAAGAATGGTAGTCCTGCTTATCGAACATATATTCGCATTGAAAAAGGAATGTATATGTAAGTAACCATAAGTAATGCTTTAAACAAAAAGATGTCGCGAATCACGTTGATAGTGAATCGGCTATCTGTAATTCATCAAAATTCCATTAAGATCGGTTTTCATAAAATACATTATCTCAATTTTCATTGTCTTGTATACCCTCTATGAGGGTATTTAGTTATACGTATAGTTAATATTATAACAAAATTCTATATTTTTTCTAGGGAGACCGTTTACATAACAGGAAACATTCCAATTACTATATATGGAGGAGGTGCCACATCAGCAGACGTTCACATTATGGCAACTCTAAGTGCTAGTGCCACAACTGCAGAGTATAAAGACATTGTTAATCCAGATGGACAGCATTACCAGGAAGGTGATCCAGCTTGGTCGCTGTATAACGCCTGCGCAAATAAATTAGACACCATAGAACCTGAGTGCTCCGCAGTTCTTTGGGTCCAAAGTGACAACTTTCAACTGCAAGGGGTTACTATTCACAATGGTGCTACGGATTCCCAGGCACTCGCTATTAAGACATCTGCTGACAAAGTATGTTCTAAATGACTCTTTATATAATTTTTTGAGAAATCAACTTCACAAACAGAAATTCAATATAGTATTTTCAGTATATTATATTATTATGAAATACGCAGATCCACGCGTGGTAATTTTATACAGAGTGTTTAGTCATACCTTAGCAGTGGCTTCCCTGGCTCAATTTAAGTCGATTTAACCTACCTTATCTTAGAACAAAAGTTGATAATAAGGAAGATACAGGGTGTTTAAGTTAAAATTTATTATACATTTTTATTGATAGGTTTTGAGACACTAACAAAATTCACAAAATTTGGTAGGAGGGGTGTTTTGAGATGGGAAAAACAAATCCGTCCTCAAATTAGCTGTATTTTGTAGGGGGCGCCAGATACGGCATTAAATGCCATTGTAAAACGTCCCAACTTTTTTGTGCTTCAGTGTAGGTACACAATTTCTGAAGAGAAATTCTTATTCCTCTACCTCTTTTACCTGAAAAAGTTATACTTTATTAATGTCGCTAGAGGCAACTGTTTTTGAGAAAAATGCATTTGAATTTGCTGTTGTACAAATTAAATAAAAAATGAAAATAAATAATAATAATAATAATAATCAGTGGCGGCTGGTGAAATTTCAAAGTTGTATATCTCGGTTCCTACTTACAGGACCCGAACCAAATTTACCGGTTTTAATAGTGAGCTCACTGGGAATGTTTTGGTAAAGAAAAAAACATTTTGTAATTTGCGAAAAAAAGTTAAATTTTTGGTGTGCCCCTCCTAGGAAAAAAATGAAAGCGTCTAGGTATTTTATTTATTCTTTTTTCTAAACAAATTTTACATCATTCTGTCGACAGTTTTTAAATTTTGAGAGAAAAAAAAGGTGTTAGTAGAAAGTTATAGTCATTTGAATTTTTTCTTAAATTTTATTTTAGGCTTAAAAAAATTCAAATGACTATAACGTTCTACTAACACCTTTTTTTCTCTCAAAATTTAAAAACTGCCGACAGAATGATGTAAAATTTGTTTAGAAAAGACTATAAATAAAATACCTAGACGTTTTCATTTTTTTCCTAGGAGGGGCACACCAAAAATTTAACTTTTTTTCGCAAATTACAAAATGATTTTTTTCTTTACCAAAACATTCCCAGTGGGCTCACTATTAAAACCCTTAAATTTGGTTCGGGTCCTGTAAGTAGGAACAGAGATAATATACAACTTCGAAATTTCACCAGCCGCCACTGATAATAATAATAATAATAATAAGTGTTGTCATTGTCACTGTCATGTCATTGTCAACGAAATCATCTTTTTCTCAGCCACAAAATATGTGTGCTCTTTAAAATTTCGGTTGCTCTCTAAGTTCATTAACATTATACACGGTGAATTTTTTAAAGTGTTAGAAGGCGATATCTCGAAAATGGTTTAAAATATTTCCATGAAATTTTGGCGAGTTAATAGGGAGATGGGGGGACATATTTAAACATATTTTTTACATTTACTTACTTATTTATTGTCTGTCATGTTTGAGAAGTTGGGGGGGGGGGGGGATAGGATTTTATCGTTACGTAACTCGGGGAAGGGATCAAAGGCTGCGTTACGGAATGTTACAAGGGGGGGGGGGGGGGTAAAATTACTCAAAATTAGCGTTACGTGATTTATGAATAGGCTCCGAGATAAATCAGGAAAATCGACCTAAAAAGAGTCAGGACAGGAAAGCCACTGCTAAGGTATGACCCATTCGTTACCAAACACCCTGTATATTGCGACTCGATTAGTGATCATTGTAAATTTAATTTTTAGATCCCAGTACGCAAGTACACCCTGAATAGTATATATTCAACTAACGTGTATCTAAATACTTTAAAGTTTCTATATTTTCGATATATTTTTAGTTTTTCTGTCTTTTTGCCATAATTTTTTAAATTATAAAGCAATAAACCTAGTACATAAATATATAACTGTCTAAAATTTCTAGGTTCATCTTATGGGCAACAACTTTCTGGGAGTTCACGGTACGGTGGGATTGGGTATAGAATCGGACGAAAACACAAAAATTCAAAGAGTCCTCGTACATATGTGCTATATTGAAGGTGAGATAGATTATATATTTGGAGGCGCAACAGCAGTATTTAATATGACCACCTTTAACGCAATAACCACGATATCTGCAGACAGCCTTGCAATCTTTGTTCCTGATACGTCTCCCGATCGTTCGTATGGTTTCTTGGTTGTTAATAGCAATTTAACTGGAGATGCAACTTACGTGGATTCAAGCAAGGTAAAGTTCTTTACTTATGTAGACGCTAATCCCCACAATGAAACTTACCTACATGAAATTGCACAGTTTTTAAACTAGTTTGTTTTAGAGAAAAATGATTACAGGGTGTTTACCACATCTAGATTATACAATTCCGTGACTTTCTCAGGTTATTCCTGACCATTATTTAAAAATTCCATGACTTCTTAAAATTAACCCCTTCATTACTGAAATATATTGTAAAAAAGCAGTGTTACGTAACCAATAACAACTGAAAAATGACATGATGCGTTTAACTTTGTCGGAGAAGGGCTCACTAGACGACAAAATTGACAAAGATGCCAAATAACATAATAATGAGGACAAAGACAAAACGAAAGCATTCCCCGTAATTAATGAATTAACTAGATTTCTGATCAGAAACTTGTTCGGGGCATTTAAAATTATAATTAGCATAAGCATAAGTATCTGTTAACTTTTTTTTTACCTGTATGTTAGAGTTTTCTGTGCTCACAATGCACTTTTTATCATAATTACTTACTTGATTGACTTGGGTTTTCAAATTGTGGCATATTCATTCACTTATTTGAGTTTTAATTTCACCTAATATCATTTTTAATTCAACATCCACTCTTTAATTTCAGCTAATGTATTACTACTTTTTTGTTTGTTACTTGTATATTTTTCGACTATTTCGTTCATTTCTTCAGTCACTTTCGTTGCTTCTTCAGCTTGTTTCACTGCTTCCTCCACCGGTTTCCTTGCTTCTTCATCTTTTTTAACTCCTTCCTTTTTTTTTCAGTGTCTTTAACTGTAATTCTTAAAATCCGTGATTTTGAAGAACTAAAATGCGTCTTTCGTTTTATAATAGAAATTACTTTTAATAATAGGCATATTTTTTTAGATTAAACTTGGAAGATCATGGGACCATGGTGTCAGAAGTGCAGCCGAGTACGTTGCTGGAGAATCGCCAAATGGACAACTGGTTGTTAGAGATTCTAACATTGATAACGTTATAAATGTCGATGCACCATATGCTCCAGCAGCAGCAAGCCAAAGACCCTTTTCAACAAACATCAACACTGACCGTGATTTAGATGATAATACATACAACAGATTATGGGAATATAATAATCAGGGCGGAGGTTCATAAATAAAGTATTTCTGTTTAATCAATTTAAATACATAGATTATAAATGCACAATATATTGTATTATTGAGCTCTTTCCATACACCATATTTAAGATTTTAAAGTGGAGGTGCTTGGGGTGTCCTATATTGGTCTTGCATGGCAAGTGACGGTCCATCGTGGTGAGGAGTCATTTCCTATATTGTCTAAAAAAATTGTTCAAGTGCAAGCTATACTTGCACAATTAGTGTTCCGTGCCATCAGCCCCCCACAACCTGAGCAAACCTCGGCCGCCCGGTCTCCACCCGGCTGCCGCGATACCCGCCGCCGACGGCACCAACGCCGTATCACATCGCGTATGCGCGGAGCCGAGTGAGGGTCGTTTCGACTGAGCCAAATTAAGAATTTTAAAGAACAAGTTGTTCCTTACATCGTGCGAAATATTTTTTGTTGAACAAACTTCTTTAAAACCAATTCAGCAGTTATAAGGAAATAAACAATTAAAATTTTTATAACAGCTGATCGCGCTAGAATTTTTTAATCCTGACAATTTTGGCTCAACCTTTCCCTAGTTCTCAATGTTCATGATTTTTTCAGATTTTTCTGAGCGATCCTTTTGGTGATAAGGTGGGGGACAGCAATTTTAATGCGTTTTTCCCGCAAAATATTTTTAAAAAACGCATACAAAAAATACATAATACGTCATAATTGGGCCACCACACTCTATCTCTGTGCTAAATTTCAAATTTGTACATCGAATAGTTCCAGAGAAAATCGCCTGTAACAGACGGACGGACGGATGGACGGACGGACACCGAAGTGATTCCATATGTTCCGTTTTGTTAATTTTAGCACGGAACATTAAAAATTATGCCAACCTTTTAGAACTGTAGGTATAATAGGATAATTAGGACAAAAATGTGTACCGATTAAATATCGCTAAAGTTAACCGTTTTCGATATATTTGCAATAATATCGGATACAGTATTTACTGTTCATATTTTGTGTGTTATTTTGCTATAATAGGCATTGATAAGAAACCATCGAGATGAAACAAGATTTAGTTTTTGTCAAAATCGGGTAAAATGACATTAATTATTATTCCCGATGTCTGTACTCCATTTCCTGACATACATACTCGTTATGGTAAAAAAATAACACCTAGATGCATGGGCGCCTGCAGGGGAGAGCCAGGGGGGCCGTGGCTCCCCATGAGATTGTGATACTTCATACTTTTTATTAGTGTATTTGGATATATTACTACAAATCAAATCTTTAAAAACATTTTTTTTATATTGCCCCCCTGATAAAAAAGTCTGCGGGCGCTCATGTCTAGATGAATTATTAAATAATACAACTATGTATAAAAGGCAAATATTTCGAAAATGGTTAACTTCATCGTTATTTAACAGGTATGTCTTTTTTGCCTAAAAAAGCCAAGAAAATAATACCCTTCATTGAAAGTTCAGTAAATCTACTCGCCAAGCTTTACCAAATAAATGAATAATCGTTCATATTGTTTTTGTTATTACATATTACAAATATTTTTCTATCGATTTTAAGTGTAAGTACTGATATAAGTATATACAAATATTAAAATTTTATCTATAAGTAAAGAACATTTTTTATGCTTAGCTATTAAAATCTTATCTTCAATTTTGTGTAAAATTTATGCGCCCAAAAACAATTTTCTCGTTCCTATTAGTACTTAGTTTATAGTTACAGTACAGTACAGTTAAGTACAGTACAGTGTATTTTTACGTTAATGTATTAAAACATAGTTTATTGCTTGTTTAAAGTTAATACTTGCAACGCTCATAGGTAGGTACCTACAGTCGTAATCGTAAAATCGAATTCTTAATTCACAGCCTAAAGGTATATTAATTGACTTTATTAGGGAACTCTCACAGAGACTGTGAATTAGATGATTTTTTTGTCCACGGGTGTAAAGTAAGAATTAAGTAAGAAAAAGTCATCAGCGTAATGAAGACATCACGCGCGTGCTGATATACCAGTAGCGTAGTCCCTTTAAACAATTCTCAACTTAAGTCAGTTGAGAATTTTGATGCTTTAACGATTATTTCTCACGTTATTGCTCAATTAAGCACGAAAGCGAATTTAATGTGCAAGTCGATAAGTTGTTAATTTTGGGGGAGTACAGAACAACTACAGAGAAGCAGCACTAGTGTGGTGAGGTCAACTGGCCTGCTATGTCCCCGGATTTGACTCCCCTTGGCATTTTCTTGTGGGGTTTTATAAAGGACAAAGTGATGGCGAATGCACCTACAACTTTAAATGATACGAAAGACCAAATCCGCTTTGCCTGCTTATTAGTGACACTTGAAATGTTGCAACGGGTACGAAATTCATTTAGAAAAGTAGTGAGTGTTTGGAAGTTGAAGGGAGGCATTTCGAACAACTTCTCAAGCATGACAGACGATAAATAAGTTGAAATTAAATGGTAAATATTTTATTTTATAACCTAACAAATCATAAGAGCAAATCAAAACAAAAATTAAATAATTATTGGATCACGAAATAAATGGAAAAATTAAAACTAACATGTTTCAAACTATTTCTGTTTTGTATATCTGAGGCATGTGCCGAGTTTGTATTACCCCAAGTTATATTATTATACAATCTCACCACATTCTACATTCGGCAACATCTGAGAGGCACTCGCAATGATACGAGATGCATGTTGATGGGATGGATTTTATTTCGATTCTGATTTGGCCAAACTGAAAATCGTGCAGCGTTGCCAGTTCACTCAGCACCACTATTTTTATCATTAGAATAAAGAATAATCCATAACACGCCTCTGACGCCCTCTTTGCAAAAAATAAGAGAGAGAAGGAAATATTTGCGGCATCTGTCAGTTATGACGCTCGTGGCTTTTTCTTGCTGGATTCCTACTTTACCTACTACTACTCATTTTCAGGACAATGAATACCCGCATGGTGACATTGATTGGTCTGGTATTTGCAAAAGCATCTCTTGCAAATCATCAAACATATCCGGGAACAGAAACCCGTCCAATTCTATCAAAGGATGAAGCTTCACAATATACACAGGATAATTATTTTTCTGGATGGCAACCTAACCAAATAGTCATGCCTACCGAGCCAGATTACACAGTAGCAGCTGGCAATTCTATCCAGGCAATAGTAAATGAGGCTATTAAGAATGCTAAACCTGGTTATCGGACCTTTATCCTCATTCAACCAGGAACGTATTTGTAAGTCACTAGGGTGCAGACCGCCCAATCGGTTCCCAAAGAGAAAGAAAGATATTACACTCTTTTCCGTATACAGCGTGTCCCACGGAGTTTTTGAAATGGTTCCCACTTTTCTAATCAGGGAATGTCAGGGAATTCCAAGTTGGTCAGGGAAATCAGGGAATGTCAGGGAAAACTAGTTGAAATCCTGGAAAATGTGTCTTCTACGTTTTTAGATAAAAATAATTTAATTTCCTAACAAAACTAAAAATAATCTGGATCTGTCTTATCGATAAAAATAACTTTATTTTATAACAAAATTGAAAATAAGGTAATAAATGTAGGTAATAACTATCTATAAATCATAAAAAGCAATTTACTTGATCGATGAGCTTCTTTTTAGTCATGGAAATTTTATTTAAGCAGACCTGGAAAGTCAGGGAATGTCAGGGAACTTGATTTAAGAATTTTGGTGGAAGCCCTGTAAGAAGCCCTATGGAAAAAATCTAAAAAGACCCATAATATACATGGTAGCGACAAAAACGTAAAATATAGTCAAGTATAAAGTACTCTTATTTAGCAAGATACAAAGACAAGGTATTTTAAAGCCTATTTGGAATCATTTTTTCTCTCTAAATACGAAATCACAACCGCCTAGGGAAAAAAAAGTTTTTTTGCATTGTTACTTTACGTTATGAAATGAATGTTAGTATAAGTTAATAAAAAGTTAAGATTTTGGGAACATTTTCAGAAAATCATTGGCCGGCGAGGTCGCCGAATCTGAACCCTCTCGATTACTTTCTTTGAGGATATTTAAAGAAAAAATTGTATTTTCACAGACCGCGACCTTTTGGAAAGTTTTTTTTTATCTTCTGACACCCCACGAAGACCGAAGTCTAAGTACTATGTACCGTGGGTGTACTGGGGAGTCGACTCACACATCCAGAGCTGGAAACATCCGTTAACAAAGTTAACAATAAACTGCATGGAAAAGGAAGGTTAAAGTTTGAATATTGTAAATTTATTCTTAATAAGTAATATATTATTATTTGTTTTATCTGTCTTATAGCCAGATTCTCCAACGCTAGTCTGGTCTAATTTGGCAACCAAAAGTTTTATACTATGAAATTATTTCTGAGTTTTTCGCAAATTTATAAAGAAAAGGGCAATTTTAGTATGTATTTTCGATAATTATAGAACTAAGTTCATTACAGCAACTCGTTCCAATATGAAAATCATTTGGAAACCAAGAAAATGGCTGACATGTCAGAATAATTTATAAGTTTTTAATGACCACTAATTAACTATGACAGGACAAAAACATGTCAAGAAATATCTGATCAACTGTAATATATTAACTTAAACCAGTACTAAATCTTACCTTCTTAGTAAATCTGAACGTTAATTTTTTTCGTAGGTGGCTGTGATTTTTTATTTAGAGAGAAAAAATTATTCCAAATAATCCTTTAAAATAAGTTTTCTTTGTATCTTGCTAATAAGGGTACTTTCTTCTTGGGTATATTTTACGTTTTTGTCGCTACCCTGTATAATACGGGTCTTTTTAGGATTTTTTCCATAGGGACTCTTAGTTTAATAATATGCAAAACTTTTCTACACCAAAGTGATTTCTTTCAACCTTCAATAAAAATGTTTCTCATATGGCAAGAGCGGGACACGCTGTATACATTCATATTATGTACAACCATACATTACATATACTCATATATGCATACAAATATACTATAAATACATACATACACATGTTCTTATATAATTAGGAAATAAAATTAACCCAGAAAGAACTGATAAATAAGAAAAATAGTATATGAAATATAGGTTTTGATTGAAAAAAAAACAATTTTTACCTCCTAAATACGATCCTGAATGTTCCATTGGGTATTTATTTTAAAACTTGATTATCCCTAGATCATATAACCCTAAAAAAGTTGGAGGAAATTGGATAGAAAAAAATACAGAGTCGTACCGATGTCGTGGGCAAAAAAGTAACAAAATCGAAATTTAACCGTCGTTTGCTCCCTTCCTATAAAGAATTAAGGACTTACAAAATATGGATTTCACGTATTTCGAAGAATACGTTTTCCAATCTTACTTCGGTCTGACCGACTTCTTTTGTAGGGAGACAGTTTACGTAAAAGGAAACATTCCTCTTACTCTATTTGGAATAGGTGACTCAGCAGAAGATGTTCACATTATGGCAAGTCTTAGTGCTAACACGACCTCTGCAGAATACAAAAACATTGTTAATCCAGATGGACAGCATTACCAAGAGGGTGATCCTGCTTGGTCGCTATATGACGCTTGTGCAACAAAAGAGGATACCATAGGCACTGAATGTTCTGCTGTTCTTTGGGTTGAATGTGACAACTTCCAATTGCAAGGGATTACCATTCACAATGGTGCTACAGATGCACAGGGAGTTGCCCTCAAGACATATGCTGACAAGGTAACTTTTAAAATACTTAAGATGATGCAGAAGATCGGTAAGCGGTAGAACTCATACGGTTTCGGGACCTTATAAGGGTACTTATAGGCCTAGCTGCTGTCCTGTTGCTGATCACTTTCACTGTCAATTCGCACCGGTTTTTAACAATAGTGAATCTGGTCATATATAATTTGTTTGTAAGTAATATGCGACTCAAATTTTCAGCTTCACATTATGAATAGCCGTTTCTTAGGAGTTCAAGATACAGTAGGACTGGGGATAGAAACTGCTGAAAAAAATAAAACTCAAAGAGTCCTTATACATATGTGCTACATTGAAGGTGAAACAGATTATGTATTTGGATCTGCAGCAGCGGTATTTAATATGGTAACCTTCAATACAGTAGCAACGAAAGATAGAGAAGAGCTTGTGATTTTTGCGCCAGATACACCTCCCGATCGTTCGTATGGTTTCTTAGTTATTAACAGCAATATCACTGGAGATGCAACCTATTTGGATTCAAACAGGGTAAGATTATTTACAGCATTATGGTTAGATTAAACATGAGCAAGCTCCTTCTATTTTCTTTGGTTTAACATAACATAGACAGAACAAACTTTTAACGTCATTTCTTGGGTCAGGATTAAGGAAATTATCAAGGTTTAAAACCACCAAATAATGAAGATATTGTCCGCCCAAGATATCTGCAACCATCTGCAAACAAATGTGCAACGTTGTTTAAGCCTTTCCTTGCATTATATATATATATATATATATATATATATATATATATATATATATATATATATGTTGAGGTGAATGTTGGGTGTTGCCCGGAAAGCCATGGGTCATGGGTCTCCTGACAAAAAACAACCGCAAATGTGCTAGCAGGTCCCTGGTCTGCCCTGGTCTGTGAACTCTTTGTGTTTTTCAACTTCCAAGTTTCCCATCTAATAACTTGGTTATGTGCGACTGATGAGTGCTAATAAGGACGAAACACGCGTCGAGCACTACCATACAGACAGCTTCCCCTCTTCCCCGATATATTCTTCACTTTTTTATAAATTTTCCTGTCGATATTTCTTTATTTCTTTATATTATATATATATATATATATATATATATATATATATATATATATATACAGTATGTCCACGGATAGAGGTCACAAGAGGACAAATGGACAAAAAATTTCATTGTTCGAAAAAAAATCATTTTTGGTACGCTTCTGCTTCTTAAAAAAATACGGTCTACGAAGAAAATGTTTGACTTTTTTATACAGGGTGCTCAAAAAATACAAAAATAATAAATTATGTGAAGAGTAAACTACCTTTATTTTTCATTTTAGAGCAAAATGATAAAGACAAAAAATATTTCAAATTCCAGTCGAAATTTAAATTCAAAATATCAGCTGAATATTTTACTTTTTATTTTTGTGTTATAATTTTATCAAATATTGCTGTACCTACGTTTTCTAGGTAATTTTTGCCTTGTCCACCTCATCTCACTATCTTTTACGACAAATGCCAGAAAATTTCAAATGTTTGCAACAAAATTTAAAATATTTGCAAAATTTAAAATTTTTGCAACAAAATTTAATTTGCACCAAAATTTTAAATTTTCTGACATTTGTCGTAAAAGATAGTGAGATGAGGTGGACAAGGCAAAAATTACCTAGAAAACGTAGGTACAGCAATATTTGACAAAATTATAACACAAAAATAAAAAGTAAAATATTCAGCTGATATTTTGAATTTAAATTTTGACTGGAATTTGAAATATTTTTTGTCTTTATCAGTTTGCTCTAAAATGAAAAATAAAGGTAGTTTACTCTTTACATAATTTATTATTTTTGTATTTTTTGAGCACCCTGTATAAAAAAGTCAAACATTTTCTTCGTAGACCCTATTTTTTTAAGAAGCAGAAGCTTACCAAAAATGATTTTTTTTCGAACAATGAAATTTTTGGTCCATTTGTCCTCTTGTGACCTCTATCCGTGGACATACTGTATATATATATATATATATATATATATATATATATATATATATATATATATATATATATATATAATTTTTTTTAGGTAAAACTAGGACGGGCATGGGATCATGGCATTAAAAGTGCAGATGAATACGTTGCTGGAGAATCGCCAAATGGGCAACTGGTTATTAGAGACACTAACATTGATAACACTATAGATGTCGATGCACCGTATGGGTCAGCTGCAACAAGTCATAGGCCGTTCTCGACAAACATAAGCACAGACCGTGATTTAGATGACAATAGATACAACAGATTATGGGAATATAATAACCAGGGCGACGGCGCATAAACTAAATCTGTTTAATTCAATTAAATAAACAAGTAAAACATAAATTACATCGTTCTTTAATTACCCCAAAATTCTGCGATTGTTGTTCGGTTTATGGTTGGCTTCGAAGTCCTGGAAGTTGCACTGCAGCCTAGTGGTTTATTATTCCCTCATTTCCCTTTCTCTTGTTGACAGAAGCTCTGTCTCTTTAACAAGGTTAAACAGTTTTTGGACAAGTCCTTCACTGAGTAGTCTATCGCCGTCATGTAGATCTCCCAGGAGTCTGTATCTTCTGTCTGTCAGACTGTCCAGAACATATCCTTTTCTCCGGGTGATCTATAGGTTCCTATTCTATGCAGGCGTTGTCCTTGGTGGCAATTGACGTTATTAAAAGGGTTAGTACAATAGGCCTCTTCCGTGGTGCCTTGCAAAAGATATTCAGAAATTTAACACCGCTTGATAGCTTAGAAGGATTGCATTGCAGTGATGTTGTAATGTTTACAAGCTCGCCGGAAAAAAGACACGTAAAGACACCTCTTTGTCCTGACTGTCTAAGCTACAATTTGGCGTTGATTTTGTTCTTTAAGTCGATAGGGTAAAATTGGTCCTACCTAGAGCACGTTTTCATATACAGAACGCTCCAGGTTACGGCTCGGAGGATAATTATTTTTTTTAGGTACTTAAAGTCAACTTATTCAGCAAAGTAATATTTCTTTCGAACTAGAGAGGTGAAAGTTCATGATGTGTCCGCCCGTTCTAACACTATTTATTAAATAATAATAAGTGTTATTTCAAACACTTATTTTAAATTATAGAAAAGCTGCATTAGTAAAACTTAATTATATAAATTATTGCATGTCGTGCAATACCTATGTATATGCAAAATAAGTATACAATTTAAAGTGTTTTTAATACTTTATATTTATCTAATATACCTTTCACGCAATATGCGTTTTCTCATTAATATAAACCTGTATAAAATAAAATGTGACATTTCCTCAGGTGCTATTAATTAAAATGAATCCTATTGTAAAAAATATTCTGTTGACACTTGTGCTGCTCTGTCATCGAACAACTGGAAAACTCCGTAAGTATAAATATAATGAGTGTTTCCTCTGTCAATGTCAAACTTATTATTGTGACTTTTTTTTAATATTCAGGAGGTTTCACCTAAATCTAAACGCCAATCTCTTGGAAATAACTAAAGATATTGATATTCTGTGAAGGGTGGTAATTCAATTTAAACATTTTATAAGATAACGAAGTCAAAACCTACATAGTTTTTCATGAAAGTTTCGACTACCCTGGTAGTGTAGACCTCAGAAAACCGAAAAAAGTTGTTTCTGTTTTCCGTATGTACCTACAGGGTTTATTGATTATATTTGGGCCACCAGATAACTTTTTTATTTGAAGAGATATAAACTCAAACTCAAACATAGCTCAATTGTCATTTAAAAAAATGTAAATGTAATGTAAGGCCCTCTGAAAGAACTTAAGGTTAGTTCAAAACTAGCTTATTTGATGTTTAATTGTTTTTTCAGTTACGTTTCCTGATGGTTCTTGTAAAAATCTACAATTTTTCGGGATCAATAAAATCGTACATCCAATTCACAGTCTAACGGACCTTTTAAGAAAACTGGCACTTATACTGTTAGTTAGGTGTACGATTTTATTAACCACCATTGCACATTATACTGTGATTTTTTTTCTTGCGTTTTGCAGGAGGGTAATTAAATAAAAGCAAATTATTGTATTCCTTATACATTTTTAGATGATGGCTTCACAGCATGCAAAGTTAAGGAATCCAACTTTGAATCGTGTCTTGACAATGCCATTGAAAGTGGGATAAAATTTATTAAAAAAGGTATAAAACAAAACTTGTAGTAACTATTGTAGATTACAAAATAATAACAGTAATACGACTAAAAAAATGTAGGTAGTTTCGAAAAATGGTTAAAGAAATCGAAAAGTTGGTTTCCGAAAAAAAAAATTTAAAAACATCCCTAGATTTCGAATAACTGTATTATCGAGAAAGTTCTGTTTTCGAGAAAACATATTTTTGGAAAAACGTGTTTTCAAAAAATGCGTTTTCGAAAAATGTTCATATATCAGTTCAAATAGACAGACGGTATAAATAAAAAATGCCAGAATATTGGTAAGTTAAGATGACAAACCATTCTATTTAAGCAAGAATAGGTTTAGATATTTCGTCCATTATAGTGTACATTTCTTAAAACCCTAAACAATAGTGGTATTTTTGCATACTGACATAATAGAATACTTATGGGTACTTTTTAAAATATTTCATCGTTTAATAAAAATAATTAGTACACACAAATTACACAACAATAATAAAACGAACTCTACGCAAACAACAAATATTTTCTCTTTATGTCACAAATGAACGATTCGGGTTAGGTGTGGTGAGTATAGGTAACTGAATATACACTCGAGGCCGTGTTCCTTATTTTTTAACAAGCAAGTGACTAACTGTTGTAAACAATACGATTGATCACAACGCTGCTAAAAATTCCGAGCCAAAAGAAAAAACGAATTAAACATAAAAACGTAGCACGAAACAGCGACGCATGCATTATACAATATCTCACGTCATTTACCATTGTTGAAATGAACAGTAAATTGAAATAAATTATACCGAAAAATAAAAAAAAATAGTTAAACTATTTCAGTAACTTTCTTCAAAATAACTTTCTGGGTTTGTACTGTGTTGCTTGAACAATGTATGCAATAAAAAAACACATGCATGTTCCCTTTTTTGCAAAATCATAGTCTTCAAGTAGATTTTTTAAATACTAAAATAATTTTGAATTTTCTAATTGCATAATAACCCAACTCGGGTTACCAAGTTGTCACTAATCACAAACAGACTACCATCTTACTCTGAAACCACCAAGAAAAGTTATAAACTAATAATTCGATAAATTTCATTAAACATTTTTCTTATTTATTTTAGGTTTATCGGATTATGATATACCTTCTCTGGACCCGCTTTACGTCGATTCACTTACAGTGGGAGCTGGAACAGGTCCAGTTAATGTAGTCCAAAATTATTACAATATGACTATTACCGGATTTGCAGATGTTACGGTGAACAATACTCAGTAAGTTTATTCATATAACTAGTCCGGAGTACTCCGAACAACCATTACTCCAGATTCCCATCCAGTCGTTAATACAAGAGCGTTGACTTAATTTGTAATATAAGGATCAAGTAGTAAAAAAAATACAAATTTGTATTTTAACCTAATAAAGTGTAATCTCCGTTATTATCAAGCACGTATTGACAACGTACATGGGGGGAGGGAAAAATACCCAACTATGCAAAGATAAAAATCCAAAATTTGTCTACCTTTTTTTGCAAATTCTCCCCGAGCAAAATTGTCGACGATTTTTTATAATTAGTCGAACTTTTTTTACGTTTGCTGGAATTTAACTGTATACCTCTAAGCAAATTTTCCCAAAACTCAACTGTCGACAGTTTTTAGTATGACGTCCTAATAATCAACTCGTACTTTATTTAGGTAACTCAACCACCTATAAGGGGGCCGCTCCCCTCCCCATGAATCCACCCCTGCTACGGTACAAAAAATAACTGAAATTCCAACAAAAACATTATTCTAAAACGGAGCCAAATTCTCGTGACCGTTCGGCCATAAAAACTGGTGAGATTTGATGTGTAGAGCCAAGTTCAACATCATTGTTTAACAGTCACGATATTTTGGCTCCGTTTCACAGCAATATTTTTGATGGGATATATTTTAGTCTGAAGGTTTGTGAATAAGAGGTACAATCAGTTCCCAGTGACTGTTTTTTTTAACACTTATTGCTCGGTTTGCTCAGGTGTGTTATGAAAATGATTTTTCGACGTAGACGCGTAAAAAAAACATTAATCATCGAGGAAATCAAAATTTTATTTTGCGCTTTTCGTTTACATCCGTCATCTCTCCGTAAGGGTTTTACCTTTTCGAAGTGTAGAACCCTAAAAAGAACAAAACAAAATAGTTAAAAATCACGGATATTAGTTAAAGAAAATGTTTGAAAAACGTAATATTAGAACTATTTCAATTTTAGTGTCGATGTTAACAGGAAGGTTCTAATATTTTCAACCATGCACCCACTTCTAGACCAAAAAGCTCAGTATAATATACGTGGTAAATTATTAATGATGCCGGTATTTGGTTCAGGCCCCTGTACATTAACTTTAGGTAAGTAATAAGCTTTGTTCTATGTTGCTATTATATGCACATGCGTGATGTCACGACCTATAAGTATTTAGTTAAGGGTATAAAGCAGCGAAAACAAATGAAGGACGGTGAATTTTAATAAAAGATTTAAAGGGGAATTATATTTATAAATATGAAAAGAAATTCTCCAAGATAATTTTGCAACCCAAAAGGGAAATGATTTAAAAAATAAAGTAAGTTCGCGTTCAAAGAATTTTAAAATATTTATTGAAAAAATAAATAGTTGTTTATGTTTTATTGGGAAATTTGAAACAAAACAAAATGTTAAAGTTTTATTCAAACTAGTTCATGTAAAAAATATTCAAACACCTAAGTGGCAAGATAATTGATTATTAAAAATGATTCAAATAATCTACAAAATATTATACATGTTAACTCACATAATTGGAGAAATTAAACAGTTATACGAAAGACAAGTTTCACTTGTATGAAGAAAATATTTCACTCAATTTCGCCAAAATCCACAAAATCTTCCCATAAGCGACCCAAATAACAACTGACTACCGTTTCCGAATTTCGGCCGAACATTTCAAGAATCAGGAGCAAACTAACCTTTTGCAATGATACTCATTATGGAGAAAATCTTCCCGTTCGAAAAGAAACTCTCTAATTACCTTATTATAACAGTAAAATTACGTTCGGTCTTATTTGATTGCCCCAACAAAAGAACCGCCCTTTGATGACAACTCCTTGGTAAACAAGTATTGCTATTTTATGTACCTTGTATAAGGCACACGCCAATAAATGTCTCCAGAAAATGCAGGGAGCAATAAAAAGCTATCCACTTGACAAGTAAAGTCGTGAATGTCCGATTAATATCGTCTTTTTGCTTCATTTGCCAGTTAAAACAAAGTCGCCCACTCTTGAAATTCGCGAAAAAACCCAAAGGGGAAAACAAAATTTGGTGGGGTTGTAAAGGCCATGTTGTCGCGTTAATTTCTTGGAATGGATGTTAACATGGGAAAATTTATGGGAATTTTCGCAATATAAGAGGGAAGACCCAGGCTAGGACAGCTGAAAGATACTCGCCGATGTAGGGTGTTACGCTGCCCGATCGCGAACCGAGATTCTGTCTACGGGAAAGTCCAAAAATCTGGATTCAATAAGTACCGAGTAAAAAAGGAAGTTTTGGAGCTCGACGTAATTTCTTGACAAATAGGGTGAAAAATAAGTGAAAAAGTAGGTGCGTTAGAAACCCAAGAAATTGTCTAGGATTACTGGAAAAATGGTGAAAATTTAGAAATTGTAAAAAAGAGTATTTGGTTGGCTCCCACACGTAAAGTGTAGAAATAAAGTGTAGTTGATCCAGAAATTTGTGTTTTTCTATTAGGGAAAACTGCTTGCAAAATAATACCGATTTACAGATTTTTACCTGTGTATTAACTATTAAGGTTCATTTCTTTTTTTCAGAGAAAACTTATTCCGATCACGTAATAGAATTTGAGGAAGTGACAAATCAAGGCAAGTTATACTACAGGCCGAAATCTTATACTATAAAATTACATCCAGATCATGCCAGATATCTATTGGAAAACCTCTTTGATGGAAACAAATTGTTGGGCGATAATATTAACAAATTGCTGAATGAAGAATGGATGGCAATATTTCGAGACGTTGCAGACGGATACGAGAAAGCTTATGCTAAATTTTTCTTGCAATTTACTCAAAAAATATTTAATAAAGTGCCTGTAAATGAAATATTTATTCAGTAGATATATACATTGTCCGTAAAAAGTCCCGGACTTAAAACATAGTTATAATATACAGGTTTGCTCAAAAAGCTTGATGGATAAGTTTTATTTTCTTAAACGAAATAACTTACTTAAAAATTGTGGGTCAAATACTGCACCTTGTATAGCCATTATTTAGGAATTCTTTGTAACAGTAAAATCTATCTTTACTTACCTGTATACGGTGCTGATTTATATGTTTTTAAAATAGTTTTTGCGTCACCGTTTAAATTTTGTTGTGGAACCAAAAGCTTGCCCATGGCGCCTTTTATTTGGTTTCTTAGCTAAAACCAGAAAAATTTTATTGCTTATTTCATATCTAAATGATTTAGGGCTATAAGTATTTCCTTAGGATTAAAAAAATATAAATGAGTTTGGTTAGTTTAAGAAACATTATTTTGCTTTGTTCGCCAATGTCTTTTTAAATCTGTCTGTCTGTCGGTTTGTATGCTTATAACTCGATTTACATGCATATATATATATATATATATATATATATATATATATATATATATATATATATATATATATATATATATATATATATAATAAAAAAAATTAAGACCCCCAGAAACTACCCTTACCTTTCTTATCTGAAATATTAATATCCATAACAGGCTGTTTGGTAAAACCAAATGACCGAGCTACATTATTCAAATTCAGAGTATCTATGTCAAATATGGTCTTTAAGTGATGCGAATCATATGCTCTGACGTAGGCTTTAAAAGCTTCCTTGGCCGTCATATTTAGTGGTTTGTGTTTACCAATCAGATTCTCAAGCTGAAATAGTATGTAAAAATATTGTATATATTACGTTTCATGCACTGGAAATTCAATATCAATGTTATTATTTTAAAAAGAAATATAGTAGTCATGGGATAATTTGAATTAAATGTAATCGATACTCCGATTTCTTAAATAATCGGTTCGTCCGATAATGGCAAACATAATTCAACTTATTGGAAACCTATAATTCCAATTCGCACAGAGAAAGAATTTTAATTGGCAAGTTTACAATGTACTAACAATGTAACAAACGTGATTTGCTTTTGGCAGCAGAAGAAATTTGAATTGTATAATATATACCAGTATGAATAATGAGTGACAAGAGAAGTTAATCTTAAAATAAGAACTGACCGGATAAGTCAACTGTGTATTGTAAAACTAATTTTATAAAAATTTCTCTCGAATATAGGATAGGATATAACTAAC
The DNA here is from genome assembly GCA_963971165.1 of Philopedon plagiatum. Lineage (NCBI taxonomy): Eukaryota > Metazoa > Arthropoda > Insecta > Coleoptera > Curculionidae > Philopedon > Philopedon plagiatum. The sequence continues at coordinate 99,359,326 of OZ020193.1, forward strand.
AAAGCTAGAGTACAAACATAAAATACGTCCATATTATACCAAATTATACTTACTTGTGACTGAATGTTACCAACTTTACTCCAGTTGATTTCAAGCTCATTCACAGGAACCTTGGCTTGCTCAAGGTACCACAAAAATCCAAGTTCTTCGGGCCTTAAGATAAGTAAAGCGTGACCGGTGCTACCTAAAATAATATATATATATATATATATATATATATATAATATATATATATATATATATAATATATATATATATATATATATATATATATATATATATACATATATATATATATATATATATATATATATATATATATATATATATATATATATATATATATATATATATATACAGTATCCGGCAAAAAGTTGGCCACATAGGGAAAACTTTTTTATTATTGATTTATCAGAACATTTTATTCATGATAAAAGTTGGTGCGTTGGTGCATTAGGAAAAGCTAATTTTCACAACTTCAAATTTTAGGTAGAGTATACAGGGTGCTCAAAAAATACAAATAACTTGGTTTAGAAAAACAAAAATCTAGGAATTTGAAAAAAATTTCCACAAAGAAAATATAGCTTCTGTCAAGAGAAGAATAGAAGTCAAATAACATTTTTTCCAAAAGAGAACCGCTGTGGAGAAAATTAAGGACGAAACTTAGAAAAATCCCCTGTTTAAAGAATTTAGCCTGAAATTACCCTGCAATGATACATTTTTGGTGAAAGTGCTATGTAACTTTTGTTCTTCTCTTGACAGGAGCTTTACTTCCTTTCTAGAAATTTTTTTGAAATTCCTAGATTTTTGTTTTCCCAAACTAAGATTTTTGTATTTTTGAGCACCCTGTATACTCTGCCTAAACGGTAAAGTTGTCAAAAGTAATTTTTCTTAATGCGCTAACTTTTCTCATGAATAAAATTTTTTGAGAAATCAATAATAAAAAAGTTTTCCATATGTGGCCAACTTTTTGCCGGACACTGTTAGTGTATATATATATATATATATATATATATACACGTTTTTATATCAAGTGGAGATCCAACTATATTAAAGGCAACCCGAGATCCATCACTGCGAAACATTTTTTAGGAGTATATTTTTACCACTACATTTCCTAGTACGGTCCATAATACAAAATCTTAGAGAGGGGTAAAGATTTTATGTCATAAATTCATTTATATAAAATTTTAACAAATCGAGATCTGGTATATGAAGTACACAAGGTCTTTTATGAAAACCGTCAACCACAGATCCGGAAATGTATATGTGGGTATAAATAGTCTAAGATGAGATCCTGCAGTGTTGTCATATTATGTTGAACTTTAATGCAAGAGAACAACACAAGTCACAGAGGTACAAGATTTTGCTTAGTTGCGAAATCTTTTTATATCTTTTTATGGTGTAATATTATCCTCAGTTGTTGGACTAAAAAATATATTATTAGGCGGATCTCAGTTGACTGGTTAATATCAATCGCTTTAGTTTAGTATAAGCCCCTAATTTACATGAAAATTTGACTATTTTTGAACACAATGTATCGAGGACAGAGATTAGCAAAAATGTGTATAAGTGGCTTAAGTGAAACTAAAGAAGGAAATAATTACGACCTAGGTAAGTACTTTAGATAGCATAGCATGTTCAATGATTTTACTGATCAAAAACATTTTTGTTTGTTTACTTAAATAAATTATATGGTTTTAGATAAAAGGCCATACGAATTTAATGAACCAGAAAACGATCCCTGGTTAGATTATCATAACTGGCGTAAAACCAGAGAGTTAGTAAGTAAAACCGTTTTTTGTACTTACTATAAGATTTTATAGGTAAACTAATAATAAATTAAATTTTCATGTCTCTGTAAAAGTGCAATACAAATTAAAAATTCCCAACGAAAAAAGTTCATAAAAAGAATATTTTTGTCTTGCTGCATTTTTTGCATGAATTTTAATGATGTTAACGGTATTTTTTTAACGATAGAGCCTACACCATAATTTATTATCTTAGAACTAAATTCAGTTGTCTTTAAGTATGTCATATTTAATTAAGTACATACCACTATTTTCAAGTGTCAAATCTACGGCCCATAAAAAGTGAACCGATGCAGTTACTTAAAAGTCAACTACAGGAAAACAATGGAATTGTATTATTGAGTACAATTAGCGCGTTCGGCAATGCAATCTTTTCCATCGTTTGGCTCGGAATTATTGACAGGCACATGATCGGTCGTACTGTTTACAATAATAGGTCATGTGACCGTCAGAAATTCCGAGCAAAACGATGGAAAAGATTGCATTGCCGAACGCGCTAATTATCTCAAGTAATATCCGAAACCAATAATTTTTATATTTCAGGCAAATCGCCGAGAAAAAAAAAGTCCAGGTACAATTACCGAAAGTTGTGGAATAAATGATCAACAAACGGTAATATAAAAAAAAAACAAGCGCATTTAGAAATAAATGAGAAGAGTTAATTTTAATTATTTTAGCTGTCTTGGAAGCCAAGTAATACAGAAATAAGTGACGAAACTAGCATCATTTTAGATACCGAAAATAGCTCAGAAAGTGAAATTATCCAAACAAAACAACAGGTATGAAATAATAAATATACAGTGTTTACAGTAGGCCTATTTCTAACTGGCTAAATTTTTCGCTGAATAAAATTTTAAAAACGGAAAAACAATCGAACTTGGCAACTTCTCTTTAATTAAACCCATTCTGTAGCTCACGCGGTTTCGGAGATAGCAATAAGTAGTATCAGTAAAATTGGAAACCATGGATAATTTTTAGAATTAATTTACAGAATAGTTAATAATTATTTAATATTGGACATGTATTTTATCAAACCGGTTAGGCAAATCGATAGACAACCAACAGGTCCCAAAAAATTTTAAGAGGTTCAGAAAAGTTTCATTTCAACTAGTATCCATTAAAAAGTATTTACTAGACACCAAAAAAATCAGCAATATTATAGAATTAAGCAACACTGACTTCTTGATTTATAATAGGAAATTTTCGGGCTTTGTTGTACTTTTTATTAAGTTTAAATTTTTCTTCATTGTATCAGATATTTTAGTTTTATTGAACCGTTAGTAAAAAAATATTTGTTTTCAGAAAATTCAAAAAAAAGAGTCAGTAACATCTGAAAGTATTGAATTGGATAAATGCGAGACCATTTTACAAAATGCGTTGAACGACACTGATTTAAAGAAAAATAATGAGAATAAACACCTTGGTACAAAACAAGATAATATGGACAAAATTATTATATTGGTAAAAAAACTTATATTTTTAGTTTTCATATTTTGCGAAAAAAAGTTTATTTTTTAATACTTAATATAGGTACCATATGGTAAATTCATTTATGATCGATTTCAACAAAAATCGAATCTTTATAGTACTGTTTAGCTAAAATTGTGAGTTTAAAAAATGTGTATGTATTTTAAAAGGATAGTATATGACACTAGGGACATTTAAAATAAAAAAAAACAACTTTTTATTAAATTAATAAAAATTGTAATAATAATAATCATTTTAGAGCAATGTATTAATAAGTCCACCCGAGTGTCGCACTGTTGAAGTCAGTCATCGAAAGGGTAGAGTCTGGAATAAAAGAGACAGATGTCCGTACTGCGGGTGGGACGTGACGAATTTTTCACGTCATTTATTTAGAAAACATTCTAATGAGGAAAGCGTAATTCAAATTTTAAAGTTAAAAAAGGGCTCTGAAACAAGGAAACATTTTATAGATTTGCTAAGAAAACAAGGCAATTTGTCCGTTCATTCGGAAAGTATAATAAGGCCTGTTCAAAGGCCTACATCAAGCTATAATACTGTTAACAATTTAGCACAGGACTATTTGCCTTGCAAATATTGTAAGGGCCTCTATAAGAAAAAAACATTGGGCAAGCATGCTAAGAAATGTTTTTTCAATAATGAAAAGGAAAAGTCCAAAATACGTTACGCAAGCGAAGGTCAAACCATTCTAGCATTTACGGGGTCCAGACAAAATTTTTTAGACCGGCTAAGATTAAAAAATGAAGTTTTCCATAAAATGCATGCAGACAGATATGCATTTTTGGGACAAAATGATCCTATAGTTTGTCAATACGCAGAGGATTATTTGCGAAAACACAAAAACCCGCAAATAAAAAATACTGTCAGTAATAAGATTAGGGAGTTAGGACGACTTTTAAGTAAACTGCAGGATACATATAATATCAATTCATTACTAGAAGGTCTCAAACCTGAAAATTTTGATAAAATTGTAATCGCTGTGAAAAATTTAGCCGGCTACAACACGGAAACAAAAAGCTTCAGTGCCCCTTCACTCGCAATGCATTTTAGAACCATACTATTAGCTGTATGTTCTGCCGCCAAAACATTACTTATCAAAAAAGACTCAATTTTACCCGTTACTGACCACGAAAAAGTTTTAAAGGACCTTAAAAACTTTCGCCATTTAGTAGAATGCAACTGGAAATTTGAAATGGGAAGCCTTGCATTAAAAGACCTTAATGAAAAGCACTCCGCTCGTCCTCAAAATATTCCGATCACGAAAGATGTCATATTATTTAAAAACCACTGTCACGATATTGCAACAAGAGCTATTAATGTTTTAAAAGACAACATAAATTGTATAGACTCTTTCAAGAAACTGTCAGAAGTATGTCTTATTCTTACCATCTTGCTAAATAGGAAAAGGGTGGGAGACGTACAGTATTTAAAATTGGAAACGTATGTAAATAACCCTCCCAATATTGATGAAGAGACATGTCTCGATATCCTTACCGAAACTGAGAAACATTTTTGCAAATATTTTAAAAGGGTAGTGACCACTGGTAAAGGGGGCAAGTCAGTTCCTATCCTCTTTCCGAAACAAATTCAAAAATATATTGAGGTGATGCTAGAAGTGAGAAAAAATACAACCTTTATTTCTATAGAAAATCCTTATCTATTTGCTATGACTGGCAAAGAGCTTAACTGGATTAACGGATGTACTACAATCAGAAAATATGCTTTTTCTTGTGGGGCAAAGAATCCTCAAACACTAAGTTCTTCAAAATTGAGAAAACAAATTGCCACAGTATTACAAATTCTAAATTTAACTGACATTGAGATGGAGCAAATTGCGCGGTTTATGGGTCATACAAAGAAGACCCACGAAGAATTTTACAGGTAATTTTTTTGTCATTTTTCTTGTCTGTATATTTTTATTTTTTTTATTCAATTGTGGTTTTGCACAACGTCGACAAGTTAGAAGACAAAGTTAAATTCAAAGGTATATTAAGTAAATTTTGTATTTATAATATTTTTTATTACGTACTTACATATACAGAGTGAACCGTTTTGCCGTGGTGACGATTCACTTTATTTTTTTAAATTGAAATTACCCTGAAAATTTTAAGTATATGTTATATTATCGATTTTCAATTGTTTTCGAGATATTGGCACTTTAAATTTGACATTTTGCTGACACTGGACGCTATAAAAACTAAATGGTTGAAGCCTGAGCAAAACTTTTCTGTCTTGCTTTTTTACAATTTATAACATTAGACTAACTTCCGGTTTAACCGGAAGTGTCCAAGTTTTGATACTAGGTTAAAATGGAAGTTGATCTCATGTTATAGATTATAAAAAACCAAGATAGAAAAGCGCAAATCGTTTTTCCCTTCAACTGTTGAGTTTTTATAGCGTCCAATGTCAGCAAAATGTAAAATTTAAAGTGCCAGTATCTCAAAAACAATTGAAAATCGATATATAACATATTATAAAATATGCTTAAAATTTTCAGGGGAATTCCAATTTAAAAAAAATAAAGTTAATCGTCACTACGGAAAACGGTTCACTCTGTATATGTACATAATATAAAAATATTATAAATAAAAAATTACTTAATATACTTTTCAATTTACCTTTGTCTTGTATCTCCTTAAGTTTTCGACACTGTACAAAACCATAATTAAATACATAAATTAAAAAAATATATAATTGAAAAAAAATATATCAGGTAGGTGCCTAGCTTTTTTGAGACATCCTATATAAAATCTTATAATATAAAAAAATTCCAGTATTCCAGACTTTATCATCAATCGTGCAATCATGCAATAATTTAATTATTTAAGTTGCCTGACACAGTTCCTATAATTAAAAGCCTTGAACTTAAAACAAAATAAACGAACAATTATGTTTACTTTATACACTAAATTTGATAATATAACTTTTTTAGGCTACCTCAGGATGTATTTCAGACTTCAAAGATAGCTAAACTACTTTTAAAAATGGAACGGGGAATAACGAAACAAGATGAAGGAAAAACTTTAGAAGAAATAGATATTGAATTGTCAGCCTTGAATACCGATGAAGAAAGTGGAATAATGAAAGAATGCGAAGAAAAAATATTGGAAGAAGTAGATATTGAATTATCAGCCCTAAATCCTGATGAACCATGTATGGAATCTGGAGAAGGTAATTTTTGTTCGCATGTGTTAAACGTTTAAGTCGACCTAATTAATATACTTTATATGTATTAATAAGTAGTATGTATTTAATACGTATTACTTACAAGGTGTCCCAAAAATACGTGTACACAGCTGTACTGGAAATTCCTTAGCTAAAAATAAGTCGAGAACCTCATATGAACTTATGTCCTAATAAGCTTTGCTTATGGAATAAAGGGTGTTAACATTTTAAAATATTTTAGGTTTTATGCTTTTATTTAAAAAGATTATAAGTTAATTTATTAAAATCTGGTACATTGTTTAAAAAGTCATATTCAGAAGTAGTTCGTAGTTTATCTCGGCCATCGGTTGAGATAAAGGGTGGCTATATTTCGTTTTATCGGCAAATAATGGCACGCCAATGAATTCTTAAACATCTGCAACACCTTCTGAAGTCTTGTTTAAATTTAAGCAATTTTTTTAAAATTTAAAATTCTTTAATTTCATCATTTTTCTGTGTCATGTTCTTTTGATGCCATAAAAAAATTCTTGTCTTAAAAACCACAAAAAAAATTAATGTTTGAATTTCAATATGGCATATTGAAAACTCATGAAATTAAAGACGAAAAAAGGTTTGCTGCTAGTAGAATAAAATGAAAATACTTCAAGACTTAAAAAAAAACATAAATAATTTGGATTGGAGTTGTGCTTTGTTAGCGTGCGTGAATAAGACCAGTGTTGCTTTGATAACGATATTTCAGTAGTGAAATTGAACAAGTTATAGCGGATTTTGCTACTTTAAAAAGTTTCTGATGGATGCAGGGCAAATTAAACTATAAATATGTATATTGCATTATATAACTTATTTTTCGTCAAAAGTGGATAAGGCAAGTTTTGCTTTGAGACGACTCATATCTGCTTGGTAACATCAAAGCTACCAGTCGCACAGAAGTTGACAGTTTTATTTGCTGTCTATTTTATCCGACTGGCAATTTAACAATACATTGAGAAACCGGGGCTTAAATTATATGTTTTCAAAAAAAAGTCAAACCAGAAAAATACAGGAAAAAAAATGTTACGTAAAAAAATTTAAGTTATTTTTACAATGTCAGATAGTAGGAGTGGGTTGTCAACTGATAGGAAAAACAGATTTTCTTACTGCCAAAGTTTCGGCTATTTGTTTAGCCATCTTCAGGGCTCTAAAACACAATTAGTTTCTTAATATTGCGACACAAGAAGACAATTATTATTCCTATTCTTTTTATAACATATACAGGGTGTTTCAAAAAACATGTGCCATTGCTTAAAGGGAGATTCTTTAAAAGAAACTAAGGCAAAAGTTCGTATGAATATGGGTTCGCAGATCCTTTGTTTCAAAGATACAGGGTGTTAAATTTTCTATTTTTTTCAGTTTTTTCAAATTATTTTTAAAATGGCTTAAGTAATTTGGATAAAATTTACGTTGTGTAAAGACTTAAATTAGGCATAATCCTGACTATAAAAGACTTTGTCAGGTTCTCCAGGAGCTTGTATATGAGAAGACGGTAAAATATTTTTTTAATAAAAATATGTAAATGTGATTTTTTCACATTTTCGTATCTCAGCCAAATAGTATGTTAAATTCTTAACAAACTTTAAGTACCTCTTCATATTTATTCAATTTGTACTTCGTTTAGGAGGAGATAAATGCAATTTTATTAAGCGCCTTATTGGTTTAGTTTCCCAAACAGATAATTATTGCATATCGGTTTTAATAAGTAAAGAGCATTTAAAAAATTTAACACCCTGTATCTTTGAAATAAAGCATCTGCGGGCTCTTATTTATATGAGCTATTTGTCTCAGTTTCTTTCAAAGAATCTCCCTTTAAGCGATGACACATGTTTTTTGAAACACCCCGTAAAGAATTAACTTATATAATTAAAAACACACTATTTAGCATCTTATTTAAGGGTTGGATGCTGCTAATACATTTACAATTAACACAAATAAGGCAAAATTAAAACAAAAGTTAAAACATTTATCCCTAAAAGAACTGAAGAAACTGACCGACTGACTGACTGACCGACTGACTGACTGACTGACTGACTGACTGATTGACATATCAACGCACAGCCCACACCGATGGGTCTAGAAACTTGAAATTTTGCACAGAGGTTCCTTATATAATGTAGGCATGCACTAAGGAAGGGTTTTTTAAAATTCAACCCCTAAGGGGGTGAAACAGGGGTTCAAACTTCGTACGGAGAAAAAATATTAGATGGTCCTATTAACTCAAAACTTCATAGGAGTACTCTAAAAAATAAATGTTTAAACACGTGTTTTACAGTTTTTAAAAAATCAACCCCTAAGGGGGTGAAATGGGGGTTCAAAGTTTGTAATGGAGTAAAATTGTTATGTATACCACGCGGACGAAATCGCGGGAGAAAGCTAGTCTACAGTTAAAACCAAAAAGATCGAGCCACCGCATTATCAAGTATATAAAAAAATTCAAATTATTTAAAATATTACCTACCAAGAAGTTAGTTTTTCCTGGTCAAAGTAATCAAATTATCATCAAAAGTCATAGAAATTGTTGTTGGATTTTTGAGAATCCATTGGAGTAGCTACTATTGATTCTTGATTAGAACTAAATATACGAGTAGTCCCACACACAACCTTTGCCCATGGCCAAGTAAACAAAAACTTCTTGAATTGCTATTTAGGTACTGTACCAAAATTTCAGTAAATTAACTTATGAGCTTTTTAAAATATGAACAATTAAACAAATTAACACCCTTTGTCTTCTAAACGAAGATGTTTTGAATATAAGTATATGTGAAGTTTTCGACTTATTTTTGGCCAAGGAATTTTTAGTAAAACGATGTGCACGTATTTTCCGGATACCCAGTATTTTTCTTAAACCAAATTTTTGTCATGTTTTTACAATACTTTATTTATTTATTACTTTATATTATTTTTTTAGATAAAAATTACGACGTCGAGCCAAAAATAAAAGATTTAAATGAATGCTCAAGATCGGCGCAATTACCCCAACGATGTAGGGGAACCTGGTCAAAACAACAGAAAAATATTATTTTAAATTATTTTGAAAAACATATTAAAATTAAAATAGCTCCAAAGAAATATGAATGTTTGCAATTAAAAGAAAAGTATATACATCTTTTTGCAGAAAAAAATTGGGTGCATATTAAAACTTATGTGTATAATATTTACAGAAAAAGATAATTTGTATTTCGTTCGAGATAACCAAATTTTATGTTCGCAGTTGGTGCAGTTGGGCTCCCACCAATCAAAACGCAGAATTAATATTCGTAATGGCGAAGCCACCCGACTTCTGCCGATCATTTTGTAAACAAAACAACATACCCTTTTATTTTCTTTGCAAAACAATTGTTTGGCCGTTTGGATTGTCTGTGTGTTTCCATATTTTTTTCCAAATATCGCGATTGTGGATTGTGTGCTTTTTATTTTTATTAAATCTGTTTATGATGTCAGTTGTCATTAATGTCACTTTACCCCGGACCAATGAAATGAAAGCGGCGAACTGAGTTTATAAATGGCCCAAAAAGCTCAACTGCGAACTTCAACTGCACGAACTGCGAACCTCAACCTCAACTGAACCTCAACTGAGTTTATAAATCCACCTTTAGGATTGTGACATTTTTGTCAGTTTTGAAGTAAATTTGTCAATTTTACAGTCAATTTTATTTACAGTGCCATGAAAACAACTATATCGTGGGTATCAAAAAATTTACAAAGACTGTCTGAAAAAATAATTGAGTAAGGACATCTGAAGCTAATAACATCACTGATCACTGATAATTAGTTATTCAATTGTTTTTGATTGCTTTAAAAATTTTATGATTTTCACATCTTGCAATAAAAAAACGGCAATTTTAAAGTATAAATTGTGATAAAATGTGTGTTGTGATACATCGTTGTGTTCGTTATGAAAAACTACATCTAATTTTATTATGAAAGCAAGTTAGTGCCATTTGAAATTTTCGAGAAATTTCCAAAAAACTGATTTAGGGAACTTTAAAAGCCTCTGGAAAACAAATGATCCACTGCGGAATCATGTACGTAGATATTTTTCTACAGTCCAGAACATCGCTTAGAACGATTTTAGGTGTCATGGCACTCTAGATTGCAAAATAAAATTGGCTTTAAAATTGACAGATTGACTTAAAAACTGACAAAAATGTCACAGTCGTATGTAGAATGATGTCTAAATTGCAAAAATAAATATTCAGGATGTTGTATTTAAAAATTAAAAGTGTCTCACTTCCGGTTAAACCGGAAGTCACTAAAAGTCGACTAGGATGTTAAAAAGTGTCATTTTATGAGTATATAAGGCCTGCCGAGTTTCATTACGATCAATCAAAAAATAAAAAACTGGCAGCCGGAAAGCGATCTCGTTGTCACACGGTATAATAAAATTTTTCGATATGTCATTTTTGTTTATTTTGCATTTTTTGCAATAAAACATGATATTTAACTACAAGTCACCCTTACTCATGAACTATATGATGGCATATCATAAATTAATTATGATATGCCTCAAGTGCAGCTCAAGGAGGTCTTAGTTCGTGGTTTCGATCCTTACATTGATTATACACAGAAAAATCAAGGTTCCTACTGATCCCAGAAATTAGAAAAATATATTTTCGAATAGAAGTACCTTTATCGCCAATTTAACCAAAATATAATGCCCAAAATTTTTAAATTTTTATTATAACAGTTGAAAAGATTTTTAAAATTGAATGCATATTTTACTATACTATAAGGGCAGTATTTTAAGCAATAATAAATTACTTAATATAATATATATTTTTATCTTACTTTCGAAAAAAAAAACATTTTGTTATTCATTCAAATATAATTATTATCAACGATAATTAACTTGTATACAATAGTATCATGTTACAACTAACAAATAATAAAAATACGATAAAGAATGCCCACTTAAACAAAAAAGCGAAGAATGCGGTATTGCCACTTTTATCGGATCTCATCTTAAACGTATAACCCATGTCGCATAACGCTGACGGCGGCTCCCCCTACATACGCTTTTACGAACTGAGATTGTATAACAAGTGACAAAAAAGTGAAAAACGAGATCCTGAGACTTTTTAAAATTTAAGCAGTTTTGGTTTGACCTCGGACCAAGGAACGGATATACACATAAAAAAAGATGAGATCCAAAATCGGATCTCGTCTTTCCAAACGGATCTCAGGATGACCATATATCACCAAAAAATGATCTCGTTTTGCCACTTTACGTGTATATATATATATATATATATATATATATATATATATATATATATATATATATATATATATATATATGTATATATATTATTCATATTACATGAGAAAAATTATCACTTTAATAGATGAGCAAAAATTTTTAGTTAAGAATATATACCTTCTCCTCTTGCAGTACGCCCGACCCTGTGAATATATTCTTTAGGATCATTTGGAGGATCATACTGTATAATCCAATCCACAGCGGGTATGTCCAAACCTCTCGCGGCCACATCTGTACAAAGCAAAGTGCCCGATTTGGCATTGCAAAAATTAAAGAAGGTAGTGGTCCGTATGGTCTGTTTTTGTCTGCCCTAAAAAGATAAAAACTGTTAGCCAAAAAAGAAACTTGCTATGTTCAGCGTAGATCCATAGATCCGTAGATTGTATAAGGTTCCATTCCCAAAAGAAGTTAATTTTCTGCACTGTAGTGTTTCAAAATATCATATCATTCTCACGGGTATCCGTCGGTCGTAGATGTTGATAACAGACGGGAAAAAGTCATTTTTCGCACGGAAGACATGTCATTTTATCTCAAAAGTTGGCAAGACACTTAAAGAGGTTTATACGCGACTGTTAAATTTAAAACAATAATTAACTTACATGAATACACATAACGGGCGTGTCGATGTAATTAAATAACTCATAGTGAAATTTAACCGACATGCAAGAACTGAAAAACACCATAATCTTTTTGTCTTTGTTTTTCTTGAGGAATGTGTACAGTACAACAAGACGTCTCTCCGGCGGGCACAGGATGTAACCTTGTTCTAATCCTAAAATTAATAAAAAATTATTTATTAGACTCCGGCTTCATAAAAATGCAAATAATCCCAACACTAAATACATATTACCAAATAATTAAAACTCGGGCAACTCAAAAAACATTAAGCGGCTTCTTTGGTTTAAAGTACTATCAGCAACAAAAATAAAATTACATAAGTAATTGCATAATTAATTCGGTATCATTTAAATAAGATTAACCTTCCTAGTCATTAATTTAGCCTAAATAAGTTTGAGACAGGTAGCAGTGAACAGCAATTTTGTTCCCGGATTCTGCTTGCTTGATTCTGATAGAGAATAAAGACAAATTATTTTGTGTTAAAGGGGTTAAATTGTGATTATGAGTGGTATCATAAATACTTTCTGGCGGAATCCTAATAACATATGTAAGTATGTCTGACCTACCAGTTACTGTAGCTTCTTTTTTGGTGTCATCTACACCGACATACAAAGGCTCCTTCTTTAAAGCTAAAGCTGCTAAGGCTTCGGTCTTCTTGCTTTGAGTAGCACTAAATAGCATTGTCTGCCTCTTTTCTAAAAATTACATGTTAAAAACAATATGTTTAATATTCACGCATACTGTTGCATGCCATAACCCTGTAAAAATAAAAAAGCACCAAATACACTTACTGGGTAACAAATTTATAATTTGTTTCATTTCTTCCTCAAAACCAACTTCCAAAATTCGGTCAGCTTCATCAATAATTAGGCACTGGAGATTTTTAAATGCAAACTTTGATGTATTTTGTAGATGATCTAATAACCTTAAAAAATTGCTTGGTCAATACTACGTTATACAGGGTGTTTTAAAAAATGTGTCATCGCTCATCGGGGAGATTCCTCAACCAAATATACAACAAACAGCTTCTACAGGGCGGGTTTTTTAAAGTGTTACAAGGCGATATCTCTAAAACGCTTTAAAATATTTTTATGAAATTTTGATGAGTTAATAGGAAGATGGGGGGATAAATTTAAATAGATTTCTGACATTTATCCTCTTTCTATTTGGAGGGGTGGGGGGTAATTTTGAAATTTTAAATGCCGTCGCGATATGGATTTATGTAAAGCAGATGCGCCATTAAAGTTCATGTTGAAGGAATTATCCAGAATTAAAACACCACTCAGTACGGAACTATAAGAGTCACTGAGAACAAAAATTAAGCAACGCAGAACCATTTATTCTGACATTCTCTGTTATTTCAAAAATCCCGACATTCTAAACTCTGAACACGATGACTGCTTCAAAACATCAAATATTTCCCTCATTAAATCTAAATTGGAAACACTTTTAATCAGACTAGACACAGACAACGAAAGTGAAACAGAAATCAGCGGCGAAGATGACATTCCCATTACAGAAATTCTGACAGCAGAAGAGAATGAACCATTCAACGTCAAACTGCAAAAAGCATTACTAAAATGTTCAGTCATTACCAAAGCAAACCAGTAATAAGTTCCGGATGTCCGCAATCCTTTCTCAACAAATTGATTATTTGCAAATGACGTAATCTTCAAAAAACCTTTGAATTAGGAAGTTTCCTATGTCAGAAATATCGAGTAACTTCAACATCATTTAATAGTCTTTCACTTCACTTGTCAAACAAAAAAAAATTATCTCTATATCTTCAAAATTGACGAACTTATTCAATTTCGTATTTAATAACGTCGCGCGCGGCTTTTATCGGCCGTGACGTCAAAATACAGAACTCAGTCGCCCCATGGTCGCCGGGATAGCAGCCCGCTGCTGCTTTCGCGTGTTTACTTTAATGCATTGGATCCTGTCCGGTAAGAATAACACTAAAGATTAAACGGGCGTCTATACCGCTGTTGACGGCGTGGTGTATGTTGACGTCATCGAGCCTCAGCCAATGTGAGCGTAGCATCTCAGACTTTGAAGGACGATAACTTTTTTATTTCTACAGATAATTAAAAACAAAAAATACATATGTTTTTTACATTTGTAGGACTATTTATTAAGAGAAAATGAAAAAAATGGAAACTTCCTAATTCCTACTAACCATTCAGGCCATAAGCATAGAACCCGAGAGATGTTTCTCTTTCGCAGGAGTTTTCTGCAACAAAATACGTTCAGCCTGAAAGACGAAACATTGGACGTCCAAATATTTTTGCAGTATTTTTTTTAAATAAGTATAAATTTATACATATATTTTTTGTATTCAGAATCGCTTAGGTGGTTTTTAGTATATTTGTATGTTTAAACTTAATAAATAATAATTTTAATATTTAAATCCCTTTAAATTTTTTTCGGGAGTAATCTCGGGATTGGACAACAAAAACTCGAAAATCCTGGGATTAAGAAAACCAATCGGGATTAACACCCCTATATGTGTATAATTTTTTTTGATTTGCTCTTTCGGTTATGGAATTATGGTTAACTAAATTTTGATTGAATATAAAAAATAAATTTTACCAATAAATCAAGTTCACGTATTTCAGGATTATTATTCGTTTCCATGGAAATGCGTTATTTTTACCAAAGTAAAATCCCCACTGGATGAGAACTCTGCAAAATCAACATTCCTGGCTAATTAATGTCTGGTGTGGTATAATCGGGGATATTGTCCGCATTTCTTTGAATGACATGGGGAAATGTTCACAGATTTTTTTAAGAAACCAATTACCCCAATTATTAAACCAAAACGTAAATCGTGGCATGTGTTTTTAAACAGGGCGGAGCCCCACCCCATTATGCAACACAGGCCCATAATCATTTGAATGAAATATTTGAAAACAGGTGGATTGGACCAGCTGGTCCGATCAACTGGCCTGCTAGGTCCCCGGATTTGTCCCCCTTGACTTTTCTTGTGGGGGATTTATAAAGGACAAAGTGATGGCAACTACACCTACAACTTTAAATGATATGAAAGACCGAATCCGCCTTGCTTGTTTATTAGTGACATCTGAAATGTTACAGCGGGTACGAAATTCATTTAGAAAAATAGTGAGAAAGTGTTTGGAAGTTGAAGGGGGACATTTCGAACAACTTTTCAAGAATGACTGACGATAAATAAATTGATGGTAATTTTTTTTAATTTTATAACCTAATAAATCATAATTTCGTAACTGAAAGGGCAAATCAAATCAAAATTGTACACATACGTAGTTTTTTACATAGATTCGAATTTTATTCACAAAAGTACATCATCCCATTTAAAATTCTAAAGTTACCCCCCACCCCTCAAAATAGAGATGGGGGGTAAATGTCAAAAATATCTCCCCATCTCCCGATTAACTCACCAAAGTTTCATGAAAATCTTTTAAACCGTTTTCGAGATATCGCCTTGCAAAACCTTAAAAAACTCACCCAGTATAGAGAGCTAAATGCCTAATAAAAGCACTGTTGGGGGTCAAAAAGACCGTAACACCCCTAAAACGCCACTTTGTAGATTATTTCAAATGATAATAAGAATATTCCCTAGGTACACCAAAAAGCATTTATGTATGGAATTTGAACACATTATCTTTAAAAACGTATACAATAAGAAAAACCAGAATAAGATAAAAATTTGATCACCCTATATATCGGGAACGAAGCGTTTTCGGACCTATGTTAATAAGAAATTTCCTCTTGTTTTTGGCTAAAGAATTACTTGCACCATTTTGTTAGAGTTTATTAATACCCTGTATATCGATTATAATTACCTTCCTGGAGTTGCAACCAAAATATTTATCCCTTTTGATAACTTCGCCGCTTCCGTTTGCCTGTTAGCCCCACCCATGATAAGTCCATAGGTATGAGGGTGGTATGTCATTAGTTCACTTAAGACACTAAAGGTTTGCATTGATAATTCTCTTGTGGGAGAAATTATTATAACCCCAGTTCCTGAAAATAATTTTAAATAGGCTAGAGAAGGTTTTTTTCTGTAAAAATAACTCCAGTGTTAAGGAAAGTTAATTGATATTATAGATTTTGGAGCACGATTACTGTATACACTGTAGCAATGAAGAAAATTTGAGATCTAAACGTACCATCTTTAGGCGTCCACTTCAACTTATAAACTAGCTCTACCGCCGGTATAAGAAAAGCCAGTGTCTTTCCAGATCCCGTTTTAGCTGCTCCTACTAAGTCATTGCCTAAAAATAAAAACGCTTTTTTCTAATGAGGCAAATATTGATAACAGAGGGTAACTCTCTACCTTCAAGTAATGATGGTATACTTTTCGCTTGAATTTCCGTCATAGTGGTAAATCCCATATCTGCAACAGCTTTTGAGGTGTTTTCGGAGATTATGTTTCGCAGCGACTCAAATTTGCGGTTGATGACAATTTCCAGGGCAGTACTACCTGATACTGAAAATTATTTTTTTTTATCTGAAACTGTTCACGTAGGCTTCAAGACTAAGTACTAACGTACCGTGGGCGTCTGAAGATAAGGAAAATGTAATTTGATGCGGGATTTAAAGGATTGGAGGTTTGGAGGAGAATGGAAAACATCTGCGGGCAATTCGTTCCATAATCTGGAGACCCTCGGTATGAACGAGCGAGAGAAATGTTCTAGCCTTTTGTAGCTGGACAGTAAAGGGAAGCATACGTAACGCGCCTCTTGTTGTTCTGCTAGGAACAGTCAAGGGGGAAATTATAACGGCTAGTTCTTCAGAGCAAAATCCGTGGAAGTATCGGTAGAAAAGGGATAAATCCCCAACACCGCGGCGATGAGCGAGAGACGGGAGTTTTCTTGTGAGGACAGGGTCATTGATAAGGCTCTCTTTTGGAGAGAATCAAAGATGTTAAGTGTCGAAAGCGATGCCGCTTCCCAGATGTTTGAACACTACTCTGGGTTAAGTCCTATTTGGGAAACACAGAGAGTGAGTAAGTTGGAAGGGAAGAAGTATTTTCTGGCTCGAAGAGGAAATCAAGCTTTTTAGCTGCTAATGTGGCTATTGAAGTAATGTGTTTGTGCCAGCTGAGATCATGTTTGAAAGTGATGCCAACAAGATTGAACGTTTCATTGTTCTGTAAGGCTTAGCCATTCATGTGGACTGAACCCGTGGGGTACGCCAGCATTGATAGGATAGAAGATAGATGACTGACCGTCCATCACGACAGATATGCGCCAATTAGAGAGACAGCTACCGATCCAGGTACATAGATTGGGAGGAAGACCGTAAGTTCAGGTAATCATGATTATTTGTTGTACAAAATTTGACAATGCTTGGAGATTTCTAAAACTTGACAGGTTTTTATAAATACATGATTGACCATACCAAGATTTTGTTCAATTATTTTTGTTGTTCATTCCTAATATGACCTCTTATGTTACTATTATTTTTAGTTTCTAGTATCCTGTTATCCTTTTGTTCCCTTCCATTATACATCATAAATATGTTATAGTTATGCCCAATTTAATTACATATGCTATGTATAAATATCATTTATAAATCAAATCAAATCAAATATACATAGGCATTAGTGAATAAGCACTCTGCCTTTACTATAGCTGGAAGAATCTGTTCTTTTACTAGTCCCTAAGTCCTAGAGTAATACCAATACTTTCCCAAAACGGGTAGTTAGTAATTTAAAACCGTTAACATTTTCTTTCACACTATTGAAAGCGAAAATATATAGTAAAAGTCATTATAGGGGAACCTAAACTTTTACTGAATTGTTGTTACTTTAAATATTGGAGACAGTAGATAAGTCAAATTGTTTATATTTATCCTGACATGCACACGATTGTCTATCATGAACTTACATTGATTTTTAAATGTTGGAACGTCTGACTCTACAAAAGTCTGACTCTCTTCACTTTTCTCAGCTACATTTCTTTCTAAAATGCTTTTCTTTTTCTTCTTTTTCCCTGCAACACAATATTTAAATATATTATTAAAAAGTGATGATTTAAAATCTACAATTCTATTTGTTTTTTTTTCTACATAATAAATTAATAGTCCACAGTTTAATAGAAATTTAACTGTTCTAGCAATAGACAAAATATATTATTATTATATATTATATATTTTCTCTATGGTTCTAGCAATATTTCACAAACTATTTTTATATTACACATGTCTAACAATCTACCAAATTACATTAAAGCTATAAACAGAAAATTAACAATTTTAAAGTTAAGCATATAAATAATAATAATAATAGTAATAATAATAATAATAAGCTTTATTGTCTAACAGATCGACCTCCATTAATCAGGCAATGTTATGCTAGTAAACCTAAAGAAAAATATTTATATAATACCACAATACTGAGTTACTACTCAAGAAAGAGAAAAATACAATAAATTATAATCTATACAAGTCACCTTCTCAGCTTATTCACAAAGTTTGGTTGTTTTAAAGGAAGATATGTGATACAATCAATAGGTGCATTATACACAATGTTATAAAATTTGCTTTTCATTGACGCTGTAAATTGAGCAATAGTGACGCCATTCATAGCAATGTCAACGCAGGCGCTGTTAAATATGCTCATTGACTGGAATGGTCGGCTTCTTACTAAGAAATTAGTTGATGGGTTAGGAATATGAAACATAAGAGGGTATGTAACTAGGCGTGAGGGTACATTAAAAGTATACGATTTAAATTTAAAATGAGGGCAAAAAATTAACTAGTTTCTAATGTATTTATAAAATATGAATGTTTCATATGTCAGAAATTATCACTGAAGTTCACTATAAATTCCTAGAGTGTCTAGAAATAAATGGAATATATTTTAATAGTAGTTCCTGTGGGTCTAAAAGGTGATTCATACAATGAACCTGAACTTCATACAATTTGGTTTTCAAAGGCATTTCAAATTTCTCATATAAACTTTACAATCATTACAGTACTCATTATTTAAACTTTTAAGCTTTGCATAGCGAGTTTTCCAACAAATAAAAAAAAAATATGTATCTATAGGTAGGTATAGGATAGGTATGGATATGATGTAATAGGCACCAAAAAAATGCCCGAAAATAAGCCATTTAACTACAAAGTTATAAAATTGAAAGAACAGGGTACATACAATAATTCTATTGGTAAGTTTAATTAAGAATGGAATGGAATATCTTATTTTTTATCTTTCTACCCTTGCTTTCATTTCTCATTCTGCTGATAAATTTGGAATATACACTGTCGCCTAAAAAGTTACAGCTGGCCAATGACCATTATTGTTTATTTCTTTTATGGAGACTTACTTTTTTTAGGTGCATTATCACCTTCATGCGCCCTTTTGTGGCTCTTAGGTGGTACTGGTATATTGTTATTCTCACTTTTATCTGAAAATACGAAAAATTAAACAATTTAAAGTAAAATTATAATAAAAGTTGTATAAGACTTTTTTTTACAAAGGGCTTGTTAAATTAATATTCTATTGGCATTAAGAACATACCCAAGCAAACCCAAGCTCAGGTAATGTAATATACTGTTTTGCTAGGCCCAGCCCAATAAAAGCAGGAGTCATTTTAGTAGCAGCTTTTAAGATGTGTAATTAAGATTGCCAGACTTACCCCTTTAGGGGGTAAAATTCCCTTTTTCCAGATAGATTTTAAATGTAATTTCTAAAGATCTACAGTATGTACAGTACAGATTTTCAAGTAAAAATTTAAAATTTCTAAATTATGCTTTTCAAATCAAAATCAATCAAAATACATATGTTACCGGCAAAGTCGGTTTCTTCGTCATACTTAAGTTTGCCTAGGTAAACCGCACATGGCGGGAACGTTTTAGGCAAAGTCCGAAATTGTTCTCCATTTCGGAGTTTGCCTATAATGTAATCCGGCAAACTTAGGTTTGCCAAACAGGTTTTAGGAAAAGTCCGAAATATGTTCTCACATTTGTGTTGTATCATGATAACTGGTATACTAGTGAATAAGAACGAATTTTTAAAAATCGACGATATTCCCGATAAAGAATTATCGCTTCGAGAGATTAGTAATAGGAATTCTATATTTGGAGGACAGGGATTCTTAAAATGTAACTGTACTAAAAAAAGGTGTCAGAAATTTCTGTAAATGCAAGAAAGAGAAGATTCTTTGTAATTCAAAATGCCACCATTCGTCTACATGTGCCAATAAATAATGCATTATTCCCAACCACGTTATAAATGTTATATGTGTTATATGTGTGTATTACCTAATGTAATACACAGTGTTTATTACTTTTAAGAATATGTTTTTTATTTTTCAATAAAAAAGTTTAATAAGTATATGAGGGTATTTTTAACTTAGGTACTGAAATACGATTGAATCATATTATTTACAGGCTTGCCATCACTAGTATACCAGTTATCATGATACAACACAAATGTGAGAACATATTTCGGACTTTTCCTAAAACCTGTTTGGCAAACCTAAGTTTGCCGGATTACATTATAGGCAAACT
Source organism: Philopedon plagiatum (assembly GCA_963971165.1). Classification (NCBI taxonomy): domain Eukaryota; kingdom Metazoa; phylum Arthropoda; class Insecta; order Coleoptera; family Curculionidae; genus Philopedon; species Philopedon plagiatum. The sequence goes on from OZ020193.1 coordinate 99,380,197, forward strand.
CCGAAATAGAGAACAATTTCGGACTTTGCCTAAAACGTTCCCGCCATGTGCGGTTTACCTAGGCAAACTTAAGTATGACGAAGAAACGGGCTTTGCCGGTAACATATACATATAAATACATACAGAGCAGCCCACTGTTTCTCAACCATACACAACCTGAACCAATTAGGGTTGGGAATTAAAATAGCATACACTGCTTACAGTTTGTTTGAAGCACTGTTCAGAGAATCTTTGATATTTAATAAAACAAACTGTTCCAAAAAAAAGCATAATTAAAATTTCTTAATTTAACATAATATTTTAACGGATATTTCCGAATTTCGTGTTAAAAAAATTTATAAATATAACCTTCCCATACTTTATAAAATTCCTCCTGAACTAGGGCCAACCCTCGGGCCAACCTGAGCTAATATTTCTATAAGACAACTAGGTTTCGTCCGCGACTTTATCCGCGGTACGACAATTTTACTTCAGTACAAACTTCGAACTACCACTTCACCCCCTTAGGGTTGATTTATAAAAAACTGTAAAATATGTGTTTAAACATTTACATTCAGATTCACTAAGAAGGTTTAGGAATTAGTACTGGTTTAAATTAATATCTTATATAGTTGATCAGTTGGATTTTGACAGGTTTTTGAAAGGTAAGAGACGTGCTAGTCTAAAAACAATAATTCCAGCAAAATGGACGTTCAAATAGATCACCTAACTGCAAACATAGGGATTCTCAGGACGAATTTATTTATGGTCATATTAACTGCAGTGAAAGCCAAAAACTATCGAGCTCTGCCATTGGCAGTGATATGTATAACCGGGTATAAGCAATGCCTAGGGCCCCGGGCCGGGAAATCCGGCCCTGTGTCCTGTATATGTATATCTCAAAAATCGAGAGTTGACCGGGTTTGCTTAGGGGCCCAAGGCACTATTGCCTCGCCACTGAGCTCTACCCGCTCTGCATCTAACATGTATTTAAAAATAGTATTCCCCGCGCGATTGATTTAACTGCAGTCACGAGTGACTTCGTCCATGCCTACCTATGTTCGCACCAAGCTGACCATTTCTGTATAGAGATTTGAAGACTATGCAAGCTGGAACCTGGAATGCAATTTTACCCATACCAAAAAAAAATAATGTGGATATCAGGGTATCTCTTAAATATATTCAAATTCATTTCTTACCTTTGCTATTTTTGAGCTCTATCTCTACTATTTGAAGAAATTTTAATTTCGTTTTCTTTGGCTTTTTTAATAATTTTTGTTCCATGTTCATAAATCAAAAGCTTTCATACCATACCTTCCATACCATAAATCCATGTTCCATACCATATCCATAACCTTATTTTACTGACACACGTTTGTAAACACTTGTGAAGAGATCAAGACTACTACTTATGCAATTTTTAATACTCTTGTGTTTAGAGGTTGGACTACACATAACTGTCAGAATCAGGTGATTGTCATTTGTTGTGTGAATGTCACTGTCACTGAGTGGGTTTTAATTTAATGTTGTAATTGTAAATAAAACAATAAAAGCAAATTAGGTAGCATGTTTAAATATTTATAAAGTTAATTACTATATTAAAGCTATGACAAACAAAATGGATGAATTTAAACAAAAAATTATGGGCCTCATAAATAAGCAGGTTAGTGTTAAAGGTGCAAACCACCAAACTTAAAAAAATTATTTCTGTGGTGTAAGTTTTTACATGCGAACGCGTGATGGGTACATTTTTAATTACCCAGTTAAAGCTCTCATTAGACTGTACTTAAAATAGGATTAAATAATTTATATCCAAACAACAGGAGCCCATTCTAAAGCTTGTTCGACCTATAAGGATTTTAAATAAAGTTATTTTTTTTTAATCACAAATTTATATTTGTCTAACTTTTAATTCCAATAATTTTAGCCTCCCAAAATCCCTTCAATGGGCTTTGATGACTCCAACTATCACTTTTCTCAAATGCCTACATTATCAATAAATAGTAAAACTGTGCAAGATTCTGACAGGCCAGCAGATCAAGATATTTTGGAAAGTATTGAGGCCGCCTATTTTTCCATGAGTGATGATTTTGATATTTGTAGATTCGAATTATCAGTAAGTATTTTCCTATTGTAGTTTAGTCAATCAATCAGTCAAGAAATACTGTACATATTGTCATAAGAAGGGCAATTCCTGTTGACAAAGTTCTTATCTACTAATAATAACAATTTTTCTTTCACTTAAAATTAAACCAATGAAATGAAATCGTATACAATAAGAAAACAAAAGACACAACAGATATTATTTATTCTTTTTTTTCTCTTACAAGAAACTTCCAGAAGTCTTAGATTGCGATCAGATTCAGAGAGACTTTAAAAACTTAAAGCAACAACATTCAGTGGTTTCAAAGAAAGTCCTTCAACTCATTCTGGAACACCAGAACTCATGTAATGAAGAATTCAAAACCATTCAGGACATTTTGGAACAAGTTAAACATACTTTAGAACAGTGCAGAGAGAGCAGAAAGCAATTAGCTGTAGCTGGAAAACAGTTCTCAGCTAGCTTAGGAATTTTAGCTAATTATAGGAAAAGGAAGCTGGCGCAGATTTTGTTGAGCAATTTTCATATGATTAAAAATTTGGTTAGTAAGCTATATTAGCGTTTAGTTTAGAAAATTACCAATCTTTTGCGGTGGCGTCTTAAAGTTGTATATCTCTGTTGCTACTTATGGGACCCATGCCAAGTTTAGGGTTTTTAATAGTGAGCCCAGGAATGTTTTGGTAAAAAAAAAATATTTTGTAATTTGCGAAAAAAAGTTGATTTTTGCTTTGACCCCTTGGTTAAAAAATGAACATGCCAAGGTATTTTATTTATTATTTTTTCCAAACAAATTTTACATCATTTTGTCGAAAAGTTTTAAATTTTAAGAGAAAAAAATATGTTAGTACAATGTTTTTTTTAAATTGGTTTTGAAAAAAACTATACTATAACTAGACTATAACTTTCTACTGAGCTTTCTACTAACACATTTTTTTCTCTTAAAATTTAAAAATTTTCGACCAAATGATGTAAAATTTGTTTAGAAAAAAAAAATACCTAAGCGTGTTCATTTTTTACCCAGGGAGGTCAAAACAAAAATTCAACTTTTTTTCGCAAATTACAAAATATTTTTATTCTTTACCAAAACATTCCTAGTAGGCTCACTATCAAAAACTTGAACTTGGCTTGGGTCCCGTAAGTAGCAACAGAGATGTACAACTTTAAAATTTCACCAGCCGCTACTGATCTTTTGTAAATCTTACTAATATATAAATGTGAAAATGTTTGTCTGTCTCAATAATATATAGGACGTTTTATAGAGATGAGTTCTGAGAACCACTAGAAGGAATTACAAAATTAAATTAAAAGTAATAAGCCTAAAACAAGATGATTTAATTATTTTTAAGTAAATCTAATAAAAAAGTTGGCATGTTAATGCAAATGATTATGACATTATGACAGCTTACTTTCTTACAGCACAGTTTTGACAAAAGATGTCAACAAATGTTAAATGATGAGGATTATGCAGGCGCCATAACAGAATTAAAGAGATGTCAGAAAATAGCTATTAAATATAGACATTTTAGCTGCGTGGCAGCTCTGACATATAAGCTACAAGAGACTTTGGAGAATACTGACACACAGTTAGATAGAATTTTAGCACAGGTAGGTATGCCAATTTGGTTTATTTGTAATTGTCATTTAAATAATATACTTAACCGTTCTGTTATTTGTAGATGTGCTATCATTTTGACAGTGACAGATACAGCAAATTACAAGCAGCCTACAATTTATTAGAAAAATCTCAGGTGTCTATGATTGACAATATTCATGTACATTATATTACAGCTATTTATAATTCTTCATTTAATATAGTTAATTCTTATGTCTCCTCTGCAGAAGTGTTAGATTATGGTGAAAATAGTGTGAAGAATCCTTATAAAACTTTGTGCCAGGTAAGTGTAGAAGCGGAGAGATGTTTCTCGGCAGCGGGTTTGATTTTAACCAAATTTCGTTGTTCTATGCTACACGAAACATTGGTTAATCTCATATTTTTGCGTTATTTTCTTAAACAAAAAAACATATTATATTTAAAAAAACAAACCTTTATATATTAATATTCTATCCCGGGATCGCAATATTGACCGGGATTGGATCCCCTAATCACTACATACTCGTATATATATATATATATATATATATATATATATATATATATATATATATATATATATATATATATATATATAAATGAAATAAAGATTAAATGAAATAAAGATTACGGGGATTCGGCCAGAAAGTCTTTATTATATTATTCTTATAATGTGCCTAGCTTTCGAAATGTTTCATTTCTATATATATATATATATATATATATATATATATATATATATATATATATATTCCTTTTACTTTTTTGTTTGTGAAGTAATTTCACACAAGCAGTAGCTATGAATGAAATAAACCCATACGTTTTTGTTTTATTTGTAGTCGGTATCTCAAGAATGTTTTATTCCATGCTTGGTACAGCTCTGTAAAGTATTATTTAAAATAGTACTTAGCTACCACCAGCTAAATAAATGGTACTACAATCTAGAAACAGATGGGCAAAATGAAAACGGTTTGGGTAAGTAGTAGGGGTGTCAATCGCGGGATCCCGAAATCCTGGGGTCCCGGGATCCCGAAGTATAAACCGGACTCAACAATCCCGGGATCGATTAATATTTTCGGGATTAATCTCGAAATGTTCTTTAGCGACACCAATAGCGATACAGAAGACACTGTAGGTATGGATAAGGTGTAAGTTTTAGAAAAAAGTGACTTTTTGGAAGTAATCATGACCTCTGTGTATTGGTGTTTAGAGTTAGATGAATAGTTCAAACATTTAGAAAATCGCCAACTAAAAATGATATACCTACCACAAAAGTATATCAAAAATGATCATGGGAAAGAGCTAAAAGTTATATTATATTGCAGAACGAGATGGAATAGTTCACTTGACATTGTCGAGCGTTTTACACCATTAGAGAATTTCATATAAAAGATCTTATTGATCTAAACATATAACACCAATTAGGATTCAGAAAGTGAGGTTCTCAAATGCGTTGTAAAAGTTTTCCAACTAATAAAATTACAGTTGAAGCCCTATGCCGTCGCGATAGGGATTTATGTAAAGCAGATGCGGCGGTAACTTTTTAATTTTAAGTGGGATGATGTACTTTTATATGTGTGTACAGATTTTCTTTTTATTTGCTCTGAGTTACAAAATTATGAATTATTAGGTTATAAAATAAAAAAAATATTTACCATTTAATTTCAACAATTTTTTTTTGTCTTGTCATGGTTGAGAAGTTGTTCGAAATGCCCCCTTCAACTTCCAAACACTTTCTCACTCTTTTTTAAACGAATTTCGTACCTGAAATAACATTTCAGGCATCACTAATAAGCAGGCAAAGCAAATTCGGTCTTTCATAACATCTAAAGTTGTAGATGCAGTCGCCATCACTTTATCCTTTATAAAACCCCACAAGATATAGTCAAGGGAGGTCAAATCCGGAGAACTAGTAATAAACTGAGAAATAATCGTTAAAACCTCAAAATTCTCAACTGAATTAAATCAAAATATCGCATTTCCAGGAAACCAATAATAATTCTGAAATAAGTGAACTTGATTTACTGGTAAAATTTACTTATTTTTTAAATTCAATCAAAATTTAGTTAACCATAATTCCGTAACCGAAAGAGCAAATAAAAAAATGTTTTGTTCAAATGCGTAGTTTTTTACGTAAATTTGAATTTTATAAATAAAATTACATCATCCCATTTAAAACTTACTTTTAAATGTAACTACAATGCACGTCTCAGAACAAAGTTATTTAGTTTTATTAGATATTAATTATTTTGTATGTAGTTTTTAATCTGTATGTCGCTGGTAGTATAGCCCAAAAGTAAATATTTTTGTTCCAATAATATTTTAGATGTGGAATTAACTATGAGCAAACAGAAGTTAGACCATAATGTAGTAAAAATTTGGGATGACGTCCAAAGGAAAGTGTCCAGCTTAATGTTAAACGCCGATTTGGCGAGTTATAAATTTGACCAGTTTGTACAGATTTTAAGAGTAGTGCATAGGTAAGATAGTAAGTCATTATAACTATTAGTATTGGCGATCTCAAACGAGTATAAGTGGCAGCACACAATTTTACAAGATGGCTGTAAACTGTACGTTTACAATCAATATTACCAATAATAAATAAGTACCGTAATTTCCCCTAACATTGGTCCTGGGCCGCAACTATGGTCTAAGGCCGCCCAAAATGTAAACAAATCGCATTTTTCTTAGCCCCACTACAAAGTGCGTTCCACGCGACAAATTTTAAGGACAAACAAACAAACCACCGAAATATATCGAATTAGTGGCTGTTCTGTATGTTCCGAAGAGCAGAGCGCATACAACTGCGAATATCATATTTCAAGGTTATTTCGTTAACGGCAAACTTTCATCTGTACATCATTTACGGTAAGTAAGACCATAATAATTTTTGATATATAAACTCACACATATTTCACCAGGTTAGGGACAACCTAAATTTTTGAAATATTTGTTTGGCTTTTTTTTTATTAATAATAATGCAAAAAATTGTAACTTGGATCCCAACAATGACCACTGGACCATTGTTAGAAACACATGGACCATTGTTGGGATATATTAATTTTAGATTTTAAAATCCCTCATTTTGCATGTTGGACCATTGTTATGTTCTAAAACAATAAAGTTTGGTTTTTTATTTATTGCAGATGCCTAAATCAAAGTTGGAGCGGAGAAAAGTTGGTGGAAGACCATATTATATGCCTTACTCTGAGAAAAAACTGGAACAATGCATGAATGATATTCAGTCTGGCAAAATGTCACAAAGAAGCTGTAGGTTTGTCGACAGAGTTTGTAAAGCATTCTTTGATTTTAAGAGTTGATTTCTTTGTTAATACCATATTTTTTTTAGTTTAAAGCAAATACATTCTAACTCATTTTACATTCACGGCGTTCTTTGTTTTTAAAAGTACATTTCTATGTTATTATCCTAACTTGAAACATATAATAAATCTTTATGTAAATACATTTAAATTCTTTTAATAAAAATTTAAAAAATATGTTTTTGTATTTTTTTTAGAGTTTTGTGGCATACAGTTACGCTCTGATTTCTCAACTCTAGTCCACTGTAATTTCTAAAGGGTATAATCAGGTCGGACCATAGTTGGGCAACTTAGAGCTCAACAATGAACCACACTAAAAAAATTTTTTTTACATACTTCCGACTAATATTAATTAAATTTGTAAAAAAAAGTTATTCGGTGTGCCTACAAGGTACAACTTAAAAAAGAAACACTAGACCATTAACGCTTCATAATGCTGTAAACCAAAGAAAGCTGCAAAAAGTGGATCATTGTTAGGGGAAGTTACGGTAGTTTTAATGTTAACAAGTATTTATATAAAATAAAAATTTAGTTATTTACATTGGCCTTTTAAAATAAAATACGGTTGTAGACAAAATTTTGATCCTAACGCATGCGAAAAGTATCTTTCCCGCACTCAACTGTTTGCCCGAACTCCGCTTCGCGTCCTTCGGGAAAATGAAAATGGCGTGCGGGAAAGTATAACTTTCCGCACTAGTTAGGATAATAACTACTCCCGAAGGTTTAGAACCAGGCGCGGCCCGTCCGTAAGGTCATTTGGTCAATGACCCACCTAAAATTTTTAATGATCTACCTAACAATTTATTTTTTAATTTTTTAAATCCAAAAAAGAATCTTTTGTTTCAAAGTTCCATGCGAAAACTCCCCCAGAAAGAATCATGCCAAGCCATCGCCAAGGGTATCCAAGCTTGCTCCGGGCTGGGTCATATTTTAAATTGATCTTATAGGTTTATATGGACGATATAAATTCATTAAAACTAAGAGAGAAACAGACATACGCGCTTTAGGAAGTTAAAAAGAGACACAATTGGTCGACGGCCCACCAATAATATCTGGCCACTCCCACTATGGAAATACTCTCGAACCGCCCCCTAAAATATACTATTTCAAAACATTTGGTTCGGAAAAAGAAAAACTGATTAGGTAGCTAATATGCGCATTGTATTTGCATTGTACTAATGATATTAATTAGCGGTTAAACATAAAAAATTATAAATACGATTTCTGTCAGGCCAACTCTAGGCATCAAATTTAACGTTATCGGACCAGTTTTCTTACATAACCAGCGTAGTCCGGAGGTACAATCTCAGCGAGTTGATCAGAAGGTCGAGGGTTCGAATCTGTGTTGGGGCAAGAACTTTTTTTAAAATTTTTTGTTATTTAAAAAATTAGATCGGCTCTAAAAGGTGTATTGGCAACAAGTTGTTCCTCGATAAAATATTTTTAAAATTGTTGGCAATCTCATATTTACTACAGCTTACAGCCGGCACGTGCGTAGACAAATATCGTATTACTATGTCTAGTCGCCAGCATTGTATTTATTAAAGAAAACGGAGTTTCCACAGAATTCCTAATTTTATTTTACGAATAAGCTCAGAATTTTGTTCTGTTTATATTCTGGGCTTTTCGTACAAGGCGGGACATCTATTGAGGAGATGCTAAACTTATCAAAACGGAAGCCTCTAAAATCTACTAATCTAGAGTATTAAAACACATAGAAAAAAGCCATAAACATCTAGAGTAGTAATGTTCAATATTCTGCAGTACCTATTTTATGATTTTTGCCGTCTTTAATTGTAGGTCAATAATTTGTTGGCACATTATTGAAAATCCTTTCTTAATTAAAAAAGTGTATTTTGCTTGTTGCGTTGATCCCACAAAATTTTGACCCACCTGTAAAAAAACTCACGGGCCGCGCCTGTTTAGAACACGCTATGGTACTGAATAGTGCCATTTACTTTGCGTTTTATCCATTTAAAACTTAAAAACGAAATCAAAAACTGAAGTCGAAACGTTAAACCAACCCAATTCCTTTAGTTCCCTGCAAGTGGCAGTACTGTCGCTGTAGATCGCGAATTGGTTGGTTAAAGTATAAATATTTTAAGGCTAATACAAGTAGGCGAAGAATTTTGCTCAAGTAAATCTGAAGATCTCCAAGAATCCATCCGAAAACAGAGCGTCAACTATTTTCGAAATTATCATGCTCAAAGGCTAGATGAATTAAAAATATTTTTAGAAAATGAAATGTGGGAAATATGCCCTGTGAAGCACACTTTTAGTGTATTACAGTTGCAGGTAAGGAATATTTATATTTTAGATGTATACAGTAGTGTTGAGAATAATCGAAATATTAGCTCTCGAATGATTTAATAATCGAATAATCATTCAAATTAAAAAATTATACCTCACACCTTCGGGTATAAGGTTTTTTTGGATCTTGTTTATATATTTTTTATTGGGAGCATTGCAGTAGACACGCAGACTACTTGTCTGCATATTATTTTTAAAATTATTTTTTTTGTTTTAAGCGGTTCGTTCACAGTGTTATTGTCTATATGTCCATTTTAAATCTTAACTAGGAGGATGCATTCCCTAAAATATTTTCGTTCACAGCACTTTATTCTGAAGAAGGTCACAAGCAAGAATGACCAAAACGTAAATAAAAAAAATCAAGATATAAAAAAATAGTAATTATTCCGGATCTATAAATCCCAAGAAAATATTTCTATATATATATATATATATATATATATATATATATATATATATATATATATATATATATATATATATATATATATATATATATATATATTTATTGAGACAATTCTACCGAAAAATCCCCAATAATGCTATAACTTGTTCTAATAAGTAGTTTTTCTTTTCTTTCAGGAATTTAAATCCATTAGGTTTTCTCTTAAAAATTTTAAAAGCAATCCGCACATGAGTCCAACCGTCCCAGTTTATTCTACTAACTCTACTGAATGTTCCTCCACACACTCTCAGGATGGCAGTAGTATAACAGGTAAATTAATGGCCCTGTTTAATGTAGAAACAATTTTTGCATACCTCTTAATTCTTGAAAGTATGTATAATTGGTTTATACACTTTTACGACAGACCAAAACTTTATTATTACACCCGATGCACATTTCTCTAACCATTTTAGGCTTATCAGGAGTGGAATATCCAAGTCTTGACTTCAATAGTTCAACTCTGTACATAGTGTTATCAACAAATAAGTTTGGCTTAAGCACAGTCTCAGGTGAAAGAGGGAAATTCGCAAATTCCCCACTGGTTTGCAAAATATTCTCATTTATCCCTGTCAAATTTTGTGAAAGAAAATAAGCAAAAATATGTATGTTTTATAATAAATACACAAGAGCCAAACAAACTACCTATTTCCTGGGCCAGTGCCAATTCTAGATTATTTTGGTTTGTGGTACAACTGTATAAACCGTGTCACAGATTCCATAATCTCAACAGATGGAAATTTTTCTTTCTTGTTTTTAGGTAATTATTTTATACGATATGCTGAACATGGAACCCCATTTGATGCAAGTCTAGACGAAACTATTATAGAGGAAGATATTTTGGCGTTGGACAATGAAGGTTCTGGATATTTTTCGGAAGATAGTGAGGAAGAATCGGAAGAATTGCGAAAAGATTTTGTCGATGAAGATAATTTAAGGTAAGACTAGTAAAAAGATTTAAGTCGTTAAGGTGGGAACCCTGTATGTGTAATCATTACTGATTCTTGTTCTACTTCGAAATTGCGCCGACTTTAAAGTTTAGAACTTTAATGTACCTACAAGTTGAACACAATTATATGCTTACCTGATAATTGCAGCTATAAAAGCTGCTTTCCTCTTGTTTCCATTATAAATTTTAACTTACTGAATGCTTTAATGTTTTATTTTACTTTTTGATCTAGTAGACAGAACTCAATATCAAAGAGCGAAGCAAAACAACCGCATCATCACAAAACTCCAATTTTGACGAATACAACGCTCTCTGTACTCAGACAAATGGGAAAATATATTCAAATGTCTAGACTACTGAAACCTATTGCATATCAAATTATTACGTGTATGAACCAACTGTTTGACTTCTATTTATTTTCTGTCCACTGGTTTTTTACTTCGGATTTGGTAAGTAGTTCTTTTTATTTAATAAATGGTAAGACGCATTTTTAAAATCAATATTTATTTATTTCGCGTATAAAATGAATAAACAATTATTAATGGGTCTAGAAACCTGTATTAAATATATACAGGGTGTCCGAAAAGTCTTAGTATGGGGAAATATCTTTGCTATTAGTAAAGATAGAGACACCAAATTTTCGGAACTCTGCGAACAAGTAGCACCTGCCATTCTTGAAAATGTGAGAAGTGAGTTCCAAAATCGACTTTATTACTGCCAAGAAGTTCATAGTGATCATTTTGAACGACTTTTAAAATAATAAGAGAAATAAAGGTACATATTTAAATTTGTAATTTTTTTTCACGATTTTTAATTTTTAAAGGCTTGCCATTTAAAAATGAATTAATATACGGACCTCCGGTTTGCGGTAAAATGTTTCTTTTTTAAAGACCTTTAAAATAAGGTAGGTACCACACGGCATAGGGTTGCATTTAAAATTTTTGAACTCAACTCCCTAGCGTCACCCCGCAAGGGGCTTTAAAAAGTTAAATTACATCAAAAAAGTAGATTTAATATCCAATAAGATGCACATAAAATTTGGTGTCTCTATCTTTACAACTAGCAAAGATATTTGCCCATACTAACACTTTTCGGACACTCTGTATATATTATATTAAATTTATAATTTAATAAATTAAAAGAGAATAATTGGAAATATATTCAAACTTTTTTTCTATTTTCCGGCTTTTGCACCAAAATAGATATTTCTGCGGAGCAGTGTATTTGTGAGGGCTCCAATAATTTCTTTAGCCCCATTGTAACAGGAAAAATATATTTACAGTACAAAAGGCATTAATATAATTACGTACAAAAATCGTAACCAATGACCTTATTTGAGAAAACTTAAATGATTAACATTTTGTTGCAGACAGTAACTAGTAGCAATCTTTACTCAGAAGAGTTATCCATGATACTCAGAAAAATAAATGACAATCTTATTTATGAATATTATCCACAAGACCAAGAAATTAAAATTCCAGAAGGCCGTATTATTAAACCGTCCTTATCTATGATGGTAGACCTGAAGAAACCCGAAAAACTGCATGGACTGGCCGAAAGAATAGTGGCAGTAGAAAGTTTAGCATTTTTGTCAAAGCAGTATGAGTTTTTGCAGGAATATTTGGAACATTTAGTACCGCAGACAAATAGGATTATGCTGCAACAGTTTTATGCCCAAGTAAGTCTAGAAATTTAATAAAATCTTTGTATATGTCTTGAAGTATGTACTAAACAGTTTTCAACCATTTCTTTCTAAACAGGTTTAGGGCCTCTTATTAACGTTTTTTAAAAATAACATTTTAAATATAGTGTCCACTAGAAAAATATAAAACTTTTTCCAGCATTTATTTCTATGAACATGGCCTACAGGTAACTTGTCCTAGGACAAAGCTGGGACAAAGAAAACAAATATATTTTTAAAAAATGTTTTATATTTTTAGCAGATTTTAAGCAGATAGACATGGTGCTGACCCGGCATGTAACAGTAATAAACAAAATAAATACAGTAAAAACCTCAAAAAATTTTAGGGAAAATAATATATATTTGGTAAAACTAATAATTTTAACAATTAAGTTTAACAGCAGTCAGTACAAACCCTCCAGTATTCATCATAACTTCAGGATGAGTTCTTTCTGGTAACACTTGGTAATTCCTTAAAAAGTTACTATTCAGCTTAATAGCTACAATGTCTAACCTACTTTTTAAATAAAGAAATAAATCTTGAAGTGGTTCACGAATTAAACTAAACACTACTAGTTGACGTCCACCTTTAAGAAATTGTAATAGTTCCTTAACAATATTTCCAGGATGTTCTTTTGATGTTATAATAAGGGAATCACATTTATGTTGTAGTATTTTACATGCCCTTTCATTATCGAGTTGCCACTGTGGTTGCTTTGGGGTGAAGTCTGCTGGATTTTCATTTAACTTCGTTCTTTTTGGTGATGGTCCATCTTCTTCACTAGTTTCACTAATTTTTGATTCTGGATTATTTGTTTCTGTTTCTAAGTCTGGCCCAACACTACTTTCACCATCTGTTTTATTACCATCACTTTTGTTTTGATAAAAGTGCCTTAAAACTGAGTATATATTAACATTAATACATCTGTCTCTTTGTTCTTGTGGAAATTGCATAGCAACAAAGGCATTTTTTTGACACTCATTGCCTGGATGCATGTGAATCAACGTGCCAGTGGTATTTGAGCCAATACTATTTGTTAAAGCTGCAGTCATGAGACCTGATGTTCCACTATCATATAGCAAATGGCTACCTTCAGAGTGAATATTTGCATAGGTTAGAATTTGTGATAAGTCGTCGATTCTGATACCTAAAGTTTTTATTGGATCTTGTCTATAAAACATGTTGGCTAGTAGCCTCAGAGTGGGCCTACGTATCTGAATATACTCAAAATACTTTTTTTCTTTTTTCTTGATATATTTTTCCTGCGAGTACTCTGTTTTCATGTTAAACGTTTTCGAATTATTAATGAGCTCCCCAACAATAACATTTGAGTTTAATTCTGATTCTTGCAGCTTGTCCAAGTCATCTTTTGTTAATGCTTGCGACGCATCATCTTCAAGAATGTGTCTGTTGTCCCTACCACTTTTTTCAATTGTCACACCACTACTAACGCTATTCATTTCCTCAACCTTTTCTAAAACGAACAGTTTTTTGTTATCGGGGCTGTTTTTCATTTGAAAAGTATCAAAATATTTTTGCCCAATGACATTGTCCATTTCCACAGTAAATTTCCCAATAACCATGATACCCTGTTTCTTTAATTTATGTAATTTTGTATAACCTTGTCTTTGAACTATCACATAGTCTCCTACTTTTATTTCTTGCAAATTCAGTTCCATTTCGTAAAAACAGAATGTTTTTCCTTCACGCGTTTTCTTATCGCGTAATTTGAGGTTAAGAGAATTTGACGTTTGAGGTTAGCGGTAGCTCAAATGAACGAACAGTCGACAGGACCGCATTCGGGTAATTTAAACATATTTTAGCTCGGAATTCAAGGGTTCTTTTATCTCAAATCATGGATAGAAGTTTTATCATTACAATCAAAAAAAAAAATAAAAGGGTATGCTTATGTTTTATTATTATATACAATATGCAATATTTAGCCGACATTTTAGCGGTGACTTTTTACCAAAAATAAGAAAAACTGGTAATTATTCGGATTAATCACTGAATTTTTTGATGAAATATTGCATAGACCCTAATTTTGGGTAGTAGAACACGAACTTGAAGTATATATATATATATATGTTATTTGATTGCAGAATATTGTGAGCGGTCTACATTTAAGAAGACCAGTGTATATGAGCGTAGTTGCACAAGCTTTTGACCTGAGACAAATTCTAATTTCAATGTCAAAGATTAATTGGGAAATCAAAGATGTTATGTCGCAGCACAATTCTTATATAGATATGATCTTGAGGGTAAGGCATTCATATAAATTAATATCATTACAATATGGTACAAGAATATTAATCTGCATCAATTCTTATTGTAATGGCCTTTCATATATTTTTATACATTCTGTATTATTATTGTAAGGGTGGTAACTGAAGAAGTTTTAATTTAATTAAGATTAGATAAACATATCGAAATTTTAACAAATGTTAAATATAAATTTCATGTTTTTGTAATTTTTGAGAGCCAGATTTTCTTTGCACAGTAGAGTTAACGGTTCAGTTCTTAAATTTTTAATATAATCCCATATTGTCTGTAAACTTTTTTTAAATTATATTCTATTTATTTTTTGTTCCCTATATATTATTTTGATATGTGGGTGTAATATAAACTAACGTTACTAGCAGTGTATGACTTGTTAACAAATTTGATAAAAAAACACTTTAATTTTTTTAGGAAGTTCAAATATATAGGTTAAGGTTAGATGATGTTGCACGCAAAGTGCCTATTTCAAGCGACGTGTATAGAGTTTTGTGGGAAAATATCGCTCATATCGTTACTCATACTTTAGTACAAGGGTAAGTTAAACAAAAATGTCGATGTTTCAATAATTATGGCACTTGGTTGCTTAAAGATTTTAATTACCTACCGCTCTTTGTTTATAGTTTATGGAAATAAAAATGAGTTATGTAATAAGTTCATTACACTACTAGTAGAGCAATAGCTGGCGTCTATTTTACTCATTAAATGAGTAAAACAGCCTCCAATGAGTGACATAATAAGTTCTTACCCAGAAAATCGTAGATAAATCAGGTTTATATTTTTAAAAATAATAGTTGACAATTTTAGGTTTTCTGAGGCCAAAAAATGTTCAAACGGAGGTAGAGCATTGATGCAACTAGATTTTACTCAGTTCTTATCGAAGTTTGAAAAGATATCGTCTCTAAAGCCTGTTCCGCACAAAGAGTACGTTGAAAATTATGTAAAGGCCTATTATTTACCTGAAAGTGAACTGGAAAAATGGATTAGAGAACATAAAGTGGGTATAAATTAAAAGTTTCATTTTGAACCAAAATAATTCGGTAGCGGAGACGAAATTTAAATTTCTTGATTTTAGGAATATTCATCAAAACATTTATTTGGCCTCGTCAGTTGTGCTTGTCAAAATAATAAAAAATCCCGCCAAAGATTGCTTCAAGTTATAGAAGAGTTAGAAAAAAGTCCATTTGGCAGATAGCACATGGAAGAATCATATTAAAAATATTGTACCTCGTAGACTAAGAGATACCGACGTCTAAACCTACAGGATTTGTTCATGAAAATTTCTCTCTTTGTGTTGTAAAACCGGTTTCAGTCACTAATATCAGAGTCTGGCTGGCGAGCTCTGATGCACGTCTATATGATGGTCCGAGAAGCTTTTTAGGCAAAGTTGTTTGGAATTATATGATATGAATTCGTGGCCTGCTATCACAAAAATATTAAAATAATTTTACATTTCTTGCAAATTTGTTAAACCACTAGATGTGCAACGTACCAGCCAGACTGATATTAGTGGTTTAGACCAGTTTTACAAGACACAGGTACTCGAAATTTTCATGAAAAAATTATAGGTTTTGCGGTTGCTATCTCCTAATCTTTAAGCATTTAATCGATATATTTATCTCTAATACTTTGTGATATTGTTAGGTTTTAGGAACATTTTTTGTACATATTTTAGTTGTAAATATGTTTTTAACGTTGTTTTATAGTTACTACATGTATGCATCTTTTGTTCAACAAACAGATATGGCGAACAAAAATTGTTTTTAAAATGGTGAACTAGAAACTCATCAGTAAGGTTTGTAGTTCAAGCATAGCTAAAACTATTGTGTCCCAATTTTTTTTAGTTAAGGCAAACTTGGATTTATTTTTTCTAAAAAACACAGAACGATTGGTAGAAGTGTGTATTTTCTATGAGCCCTTAAAAATTAAATTACACAGCTTAAGTAGTGTGGTAATATATTAAGTTGTCACCAATGTCTTAAAATTGTTAGTTTTAGTTATTCCATATTATGAAACTTTTTCTTTAGGTTATGTTATAAAATAAACTAACAAAAAATTTGCAAAGTGGGTGAAAAGTCTTTTATCCCAACCGAGCGCAACGGGATTGGCTTACAAAAAAATCGAAGAAAATTTGGAGTGTCGTGATTGTTGACAATTTTTGTTGACACATCTATCATCATTAACTATTATCCTTTTTTTTAGAATCAGAGATAAGGGTACCGGCAGGCGCGGCCCGTGAAATTTCAAAGTTGTATATCTCTATTGCTACTTATGGGACCCATGCCAAATTCAGGTTTTTTAATAGTGAGCCTAGTAGAAATGGTTTGGTAGAGACAAAAAATATTTTGCAATTTGCGAAAAAAAGTTGAATTTTTGAATTGACCCACCTGGGAAAAAAATTAACACGCTTAGGTATTTTATTTATTATTTTTTCTAAACAAATTTTACACTATTTTGTCGACAATTCTTAAATTTTAAGAGAAAAAAATGTGTTAGTAGAAAGTTATAGTCATTTGAATTTTTTGTTAAATTATATTTTAAGTTTAAAAAAATTCAAATGACTATAACTTTCTCTTATATCATTTTTTTCTCTTAAAATTTAAGAATTGTCGACAAAATGATGTAAAATTTGTTTAGAACGAATAATAAATGTGTTAATTTTTTACCCAGGTGGGTCAATTCAAAAATTTAACTTTTTTTCGCAAATTACAAAATATTTTTTTTCTTCGCCAAAACATTCCTAGTAGGTCCACTATTAAAAAACCTGAACTTAGCCTGGGTCCCATAAGTAGCAACAGAGATATACAACTTTAAAATTTCACGGGCCGCGCCTGCGGGACAGTGATATTGCACCTTTTTTAACAGTTTTGTCAAGTAGATTTTTCGGAAAAAAGATTATATATTGAGATTTTTTTAATTTCTAGTTTTCATTTGATATGTCACTGGATAAATTCTAAATTTCTTGGTACGTCACAAACCTGAACAATCCCAGACGTCGAAGGGGGTTCTGGAAAAAATGTCTGTGTAAGCCTATGAATATCCGTCGCTTATCATAACGCCGACTCCAATTAACGGATCTTGTTTAAATTCGACATCCAGGGTTCTCATCAATATCTCGAACCTTTTTGGCTACACCCTCAAAAAAGGGTAGTTTACAGATAGAAAAAATGGAAAGTTTCGATTTTCTTAAAAAAGGGTTTAACATTTTTTCGTAAGACTTGTACAATAGCAGTACATTACAACTAATAAAATATCCTTATTGCTTTTCCTGACAGACATATGTAAAAGAGACAAAAAGATAATCCAATTTGCGATAAAGCGCCAAATTTGACAACATCGAGCGCGTAAAGGATTTTTTTAGTCTCGCGAAAAAGTATGTGCGGTATTCAGTTTATTATTTCAGGCCTATATTTGGATTATAATTTGATGAAAGCTCTAAGTTAAGCTCACGAAAAAAACGTGCATTTAAAGTGTTTTCGAAAAATTTTTGTATATCGGTTCAACTCCACCAAATTTATAAAAAAAAAATGCTAGAATATTTGTAAGTTAAGATGGCCAACCGTTCTGTTTTCGCAAGAACAGGTTTAGATTTTTCACCCATTATGATATTGTGTTGTTCATTTCTTAGAACTCTAGACAATACAAAAAAAATGTCGCACGCGAACTTGCCCGTTTTTTTTTATCTGCGAGGTCAAAGAGTTTAAAAAGAAAAATCTGGCACAGACAGACACTACAGACTAATATTAAAAATTACTTACTTATAGCTTTTTGTGATTACCTCTCTTAAAAATATAAGTTGGTATAATATAATTTGGATTTGGGTTACTCATAAAACAAACAAAAAATAAACCATAGTTTTATTAAAATGTTCCTATAATGCCCAATAACGTTTATTAAAACGGACTTAGATTATTGTATTTGTTCACTCATCTTTCTAATAAGTATTAGGATGTTAATGCTGTAGACATACAAACAAGTGTATTTTTATCAAACGATTTAGCTTTTTAATTTGTGTATTTTGTGAATGATTTTTGTTTTAACTCTAAGCACCTAATCTTGAAATTGCTGTAGGTATATAATTATATCACTACTGATATTTATATTCGTATTATTTAACGTTATTTTTTCAACAAGATTTTTAAATCATATTCTGCTGTTTATATTTTTAATAAAATATAAATTATGAATTCATGTTAATCGTTTTTTATCAACCATCTTTTAAAAATAAAACTTTTACGCTGTGAGGCTTTAATCATCTATGCCTGACAGCTTTATCATTGTCTTTGTACATGATACAAATAAAATAAGATGACACCGTGCAGGTAGGCGTGGCCATGTACGTCACGCTGTGAGTAATTCCGCCATATTTTGTAAACGAGACACGTCTTTGTTAAGATTGTGTTGTGTTTTATAGTTATTTATTATACAAGGGAAAAAGTATTAGATTTTAGCTCGAGGTTGTGACCCTTTTATTTTCTTTGAGGGTACGAAATATTGAGGGGAATGTCAAGGAGAAGATAAAAACCGTTTGCTTAAAAAATGAAAGTATTTTACGTGATCTTGAGGTAAGTATGTAGCTGATTGACAAAACTAGAAGGAATATAGAGGCTGAGAATGTGGTAATGGTTTTATTTAAATGTGTACAAGTTGGACAATTGATAAAAAAATGTTTTTCGGTCTATTCGCGATTTGAGTTTATATGAAACAAGACTGAATAATTGGCTTTATTACATGGCCACTGAAATCAAATTAAAAATATATTAGGCTCTATCATTAGAATAACATCTAATACTTAACACTATTTCTTTGATGAGGTGATATCCTGTTAAAAATTTACATGTTCTACGGATATTGTTCTTTCATCCCTAATACGCCCCTGCTATGCAACACACGATATTCCAGCCAGAGTAGTTCAAATGCACTACTACAATCTGTAAAAGTAAACATAAACAAGGGAAATAAAATATTTATAAATTTAAAACCGATTTTATCATTTTATTGAGATTAAATGGTGATAAAAGAGTGCTGTGTATGTTTAGACTCGACACAGATTTTGAAAAAGCTAAGTTCCGAAGACAAATATCACGTAAAACTTCTCACAAAGCTAAACGAAGTTGCTCCTGAACAAGTAAGTACCTACTATTTTAAAATAACTCAAATTTCATCAGTTCTTTAGTACCGCTTTTTAAAATTAATTTTTAGAAATGGCTAGAAGTGTTCTCTATATGCGTGAAATGTGATATACAGTTGGACAATGCATATCACTTTAAAAAACTCTGCCTCAAAAATGACTGCCTTCGGGTAGAAGTTAGTCAGCAGTATGAAAAGACTGTTCAAAATATCGATTACTCATACCTCGAAAAAGATTTGGAATCTGAAACATTTTCTATAAAGTCAGAAGATACATCAGAAAATTGTCATGCGGAGGAGAAAACATTCAATACGAGTAGCAAAACTTCATCAAAATCAAAAGAACTTGAAAACAAACTATTTATATGCTTTCACTGTAACAAAAGGTTTATATCTAATCAAACTTTTGAATGTCACCTAAGGAAACAACATGGTAATATCTGTGGTCAGTGTTCAAAAATTTTTAACTTTAAAAAGGATCTCAAAATTCATATGATAAACGATCACCCTGATACTAATTCCAAGTCAACAAAATTTCAGTGTGATGTTTGTGGGAAGTATTTTTCTCTGCTCAAAAATATCTTACAGCATTGTTCTACTGTACATTCCATGAATCCAAAAGATGTTAAACCATATTGGTGTACTCAGTGTAAAAGTAAATTTAGCTCTTCAACTTTATTAATACAACATACAAAGTACCATGAAGGTGATAGGAAGTATGTTTGCTCAGTGTGTGGTAAATCATTTATTACAAAACGTGATCTAAATGGACATGAAAAACTTCATGATAACCAGAGAAAATATGGTTGTGATAAGTGCAGCAGGAGCTTCAATACAAGTCAAAATTTAAAAACACATGTTTATGTTGTGCATACGGATAAAAGCAAATGGAAATATGAATGTGAAATATGTCTAAAAAGGTTTGCTATGAAAGCAAATTTCAGTGAGCATGTCAAGAGACATCAAGGCTATAAGGAACATATATGTCATATTTGTAAAAAGACTTTTGTAAGCAACCATGAACTTAAAAAGCATATAAAATTACATTCTAATATTGCCCCTTATAAATGTACCGAATGCCAAAAACCCTACCGTGACAAGCGCTCGTTGGACTTGCATCTGTCCAAAACTCATGGCATAGGATTTGTCAAACTGCCTGTGAGAATAAAGAAATTTGTCTGCCACGTTTGCCCAAGTCAGTTTTTTGACAATCACAAATTACAAAGGCATATACGTACCCATACTGGTGAGAAACCTTATGCTTGTCATGGTTGTGACAAAAGGTTTGCTGATAAGAGCTATTTATCAAATCACTTGAGGAGTGTTCATGACATTAGAAATTCTGTTAAGGTAGAAGAATATGATCTCGAAGATAATGTTTAGTTTTTTAAACATACTTTAATGTTTTATTTATACAATATATTATTATATTAAAAGAGAATGATTATTAGCAATATGGTTTATGTTTATATTATGTTTTTAAAATCCCCCCCTCCCCCAAGCTACTTAAAACCAATGACGTACTCAAAACTAAAGGAATTTACGGCCTAGTTATAAAACATTAACTTTTCATCTGAGGTAAACATAACCTCACCACTTGTGACTGACGGCTGTTTGTTATCGTTGGTTATTTTTGTTTACTTTTTGGAAAATAGTGTTTTTCAGCTAAAATATGGGAAGAAAACCCATAGAAAAAACGTGTTGTGCATGTTTAACCAAAGGTTTTAGTTTTAGTAAAGTTTCTCAAAAGGACGAAAATAAGGTTACATTGTTGACAAAATTAAAAACCTGTATCAAAGAAGTAGTAAGTATTTTTATTAAGTAAAAAGGTATCTGAGCAAACCTATAATTATAACAGATATTTCATATGTTTTATCACTGCCTAGGTTAGCGCACGAGACTCAGTTGTCCTCATTAGCGAAGGTCAAGAGGTGATAAGGGGTTAAGCACCCCTGTCCTCAAATTAGCCCTTCTAGAGTTTAGTGTTAATGTTGATTGATTTGGTTAATTGTTTAGGAATGGACAGCATCGTACCACATATGTATTGAATGCACCAATTTGTTAAATACAGTTTATTCATTTTGGGAAACATGTTTAAATTCAGACTGTATTCGGAGAGGGCAAAAAGAGGATGTCAGTGCAGACAGGAATGGATATAAAAGAGAAGACAATCTTCCCGAACAAGTTTTGGAAAGCAATAATATAGCTGAAGGTTGACTGAGCTATTTATGATAAAATTAAAATGTGAAGTGATTGTAGCTTTTTTATTGTAGGCGAAAAAAGAGATGCCATCAAAGATGAAGACTGCAATGAAGATGTTTTTGATAATGCAGATGATATTAATGATCAATCATATTGTAGTGAAAGTGATCAAGAAAACGGTAATTATTATCCTTTAATTCAAGTATGAATTAATATTCATTAGTAACAGTACGTTTTGTAGATCATTCTCAAAGTGACTGCGACGATGAAAATTACACACGCCGAAAACGAAAAAGTCTAAGGAGAGTAAGACAGCATAAAGAAAAAGAAGAGAAACCTATAAAAAAGAGGAAAAAGCTAAAATTTGAATGTGAAAAATGCCAATCGAATTTCTCTACCAGTACTAAAATAGTTGAACATTGTGTTAAAGAACATGGAATGGATTTGAAGGAGATTAAACCATTCGTTTGTGATAGGTAGAAATTATTGTGATTGAATTAAATTGAGTTGTTGGCACTGTAGAAGGTACAAAAAAATATGCCACGGGCCTTATACAGCAAAATTTGTTAAAAAATTTATATGCAGTATGTCCTCGTATGGTGTTTAGAAGGGGACACTTAATAAAAGTTTTTGCTTGTAAAATAAATGTGATTTTTTATTAGAAAAAGTGCTTCATCTATAAATTTTTGTGTTTAATCCCTTCTATTCAACCTACCCTATCTTTTAAAATGTTTAAATTGTCAAATTTGGACATACATAAAGTGCACAAGACCCCACAGAGCGGTTCGAGTGTATTTCCTTAGAGGCCCGGGACACTCTGAGAACCGGCAGCGTCGACGGCCACGCGCGCGCCGAAAGCGATATTATTGGTGGGCCGTCGACAAGTTTTGTTTCTTTTTAACTTCCTAAAGCGCGTATGTTTGTTTCTCTCGTAGTTTTGATGCATTTACATAGTCCATATAAACCTATGAGGTCAATTTAAAATACGGCTGAGTCCGAAGCAAGCTTGGCTAGATTCTTTATTGGGGAGTTTTCGCATGGAACTTGCACTCTTTTAAAAGAAAATTAATTTGATTTTTGGTTTTAAAAAATAAATTATTAGGAGAATCATTGAAAATAAATTTAGGTGGATCATTGACCAAATGACCTTATGGACAAGCGACGCCTGCATGTGTCCTCTTCTAAACCCCATTCGCGGACATACTGTACAAACTAAAAAGTCTCTGACCTGCTGATGATGTTAAAAACTAGACAACTTCGCGAAAAATGTTACAGATAAAGTTCTAGAGCTTTCGAAGATCTATAATTTGAAAATTAGTTGGAATATACAGGGTTGCTAAGAACAAAACGAATCAAAGTTATGTTTTCTTAAATGGAATACCATTTTTTTGCTTTAATTTTTGATTCTGCTTAAAATTATAGGCTAAGTTTATGTAACACTCCCGTCACGCACAGAGATATTGCAGTGCTTATATAAAATTAAATAGGCATATTAGTACCTGTTAGAAAAAAAAAAGTTTTGGGAAAAAGGTAAAAACGATATCAAATTCTTTATCCTGAAAGGGCTTATAATGGTTTAAAAAGGCTTGAAGTGCTTTGAACGGGCTTTTAAAGGGCTTGAATTGCTTTGAAAGGGCTTGAAGCGCTTTGAAAAGATTTGTATCTCTTTGAAAAGGCTTGAGCATTTTTTAAATTACCAATTTCCAAACACTAATATAAAGTACCTTAATTACAAAGTCTCAATTACATTTTTAAGAGTGAAAATACCTAAAGCACTAAAAGAGCTTGCAAGCCTTCAAGCTTTGCCTTAGACCATAGTTTCTTTCGCATACTTCATGATATTGATGACACTGTGACGGTTGATATATTTATTTTTAGATGCCCACAAAGATTTTCAACATCTTCAAATTTGTGGCAGCACATAAAATATCATGATGGAATAAAATCGAAAATGTGTTCCTACTGTGGCAAAGGTTTTATCACAAAGACTGATCTTATTAATCATGAAAAAAAGCATTTGAACATGAGGGAGTACAAGTGTGAAGCATGTGGGAAAAGTTTTAATACTCATAAGGATATTCGGTAAGCTCAGCTTTTTTGGTTAACAGGATGTTACAAATTCGATGTGCACCAATTAGATATTGTAAACGGTAAGAAATACAGCAAAGGTTGAATTGGAGCAAAGTTTCACAATTCAGGGCTCAATAATAATGACGTCGAGAAATCTGAAACATTTCGAGTACATACTTATACTTCCGAAGATATTCTTAAGAAACGAAAATCAGCATTGTGTTTTTTTATATTTTTTTGCGATTTTATATGGAGATTCATAAGTGAAACTTAAAAATTTCAAATACTTTCTTTTTGAAATACATTAACCTAAACCTAAAATCACTGGAAAATGGATATATTTGGGAAAAACTGGAAATTTCGATTTTGACAAAAATATTTCACGGTTTTTAAGTTTTTTGTGGGGTCAAAATGATTCAAATTAAAATCCCATATACGTCATCGGAAAGAGTTTGTCGAAATACATGACATCCATGTTTTTTAGTTTCTTCATTCTTTATAAGAAGGTAGCAATCGCCGATTAGATTTCGATTTTTTGACTTTTTTTGCCCTCGACATACCTAGGTTCATTTGAATCACTCTGTATTTTTTCCTATCTAATTTTTTCCGAATTTTTCAACACTAAGTATCTCATAAAGGGATAATCACACTTTAAAATGAATACCGAATGGGTCATCCACGAGTGTATTTAAGGGGTAAAAACCGAATTTTCTTGATTCTTTCCGACTAATCGTATCTAAACCGACATTCCACACTGTTCCTTATTTAGTAATTCTTTTTGGGTTTATTTTATCCGTTAATTATTTAAGAATACCTCCCACTAATTTAAATCGCGTATTTTTTTGTTAAAGTTATAAATAAATAGATTTATTTGCATCGGGGACATGTAAAATTTGAAAAATTTTGAATTTTCGAATTTTCGAAGATTGCCATGAAAACAAAAGATTGAAATTTATTTACTCGAAATTATTAAGATATGATGTGTCAAAATTTCGCAAATATGCCAATTTTTGTTGCAAAATTGAAAGGTTCCTGGAACGATTTCGGCTTGAAATATACATGAATACGATTTTGGGAACCTTCTACTTTAAATGCAGGGATATTTCATTGGATAAGTTACTCATTAAATGCCATTTTTATGGGTTTTTCGATAACCCTACAACACTGGAATTCGCCATGTACTCATTATGAGTCATAAAAACACTTTTGACGACACAGCCAATGGGACCGCGTTTTACAAGTTTCTAAATTGTCGCGAAAATTTGCAGTAGAAAATCCTTTTTTTTAATAAAAACCAAAATAAATGGATAACAGCAACCGCCATAAACATTTAAGTAATTTATGTAGAGAATATAAAAAAATTATTTCAGATTTATTTGGGTTACCTATATGCATATTTAATATTGCGTTACCAGTTTTTCTCCTTTACAATATTGTGCCTTTAGATCTTAAGAGACGCACTAGTTCTTTCAATGGAAAACGCTGTATATAATGTCTTGTTTTTTTATTCCATTGCCTACTCCACTGTCGTTTGCAGACGTTGATTTTCGAAGGACCGTATGATTAAAATCATATATTTTTTTATTTTAATTAAATAACATAGTCTGTCGCAGACGAAAACGCACATTAAGATGCAAAATGGATACTCACCTCTCGCCGTTCCAGGGTCTAGTTAAAGAGAGCTATTCAAGTGTGATTTTCGGTTCATCCAATTAACTGGAAGGTCTGGACAATCTTCTAGGAAAAAATTCGGCACTCGCGAATAGTTATTTTTAAACCTTTATTACTTTTTGGATTGTTTAAGCCGACAGGCTGTAAAGACCGTTAAAGAGTCTTGGTGTCTCTCACACCTGACTGACGCATGACACCCATGGCTTTATTTAGGGTTAAAGGTATGTCCGCATGGTCCGCATACAACAGAATATGCGTAACTTTAAAACTAAAATAGTTTATCATATGAGCATAGAAAGTGGCACACACGAGCGTATTGATTGCAGTCTTTCCATCGAGTTTCGTACTATATTTTTTCCACAACTTAAGACCCAACAACAAGCCACTTTTTATAATTTGTTTGCAACATATTATTTCATACCTTTATTAAGACTTTTGAGGTAACAAATTCAAGGACGTATGTTTTGCTGCACCTACGACACTCTGTGGGGTACATTCCATAAAATCTTCGACAGTGCTTATTAGTATTCATACCGTTTTTTAAAACACTCCGAAATATTTTAAAAAGATTTTCTTTTTAATGACATTTATCTTGATACATAATAACAAATGAAGTAGGCGTCAGCCGCCTATTAACCAATCGCAAGCAATTTGCCAGAAGCCTCTATTCCATAGCCTACTTATTTTCGATTTGCCCATCGCACTGCTTTTTAAAATCGTACCAGATTTTTACATAATCTTGTTGTTTTTATTGAAAAATTGTTGAAAAACTTTTAAAAAACCAAATACCCGGACCTTAGACCAAAAGAATTAGCTGTGTAATATCTTTTAACGCCCACGGATGTCAGACAAATAACGCCCAGTTGATATAAGGGACAAAATGAAGTGATCAATTTTATTTTCGCGCTTACTAAGTTTAGTGAATGTGTACAATTTCAATGGGTTGTAGGAAAACTTAATTGGCAACTCAAATTAAGCAAGCCGGCTGGCAGTGGCTTATATAAGGGGGAAGGGGGCAGCCCCCCCACCCGAAACGGTTCAAAATAGAAACCTCAATGTTAAATTAGATAATAATTCGGCAGTTCCAAATTTTTATATCAGTTTTTAGTGTACCTACTTATTTCATTTTTTTACCATTGCTAATAGGTATACAGTGAGGTGAGAATGTAAAGGGTGAAATAAATTCGATTAAAATTCAGGCATTTTATTCTTAGAAAAACGCTGGGACACGTCAAGTTTTGATTTTAGGTGCGCATTGTTTAAACTAAATTTGATGTATACAGGGTGACCTAAAAAGATATCATGACACACTTAATTTTTTTAAATAGAAACATCTTTTTTGATGTCATTTTTAAATTCTGAGTAAATTTTCAATCATATTTCATGTATCATACCCTACAGGCGCGGCTCGTCCATAAGGTCATTTTTGGTCAATGGCCCACCTAAATTTATTTTCAATGATCTGCCTAATAATTTATTTTTTAAAAGCAAAAAATAATCTTTTCTTTCAAAGAAGTGCAAGTTCTATGCGAAAACTCCCCAAGAAAGAATTAGGCCAAGCTTGCTCTGGACTCGTCATATTTTAAATTGACCTCATAGATGTATATGGACTACATAAAATGCATTAAGGCTAAGAGAGAAACAAACATACGCGCTTTAGGAAGTTAAAAAGAGACGAAATTTGTCGACGGCCCACCAATAATATTGCTTGCGGGGTGCGCGTGGCACTCAACGCCGCCGCGCCGGATGTCGAGGTGTTGCAAATACTAGCTCACTAATTTAAATCTGACCAATTTATTATTAGAACAATATTCGCGATACATTTATACATTTAATGTAAGCTTACCTAATTTTATTTTAAGATATTCAGGTAATTACTAATCATAATAATAATAATTGTACTTAACTGTGCCTATAAAACATTAAAACCTACAGTAATTACGACTTTGACAATAACTTGGCAACGCAGAACCCGACGCATTAATATTTCAAAATTGTATCCATGCTGCCGCCAAGCTCTTGTCAGTGTTAGGAGAAACGAGAATGAAGGAACCACAAGAGGAACTATGCTGTCGAAGTGACGCGTTCCCTATAATCACAAGTAAACAAATCGGTAGTTAGAAAATCGGCTGAAGAGGACGCCACGTTCTTAATTTGAGTCGCCAATAATCATACAGTCCTGCATGAGTTATGAGCTTAACAGAAAGAAACTAAGAACTAAATAAAATATTTAAGAACATAGGAACCTTATCCAGTTTCAGATAACCATGATTTTTTCAGATCTCATAAACTAATAGTCCACACTGACTCTTCTAAATGGAAGTACGTTTGTGAGATATGCAATAAGCCATTCCCTATAAAATCCAACTATGATAGTCATATGCGGCGCCATACCGGCGACAAAAAATTCGCATGCCACCTGTGTGAGAAAAAGTTTACGGCCAAATGTGATCTTCAAAGGCACACCAGAAGTCATTCTCACGTTAGAGAGCACCGGTGTCAACATTGTGAGAAGGAGTATAAGGATGAACGAGTATTGAAGGTAATATACGTATATATACAGGGTGATTCAAAAACTACGTGCGATCTCTTAAAGGGAGATTCTTTAAAAGAAACCAATACAAATAGTTCATATGAACATGGGTCTGCAGCAGTTTTTTTTTGTGGTATGTTTAGAGGGGTCATTTGTAAGTGTAAATCTTAGTTTCCGGGATTGCAACCTTTTCCATTTCGCACAAAAATTTTACATTAAGCTTTTTTGTAGAATATCGAATGTCCACAACTTTTATTTTAGAAAATTTTACGTAAATTAAGGTAAAAAAATCTTTGAGGCGATATAACTTTTTTATTCTTTATTGTTATGCAAAAACAGATCAGTATTTTTTTTAAGACACACACTTCCGAATATTGTAATAATTATATAGGAAAAAGTGCCGAGTTAATATCTTATGACTAAATAGCTGTAACTGTGGTGGTACATACCATTTTTTAAAAGACTAAAAACTTGTAATTACGCTTCCGAAATGTTTATTTATTATAATTAAGGAAATAACGATTTTCGGTTTGTCCTGGACCTGTTGGAAAATCATTTTATTAAGAAAATGTGCCTGATCCTCTATGGTTACCCTGTATTTATACATAGATAGTGTTAAACAATGTCATTCAGTAAAATTAGCATTACATTAAAGTCAAGAAGTAAAAACAGAGCTATGAAACTTATCTACGTACTCGTATATCTGAATTAGAACTCCTATATTATCACTGATAACTGGTAACATGGTAAATAAACCAGTATTGTGTATTTTATCCTTAATAGATATCACACAGATCTTGAATCGTGACATTATTTAGACATTTTCCGCATGTTATCATCTGACCAATTTTCTTCAGTGGCAAGTCGCATGATGTGTTAGTTGGTTTTTCGCAAGTATTGGCATAACATTCATTTAGCACCTTCTCGTAAAATGGTTCCAGTCGAGTGCTATCAGGACCATGTACTAATGGCGAAAACAGCCAACCTAAATTATCGCAGGAGCATAAAAACTTATTCCTGCTAAAGTTAAATATTGTTTCTTTATGAACATCGTTGTATGCTATGTAGTCCGGATTTAAACTACCTGGGTCCAAAAGATTTAAGGAATTTTTCCTGAAAGTAAACATTACTTTTTCTACATTACTTTCTGATTTCTGAATTATTCCCGGACTTAGCTGTCCTAAAGCTCCACTTTTGAGATGAAGAAAACTGTTCTTGAAAAAGAAAATATTCGTAGCCTGAATGGAAAATCCATACGGATGTACGGTTCCGACAAAGTTATTCGTGAAGTCAAAATCTTCCACAGTTCCGTTTATGCCATTTGGTTTTATTTCGCCAAATTCATTTTCTGAAAAAATGGATCTTTTGCCGTACATTTCGATGCCAAAATGTTCAATTACATCAATTTTGCAGTTCTGTACCTTAAATAATCCTGATGCAAGATTTGTTTTTATCACGATTCCAGATGTCTTTATCCTCTTTATACGAACATCTACAAAACTAAAATTATTGAAATGATGTGGAGCGACAAAAGCATTGGATTCGATAACATCAATGCTCGCGTTCTTAAATAAAATATTTTGAAAGTCAACCTGTTGCCTGTAGCAATCTTCACCCAAAGAATAACTATTATATTGGCCAAATGCTCTAGAAGGTATTGACTCAATGTTTGAAATATTTTCGAAAACAACTGTATGAGGCAGCATTGGCTCCCTTTGACCTTCCAATTTCAAATGTTCTATATTGGCGACCAATAGATTCTGGAGGTTATGCTTATGGTGAAAAGAACATCTCGTATTGAGAAATATAGTTTGACAATTTGTTATTTCTAACTTTTCAAGGGAAGATGGGAAACTTCCTTCGTTAATGTAGATGTAGGGATTCTGAAAATAAAAACAATATTTAATTACGAGATAATAAATATCTCAAAATAATGAGTCACTTTTAATTTGACCTACCTAGTTTTTGGGTTTGATTTGAAAATTTTTCTAAAATATAATACCTATTTCAAAAGCTCATTTTTTTTGAAAATAATTTTTTCCAAAGACGCTTTTTCAGAAATATAATTTTTTGAAAACATATGATAGAATAACTAAGTTATGGTCTACTCGTCAATTTTAATAACCGACTGTGGATGACAGCCAAAATTTCACAAGATGGGGCAGATATTACTGATATATTAAGTCCTGTTGGTGATTTTAAACGACTTACAACATTACACGTTAAACAAATAATGATCTTATAATATAACCTTCGAATCTTACGGAATATTGTTTGATTCTTCAACAAGGGCTTCCCCAATATTTCCTAGATTTTCGGGTGCACACGGATCGTTTGGTTGACATTTGCTAAGATGGTCCCACATATATGAGATTCCCTCTGCTCAAGTAATCATCCTAGGCGACTTTAACGTCCATAGCAAGGAATGGGTATGTTCCACAAAAACCGACCCAGAAGGCAGAGCGGCAGAAAAGTTTGCAATCAGCCACTCGCTCACCAATTTAATTAGGGAGCCAACATACTTTCTCCACATTCCTACCCATAATCCAAACCCACTAGAGCTTTTCCCTACTACTCATCCTGAGCTACATATACTTAACATCTATGCGCTCCCCTTGGTCGATCAGATCACGACCTTATTACCTTCTATACATCATTAAATGTTACTAAGTTTTAAAACTTGAAAAATTTGGACTCGTCGCTTTTTTTTGAGTCAGTGCACGTAGGTATCAGATTTTAATAGAAAAGACAGTTTCGCTATTTGGTATATAAAAAATAATATTTAACACTTACCACTACATCTTTGGGACACTCATATTTAACTGTAGTTATGTTACTTTTGGTATATAGGCAGGTAAACCCGTCTTTGTCACATTTTAAAAATGGAGCAGAAGTTAATTGCGCCAAAGTTGCCTTTGTAGATATTGTAACGAGAGCTAACGGTAAAAAAATCATTGTTGTTTCGCACTAAATGGTACTAAAATTCTTAACAACTAAAATGAACAAAATAAGATGTTCTTATCAAAATTTGTTAAAAATATATACTTAAAAATAAACATGTTTTGGTAAAATAAATGATTAATCTTTAAATATGCAAAGGATAATTTAATTTATATAATTCAGTTCTGACCGCCACAAAATTGTGAAAAATACATCATTAATATTAGAATAGGTACTGTTATATTACTCATACATATTCGTTATTTTTTATACAATTGTCAGTTTCCAGAAATCAATAGAAAACTAATTCTACGAAAGGTTTCTTTCCTTACTACGTTTGGATGGTTTTTATGAGAACATCGACAAAGATAGAAAAAAGCCTGTGCAACAAAGAAAGACAGAATAAAGCCAGATCCAAGTCAAGAAAGGCTTAGAATCCTTTATTTTTTATTATCTTTTTCTGAACCATTAGAGCTCAAAATTCAACTTTAGAAAAAATATATTTTTGACAAACTTTTCGGAAAGAATACTTTCAAAAAAATGCGCTTTCAAAAGGTCATCATTTTTCTCAAACATATAAAGCGGTTGAGAATTTTAACTTTTAGGTCTAAAAGAAAATACAATGCAGTATTTTGCTTATGAATGAATTTTTAGGTACACATGGCAAAAATCCACGGGATAGGTCTGGGAAAGGTGAAAATACCAGTAAGAGAACGAAAATACGCATGCCACTTTTGCCCCAAGGCCTACTACGCCAAAAATAAACTTACAAGGCATATCTACACGCATTCCGGGGAAAAACCTTTTAATTGTCCAATTTGTGAGAAGAAATTTAATGACAAATCATATGTAAAACAGCACCTAAAGAATACTCATAATGTAGAGCATCAGGATACTCTTGAAAATGAGTTGAAAATCAACTATATGAACTCCAGTGGACCTGAAGTTGGAATGGTGTAAAATCATGGTGTATATAAAGGAGGTACTAAATCTAAAATCAAAACTGTGTAATATAATTTTCAATTTTAATTTAAAAAGAAAGGACACGTCGTTAGTACTTTTCATAATAAGGCAAGATGGTTTAGTATTAACTTGAGTAGAACTCTTTATGCCATCTGTAATCAAAAAAGCTTATTCTATTGTATTATACACAGATCTTGAGAAACTGAAGAAAACGTTCTTTAAGGAATACTCTGCGCAAATACATAATGTATTTTTGGCAAAATATTGCTAAAATTTTTCTTAAATAAATAATTATATATAAATAAAAAATTTCAGTTTGTTTTATTACGAAATATTTCTTTTAAGGTTGAATCTCATTATTTTCCTGACTGGGCGATGACGAATAGGAAAGGTTATGATTTTAGCGCTTTATGTATGTAGGCATTGACAATTTAGACCTGAAAGTTAACCCCGAAGTTGGCCTCGAACGTCAGTGGCAGTCGCATAATTCCCCCCGTTCTTGTGAAGACGATCTTTAATGAAACGATTATCGTATTTTGGAAAAATCGTTCAGCGTCCTCGGACTACTGTCCAGAAAACCTCTGCCGCGCGTTCCTGGAACGTGGAACGGGTTGGAAACGGTCCCTTCCGGCTCCTGCTATGAATGGACTAGCTTTAAAGTAATTAAATAATCTCCGAGGGAGCTTGCTCATCACCGATTTGCCCTGAATTGATTTTAAGAACAATCTAATTTTGTCCCGATTGGTTTGCTTGGGTTTCCCAGGATTCGAAATAATTTAATAATTTAATTAATGCTTACAATGTTTTCTAAAGCGCAAACAGCCTCAACTATGAATTGGCGTTCATCTGGTTTAACAAGTTCAACTTGATGGAGGTCACCATGCGGAGCCATCCGCGGAGCTAAGTTGCTTAATACTACCCCACTTGTTTTTCCGCTCGGTTGTCAATGTCAGGGATGCCAGGTACTTTCTTCCCGATTAGACAAAGAACAGACAGCGCCTCTATCTTTGTCATGGGTGGTCCCACATCCATTCCCTACTAGCTGAAAATTGCTAGCAGCCCACCAAGGAACGTGGTGACGATAATACTTTTAAAATTTCGAAAGACTTTTTCAGATAAAAATCTTTAGGGTAGGACAAAGCCCGGAATATCCTGAAGATTTATCTGTAAGAAGAAGCTGGCACGGACACGTGCTTTATTTAATAAAGACATTGACAAACATGTCCATAGGTGTCATTATTCTTTAATATGTAAAACCTAGTACTCTGGTTAAAGGTGAGAGGAAGAATAGTCGGGATAAAACTCGTTACTTTTAATATGTAAATTTTTTAATGAAATTATTTCATATTATTTATTCTTTGGTAGAAAATAATAAACAAGGTATGTTTACTCTTACGCAAAATAACGTTTTCGTATTTTTTATGCTCCCTGTATAAAAAATTAATTTTTTTAAAACGTGATTCCTATTTATTTTACAAGCAAAAACTTTTATTAGAAGTGACATTTTTACGTATCTTGCAAAATTTGGTCCATTTGTTCTCGGCTAAACCCTATCCGTGGACTCGTGGACCTACTGTATATACGACCAAATTGCTGCCATGCCGCCTATTTATAGGAGAGAAGATGTTTCACAAGACAGACGTAGCCTTAAGTCGTCAAATATGTACGTAAGTGCACCTTAGGTTTTTTCCACTTTCCATTTTTAGATTTAAAATTAAGTGGGTTTATTTAATGATGCTATTAGACAAGTATTCCATTAACGATGGCGTGCGACCGTATCTGTTCTGTGAAAAATCTTTTTCATGAACGAAATGACAGGCATTGTGCAGTATATAATGTGTAATACAACTATAAATATAAATCCCTTTTACAGACACGCAACGTGTTTCTAGCTTTTTAGCCGACTTCATAAGAGGAAGTTGTCAATTCAATATATATATATATATATATATATATATATATATATATATATATATATATATTTTGGAAACTATTTCTCGGGAATAGACGTTCATCATTTAAACGACAAAATAACAGCTTTACTGACTGTGGAAGTGTGTTCTCCTTTTGCATTAAAGTACGGGGAGTCCAAGTAAATGGACAACCCCGGGCCGGGTAGACCATGACAGCTGTTTCGTCCTTGTTAGGACTCCACAGTCCACAGTCAGTAAAGCTGTTATTTTGTCGTTTAAATGATGAACCTCTATTCCCAAGAAATAGTTTCCAAAAAATATATATTGAAATGGTTCAAGAAGCATACAAATCATGATACACTTATCGTGATACAAATTATATATATATATATATATATATATATACAGGGTGGTCCGTAATGAATACGCCAAAAAGCAATCCTAGATTAATCTCATGAAAATAATGATATTGAGCCAAATATGCCTTAATCAAATGTCTCTCATTAATGAGATACAGGGTGTTAAAGTCCAGTTCTCAGAATTGTTATTTCTTTATAGCTCAAGTCGTTTTTGAGATATCGACATGAAAACTGGGAATCGGGGGTTTTCAGGGATGGGGAATACGATGGTATTCCACTTATTGACATAACATGTAGAGGGCGCTAGTTACACCTTATACACTCATTATTTCATGCCATAACTTTCTTATTAGTACCGTTCTTTTATTTTTTATTGAAAATTTTGAAAGAGTGACGTTTTTCAAGAGCAAAAGGTATACTACATTTACTTCGATTAAATAAGCCGTTTTCGAAATATTTGCATTTATTCGTTCTATTGCATAGTCAAAAAATATTAAACATTAAAACCGAGATAACAGACTTGACTAACGAATAATGAATTGATCATGCACAAATAGCAAAAAATTACTTCAACAAATGTGAAAAATGTCCACCATTCACTTCTATGCATTTTCTGAATCCCTTCACCAAGTAGCGTCGTACTTGGAATAAAGTTCCTGGCTTATTCCTGATAACATTGGTGGAACCATTAATTTGTTGCAAAAGTTGCTCACGGGTACGGATTTCTTCGGTGTACAATAAAGATTTGATAAAACCCCAAAGGAAGAAATCCAAAGGATTAAGATCCGGGCTACGCGGCGGCCATGGAATTTCACTGCCACGACCAAACCATCTATGAGGCAGCCATTCATCTAGATAGTTGCGAACTGCAACTGGTTAATGGTAACCATTACTTGCAGTTTCTTCAAAATGTTTTGCGGGATCTACTCGATGATATACCCTTAAATTTACGACAAAACATGTAGTTTATGCACGATGGTGCTCCACCACATTATCCAGTTGCAGTTCGCAACTACATATCTAGATGAATGGCTGCCTCATAGATGGTTTGGTCGTGGCAGTGAAATTCCATGGCCGCCGCCTAGCCCGGATCTTAATCCTTTGGATTTCTTCCTTTGGGGTTTTATCAAATCTTTATTGTACACAGAAGAAATCCGTACCCGTGAGCAACTTTTGCAACAAATTCATGGTACCACCAATGTTATCAGGAATAAGCCAGGAACTTTATTCCAAGTACGACGCTATTTGGTGAAGGGATTAAGAAAATGCATAGATGTGAATGGTGGACATTTTTCACATTTGTTGAAGTAATTTTTTGTTATTTGTGCATGATCAATTCATTATTCGTTAGTCAAGTCTGTTATCTCAGTTTTAATGTTTAATATTTTTTGACTATGCAATAGAACGAATAAATGCAAATATTTCGAAAACGGCTTACTTAATCGAAGTAAATGTAGTATACCTTTTTTTCTTGAAAAACGTCACTCTTTCAAAATTTTCAATAAAAAATAAAGGAACGGTCCTAATAAGAAAGTTATGGCATGAAATAATGAGTGTATAAGGTGTAACTAGCGCCCTCTACATGTTATGTCAATAAGTGGAATACCATCGTATTCCCCATCCCTGAAAACCCCCGATTCCCAGTTTTCATGTCGATATCTCAAAAACGACTTGAGCTATAAAGAAATAACAATTCTGAGAACTGGACTTTAACACACCCTGTATCTCATTAATGAGAGACATTTGATTAAGGCATATTTGGCTCAATATCATTATTTTCACGAGATTAATCTAGGATTGCTTTTTGGCGCATTCATTACGGACCACCCTGTATATATATATATATATATATATATATATATATATATATATATATATATATATATATATATATATATATATATATATATACATAATTGAACGAATTATAGAAAAAAATAGTACTGCGGTATTACATTATTAGAGGTTTTCAAACGGTTAAACTATAACGTAACGCTAAAGAAAACACAATAATTATAAATAATCCTTATTTATTGAGCAAAAACTAAGCATCACCAATATGCATCTATGTACAATATTTACAGAAGAGAACGATTTATTCCTAATAACTGGGCTTATTTTTCTTAATTTTGTTTAAATGCTTTACATTTCTAACATTATATAAAAGAGTTTGTCCATATTAAAAAAACATAAATTATTTTTGTATAGTCCTGACCAAATATTTTTCCTTTTTAATCATTTTTCTAGTTTAGCAAGGACTGTACAATTTTCGTTTGAATAAGACTGACCATGTGTCCTTGTTTATGAAATATAATGCAAAGTGTATCGAAAATTCCACTAAAGTTTGAACCTTCTAAATTGAAGTTATTTTTGTTGTTGCAAAACTAAGTAAACCAAAAAATATTACTAAGCAAGTAATAAATAACATGTTTAGGACGATGAAACGTGAATAATCTGGTGAGTCTTAGATAATTCTAAAATTTAATTTTTATTACTGTATACCTTATGTTCTAAGTGAAACATATTGTTTAAGGGGCTATATACAGTCAGGAGGCCTAAAAAAAGCGATTTTTCAAGAATTTTTCCTGAGAAGACTAAAATTTATTAATGTAAAAATAATAATTTTGAAAGCTGCTATAGCTGATCTCCAGAAGTTCCTCTCAAAAAATACATCTTGCGGTGACAACGATATCTCTGGACTGGATCATCTAATATGAAAAAACCAAACGGATTTCGTTAAAGTAATGTATAATCTAATTAGTCGAAGGAATAAGCAAAATAAAATTTTTTTACAAAATGGCGGCTTCTCAAAAAAAAAAAAAGATTTTTACCAAAATTTTGGCCTTAAATTGTTTATAAAAACAATATTTATCGGTGAGAAAAAACCTTCGATTAATTAGTAAAAAATATACTTAGGACGCTTGTGTTAAAATTTGAGACTGATCGGTTCAGCCGTTTCCGAGAAATTTTCGTCACCAACTTTAAAAACACAGTTTTGAGAAAAACGCGTTTAAAGTTTCAAAAGCACTTTACATAGCGTAGAATCGATATGACACGTATTTACAAATATGCGTGTAACTTCGAAAATAATCGCCGGATTGCCTTGAAATTTTCTGTGTGTGTACTTCAATATATGTACATTACGAAAATGAAATTAAAAAAATCGATTTTTTGAAAATTCTAACTGTATACAACCCCTTAATGGATTTGTAGAAAAGAATACAAAAGAAGACTTTTTCAATTATGAAAATTTTTTATATAGTTTTTAGTAATTTCAATACACTTTGTATGAAATGAGCAAAATATACCAATCATATTTTTTGTTCATGTCCCAATCTGTTTAGAATTTTATATTTGAATTATTACTAAAATAATATTTGTACCTAGAGTAAAAGGAATTAGTAAAATATAAAAAACGAAATATTTTTGCAACATTTAACCATATTATCACAAGTATTAAAATTTACAATATTGGTAGATTCTACATAGACACGGTAAAACCTTA
This sequence comes from Philopedon plagiatum, assembly GCA_963971165.1. NCBI lineage: Eukaryota > Metazoa > Arthropoda > Insecta > Coleoptera > Curculionidae > Philopedon > Philopedon plagiatum. Next base: position 99,418,134 of record OZ020193.1, read on the forward strand.
TCCTTATATTGGTAAAAATTTATTGGCAAGAATAGTGAGGTTACTTAAAATCTTATTACTTTAACAGATTTCCTAATCTTTCGCCCTAATGTTTAGCTAAATACCTACAACTATAACTGAGCATTGATTAAAGTCACTATAACGTGTCTAAATAATACATTTATCAAAACCCTATAGGCTAGGTTTTTGATAAAAAAAAACCTCCTAATTTCATGTATCTACAGAGTGTACTATTTAGGAAGATATGCCCTTGGACAAAAAGCTTGTAGATTTTAAAATGCAGCAAAATCTATATATTATGTGAATTTATTTTTAAAATACCTTAAAATTAATTTACATTAAACTAAATTTTCACACCCTATTTTTATCATATTAAGTACGGCCGTGGGCCCACCAACAATTCAGTTTTTTATATGCTCTAAAACACTACTTCTAGAGCTTCGTCGTAGTAAAAAACCAGCTCATCCCTAATAAAACACTCTGTTAATATATAAGGTAATAACAAAAATCCTATTTTTTCTCCATGTTTTGTATGAGATTAAAATTTCACCTTGCATACACACACCTTGATACAAAGTACGTTTTCCTAAACTTTTTACATTACAATTTCTTAAAACTTTAACAAAAATTAAACTTTGATGCTTGCTGTTCCGATTAATATTTGAGGACATCAATAGAAATGTATTTTCTTAACTTATATGGCAAGATCGGACCAAAGTTTACAGAAACCGTACACAAACTTCACACCTTTACTTAGACATCTTAAAAATAAGAAATAAATAATAAAAATAAAAATCACAATAACGGAAAAGTGGCAAATAATGGGACACAAATATTTAAAAATAATAAAAAATTTAAAATAATAACGAACAAAAAGTTTTAAGATTTGTGCTTCAAGAATAAAATGTTAACTAAATATAGGTATCTCATTTTTCCCCTTTTGAATTTTCATTGGCATAAGGTTTCTTTATGGCTCATCGTACCCTTTGTCTCCCTCTAAATGTTGATTTAACGGCGTTACTAAGCTGTTAAAGTAAACTTCTAGTTCTTTCGACGTCAGCGACGAATTTCTTTCTGGAATGTAACTAGATAACTTTCTGTCAATGTTTAAAACCAAATCGTCTTCAATCCATGGCAACTGATTCTGTAAATGAATCTTTCTGGACGATAAGAATCGGCGTACGGAGTATATTAGGAAGATTACTGAACCTACGAAGCACGTGTACATAAGGCAAGTTTGGCCCAAGGGGAGAAATTGGAGATAGAGTTTGAACCGAAGCTTGAGGTTGTCTGGAAGACCGTACATACCCTGAAAATAAAAAAAAAAATAATTAGCTATTTCACTTTACACTCACTGACTATCAAAATTCTAGGACTTTTCGCGGTCCTAGAATACTGAAATTTGGCACACAGGTAGGGTAACATAGATAAAAGGTATAGGTAAAAGGTAAAATGGGTTATCGGGTTCATGAATTCTTGCATCAGCAACCTACAAATTCCAAGAATCTGGAGAGAAGCGTGAGTGGTGGCATTACTCAAGCCTGGAAAAGGCCCTGTTGCTATTTTGCCACCTTTTTAAAGTCACTCAGTACATCGAGGACGGTTTCGAGCATCACCAAATATCAGGGGTTGCTTTTATTGATCTCTCAACGGCCTACGATACCGTAAATCAGGGGAAACTCATTACCAGATCACAAAAAAATCCGATTGGCGTCTAATATTAGGGCATTCTTGTAGAATCTAAAGTTTCTTACTTCGTGGCCATCTCCAGTTATACACAACATAGAGCTAATACAAATAGGCACCATTAGCTACCGTGCTAAAGCTGAGGATATATTTGGTTAAATTTTGAAGAAAATTGTAAAACAAGAAGTTACACACCCACTAAGTAATAATACTGTTGAACTTCGCTTTACGTCAGAAGAAGATTATAGGTAACACAAAATGGATTTAGTTGTCAAGGAAATTATCTTGTGCAGTGGTAAAAATAAAAGAACCATTTGGTACGATTTTACCAATATCTTGTAATTTAAAACTTATACTTACAATTTCGATCCATAAAAGAGGCAGTACCATGTCACTAAATTTCTCAGCATTGGCAATATTTTGAAGATTTCCTAAATTCATGTTGATTTGATACCTAACGGCAAGATTAAGCGGCATTCCAGAATTCTGAAAGCGGAAAAAAATTATAGCGCTGACATTTTCGATTTTTTAAAAAAAATATTTCTAACATTTTTGTATGATAACAGTGCATTATACGTCTATATTACGAAAAAGCGCCAAACCTGATAACACCGAGAGTGTAAAAGAAGGGTTGATCACTGATCATCAGTACCTATAAAGGACTTACCGGTTCAATGATGAAATAGGTCCTATGTTTCTCAGGGTCAGGATATACCCCACTCTCTATCTTTCTTAAAACAACTGGATCTGTTTCGTAAAAGTGGGGGTAACTGAGTGCAATAGGAAAACCATAATAACATGATCTTACATCTAGTAAGCCATTCGGGAAGCATTTATTAATGTCTGTCTCTTTGCAGAAGCATCGGTTTTTCTTGTGGATTCGGCCATTGTCGTCCACGTCCTTTGCGAAGTGGTATACGTATGCTGGGAACCCATCCACCTCTGTATCGTTTACGTGAACCTGAAATAACAATTAGGCAATTTATTAGTGATGTAATTAAATTTTACCTAGTGGAAAAGCATAACAAGTCTCCGACCAATCAAAAAATGCTCCCGGCATGGGCTTTTTCATCTTAAAGAATACCGCTCGCGCGCAGCTTTAATCATGCGCACTATATCCACTATATCTGTCATCGTTTGTCGTTTGACATTACACAGTTACGTTACAGTCGTAGTTCGATTTTTTTGTTATTCGTATGTATCCAATTTTTTTATTAAAATTTACAATTCAAGATCGTTAGAGAACCCCGGCATGTAATACACTGAAATATTTTTGTTTATAATATCAGGTAACAGGGCCGGCTCCAGACTTTTGGCCGCCCCGGGCAAATTCGGAAAAACGGCCGCCCTGTTTTTAATCAAGTGGAAATAAAACAATAAATTTAGACAAACAACGTTTAATGGCATACGTGTAATTCAAAAAGTTTCAAAATACCACTAAACCAACTCTAAACGTATCGCCGTGATTTTTTTCGTCAAAACGGTCGATTATTTCATTATAATCTAATTTTTTTGTAATGTCATGTTCGATTGAAAGAATAGATAAACCATTGAACCTTTCTTGTGACATGCTTGGCCGCAAATAATTTTCTATAATCTTTAATTTTGAAAAACTCCGCTCTCCACTAGCCACAGACACTGGGAGAGTTAAAAGTATCCTTAAAGATATAAAGAGGTTTGGAAAAGTTCCTTCCAATCCATGTGACGCTAGATATTTTAAAGTGGTTAGTGGAGAATCCAAATTATCAGGTAATATAGCAATCAAAGAGAGGATTTCATCTCTTAATTCGATTCCATTTATATCTCGTTTTTCTCCATCAGTAAGATGGTTATGTAGATCGAAACAATGTTTTGTAAGTTCTTCATTACTGATGGTTGAAAGAACAGACATATTATATAAAAAGGAAAAATAATTTAAATGATTTTTTAGAAGATGAAATCTTTCTTCAACTGCCTGGATTGTGGTGTCTAACACGACAAAAAAAATGTCTATTTTAAATTTCAATTTTGGATTTGTTACTGGTTCATCGACACCCTCATACAAAAATTGTTTTTGTTTTCTTGGGCGAGCTATTGCCTCCTGGCTAAAAATAGCCTCAATTTCTAGCTCTTCTGCCAGTGGCGTAGTGTCAACCAAAATATTTTCGAAGTGCTTATCATTTCTAAGGCTTTTAAAGTGAACGAGTAAAGAGTCGATAGCTTTACTTGATTCTATTATACATAATATCTAGGTTAGGGCTCTGTAGCACTTTACTTACTGTATTAATTTTATTAAGAATTTCATACCATAATACTACACACACTAAGAAACTAAAATTTTTGATTTTTTTGGCCAAAGCGTCAGCATCGTTTCTGACAGAAACATCAAACTTTCTTTCGCCTGCAGTTTCTATTAGTGCATCATATATGTCACCAATCTGATATTTTAGAGCTTTTATTGAATCGATGCGGCTTTCCCATCTGGTTTCGCTTAGGGCTTAAGAGTTAGATATTGTATTTTATTTTTTAAAGCTCCCCATCTTTGAGTGGACGCAACAAAAAAAGGTATAGAGAATTGACGGTTGAAAAAAAATTAACAGCTTCCAAAGTTGATTTTGCTGCGTCATTCACTACTAAATTAAGGGAATGGGCTGCACATGGTACGAACATTGCGCGAGGATTTATGTCTAAAATTCTTTTTTGGACTCTAACGTTCTAAACTATCATAGATTTCTAAAATATTGTTATCCGTCAATTTAGAGATTATGCAACAATAGTGTTCATTCTTCTTAAAACGGCCGCCCCCTCAAAACGGTCGCCCCGGGCGACTGCCCGCTCGCCCGACCCCTGAAGCCGGCCCTGCAGGTAAATAAAGTTTATTAAAAATATTTTTTATAAAATAATCCAACAATTCTAGGTCCGGTCCTGGTGTTTATTGTATAACCAAAATGTTGCCAACTGCGCAGGATTAAACGCTCAAGCTCCCTGTTGGGCTCCCTGTAAGGGCTGTGATTAAATAACGGATAAATTCAAAATAAAAGTTGCTCACTTAAGACATACCTACATTGCCTCATAAGAAAGTTATGTATAATTGTGTGTAGAATCCAAATATATGGTAATATACAGGGGTTCCATTTAAAAAAAGTAACGTTGACGTAGTATCTCATTTATGTAACGCCCTGCATATTCTGGTATAAGATAAAAAAAATGAAAAAATAAAAATTGACGTGTCCGAGGATTTTTCCGAAATAAATTTAGCTGAACTTTTATTGAATTTATCCATTATTTAATCACAACCCTGTTTTGGATTATGTATGTATGTACATATGTATGTATGGTAGGTACATGTACTCAGTTTTGCTGTTATCACAGTTATCAGTTGTTGTTGCTGGTATATATTTTGGGCTAACTTAAACTTACCATTGCCTTGGCTCTGCACATGCTCTTTCTGAAAAACAACAACGTGTCATTGGGCTTGATAAAACCATTAAATTTTGTACCATCAGATGAACCATTGACGTCTCCGCATGGGCTGTCCCATTGTGGCATTTTGGTAGCTCCATTGTAGGTGTCAAGGAGACCGAGGTTAGCGAGGCCATGCTTGGTTCCTGTGAAGTATGTTTCATGGTCTCCAGAGAATTCATACATCTGAAATTAAAGAAATGACTTTGTAGGTATAATTAAGTTTTACTAAATGTTTTGAAAAATATAAAAGAATAAAGCAACAACGCCAAAATATCTTAAATTCTTATACCTCTCAGAGAAGAATCTTGACCCTATACGACAAAAATAACATAGGTATCTACCCCAACTGGTTTGATTTTGGATCACGTATTAGAGTATTAAACCACATAGATCGCCAACTTAGTAAAACAATGTATTTTGAATATATGTATATTTGTTAAATTCTTTTTTTATGAAAATATATACGCGTTATAAGCAAGGAAAGTCAATAAGTATGCCGTGTAATATGTTTGATGGAAACGTTTTTAACACACATATAATTCCTTCTCTATTGACCTTAATGGTCGTGTAAAGAACTCTATCTCTCATTAGGAAACTTTTTGTTATTTTTCTTTTCTGCCTTAATCTCTCAGGAGTGCATCCTTAAGAAATTTTATTATTTAATTAAGCTGTATTTTATGCGATATATTCGAAAGCTTTAAAAATACACAAAGGTCTTTGGCAGTGATGCTGTCAAAGACCTACACTAATGGTTCGAGTATTTTATTTTTGGCACTGGACCCACATCACTTTTTTACGTTATTATTTGCTGCCTAATTTCGGAATTTCAAATGCAAAATAAACTGTTTTAAAATCTTTTTTATCTGTTTTTTGCTGTTACTAAAAACGACAGGCTTTGTGAATTACCCTAGCTAAAGGTCACGCATTTACAAAAAATTAGATTAGATTTGCTCTTCTATTTACCTGATATGAAATACGATTTTTTCGGGAAATATTCCACCGAATACCACTCGTGCATCAGAAATAACCAGATAATTTTGTATTCAAGCATGTTGTCTTAAGAAACTGCATTCGGTTATTGTCATTTTTGATTAAATCTCGAAAAAGCTCTCCTTCGGAGTCGGGCTCTTTCGGATTTAATCAAAAATAAAAATAAACTCTTGCAGTTTTAGTACAACACGCTTTCAAGCAGAATTATTAGTAATTTTGATGCACTTGTGGTATTTCCCCCGATAACTGTATAATTGTCTTTCCGGATGATATAAAACGCGCGTCAGCAGAATTTCCCGTATTGTTTTATAAACAGTCGACCGGTGGAGCCGATTTCTGCCCTATATCCATTAGGTTGGAAAGTGCTGTGCACGAATAAAAGTAGTTAAGCTCGGCACTCGAGCTACTTCGCGAGAAAATTATATTAACTTTACTTGGCCAACTCTCGTCGGTGCCGCGCGGCGTATGTTGACTAACGCTGGCCTATTATTATACTAGCATTCTCGGCCGACATAAAATGGTGTTTTAATTTTATTTATTTTAATTTTAAGGAAGCTTTAATTATTCACTGCAAAGTATAAATAAATTTGACTTTGGCTTAAAAATTTTGGTGGGATTGCAGCTCTGCAGCCCTTATATACCAGTCGCCTCTGATGGCGATTGTTGTTTTGAAACACCCTGTAGGACAACGTGGCAAGATCTTTAATTGCACTGATAGTGCTAGTACAAAGAATAGAAAGCCCATTTTTAGATTTACCTACTTACCCTATCGATTAATCCTAGCTTATCGAAATAAATCCAAGATGGCATGAACGTGTTCCCCAAGTTCATTAATGTACTTTTGTAACCAAACATGAATTCTCTAGCCGTCATCTGAACCAAAGCTTCCGTTTTCGTCTGGCGAATAATTACGTTTAATCCTAGTCGCGTAAATAAGTTTTTTTTGGACACCACATCTGCTATACTCTGAAACAAAGACGATATCAAACATTAGGGTGGTTATAACGGCAGCTTAATTGATTTTTTTTTGCTCTCAAATCGATTTAAAATTCAGGTTTGTTAAGACCTTTTTTTTTAATTTCTTTTATTATTTTTAATTATATCTTAATTATTATCAGCTCGGTTACATTTCAGAGGCGTCGATTTTATAAACAACCAACTGTTTTGTGAAAATCATTTATAATTTACATCTTTTTTACCATGCATGATTCCTTTTTAACTAAACATTTTGGGCCAGATTCTCTAACGCTAGTCCGACCTTATTTGATAACCAATAGTCTTAAACTGACAAGTGTAAGAATAAGACAACTAAATTTTATACGATGAATTTCCTTCTGAGTTTTTCCGCAAATTTACAAAGAAAAGGGCAATTTTAGTACGTACTTTTGACAATAATAGAACTAAATTATTTAAGCAACCCGTTCCAAGATAAAAATCTTTTGGAAAGTAAGCAAACCGCTGAAATATTAGAGTAATTCATAAGTTTTTAATGACGACTTATTAACAATGACAGGACAAGAACTTGTCAAAACATACATAACCGATTAACTAGAAGATATTAATTTAAACTAGTACTAAATCTTAAACCTTCTTAGTGAATCTGAATGTGTATTACTTTATTTTTTATATTAAAAGAACTGGTCAGTTTATTCAGGGGCAATGAATAATTAGTTTTCAGTTTAATCCTAGCCTTTTGGAGATATGTACTTATATAACAAATATTTGGACTTAATTTTCGTATAGTGACTCAAAATTTTAAAATAATAACTATCAGCGCGTATAAATTAATAAAATGAACAAAAACAGTTCGATATACATAATGCATTCGAGTCCTTATATAACAAATATAGTTTTAATATCAATATAGTGGAAAATTCTTGCAATATTGGGAAATAGTTGTTTATAAATTTAGGGAAAAAATGTATGTAGTTGCCTAATTATTAGCATATATTTCAATTGCTAAATATTTTTTAATGGGCCTATAAACCGTGGCATTATTAAAAAGCAAAATTTCATAAATGGCTCATTTTAATTGCAAAAAGGAATTACAAAAATGTTGTTTTGTTTTGAGCATACGCACTAATTTGAGCAATCTTTTTATTAGATGTGGTTAAGTCAAAATACGAGAAAGAAAGAACATGAGGGACTGATCCGTTGTAAAGCCATTTTGGTGCTAATACCGTACAAAATGGTTTAAAAACATTTTCGGCCAGATTCTTTAACGCTGGACCTGTCTGATTTGACAACCAAAAGCTTTAAACTGACAAGTGCAAGAATAATACAACTAACTTTTATACTATTAATTTGTTTCTGAGCTTTTTTGCAAATTTATAAAGAAAAAGGCAATTTTAGTACGCACTTTCCACAATAAGAGAACTAAATTCACCCAAGCAACACTTTCCAAAATGAAAATCATTTGGAAACCATTATAAAACAGCCACCCAAGTGAAAAACGGTTTGTTTAATTTTTAATACCATACTTTTTGTTGCTACGAAAAAGATTACATCCATATGGAAAGTGACTTTTAGATGTGTAAATCCTAGAATTAATTTTTTGAGCTTTTAAAAAGGTCTATAGAATTTTTCCCCGGTCTTGAAATGGTTGCAAAACAAAATTATAAAGATGGCCTTGTGGCCTAGCAGATGAATGGCTAAAATTTCTTTTAGAACCTTCATCATAATATGATTTATTAATATGTTAGTGTAAAACTTTCTAAACTCGTTGAACAACGAAGAATGTCGAATTCTCTGTTGGTATACGTCTTTATACTCATTGTAAGAAACCTTTTACCAGTTCTGTGTTAGTCACTGCGGTTTATACCTTTTTAATATGCAAACGCGGTTTTTGTTAATCAACTTATTAAAATAATGACCTAAGCCTGAATTTAATTAAACTATTCCTATTTTTTAGATCTAGGAAAAATTTTGAATAGCTAGTGCCTACTTATAAAAGCTTGGAAATAACCTGATTTTTTTTTGCTACTAAGAAATAGGTGATGCAAATATGGCGATGTTGACGTAGAGAACATCAATTTTATTATTAACTAATTAGTAGTATTTAAAATATTTAACAACAAATGTCGCCTAATTAAAATATGTATCAAGTTAAGGATTCAGATAGTTCTAATTCAGAAAACTAATATGTTACTTGTAAACTGCAAGTTAAAATGTGATACTACAAAAGTTTTTCAATTTATTTTACCTAGTAAGAGCTCTTTATAAACTCTATGTAGAGTATGGCATGTGCCGTGTTTCTGTAATTTGCACACGGGGACCAGAAACGGAGTTATTTAGATATATTTTTTTAAATGTTCTCCAGTTGCATCCATTTAGTACCCTAAACCAGGGGTGGATGTAAAATTTCGTCTACCCCGAGCTACACAATCGTATATACCAAAAAGAACGGGCAAGTTCGTGTGCGACATTCTTTTTTTAACTTTTAAGTTTCTAAGAAATGTACACTATTTCATAATGGACGACATATCTAAACCTGTTTTTGCAAAAACAGAAGGGTTTGCCATCTTAACTTACCAAAATTCTAGCATTTTTTTTATTTATACTTTTTGTCCATTTGGACTCGAAAACATATTTTTTTATAGCACGTTTTTTCGAAAATATATTTTCGAATAAAGTTATTCGCAAACTAGGGATGTTTTCAAACCTTTTTTTTTCGGAAACTTTTCGAATTTTTGTAACTAGGTACTTTTCGAAATTACATTTTTTCAAGAAAACATGTTTTTAGGCAGTCCATTTTTTCAAACATGGTATAGAAAAAGTAATTTACGGGAAAGTAACATATCCTTAAGGAAACTCGATTAAACCCAGAATAGGTGCGTTTAGTTTTGTTCAGGATCTTTTTCCGTCTTTTTTCATTAACATTTTCTAAGCTACTAGAGTAAATAGTTTAATTTTCTAAATACTGTTTTCAAAAAAATATATTTTCAGAAAATGTACCTATTTTTTAAAAATGACACATTACATTTTTGAAAAAATGTACTCTCGAAATACATATTTTTGAGAAAATATTTCATAAATCCATTATCAAAAAAGCACCTGAAAAAACTGTCGGGACATTTTTGAAAAAATGTACGTTCGAAATATGTGTATTCGAGAAATTATTTTTGAAAAGTTTGGTTAATTCGTTTTCGAAAAAGCTGGTTTTCGAAAAAAAATGTAAAAAAAACTATTGGGTTGTTTGTTTCCTTTAGAAGTCAAAACAATGCGCCGCAAATTTTGATAAAATCTCAGTGAGATGTGTAAGGAATGTTTTCAGAAACAATCATAGAGCATGTAAATAAAAAATGAAAACAAGGCTTGCTTTTTTATATTATATATTAGTATTGGTCTATATTCATATTTTTGTGGTTTCAAAGACCTTTTATATAGACGGTAAATGTTTGTTTTTGTTTATAATATTTTGTATAATATGTAGAAATTGTTAATGTTTATGTTACAATATTTATCTTTATAAAATTCGCTATTAAAATCCTTTTTGTACTAGACTTTGAGGGGGGGGCTTCCACAGCCTCTCTCACATTATCAAAAACTTTTGGTGATAGATATCCCCAATAAAATCAATCTGGAGGCGAGGTATCTGGACTTCTCGGGGGCCATTTAAATGGGCCAAAAAATCCGATCCAGAAACGTGCTATTTAAAAATTCGATCACAACTGCTGCGCTGCTGTGAGCTGGAGCTCCATTCTGTTAAACAATTATTTCACCAATTATTGCTAAGTCTTCCAACGCAGGACCCATTTCAATTTAACATGCACAATCCTATGAATCGCTTTGAAAAAGCACTGCGATTTCACACCCATTTAGCAAATCATATTTCGATATTGGTGACCTTTTAAACCCGATTTTTAAGTTCATTATCGATCAACTTAGAGTTAATATGCACATTATTATTTTAGCAATCTTCCACTCACGCACTATGGCGACTGGGAAGGCACTCACTGAATTTAAATGATATTTCGAAATTTTATGAGAAGTTCACATTTTTGCACATAGTTTTGAAATAGGTACCCATTATTTTATTTTGGTTGAGGACAAACATCGCATTGCGTTAGCTATTTAATTTATTCTTGTGACTATACAGGGTGTTTGGAAACGAATGGGACATATTTTGCCAATAGCTCCTGGATTCAGAATAGGCCAACTTGTCTTAGTACATACAACTTGAAATCAAATATTCAATATTTTTGCTATGATATGATCAAAATGGAGGTTACTAAAACTAGGTGCGCTTTGTATCTGATGTATAGTGTGAACAAATAGTATTTGTCAAAAAATATTTTACAGACAGTTATGGCTGTTTGCTTTCCAGTTTAGATACCTTAGAAACTAAAAGGAGCTAATTTGATTTACAGTTAATTCAATACTGAAATACTTTTAAGGGTGTGCACATAAAAAGTAGTTTAACAAACAAAGCAATGAAATGCTAATTTACTATTTAAGTCAAGTTCACTTACATATCTACGATAGATGTTTGACGATTACTTTCAATGTAAGAGAAAAACCGAAGACATCGTTCTCATTCACTCTCAGTCACGTCAGTGATCAGTAATGGTTTTGATTTAAAATAATTACATATATCTAGTTCACGTTTGTTGCTTAAGGATTCCTGATTACTTCTCTGCTCATTTTAAAGTTATAAAATAGGAAGCAATTTCTTTGATTTAAAATCTACGGTGTAATTATATCTTATCGAATGCAATATCAGCCCATGAACGTTCATTTTTTTAGTTACATAAACTAAATAAGAGCTATGCCACGTTTCTTTTTTCTGAAGTTAAGCTTCATCATTTACTTAGGTATATTTACTTACATATTAACAATAATACAGGGTAGCCAATTATTAACTTGTATGCTGTTGCAGGAACTGTGTGCCAAATTTGTGAGCCGTATTCTGTCAATCAGGAGAAGTATTAGAAATACATTTTTACTTTGAATATATATATTTTTTTAAATTTCTTAACTAGGTATATTAGATCACAATACAATGTATCGGTTCAGTATAACAATAAGTGAATACAGTTATATATTTAATTATAGACATAGTTAAAGGTAATATCCATGCAGTACTAGTTTCATGACGTATTGAAAAAATTGCTCGCTTAGAAGGGGAATTTTACAAGAGACTTAAATAACCTTTGTAGTGTCGCAAGCTTTCTTTACCCTTGATACTGTCATAAGTGCATTCAAACTAGTTTCTCATTAAGTTTATTGTTTGTATAAAACACGTGATAATGTATAATAGAATGAAATAATATGCTAAAGTTCCTCCCAATTTTCATTACTTACCAATAAAAAAATCTTTATAAAATCGTCCACCTGTACCCCTCGTGACGGCGGGAGGCCCTAACTCGTCTTTGCCAGATCTCCCATGACAAGGGTATTTTTCCAGATAGCTGGAAGACTGCTCGAATGCAGCCTGTCCCGGAGAAAGGTTACAAGTCCCTTCCATCCAATTATAGACCTATCTCTCTTCTTTCTGTTGTCAGCAAAGTTATGGAGAAAGCGATCAACTTGCAAATTCTAAAACATCTAGATTCTAGAAAAACACAAAACCATCCATGACAGACAGTATGGATTTTGTCATCAAAGATCCACAGATGATCTCCTTTGCTTTGTCACACATAACTAGAACAAGTCTATCGAATTTCATGGTGAATCTCAGATTGTTGCTCTTGATATTTCCAAGGCCTTTGACCAAGTATGGTATGCCGCACTGCCTTACGGTCTTCCTACCAACTTATGTACCTGGATCGGTAGCTTTCTCTTTTTTTTCTTCTTCACATTAATAACCTGCTCTCTTCAACTTTCACGGATTTTGCTCTGAAGAACTAGCCGCCATAATCCCCCCTTTGACTGTTCCTAACAGAACAACAAGATGCGCGTTACGTATGCATCCCCTGACTGTCCAGTTTCAAAAGCCACATCCCACTTCTCTCGCTCATTCCTACCTAGGGTCTCCAGATTATGGAACAAATTGCCTGCAGATATATTATTTTCCCCTCCCAACCTCCAATCCTTTAAATCCCGTGCCAATACACTCCATTTAGCTTCTCTTTAGATGCCCACGGTTCGTTAATACTTAGGTTTGAAATCTATGTGGACTGTCTCAGATAAGAAAAAAATCTACATAAAAATACATACTATCTAGTCGGACGGTGGAGGAATTAGGTATATTTATAATTAATTGTACAGCGGAATTTTCTCATTTTAAGAGAAGACTTTGACTATTGATTTGTCAATTTAGTTCATAGGTATACGTAAAAATAAACAAATGAATTATTTTGCATGAATAACTAAACACATTAATATTTATCGTTTAATGAATGCTATTTAATTTAGCATAGTCAGTAAATGAGCTAAAAAAGTCGCATAATTTGTGTAACATTTATGTTAATTAAATTTTAATATTAAAAACTGAAAAAATGTAATCATCATAAATCAAAAGTTACTAGTGTCATAGCTTTTCTATCTAATTGCATGCTATTATGATGTAATCATTTTCTAGAAAATGGTAGCCAGAGTACCTCTTAAATATTTTTTATGACAATAATTGTTCATAAATTTACAAGCATAAAAAACACCGGCACACAAAATAAAAAAGTGGTCTGTACATTTGACCAGACCCATCTATCTATGTGTATTTTGATGCGTTGAATCCAAATCCGAAGTCCATTTGGCCCGTACACCCTCAAAATTTTGAGTAAATTGCACAAAACCGCTGAAAATTGCTAAAAATTGCAGTTATGAAAATGAAGAAAATTTTATTGAATTAGATCAAGTGTGTTTCTTATGTATTTTGATGCGCTGAATCCAAATTCAGAATCTGTTAATCTCGATCATTCATATATTTTTCAAAAATCGGAAAAATAGCAATGAAGCAGCAGATAATAGCAAAAAATAGTATTGTTCTTACGTACCAATGAGGACTTTTATTATGTGGGAGCGATTTCTTATAACATTATACTCTACAGAAGCCAAGTTACTCACTTATGTAGAGCTGCAGTCGCTTGATGACGACGCCTGCGGGTCTGCCTTATCACCCTGACCAGACGCCGATACTGGGGTGCATCCCTGCATCGTAAAGCACGTATCGCTTGTGCCTGCCATGACGGCGTACGCCCCGTTAACCCAGGACTCTGCCAGACGGTTCTGTTGCCCATCGTGACCACGTGGAGGTGCCCTGGTTACAGGCACAAGCAATCAGTCGTCCGAAGTTGAATTGCAATTTAAAGCTATTTTTAACAGTTTTTCGCAATTTACTCAAAATTTTGAGGGTGTACGGGCCAAACGGACTTCGGATTTGGAATCAGAGCATCAAAATACATATAGATAGATGGGTCTGCTGAGCAGACCCATCTATGCTCAAATGTACAGACTACTTTTTTTATTTTGTGTGCCGGTGAAATCAATAATAATACTTATTTGGAAAAACCAAAAATCAGCAATTTTCAACATATTTAAAATAAGTATTAAGTATTTGTATTTAATAATTATTGTTCTTAATCACTTTTTTATCTAAATAAATTCTCTCGGCAAACAACATATGGCCTGCAATTCAAAAATAAAGAGAACTAGATCTGCTCTTTAAAGTAGATTAAACAATATCTGCTGTGTAAAGTGGCAACAATATTTTAAACGATATTTTTTTAAATTGTAAAAATGTTGAAAAACACCATCTGTTTCAACAACAGTTACCGGGAACTTAACGGAACTGTCTAAGTTAGACGTAAATTTCAATAATGACTGTGATTTTTCTGTTTTATGTCTCATGTTCATATGACCACATGTTAGCTTATTTCTAAGTCTCACTTAAATAGTTTGTGTAAATGACAATAAAGCAAAAAATTAATTAACCGAAATAATAATCATGCAAATCTCTAGGACCTTGGAGTCCTTTGGGGTCCCTTAAAGCGCAGTGTTCCTAGGCCATCACTTGTTGTAATTATATATGAACGAGTGATTTCTTACTGGTTTTGAAAGTTGCAATTTATGCAACATTGAACACCTTATAATAATAACACCATATGGTAAAAAATGTCAATAATACGCACGAATTAACAAAACATCTTCCTGTAAACCTTGCCGCGTCGTGTTCTATAACACAGAATTTGCAATATTTTATGCGTTTAATTTGTATTTTTTTTCGGACAAAAGCAGTCTTTTAGTGACTTTTATAATCCCGGAAAAAATTTAGCTTCAATGCACTTATGCAAAACGCATTTTTTAAAGTAATAAAATACACCCACTTAAAGAATGAAGGTTATTAACAAAATAAAGTCAAAAATAAATATCAGTAACACGGAAATAATTATTTATTTTTGTTTATGCACAATTTCTTCATTTTTAAGCAACAACTGAATGAACTCAATTTTTTGCGTTCATGCGAATAAATATGGCGCATATTTGGCGGCGGCGGCGGCGGCGTATGTAATGTTATGCAATGTTAGGATTTTATATTACATGTTATACTTACCAGTAACGCTATGTTCGGTAAGATTACCAAGTCATCTTCTTTTCTGTCACCTGATAATTCAGCATCCCATACAAGAGGATGGTTGGGTGTGGATGATAGGGTTCCATTGTCATTAAATGTGACGTTTTCATGTGTCATCAGCTCTCTGAAAAAACGTCGAGAAATATTATTTACACATACTAAACAGTAAAGAAAGTAATTATATTCTGTTGAGAGGTAATTTTTCAAGTTATAGAATAATACCAAAATCATCTGCAAAACCCTATAATATTTTCGTTTTGAACGTGTTCTTAATTTGCGAGTCTGAGATTTGTGAACTATCATCAGTTGTCGTTAAAATAAAAGTTATGGAGAAGAGAAAAAGTGCGTTAGTTAAAATATATGTATGCTTTTAATTTGTGTGGCAAAATGGCACACCGCATCCGTAAAAGCATATAAAACCTTTGAAGCATGAGACCTGACTCATATCTAATCAATTTTAATATTTATTTACCCGACAATATAAACCACAAATATGCCACATGCCCTAAATTGGTATCTACACAAAATAAAAATGAACATGTTGCGTTGCAATTTATTAAATAGTAATTTTGTAAAATACAAATGGCTCAAGGTGGTTGGGTAGATCGGTCAAATAATCTAGAACTAAATTTGCAATACAGACTTTTTGCTCTTGTTTCTTAAAGGACCACAGTCATTCTCTTTGCAACGCAATTACTTTAACAAAATCAATTTATTTAATTTAAAACAATTTACGTTTTGACCTTTTATGATAAAATATTTCTCAACAATAAAAATAGTACTTATTTATAATGTTATAATACAAAAACAATTGTTAAATTTTCATAGCTCAGTAGCAAATTTTACAACATAATTGCACACAAACGAAAAACCACCAAAAAAACATTAAATCTTTTTTTATATTAAAAAATAAAAAAGTTTTCTATTGCATTGGCTGTTGTAAAATAAATTATTTTATTTGTGAGGTCTGGCTTACAATGGGTTGAATAACATTGAACTTTAATATACAATTAGGTATGCAGGTAAGCTTTACAAAGGAATTAAGTACTATAAATAGTTATGAATTATTATATAAATTGTTACTGCAATGTGAGTGCAACAGAATATGATTTATCAACCTGCAGATATTTTATAAAATCGTAGCTCTTGTCGGCAGTTTTGCTCCCGTGTGGGTGTGACGCGGGTGAAGCCGCGGGTTAGAATGACAAGAATAGGGACTACAAAAAATATCGGCTTTTTTCTTAAGATATTAGCCATTCTACTAATAAATACAGATGAGATTAGTTTAAAAGTGTTTATAAAATTATGATATAATATTTATATTTCTTTACTTTTCCGTTACATGTATTGTCTCTTACATCTATCTGCGACCATGTTTTATCGCCTTCGAAAAATGCACACGGAAAGCAAAATAAAGCATTTTTTGTTGCATCCACAAATCTAATCATTTATCAAATAAATATCTCTCTTAAAGTGACGCGTATAAGGTTTTCTCAATGGTAATGGCCGACCTCTATTTTTAGCTTAAGTTTTTCCTCATACATGTATTTAAAAAATCTTTTAACATTCACTAAATTACACGCAATATCCACTATTTAAAAGTCTATAGTCTACAAAACTAAAAACTTACAGTTAACAATAATAACAATAACGATAACTGCAAATAACTGTCTTTTCTGATATAAACGCGTGCGAATTTACCAGTAGGGACTGTTACGAACGAAGCTGAATGACTAGCAGAATTTCCCGTATTAAATTTTACAAACGAATGATTTAACAATAATGATTTAATTTCACTTCCCTGAGGTGTGAAATTCCAAAAATTACGCAAAATATAAACAAAATTCTTATTTCATGAACGATTTTAATAAGAGTTCAACAGTCAGTTAGGAGAGTAACCCCAGGTTGCTAATAATTGCCAAAAAATAATATTGACGGTTTTTCAATGCTTGTTTACAAACGTGTATCACTTAAATTGGGTAAAGTTATTACTAAAACATGTACTTATATGTTGTTGTGTACAATATCAGGATATGTATTGAAATTCAGTTGTTTTAAGGATAGAATCGTCTACGGGATTCACTCAAAAAGGATTTAGTACTGGTTTAAATTAACATATTATTCTAGTTGATGAAAGGTTCGGACAGGTCTTTGTCATGCCATTGTTAATGGATCATAGTCACTAATGCGAAGAAGAAATAGGGTTGATGCTAGGACTGAACCTTGGGTATGCCAGCATTAGTGGACGGAAGTTAGATGAGTGACCGTCCACCACGATAGATATGAGGGTGTGTGATAGATGTGGCACAGTACCAAAGGTGTTAAAATGGAATGCACCATTACATTTTCTCCGGCAGACCATACTAATAAGAGTATTACGTCAGTTGAGTTTATAGGACGATATACCGAATGCAATTATAGAAAAATTGAGTAACGTTATACTTTTCAGTAACACTGTAGCAGAATTTATGAAAGTTGCAATTAGGAGTAAGAAGACATTGTTTATTATTTCTACACTATCTATACGTTACATTGTTGCCTGGAGGGTATATTTGCCTAAATCGAAAAGCAAATAAATAACAGGCTATGAAGTATATCTATTATACATAAATACATATGAAAGATTGGTCAATTAGGCTAAAATAGTAATTTCGTGTCAAATCAGAGAACGCAAATAATAATACACAACATACTAATGCTTATTCAGAATGAGCCCGCAATTGCTAATTTTGATTATATAACGCCCAATTTAAGAACTCTTGGCTTACTTTTTCTCTAAAGTGGCGCAGCAAATAATAACTATTAGTCAACGCTTCTGTTAGACCAAGTCAAGCGGTTAGCCTATTTCCAAAACACGTTAAAATTTATGTCTCTAAATATTAGGGCTTGGATGGGGTTGGAATGCACGACTACTACAGGTTGAGGTTTGTACAGCTTTTGCACCCCATCCAAAAAGGCTTTTTGTGATCCCTGTTGTCGTGGCCCCATTAAAAAAGCTTTAATAAGGTTTAGATTAAGTAATTCTTGTACTAACTATGGGTGTTTCGTTCCCTTAGGTGGTTTGTTAATCTCCAACAAGGTAGTGCGACGCATAAAATGAGAGGCTGTCTCCCCCTTTATATTGTGTTTAATTAGTTTTTATTTTTGTTTCGTACCGAAAATATTGCCACCTTCCTTGGAGTTTCTAACGAATTAATTATATAAATGAACTTTAACTCTCTGTTTGCCCATCTATTGGAGAATATCCCTATTGCCAATCTCCCTTTCGTTATGCGGAATATTTCAGAAGTGAAAGATTTCTTATTTCTTCCGAACCTCCGATTTGTATTAGCGCGAACGACTGTTTTGTAATGTTAGCTCATATTCTTCCAATTTAAATATCATAACTACCGCTGAACTTGATCTTAATTTTTTTTTCACGGTCATACAGCTGTTTTTAATTTTACAGGTTGAACAACCTAAAAATTTATATATATTTTGTTGAATATTGGAATTTCCTGATTCCGTACGAGCATTGACGTTGTTTTGAGCCCATTTCACGTTAACTGGGGTGAATATTTGGCTCGGGCCATTATAACGCACTATTATGGTTGAACATTTTGGGCTTCATTAAATGAGATTTATTTTTTTGAAGTAAGACATTTCTTAACATCTGTTTTATGCTTTTTCCAATTTTATGTCTTATTTCTGCTTTTGTCTTGTGAAAGTTTTATAAAAAATGAAATGATAAATGATATTTTAGCGCAATCAATCACAATTTAGCGTAAGAATCGTCCCACATTTTTTTAATTTTCAATTTGTTGTAAAAATGACATTTTTGTTTGTAATTTTGGGTCCAAGTTTCTGTAGAATTAATACTACCCGCAAAAAGAACTATATGGTATCAAAGATACAGTCATTTCTTTTATCTTTGGACAGTCCAAGAAGGTCTACACCTAAGTACTATAATATATACCGTGGACCGTGGGTGTACGTGGAGTGTGTGTGACTGACACATCCAGTTCTTTAAATATATATCATAAATTTTTAATGACAATTTATCAACAGTGTCAGGTCAAAAACCCGTCAACTCTAACTGATCAATTATAAAATTGGAAGCAGTACTAAATATTAAACCTTCTTAGTAAAAACAGGTACAAAAGTTTCCAACACTAATTCCTCCTGTCTCAGAATTAACTTTACCTTTAGTTTACAAAAATCACTTACCGATAAACATATGGGCCTACTTCTTGAAGCTTAAGTTTGCTATCCTTTCCACTCATGTATTCCTCCTTGTTTGTCACATTCCAGAGATAGACTTTTAGGAAAAGTTCAACTGGGGGCTTCTCCCATAGGGAAAATATCTCACCGCCTGGACCAAAAGTGAGTTTCTGAAAAGAATTAAGGAATATTACAGACAGACAGTACAGACGGAAATAGGGAATCTTAGGTCCAAAATTTGAACTAGGTTTGAAGTAACATGAAATCCAAAACCTTCACTCTTAGATCTCCTCCAACTTTAATATAAGAAATTCGTTATATCAAAAATGTTGTTTCAATTAAACACACATAAAAATAATGTCTTAAAGTAAAGCCATTCGTTTCTATTCAAGAGCATATTGACTTTCATATGTAGCAAAGAAATAGGGTCTCAAAGAGAAAAAAAAGTGTTTTCGTATTTGTGTCCTTGGAACAAAAGAAAACATGTCGTATTAAAATAGTTCTAACTTTAGTATGTGTGTAAATAGGTCTTAAATTAAATAATAATTTTTTCAGAACAAAAGTGATATATTTTTTTTATTTTATTTATTTATTCCCTACGAATATACGATCCATTACAGGGAATATATAATTTAAAAAAAAAAATACATAGCAAACTTATAATAATAATAACAACTAACTAAATTTAAAAACACTACTAAAATGCGTCTTTAAATTATTTTTCTTCTTTCTTCTTTCCCCTTTCCTTTTTTTTTTTTTTTTTTTTTGTAACCTTTTATATGTAATAAAAAGAATATTTTCCCTATATTATTAGAGAATTTATTATTGTTTATTTTTCATAAAAAACTTTTTTACCTTTTTTTAATTGTACTTTTTTTGGTTTTTTTATAGTAATTCGTCATATATATATTTCGGACATAGGTTTTGACTGCTCTTATAATAAGAGAACATGAAAGACATACACAATCTCGTCTTAAAAATGTTCACTTTCTTAGAGAAACACTTTTTATCATTGTTTGAAAAAATATTTTCAAAATCTGAGAGAAAATATCTTAAACTTAGAGATATTTCACAATAACGTAGATTTGCATTAAACTTAGAACTAGTTTCTCAAATCAAGTACCTAGTTTTTAAAAATAATATCGTTGCGATTTCAGCGAGAGCGAATTATTTTTTTGTTTTGAGCTCCTACTATCTAAGTGAAAGAAATCTGAAATCTTAAACTATAACTTTTGAATGTTGTTAATTCTTAAATATGATGTCTTCCAATTGATAATTATTACGGTATTTTAGTTTAAGGAAATGGCTTTAAATCGAACACAGAAGTTAAAATATTTTTTTTCTCACTTTAAATCTTACTGTTTCCTTAAAATAACGAAGTTCTCTTTATTTAAAATCTCAAGTGTTCCAAGTAAAGAAATATTTCTGAAAGCAATTATTTCCTTGAAACAAGACTTAATTTTTATGTGTGAAGAAATGCGTTTATTTAAATTGAGCATAAAATATGATATAATAAAAAAATAAAGCTCTTGTAATAAATTCATAGAAAGTTAGCAAAACAAGATCTTGTAATTTCAGAAGATTTTGTTTTAAGAGCCACATTCTTGGCAAAAAAAATCAGGTGGTTTTCGAGTAATTCTTGGTAGTAGTACTAAAAACAAATTTCAATAACTACAAATTTTCCTGAATTAAAATAAATATTTCCCTATTATAAAGATGACGGTAAGTTGACTGCTTCTCTTTAAAAAAAAATGGGTGACAATTTTAGTTATGTGCAGATATAGTGAATTGATATAAAGAATTAAAAGGGTTTTGTTTTAAATACACTATTTCTCTGTGCAAAATTTTAAGTTTCTAGACCCAGCGGCATATTGATGTCAGTTAATCAGTCAGTCAGTTTCTTATTTTGTATACAGGGTCAGTTTTTTAAAGTGTTACAAGACGATATCTCGAAAAGGGTGTAAAATATTTTCATGAAAATTTGGTGAATTAATAGGGAGATACGGGGACATATTTAAACATATTGTTGACATTTACCCCTTCTCTCTGTTTTGAGGGGTGGGGGGTAACTTTGGAATTTCGAGATATCGCCTTATAGTACTTTAAAAAACTCACACTGTATAGAGATAAGATTTATTTATTTTAAAGTAATTTTCTTTATGTTAAGATTTTATTTTTTGAATGTGCATTTGCATTTTTGTTACAGAACAAAGAATTTATTAAATGAAAAATATACTAAAAGCCTATAATTTATTTCTGCATTTTAAGCATTTTATTTAAATAACTTACGTTTTTTGATTCAAAGTAATAGTCAGAGTGTAGAGTGTAACAAGTCTTCAGTGAACATTTTTAAATTTTACTTCAATTTCTTGTACACAACGCGTCTATGGTTTTGGTAAACAATCTAATGCTTACCCATTCATATAACAGGTTATATGGATTCACAATCAGGATAAACAGTCCTGATAGCAATGCTCCAACTCCTAAGAAGGCCAATGCCAAGGCACCTGCAACAAGGAAAAAATGTATTTTACTTTGTGCAAAATAATGCCGATAAAATTAACGATAAACTCATTAATTTCATAATTCAATTCATTATTACAAACTGTAGGTATATTTTCATTTATAAACCATGACCTCAAAAACAAAAATCTCAACATACGTTTAACTTCCAGTAATTATCGTTTTTTTTTTGCCAAATTTAATCAAGGCGAAAGAGGTCAAATCAGAAAGCTCCTGTTTAACCTGAGATAAAGGATGTTCCGGCAAAAGGTGATTGCCTCAAATAACTGGAAGATTGTTTATAATTAAAAACCCTGAAACGCGTGTGAAAAAAATAGCTTCCAGGGAGATTTAAATAATTAATTTGTTTGTAAATTATGCAATAGAACAGTGCCAATACAAGAACTTACACGTTTTAAATTTTTGCACTATTTCTTCTCCGCTCTCTATAATGTCCAGATATCCTAACTGGCGCAAAACGGCTTCCTGAATCAAAATGTAAACAACACGGCATTTCAGGATCTGAAGAGCTTACCAAAATCAGTCAGTTTGTTTTGAAACAAAAAATTTTCGAGGTATGTTGGTTACCGTAATGTCACTACTAAAAAATATCGGTTATAATGGGACATGTTTTAATTACAACCATGACCCAAAAAGACTCCCAAAGATTTTTAGACCTAAAGCAATTATCGACATTCTTGTTTCTTGTTTCTTGCTAAAATCAGTGAAGGTAAAAACAAATTTACTTGTTTCACCGCCCAAGTAACCTGAAGGCCTTAAAACTTCCATGATATTCCTAATTGATAAAAATATGTTAAAACT
Source organism: Philopedon plagiatum (assembly GCA_963971165.1). Lineage (NCBI taxonomy): Eukaryota > Metazoa > Arthropoda > Insecta > Coleoptera > Curculionidae > Philopedon > Philopedon plagiatum. The sequence goes on from OZ020193.1 coordinate 99,441,289, forward strand.
TATTGGGTATTTTCATTGTCGATCTACAAGTAGGTGATCATGTAATATTAAAGGTCACTACTGATTGTACTTATTTTGACGTATTTGGGCCGCAACCTCTTGGCAGTCCTACTTTTACAATGATGGTGGTTGGTTAGTGCTGCCAAGTGGTCAAATTAGACCTAGACCATGGATTTATTAGAAAGGATTCGGTGTTCCGTATACTGTTAGCGTATCGAACATGAAGCCTGTTTATTTATTGTTTGTTATGAAAACATTTACCCTAGAAGTCTAGTTTACGAACTTTAAGGAAATACGTAATTGAATCAAGAATGGTAGTAGAAAGAGATAAAATAGCATTGGAGTGTTAGAGCTCAGAAGTGTTGCTGTCTCGGCTGGTTGCTTAGGAAATACGTATGAATATTCGGTTACACGTACGTCTTTGTCTAATGAACTAGAAAAGAAAAAGTGCGACTTATCGATTTATAAATGACTCGGAGCGACTTTAAATAAACCTTTAGAAATAATATAACCTATAAATAATAAAACCTTTTTAACTTGAATTTATTATTATTTAGCAGAAAAATAAAATATTTTAGGCCATTTATTACTTTTAGTAAATCTTGTGATGCTTCTAACGTATTTTTTGTACAAAAATACAAGGTAAAATAAGATGTGGCCAATGTTTACAAATTGTGTTTACAGTGCGCTTAGAATAGTTTGTTTTGGCTTCAAAGAATGTTAAATCATCCCGTATCCATTCTTAATAAATCCATGACCTAGACCTTTAAATATTCTCTTAACTTGTGCTTCCACGTGCCTGTAGTAAAAGTTTAAACTCTATGTAAAAATATACGGAACATAAATCAAGATTTTTGCGGAAAAAAATAATATGCAAAATACGACTTAATTTATTAGTTTTCATATTTTTAATTAATGATTGATAAGTTTAGCAAGGAAGTATGGGTTTTACAGATATTCCGAAGGTTTGCGTACTAAAATATACCCCAAAAAGTAATATCCGACCTTCTATCGACTTCCACGAATTATAATTACAGAAAATCTCCATACTGTAATGAGGAGGTATCTTCCGCCATACTCCATTTAGAAACATTGCAACAATAATATAATTGCCAAATTTTAAGGTCAATTAATTTTAGCAATACTTAATTACTTGCGATAATTGTTGACCTCCGCTAAAATCGCTGCCGAAAATAAACTTTATAAATCACATTAGCATAATGTTATACATATCATTTTTCTTGCCTACATTTTATAACCGTACATCTGTCGTCCTTTATTAACAACATTAAGTTAAGGAATTACGTAAAAATTCAATGTATTTGTTAAGAAAACGGTCAATTTTATCGATGTTTCAAGTTCATGATCATTAACTAAGCAATTAAATGTTGCTTCTTATCTATTTAAATGCTATTTTATATATAGTCTATTCTTATTAATAAGTTATTATGTTTAATATGCAGTTAGACGGACATTCTTACAGTACCTTAGTAATTTTCTTAAATTTCTTCGAAATAAAAACTCTTAGTATGATTTTTTTATCTTATAGATACAGGGTGTCCGAAAAGTCTTAGTATGGTCATGTATCTTTGCTATTATTAAATATAGACACCAAATTTTAGGTGTATCTTATTGGTTAATAATTCTACTTTTTTATATAATTTAACTTTTTCAACCCCAATATTTTTTGCTCTAAAGACAACATTTTATTATTTGGACAAATACGCCAGAGTTATCAAAAGTGTAATCAAATAAATAAGGGGACAATGTGACAGAAAAATTTTGATTTTAAAAGCATGATTTAGAAATTTCAAATTTTTTCTTGAAAATCTGGAAAAAGAAATCTTTTAAAATTTAAAACAAGTCTCTTATTTAATGTTTTGCGTTAAAATTTAAAAAAGGCAACTTTATCCTTAACCAAATTTTACGTTTTTGTATTTTTTGCATACCCTGTACAAAAAAACAAGTGTTTGGCATCGTGGACCTTATTTTTAAAGCAAACAAAAACTTTTCATAAAGAATGATCTTTTTTCGTATCTTTTACTTTTTGGTCAATTTGTCCTGTTGTCTACCCTATCCGTGGACATACTGTATATAATTACTTGCATTATTTTGACAAATATATTGTATTGTATACTGTATATTACGTTTTTCTGCTTGTATTTCAATATCGTTACATAATTTTGTTGCTGTAGTTTAGCCCCCTATATAGAAAGAGCTAGCTACGCCTAAGTCGGAAACCCTGTATATTCCTTTATTGGGTATTTGAAAAAAGCATCACGTAATTAAGCTATGTTTTGCTATTTATTTTCGCATATACTTGATTTAACTGTTCATCATTTACATAATGGGTCTTTATGTTTATAAACTAACGACATTGCTTAAATACAGTTAAAATTCTAAAAGAAAAGTTCTTTTCCTGGTTTAAATATTCTTTGTATTTATTCAAATAAGCTCCAAGATCTCCGAAGTGATGTGAAAAATAATGACTTGAGTAATGGTACATATTTATTTGATTTTTAAGGATGAAAATGTTAAAATTGTATTGATTATTGGAAATAACTACCGCACTATACGTGAGGCTGCTGAATGATTCAACTTAAATCATCCCGAACGGCCAGATATTTCCCACCAAACAGTAGTGAACGTTCTGAAAAGTTTTAGGCAGTGTTCCCCAAAGTTTCTCAAGGTGCGGGATCATAACAGGAACAACTATAGCCTTGAGCGCTCACAGGGGGAGGCCAGGGGGCCGTGGTCCCCTGAGATTGTGAGATTGTCATACTCTTTAGTTATTAATGTATTTATAAATCACTAGAAATAAAATCTTTAAAAATATAGTAATTTTTTTAATTTTGCCCCCCCCCCCCCTTGAGAAAAAAGTCTGCGGGCGCCCGTGACTATAGCTGCAGCTTTGTTTTGGTTCAAATTTAGAACTGTTCTAGATCGGTTCGTAACTGCGTCATCGAGTTTTATTTTAGTCACAATTGATGCGAAAATTAAATCAAAATATATTTTTTTAAATTTTGATCCGTTGTATTCTAAAAACAAATAATATAGGTTTTATTTCCATATTGATTTGAATCAAATATAAGTTGCAAAAATTCAAAAACGCAGTTACGAGCCGTTCCAGAACAGTTCTAAATTTGAACTAAAACAAAGGTTATATTCAGTATGGCCAACATAATGAAGATGAATAACTTTAAGTTTTGTTATACATTCATAGGAGAAAAATTGTTGGGGCCAATATTTTTTAAAGACAACTTGGGAGGAGGCAATTTTCTAAATTTTACTGAAGGGAATTTCACAGAACTACTTGAAAATCTTACATTGTAAAAAAGGTGACATTTAATTTTCCAGTTAGACGGAGTTCCTTGTCATTTTTCAAGACATGTCAGAAACTGGTTGAATATCCAATTTCCGAATAAATCGATTGGAAGGGCAACCAATGAGGACAACAATTTTTGACCTCACCCTTTTGAAGTACCCTAAAGGAGAGGATCTATAAAACTCCCCTCGAGACAGGAAATAGCTCAAATATAGAATAAGGACTGAATGTGAAAACTTGAAGAGGCATCAACAGGCAAATGCAGCTGGCAGATTTACAAGTAATTTAATTAAATGTATGGAAAATAATGGCGGGCTGATTGAAGATTAACCTTTTGTTCAAAATATTTTATTCAAATTAATTTTTTTAATATTAAATTATAATTATTAATTGTGGAACACCCTGTGTAGGCTTGAGTACCTTTAATTATATTATTCTGTATTTAAAATGAACCAAAACTTTTTATTATAACTTTTGATCGAAAAACCAACAATAAAACAGGTCGAAAAATTTCAAAAAGGTAATTTATCGATCACCCTGTATAAGCTAAGTCAATTTCAGTTAAGTTAGGCCACTCGGTATTTGAAAGAAAGTAAAACTTTTTATAAAGAATAACTTTTGGTCGAAAAATCAATAATAAAAAAGTTTTCCATTTTTCAACTAAAATTCTACACGCTGGATGACACTAGTGACATAAATAGCATTATTCAAATATGCGATTATTTGTTTAAGAATATCTGCCAGTAATGGTATTGATCATTATTTATTAATTGTTGATACTTAAGGTGTACTTATCTATTAAAATTATGGCACATACAGTGTGTCCATGGAAGGAATTGGAAAAAGGAAAAAAACTTTATTATCGATTTTACGAAAAAAAGTCATTCTTTATAAAAAGCTTTGCTTGATAAAAAAATAGTTTATCATATAAAAATTTCAGGTTAAATATACAGGGTGTTAATAAATGAGGAAACCATGAAAATGCTTCAACAGAGAAGCACCATTTCTTGCTATTTTAGACAAAATTTTTGTAAAACAGTTGTTTATAATCTAAAATAAAGACTAAATACAAAATTTGAAATAACAGTTTTAAGATTTAAATTTGAAATAATAACAGCGGCTTTTTGTAATTATATTGCATTTGACAAAAAAATCAAGATAGTCGATTTCGTTAACGTCAGTGTTACGTCAGCATCTTATTTAGTCTGTCAGTATTCTGATTTCGTGACGATATTTTCAAAAATGTTCACCAAAGAAGCTATGTAGAATAAATTTAAATCTTTTTGTATTTAGTCTTTGTTTCAGGTTATAAACAACTTTGTTTCATAAAAATTTTGTCTAAAATAATAAATAATTGTACTTTCTTCTTGAAGCGTTCTCATATTTTCCTTATTTATTAACACCCTATATATTTAATCTAAAATTGTTATATGATAAACTAATTTTTTGGACAAGCATAACTTTTTATAAGGAATGACTTTTTTTCATAAAATTGATAATAAAGTTTTTTTTCATCTTTCCAACTCCATCCATGGATAGTGGCGCTCCCAGGGGGGGGGGGGGTGCTGGGGGCTGCAGCCCCCTCCTGACCAACATCTTAGACACACAAAAATTTAAAAAAGTGCAATACCAATTGAAGAAATCCACCGAAGTGCACCATTCAGCCCACCAAGACAAATCAGCCCTCCCCAAGACAAAATCCTCGGTGCGCCCATGCCCATGGATACACTGTGTATAATTTATTTGAAAAAACTGAAAGTCATTTAAGTATCATATAACAAATTATGATAATTATAATAAATCAACATGTGTTAACATCGTTGATCCTCAATATTACTCCTATATTTTGAAAACTGGTTTGGACATGAACTTCGACAGTTTTGTAAATTCATATTTTTAAAACCTAATTATCACAAATTAAGACATAACTCGCTGTAATTAGAAAAAAGGAAACATTGTCATACGTGATAGCACGAAAATTTCCATAAAATTTGACTCTCTTGCTATTACCCCGTACCCTCAACAACCCCATGTCAAAAATTTTAAATGAGCGGGGTGTCTCGATATCTGCCTCAACAGTTCGTGCTCAATTGTTTTTGCCGGTCGCTGCAAGATGGCCTATAGAATGGGCTCCCAGGCCTCCCGACCTTATGTAGAAGTAGTAAAGGTTGATGCTCCCCGAGTCTCCGCATGCGCAGTAGGGTCGACCTTGAACGCCCAGGTGTGCTATTGTTATTTGGCCTTGATATGCGCAGGTGTTATTCCAAGGTCAAGGTCAAGAACTTGGCCTTGAACGCGAGCAGATGTTTCTTTGTTTGGTGATGACCAGGTGTACGATGCTTATTTCAAGGTTACATTTGCGGTGCATATTTTCAATGAATGCGAGCAGCTGTTTCTTTGTTTGGTGATGACCAGGTGTACGACGCTTATTTCAAGGTTACATTTGCTTGGCCTTGAACGCGAGCAGATGTTTCTTTGTTTGGTGATGACCAGGTGGACGACGCTTATTTCAAGGTTACATTTGTTTTGTATTTTTCGAGGTCGTCGGATGTATTCCTCCCACCATAAATAAATACTTGACCTTGGATTACTTCCTAATAAATATGGCTCATTTCGAAAATAGCTTTCATTGTCACACATACATCGTATGCGTTAACTGTTGCTTTGGCATATAAAGTATTGTGTTTGTGGTGTGTTCTACAAGTGTTTATTCAAGGTACTTGACAGTAATTGTTTTTATTGTATTTTAAATCATGAGCATTTCAAAGCAGACCATAGCCGAAATTAATAATATGATAAACCAAGATATTCAATTTCTGGAACGTAGAAAATTCTCTACATTAACGGTGGGCAAAATTTATATGATAAAAAAAATTAATTCTTTGACTTCACGTTTTGGAAAAGCCATTATCGTCACATTGTTTGATCCAACACATCAAGCAACATTTGAAACATTTTTACCATCACGCGTAGCTGAAATTCTGACAGAGGATACTATTGAAATGATGAATAACTCCGGTGATCAGTACACCTTAACTTATTTGGGGCAAAGCTCACATGTATTCTCTGGAGGTAATACTAGAGCGTTGTTAAATTTTGGTTGTTTGTAATATATTGTTGATTAGGCTATTTTAATGTTGATTTAAAATGTAATAAAATAGTTCTTGTTAAGTATATATCGAAAAACACACAGTCACACACAATCACATATCCATTATTTTCTATTTAAGATGTGTGACTGCCCTACTGTCATTGAAAATCGAGATATGTACATTAATTGGTTATCATGTAAATTAAGAGAGCTGGCTGAAGAAATAGTACACTTTGCAAATTATGGTAAATCCGATGTGGGTTTTAGTGAAAGTCAGTATAGGAAGTATATGAAAGACGCCGTAAATTTCACGGCTGGAGCACATACTTGCGAGAAATACCTATATGGAACCATTGATCTGGACGAATTTTGCGCTGGAATGATAAATGAAGAATTGGGAAGCTACCTATTCGAAGTGCCCCATTTACCCGATGAATTAGCTACAAAATATGGTTTGGCTCCCGCAGATGATACCACTATTCTTGATGACCTTGGAAATAAAGCAGTCACCAATGAAGTTGATAGTAAAGCATTGGCTACTGTTAGCGATGACGAAATGGAGTGTGTTCAAGAAGATGAAGAAAATCTTTAATTCATTGTATAATATAATAACATGAGATGTTAAATAAATGATTATGTACCTAAATTATTGTTTAATTTTTTATAAATAGGCAACCTTCACAAAAATCACATCAGTTTAAGCTAAAAATGGGTCGTGTTAACAACACAATTGATAAATTTGGGCGCCAAAAATTTAATGACCAAAATCACATTGTTCTTGTTGGACAACCAGGAGTTGGATTTAGATTGACCGATGATGGTCAATATGATATACAAGGGAAATCTTTAACTAATGTAGCACCACCAAAGAATCCTGGGGATGCCGCTAATCAGGAATATGTTCTTGAACAAAGGCGTGAAATTATTAAAAAACTTAGTGAATTAGTGAATAATGATGTTTTGGAATATGTTAGAAAAGAACTTAATGAAATGAATAAAAAGCTTGCTGAAGAGGCGAATGAAGATTTTTTGCAATCTGTTACAAAAAGACTTAAGGAAATCGATTCAAAATTGTTGAATCAAGAAAAAGCTATTCAGCGTATACGTATTACGCGCATGTAGATAAAGAAACAAGTCTATTCTGTGTATGGTGACCTCGATTTTACATGGGATATGAGAGTGGAGGGGTTTGAAGGTCACCTAACAGATACAAATAGAGGCACAAAACTTTCTTGTTTCAGTCTGCATTTCAGTACTTCCAGAATACTACATAGTAATTTATTTTCTCAAAATGCAGTCACCAAAAAGTGAACGTCAAATTGCAGTTGTTCGCCCATTCTCTGTAAACGGTCGTCAGATGTGTGCCAATTGCGAAAATTGGGAATTTATTAGTGGAATAATGGGTTTCTGTGAATGGTGTCAAAATGAGTACCATAAGAAACATGGGATGAAATCACCGCAACAAATATCTCGTGAAAATTCTAGTGAATCTCTGCAAAGTCTCGCTGTCTCAGTGGGAGGTTCATCAGAACATAATAATCACGATACGCCGGAATTCAGTCAAGAAGGGCAGCGCTGGACTTCTTCAAGCAATTTTGAAGATCTCGAAATAATTAACGAATCACCGCAAAGTCCTGTTTTCTTAGAAGGAGGAGGAGGAGGAGTAGGGGGAGGAGGTTCATCAGAACGTAATAATAGTGAGACCATGGAATTCGACCAAGAAGGGCAGCGCTGGTAATTCCGAAAAATAGAGACAATTTAGATATAGTGTAAAAGTTTCTTATGATAGTCATGTAATTTTAAATTTATGTGAAAAAGTGCGTTTTTCTAATGATAGTGTGTATGTATTATTTAAATCTTAATAAAAATCTTTTTGTACTAAATATGTTTATTATTCACCATACATTTGAATTAACAAATCGCTCTTGATATATATTATTTCTGTGGTTCCGTTCTAAAATCCTCGCTAGCATTACATCCATTTTTCCAATTCTCCTTTGAAAACGATATCTATCAAGTATTAGTTGCTGAAAATTACTTTGTCTGGCTTGTCTATATGCAAAACACCAAACAGACATACGGTGGATAATATTTCTTTCTTCGTCAAATCTTACTTGCTTCATGGTGTATTGTAAAATGAATTTTTATTAGTTATGTCATTTATATATAGGCTGAACATAAAGAGAGTGAATTAGTTTTACTTTAAAATGGGTCGTGTTAACAACACAATTGATAAATTTGGTCGACAGAAAACTCCTGTTTGTAACAACTTATCGCGAGGGTTGCCCGGAATCGGATTTAAACTTACTTCAGATGGACATTTTGATATAGAGGGAAAATTATTAAGGAATGTTGCCCAACCGATAAATGATAATGATGCTGCTACCAAAGAATATGTCCTTACGGAAGTTCATCAACTTGGTTCGCAGATAAATACCATACTTAGTAATGTGCTAGTACCGGTTTTTCAAAAAATGTTTGAAGATGATGAGACCAAAATTACGTACCTTAAGGAAAAAATGTATCAAATTCACTCACATGCTGCACGGTATACTACAACGAAGATAAAGGATCCAAAAAAACCAAAATGGAAACCAACCTAGATAAAGTTCTATTTAAAAACATAATTATACTGTTAAATTGAAAATAAAACGAATAATTATGAAAAGCAATATTTATTTTTATTATTTATAATGCATACATACGTAACGTAAAACCTATTTGATAATATTTATACAATATCTGATTTGTCTATCCAAGAATTAAATTGATTTGGAAAACCTAACCATTTTACAAACAATTGATCGTTTTGATTGTTCTTGCGTTTTCTAAGAATTTTCTCAACTAAATAAACACCAGGGCTAGCTGTCTTTTGCAGTTCTGCTTCGTAAAAACATCCTTTAATAGGTTGACCTTCCAATGATTGCAGCAAGTAGGTGGGTGGATTTGTAATATTAACTTTTGCTATTTCAAACAGTTCCGTGGACCAGGAAGGCGTATATCCTTTGTCAAATACACCTTTGTACTTGCTAATGCGAACAACGTCACCCAAATGAAATTTTTTTTTCTTCGGAGCAATTTTCAAATAGTCATATGCTTTAATAGGGGTATCCTCTTTTACACTGTTAGGCTTCATTCCAATGGTGCGGTGTTTAGTGTTATTATAGGTCTTCGTTATAGCTGGTAATATTTGTAACCATCTGTAAGAACCTCTAGCCGAGAATTGTTTATATAACTTATTTTTCAAAGTTCTTATAACACGCTCAACAATTGCCGCTTTTTTCGTGCTATATGTGGAATAATGGTTTATATTATATTTTTTCATGAGGGCTTGAAAGGTGCTATTATAAAATTCCTTTCCTTGATCACTCTGTAAATTGTTTGGTGCATATGATGCTTCTTCAATGATGCTTTTCATGGCATTCGTAACTTCAACACCGGTCTTATTCTTAACTGCTTTGGTGTACACGAATTTGGAGTAACAGTTTATACATACAACAATGTAACGGTAACCATCATTGTCAGTAGCATATTGCTGCATTTCCGCCAAATCAATTTGCCACAAATCTCGATATCCTTTTATGACTGTACGTCTTCTAACAAAATTTTTCCTTGCTGTCCTATGTAATTCATTTACGACTTTAATTTTTTCTCGGCTAGGATCCATATTATAAGGTTCCACGTCTTATCAGACACTGAGGATGGCAACTACGTGCAAAACTTAATATATTATTCCTTCTTCTCGAAGCTCTTCCATAATTGACATAATCTCATTATCATGTCCGGTATGTCCAGCTACTTTTGACCCCCACAATAATCGTAATCTATCCACTAACTCCTTAGGTTTATTCCAATAAACATATTGAGATGATTTCGACGATAGGCGCTTTTTTGCTGGTAGTTGGATTTTGTTGTCGCCTTTTTTTCTTCCTACACCACCACCACCACCCAGTTTAGTTCCCGTAATTAGCGGTTTTATGATTCGTAAATATTTTCTCCATCGGGTTTCTCTTAAACCACGTTTCTTGTCATAACCGTCGTATGCCGCATCGGTCAATTTCAAAATGGTTTGGTATTTTCGAAGTACATCTAGATTAATTTCGTCTTCATTACCTAGGAGTGGTGGATTTTTTAGAAAAATCAAATCGTAAAGATCAGCCGTTCCATCGAATTCAGCAATGTTTGTTTTGTTCTTGTATAACACCATCTTTCCGTTTGTTAGAAAACGAACCACTAAGTTGCCAATATATTTTGTTGATTTATTTTCTTTTTTACCAAAGCGTACACCATACACGGTATCATAATGAGATGGCTCCAATTTTAATCCATTTAAATAATCTTGAATAGTTTTTGCGGCTGAACTGCTACCACTTGATGTGTGTGGTGATGTGTGAGATGATGTTATCGTTGAAGGGGAAGGGGTTTCGAACAGTGACCCACGATTTCCACGTTTCGGTGTAGGAATCGGTGTAGATGTTTCAAAATCCGCTTCTGTTGGATGTTCTTCAAACATTTTCGCCATTCCCACCGAGCTGCTGCTGCTGCTACTCCGACTTTGTGGTTTAGTCGTAGTACTTGATTTTTTAGTTACGTACTGCTGCTGCTGCTGCTTTACGGCTTTAGATATAGATTCAAGTGGTTTAGAAACTGGTTCATAAAACTTTTCCAAATCATGTTCATTCTGCACTTTAGCTGCTTTAATTTGTTTAAATTTTTTTCTAACCGCATTTGTAGTTTCCAGTAGCTTTCGTTTTAATTCGATTTCTTCATTCATGATGCTTTCAAAGCACCGTTCAACGATGAAATGATTATCCAAGTTATTATTATAGGAATATATAACTATCGAATCCCTTGCGGTATCTGCCCGAATTTACATCACTATCCTTGTCAATAACTAAAAAACCATATTTATTATCCCAACATTTAGCACACATCTCTTGAAATTGTGTAAACGTCAGGTCGGGTGAAACGTGATCGGAAAATATATGTTTCATATTCATCTCATCTTGTTTAAACATAATAATGAAGTTGGCATTATCCCGGACGAGCTGCTTAGGAACACGAGAATACGTTTGCGCCAAGTAAAAGGCATCCACATTTTTGTGACGTCCCATGCTAAAATACGATCTTATAACGTCCTGTTTCTCACACATAACGTCATCAAAAATAAATATTGAATTAGGTTTAGCATCTGACGGTTCCACAATGTTATTTGCGTCGCTAAAAGCGTAGTAGCCAAGACCTTTGATTGGAGATAAAATTGTCTTTAAATATTCATATTTTGGTTGATAGAGCGACTTTGAGTAGATATAAACATTTTCGAAACGCAGTCCCGATGGGTGAGTAAGCAGCGAAATCATAACATTTGTTTTTCCACAGTTTGAAGGTCCTATTAATAATCCACGAATAGATGACGGTAGCAAAGGACCATGTCTTTTAAATAATTTTTGTTCTAGTCCAGAGCCGACCTTTACATCGAGATTATCGACGGGAAGTTTTTGTTTAAGATTGACGATACGCATCTTAACAAAATCTATATTTTATACTGAACTTTCACGTAAACTATCATTCAGATGTCGCTCGTCAGACGAAGTAGACGGTCCCGTTTATCAAGTAAGACTGGAAGCGGTATTGTTAATTCAGTAATTAATAGGCTACCGTTCGAGTTACACATTCCAGGCTATCAGTATTGCGGGCCCGGGACGAAAATAGTAAAACGTGTGGCAAGAGGAGATCAAGGAATTAATTCTTTGGATGTCGCATGCAAAAAACACGATTTAGCCTATTTGCGTAATAGTGAAAATTTAAGTGCTCGCCACCAAGCAGATCAGGAACTCGAGCAAAGCGCGTGGAAAAGAGTAAAATCTAAAGACTCTAGCGCTGGTGAAAAAGCTGCAGCTTGGTTGGTAACCAACATTATGAAAGCGAAACAACGTTTTGGTATGGGTGTATCATCATCAAAATCGAGAAAAGCATCCACTAGAGGTAAACGTCGCTTCCAGCGCCGCCGCCGCCACACTAAAGGAAATGGCGTCGGTAAACATAAGCGAGTACACAAAGTAGCTTTTGGATCATCTATTAGACGACCCGTTCGATCAGAATTGTTAAAAGCTGGTGGGAAAAAACTTATCGAGAAAAATATCATGAAAGCATCGAAAATAGCTGCAGTAGCTGCACGTAAATCCCTAAGAATAGCCGGTGGCAAACGAAAAATTCGCACGCCTAGAATCATTCCAATTCCGAAGACTGGGGGGATATTACCGTTAATACCAATATTTGCAGGACTATCCGCCTTAGGTTCATTAGCAGGTGGTGCAGCAGGCATCGTGCGTGCCGTAAAAGCAGTAAAAAAGTCGACTGCAGAAAAAATAGGTACCGGCTTACATCTAAGTTCAAGAGGAAATGGATTATATTTGAAACCATATCGCACAGGTTTGGGATTATTTATAAACAACAGCAAAAATAAGAAATCAAAAAACTAATAGAATCCCTACCTCAAAGACCACTATCCAATATTGATATAGAAAAGTACGCCTTAAAAATGAAAATACCACACTTTCGAGGCGTATATATGAGAGATTCATTACCTGTACGCGGTCCCAAACGTTATGAGGCCGCCATTATAAATTTGGATAGTATGTCGGGTGTAGGGACTCATTGGGTAGCATATAGAAAAAGCAATTCTGATGTAACATACTACGATAGTTTCGGTGATTTACCCCCACCTATGGAATTGGTACGATATCTGCAGATGGGTTCCGAAGCGACGAAGAAAATTTACTATACATACGACCGTCAACAAGAATTTGGAACAGTCTGGTGTGGACATTTGTGTTTGAAGTTTCTTTTACAATCATAAAAAAGTATGTCTTTGACACCCCAAATGGAACGTGACAACTACACCAAAATGTTGCTATCACTTAAAGCATATCGTGAAGTCGGAGGATTACAAAAAATGACAGCTGAACAGTTAGAAAATACGCCCAAAGAAGTGTTGATCGCATTAGCTCCAAATGAAATAGCACTAGTTTGGGATAGGTTACCTAATCACCTAAAAAGTGACGTCGATATATTGAAATATCAATACTGTTTCGAACATTATAATAGCAATAATTCAGATTCGGACGAGGGCGATGGACCGATACCAAAAAAAATATTTTGTTGTTATTGCAAAATTAACGATGTGAATATAAAGGCAGAAAACAGTTTAAAAACGTCCAAAGGAATAAAGCAACGCTTCAGCTTAAATCCATTTAACTGTTGCAAACAGCAATAAAATAGCTACACAAATAGTTTCGTGGTCAGTCATGTCTTACACATTCACTCTAACAGGACATTCAAGTGTCTTAAGTGCGGATTTTTACCCACCCATCGAGTTAAATACAACAAGCAAATATGGAGTTGCACTGCTGGGATTTTACACATATAATTCGATTTTTAATATCGACGAAAGCAATAATTCATTCAGCCATTTGAAAACAGCTATACCAAAGCATTTAAGGATTCCACCAGGAGCTTACGAAATTAATGAAATAGCAAAAGCCATGTACACCGCTTTAAAAGAGTCATGCAATGAAGTTGGTGCCGATTTATTTTCATTAACAGCCAATAATAATACGTTAAAATGTGAGCTAAAGTCAAAATATAGCATCGATTTCCGAGGTAGCAATAGTATCGGCAAAGTGCTCGGATTTGGCTCTGTGTTGCTGCAAGGTGGACAAAGACACGAATCAAGTACCATCGTGGACATAATGAAAGTGCGCATCGTACGTGTGGATTGTAATATAATTTCCGGAGCATACCTGAATTCTTTGGAAAGTCATACGTTATTTGAATTTGATATTGACGTCGAACCCGGTTACAAAATCTCTAAAGAACCGCAAAATAATATTTATATGCCGATAATGCCGGATGGTCGTCAGTTTATCGACAACATTACTCTACGCATCTTGGACGATAGCGGTGATTTGATCGATTTTCGAGGTGAGAAAATAATAGTTAAACTAGAGTTGAAAAAAATCGTATAATGGGTTTTTGCTTTAACCGTCAACTGCATAAGCTGTCAACAATTCAAGATTCAGTTAAACGACATAAAAGTAAGCAGACAACACAGTCAAGGTTCATTCGCAAGTCAGACGGACGATCGAAAACACATCTGCACAGCAATCGCCAGCTCTCCGTGAAAGATTGCAAATTTCTACAATCGATCGGTTTGAAAGTGAGAAAAATTAGAAAATGATGGCCGCTAGCAGTGACAAAATCGAAGTTTTTACCGAACCCATTTTTGATAACTCCATTATTAGTTTTCAAGAACACACATATAAACCTTACGGTTCTCCAACATTCCGCAATTCCGATGAAATTCGTATACCTGTACACTTTCAAGATATCATTTTGGATATATCGGATAGTTACATTTACATCGAAGGAACATTTAAACCCAAAGATGTTAGTAAGAAATGTTATCTATCAAATAATGCCATCGCCTTTCTATTCGACGAATGTCGTTATGAAATGGGAGGGGAGCAAGTTGCCGTCGTTCGGAAACCCGGAATTACTACAACGATGAAAACTATGGTGTCATTGGGTGCCGCACAAAATAGAGCTCTCATGGCATGTGGATGGGGTCTAGACGAAGCAAATCAAGGTATACTAGATTCCACAAGTAACGTGTTCTCCGGCAAGCTTCCTCTAAAATATCTCATGGGTTTCGCAGAGGATTATTCAAAGGGTATTTTTAACGTCAAGCAAGAGTTGATTTTAATTATCGCCCGCACTTTCAACAATTGCTATATCGGCGAAGTAGATGCAGACATTTCAATTGAAAAAATTGAATGGAAAATTCGTCACATTATTCCAGACGATCGACAGAAGTTAAAGATATTATCACGCATGAATAAAGGTGGCAGTAACGCAAACGTTCCAATGGCTTACCGTAAATGGGATCTTTACGAGCTACCTTCTTTGAGAGAAACATCGTCAGACGTATGGGCCTTAAGAACTAGCACGAGTCTCGAAAAACCGAGATATTTGATTATCGGTTTTCAACCAACTAGCTCTTCCGACAACAGAGCAAAAGATAGCACACAATTTACAACGGCCGATATAAGTGATATTAGGCTCTATCTGAACTCTGCCGTATTTCCGTACGAAAGATGGAATTTAGATTTTTCAAAGAAACTGTATGCCGCAGCCTATTATAATTATGAGAATTTTCAAGCTAGCTACTACCAGCGAGAACTGAGCGATCCTATGATGAGTTTTGCCGACTATCTGCAAAATCCGTTATTCGTAATCGATTGCAGTCACCAACCAGAAGCCGTTAGGACGTCCACAGTGGACGTGAAATTGGAGTTCGAAACACGCAAAAGTAAATTTCCTAAAGACATTAAAGTGTACGCGTTAGTTATTCACGATGCATTTTTTAGCTACAATATACTTAATGGTTCTGTTACTAACAAATCAATACATTAGTTTGAAGTTGTGTAATTCTCCAAATTATGTACTTTACATATTTAAAATAAACTTATAAACGACACATTTGAGTTTTATTTTTACTACATACGACATATTTGAGGCTTATTTTAATACTTCAAAGGTGGGGCTTTGGTAAATAAGGTTATGAGGTGAAGAATAGAGAGAAATTTAGGAGAGGGGTGGGGAAAGAATGTATATAAGACGTGATTTAGAAAATGAGATTCACTCGAAGCCAAGATGTCATCAAGCTCGGATAATGGTTATTCCAGCGATGACGATCAGGCAATCGCACATAATGCGCAACATAGGGGTGTACGCAATACGCGTAGGTTTAGACCTAGGTATTGCATCTGGCACTGCTATGTAAAAGTTGGACCCCACCTCATCTATTGTATGCACTGCTACACAGGATTTAGGGGTCATTTTTGTCGTTTCACATAGAACGTTGGCAAACCTGCTCTTAAGTATGACAAAAATCCTTTCAGTGTAACAAAATATTTCGAACAAGAAATCTATTCTATAGGAAATATTTTGTTACTCTGAAAGGATATGTTAGAACCGTTTAGCCCCACTCTCACCCCCACTCTCACCCCCCACCATCCTAAATGCTTTTAAAAGCGGGAGCAGCCATCACAATTTTCATTTCTCAACCAGCCATGAAGTGGGACAGGCTGATGTTAAGGACGACAAGGGAGTCCAAAATAAGTGAGTTTTGGGAGGCTTGGCGTTTAAAAAACGCGAATAAGCCAACGGCGATCGTACAGCCGATTCCAAGACCGCCGCCACCACCGGAGCCGGCTCCAACAGAGCCGGTGGAAGTGGTGGAAGGACCCCAGATGCTGCTGGGTCCGGAAGAAAGGGAGGCTCTCTTACAAGAGCTCACGGAGCGCCGTCGGAGCCGTCGCAGCACGCGACTGGAGGCACGAAGACGGCGCGCCGCACCGCGATCGGTTCAGATCGCGAGAGGGGAACAACCACTCTAGGTTTCCCTCTCTAACCCAACCCACCGCGAAAACGGTCCTTTTCAGGGCCACAAAAGATTTGATCGTAGTTTAGATATTCTTAGTCACTTTGTGTTTGACACTGAATCGGTGAAAAATGCAAAGATGACCAAGGATGACAGTTTCAGGACGTTTAAAAATAGACGTTGACATTTTTGCATAACTCTTTTCGATAATTTACCTAGAAGTGTCTAAAACTTATTTTAAGTTAAAGGTCCAAAATCCGTTAAAATTGTTATTTTTCTAACTTAAAAATTGTATCCATTTAGTTATTTCCGAGACGTATATTTTTGGAACTAAAAATCGATATTTGTCGACCCACTAAGATTTTTATTTTTGTATATTTGTAACAAAAAAAGCAACCACATTAACCCTTATATAACAAAAATATTTTTATTTCGGATCAAAGCAATGACAACAAGCACATAACTTGTGGGTTTGCTCAGGTTTGCTTGGGTTTGTTTAGCCAATACAAATAATAAGAATTTTGTTATTAATATTATTATTATTATTATTTGATAGTTCAAGGACATATCAGAACATTTGACATAAAACTTTTTATGATCAAAATGATCAGACTAATCAAAATTTCAAGAATTATGGGGTTTGATCAGGTTTGCTCAGGAATAACGGGAGAAGTGTAGCTCAGATCGAAAAAAGTTATAGGAAAACATTGTAGAGTAAACGTTTTGTGATAGGAAACGACTTTTCAAAATTTAATTTGGAAAGAATTGAAAAAGAGATTTTTCAGATTTATAGTGAATTCAAAAGGGTAGTACAGGGAAGCTATGGTGAATAGGGCGAAGGCATGGGGCGAGACGGGTCGCATAATCGTTTTTAAATAAGACCTGAGAGATCCGAGCCATAAAAAGTAAAAAGAGGTGGCTCAAAAAGACCCATAGTGTAGGAATGTTTTTTTGGGAAAAGGGGGGAAAGGGGGGAAAGCATAAGATGGAGACAAAAAAGTTATAAGAAAAAAGAGTAGAGAGGGGGTTTTAACACAAGAAAATATTTTTCAAAGTGAAAAAAGTCGAAAATTCAAAAAAGAGTTTTGAAAAAGATAGGATTTTCGAACTTTGAGGCCGAATAACTTCGTAACGGTCGGTAGGAAAAAAAAACGCCGAACCACGTGTCCAATGAATTTTAGCAAAGAATCGAACTGAATGGAAAGAATCTTTGTACGGGGAAGGAATCGAAAAATAGAGGGGTGTCAATGTGAAAAAACAGGTATAAGGGGGTGTCGGAAGGATGCGGGAGTATGCGGAAACGACATTAATATGGAACGTCACGACTTGGAGGTTTTTTTTTTTAAGTCTCAAAGCCTGCGCAGTAGCTATTACCCCGCTAATTTTTTGGAATTTTTAAGAAATAACCTCAGAAATGGGTTAAGGGCAGTAAAAGAAACGTATTAGTCTTATTCAAGTTTTTCATAAAATGTCGGGAAATGCCTTAAAAAAAATTATGAAAATGCTAAAAAAATTGAAAATCTTTATTTCTTATTTTTTCGAAATTTAAAAAATGTCAAAAAATAGTTCAAATTAATCAAAATCTTTTGTGCTTTCCACTTTTGCCGTAGATGGTCGGGAAATGCCTTAAAAAAATTGATGAAAATGGTGAAAAATCAAAAATCTTTATTTTTCATTATTTTCAAATTTTAAAAATGCTACACTGGGGGTGGTAGGGGTGGGGGTGGGTTGTGGTGGGGGAAGCTGAGCTCTTTAAAAGCAGCTCGGCTCGACTGCTTACTTCATTACATTCGCTCATCTCAACATGGCATCATCAGATGATGATGGATACTTAAGCGATGATACTCCTAGGAATTTGGATAATTGGGCTCTAAGACAGAGGAAAGTTTTCCCCGTCCGATCCCGCCGGGTGTGCAAGACCTTAAACCTGGTGAAGGTGGGTAATGACGAGTGGTGTATTGGCTGCTATGCCGACTTGGAAAACAAGTCGGCTGGTGACCAATTCTTCAGTGGTCATGTAACCCAAGATTTCGGTAGTCGCGCGCACATACCGAACTGCAAAGGTTGTGGAGTAGCTCTTGGTACTCTACAACATCAGAGTGCGTGCCTTATTTGTAATCGAGCCTGATTACAAATAAGATATCCCGTGAAAAACGGTCCTTTTCAGGGCCACAGAATGTTTCATCGTAGTTTTAGTTACCTAATGCCATAGTATATGTGGTGTTAGATAGAAAATTATATAAGTCCAGTTGGATCGAGTATAATTTTCCTTGCAAAATCCGTCCTTTTCAGGATGACAGGATATTTTGATCTTACTTGTATTTATCTAATGTCACGACATCTGTGACATTAGATAGAAATTATGTAAGTCCAGACGGATCGAGTATAAGTTTCTTTGTCGGTCACATTTCCAGAACACAATTACACCATTTTTGAGAACTAAAAGCAGTTTTCGACAGTGAAGTCCGACAGTATCATTTTTGGATGGAGGGCATTTGTATAATAAACTCTAGTTTGTTAGAGGTGAAAAGGTGGGGATGGAGTGGTGGAGGGGGTAGATTATCTCTATTTAAGCGGTTGCGAGCGAGTCACAGAATCACTTCATTTTTAAATCTGATAGTTACCAGATCTAAATATGAATCCTGAACGTCCATTAAGTCGTGGTTCGTCGATTTGGAGCGACGAGACGGTCGACATGAACGAAGTCGACGAACAAGTCTTTGATGACTTTGACGACATAGAGCAGGGCATATTGGATGCTATCGAGTGGGACGAGGATGATCTGCGACCACTCGAAGAACCTGAGTTCGATTGGGGAGTCGAACTGCCCAACGACGATGCAGAGTTGTCGGCTGACGAGATGGAGCCGGACTCCAGTACCGATTGGGTACCACCACCGCCGCCGGAAGATCATGACGGTCCGGCCGATTCATCCACTTGGTGGATCACGGACCATCAGGATGAAGATGGTCCAGCGGATTCCACCAACTGATCCCGGAACCATGCCCGCCCCGACCTACCCCGACAAAATCAGTCCTTTTCAGGACTACAAAATATTTGATCGTAGTTTGTAGTTGATTCATGTCACATCTCATGTAACATGATATTTCTCAAGAATTAATTTCTTTTGGAAAATATTGTGTTACTCTGTAAAGACATGTACGTTCTTACCGTACGTTAGAACTAGCTAAATTTCTAGTAAGTTCTCTACGAAAAGCTGAGAGTTTGGTCTATTATCTTACTTGTAGTAAAATTCACATTTTATTACAAATAAGATGCATGTTTTTAGGCATTGTAACGGGTAGCCTCTCTTCACAGACATAACACTTTATCGCATACTTAAGTTGTGTGCATCTAACGATTACACACCTAAAGTTACGGCCCTACATTTTCCGTCTATTCGTTTTTTCTATTTTGCATTTTTACACTATTTTTGTGTGTAACTTCCGTATACTTATTTTAGAAATAAAAAATATTGTTTCATTTAACTTTTTTTTATTATCATATATACAAAAACATTTTCTTTTACTTATATATATATATATATATATATATATATATATATATATATATATATACATTACTATTACAAAAATAACTTAACTCTATATTTACAATAAAATTCTAAAACTACTTCTTATACGTTAAATTATTTATTGCTTCGAGTCTTTTAACGCACTTCTCTCTTGTCCTTTTATTTTCCTCCATTTTCACCCGCAGTTCATTCATTTGTCTTTCAAAGTCCACCTCATCACTATCACACTTTTTTAGTTCTCGTAGTAGTTTTTCCCTAGCACTATACGCCGCGGAGAAGACGCACTTTTGGCTCGCCGAAAACTCGTTCAACCAGTCCGGCTCTTCAGCAGTTGTTGTTGACTGCTGCGATTCCTCGTACGATCGCTTGCATCGCATCTTGACCGGTTTGCGGCACTTCCCACGTCCTATTGTTGGTGATAGTGGTGCACCCGCGATCGGCGATTTTTCGTCAGCGTCGGCCACCAACACCATCGGAGGCATGGACTGCGGCGGCTCGGGCGTTGTCGAGTTTGGGCCTTCATTAATTATGACGACCGGTGACAGAGGCTTCGGTGGTTGTGA
Source organism: Philopedon plagiatum (assembly GCA_963971165.1). Taxonomy (NCBI): domain Eukaryota; kingdom Metazoa; phylum Arthropoda; class Insecta; order Coleoptera; family Curculionidae; genus Philopedon; species Philopedon plagiatum. The sequence goes on from OZ020193.1 coordinate 99,462,247, forward strand.
CGTCTCCAAAAAATCGGGGTATTGGACTGGCACTGTTGGTCGCTTGAACACGAATTTCTTCTTCTTCTTCTGTTCACCCTCCATAGCTGCATAAAATTGACTTTTATTGCTGCCGGCTGTCTTTGGCAATTTCAGCAGCTTTTCCAACTTCGTAGTGGGTTGCCGCCTCGCCTTCTTTACCACCACATCACTTATGATATTGATGCGCCCGCCGTCCTTCTCCGTCCAGTTGTTGACGTAATCAACCGCCGAAGCTACTTTTTTCTCACCCACATTCTCTTCACCCACATTCTCTTCTTCCACAAACGCAGTGTTTAGCACGTCGTCATTGTGCCACTCGTCAAACACACCCGGGGTCAGCAGGTCAATAACGTCCTGCCCCATCAACTCTGCTTGGATACTTCCATCCAAGTTAAACGCATTTAACAATGACTCACTACCGGAATTCATTTTTCTAACTAACTCACTGCACTAAACTGACAAATGTATTTACTTGGCGAACTGTTCTAGCGAACTATGAAATGCTCTGCCTAGCAAACCAAATTTATACTTATCACCCCACCATAAACTCCCCCACTCTATCTGACGGTTGATGCTTTGGAGGCCAAACAAGTTCATTCAACTTAAAAGGTTGCGTTCTACGGCTAAACAGCGATTCAAGGACATATTTTCAAGGTAATCGTGTGTCCTTACTTCTGTTATTGTTTGTGCTCTCAAGGTTATATGACCCAGACAACCCATATTTATAGACACTCTCTTTCCTTCGATGCCTATTATCAGAAACTATAATGTTGCCCGCAGATCAAGATAACAGTCGTCCAGCTGAGACTTTTTCAGGAGCACAAATAATAATTTCTGCTGTTTGCTATAATTGTAAAAGAGAAGTATATATTTGGACTGACCACATGCAATCTTACAGTTACATTGAATTGTTGAGAGTAAGGATTGTTAAGTGTCATTACTGTGGAACGCTGATGTGTCGACGAGGGCCGATTAGCAGATCTGATATGTTGAGAAGACAATGGATGCTACGAGAAGTTTATAAGCCAGACATTAATTAATTTTTATTTTTGTAACTTTATTACTATATTGTAAAATAAAACAACATATTACTGAAACAATTATCTATGTATTTTACTATCCTGCGTTATACAATTTCAACTATTGCTATTACTATAGTGGTTAATAAAACTACGTGACATTGGAGTTAATATTTTTTTATTTTTCTAAAACACAGGCTTTCCAACATTTTTCTAATTATAACTAATATTTTCGGGTAAAAAACTTTGCATAGCTTGTATTAACATATTTAGGTTATCTTCAGGGTTTGTTTCGTAAAACTTTATGTCTGGGTGCCCCCAAGGTAGAGTTTTTGTTGTTGATGGTATAATATAACGTTTATCGTCGTGGTGAGATAAAGCAACTTTATTAATTATTTCGGTATAAACGTCGTGTTTATAACTTCGAAAGGTTTTCATTTTTCGAAATATCTGACCACCACGTTCTACGATATTCCGATAATCTTCCAGGTGAAGCTGTTTTTCAATTACACGTTTTTTTATACCTTTCGCTTTTTTAATTTCGCTACTGATTGAGTTTATGTAATAAGCTTTGGCTCCGGTACCATAAAAACTTATTATTGGATCACCTGGAAATTCATCCTTCATCCTACCTACTACTGACTGACTTTTTTTTATGTTAAAAATATTTCCTTCGGTATAATTGGATGTATCGAATTTATCCGGATTTTCTGCAATTATACGATAAAAATTTTCGGTGTAAACTTTTAATATTAACGAATCTGTGTCGGTATACAGTAAAGAAGCATTTTTGCCAAATTTTGCTTTAATGAATGAGTAGAAAAAATCATAAATTACTGTTTTCGACATGTCCAGTATGGAAAATCCGATATAAATTGGTTTATTATAAGTTACCTTTAATCGATCCATATGAATGGCAACGAATTCTTTATTAAAAACCGTTGAACTTTTAAAATAAGGACGAGAAATTAATGCTCGTGCCCCAATTTTACTCCTGTCATTTTCCCATCGGGTAACTAGTTTTATATCATTACGATTCTCCACATTTTCCATGGTCTTGCCAAAAACAGCATTAATGATTAATTTAAAAGTGTCTTTACCAAACTTTGTTGTTGCCCTATTGCGCAAATCTGTATTTAAGTCGATATATGTCTTTAACCACGGGGATTGATTAAATTTTAAAATTCTGTGTGTTTGCATTACCATTAGGCCGTTATTGATTGCTTGTTTTAATGTTCGGTAATGAATGATATATTTCTTTTTATCGTTTAAATTCGGAATTAACTTTGAAAATTTTGCCGATTCCGTGGGTGGTACAATATTTTCAACTAAAAAGGGTAAGTCGGAATGGTCATCATATAGCGTATCCGGATAATGAACGTCAACTTCCAAAACGTATCCTTCTGGACCACTATCATCCACATCCATAATATTTAAATTTAAAATTTCATGCTCTGATAACCATCTAAAGCCGCCAAATGGTAATGCTTGCGACATACTATGACCGTACAGATTTGTTGCATCAAGATAAACAATGAAAGATGATGGTTCGTTAGGATCGTAGTTTGGTACATATATGTTGTTGGCAGCGTGCATCCTTTCTGAACACTGACTTATACCGCCTCGAATACCTTTTTTGAAAAAATGAACCATGTCGATATCAGTCAATAGCTCTAACTCTACCTTAGAAATACGCAACATACAATCAAACGAATAACTTGGAAGGGTATGGTACTGTGCTGGATCCAGTTTATACGTTTCTAAACAAGTATCGCGAAACTGTTCAAAAACATCGGTTAATAATAAAACATCAGATTTCAAATATAAATCCGAATAGTCCCCCAAATTCTTACAATTAAATGTGTCCCACACCTTTTTAGCTCTGTCATAATCTTCATCGCTAATGTGCTCCTCTGACAAACTATCATAAAACTGATTTTTTGTGGGTAAAGTTGGATGGTTCATTTTCTCCATTGAATCGACAAAACTATAGGGAAAAACACCTTTTTTGCGCATTAAATTAAACTGCTCATTATCAGAAAAATATTTTCCTGTTTCCCTGAAACTACCCACAGCTAATCCATTACCCAAATTTTCCAGCGAAGTTGATAGAAATTTAAAACTATCGATGAACCGCAATTTCACATATTTTTTCTTTATTGCCCCACTTTTATTATCGACATAATCGTGAACGTAAATACTTTTCGTAAACGAAATATACTTTTCCTTGCTTTGAGCTAAAACATCGATCTTGTCTCCGTGACGACACAACTCTTTAATAAACATGTGGCAATCGTACCCGCTCAAGTTATGAAATATAATTGGAATAAAATTGGGTAACTTATAATTTAAATTGCAAATCGAATGAGCAGCACCAGGTCTTTTTTTCCCAGTTATGTGACAGTGGTCCTTTACTTTACAATTATTATTTTCAAAAGGTCGTTCACATATACCACATTTTGTGGCATTATTGAACTCCGCTATTTGGTCAGCCGTTAAAGTTTCCATTGCTCTTATATCTCTTAAGTATGTATTGTAAAGAGATCTTAAATCACTTTCAAGTCGCGAAACGAAAACCTGGGCTGCGTCGTTTCCCCGGTAGAGCTCAAATTTTGAAATCGAATCGTCAAAGGAGCACTTTATTAAATACGCAAAAGAATACGGTTCATGTTTGATGCTTTTGACTAAGTAAGAATTTGTGGGATTTGGTTCCACTGTATCCAGTGGTTTAAGCACCGATTCGAAATCCGCGTAAACAACAAACGGTACACGCATTTGCTTTTCTATGTTTTCAAATTTTAATATATTTTCACTTACACTCCTTCCAAATTTATCTATTTTTAAATTTAGTGATGGTGTTAATGAATATTTGTGGTTACAGTCATTTTTTTGGTGTAATATCAAAGATGATTGTGAACTAAAATATATCAAACAACCATCACAAAAATACATTTTATCTCTACGCGATGTAATTTGACTGGAACATAATTTCGATAAGTCTTTTATCCAACAATAATGACTTTTAGAACAACGCGTATCACAAATATGTTCATCATCATCTTTAATACTACAATCCTTTGTTATTAACAACAAGTTGACATGTCTGTTAAGTTTTCTACCCGAATACCTTAATGGACCGACAACTTCGTACTTTAACATATTATTTTCGAAAATTTTTTGCAAACCATAAACGTTAACTGAAATATTATTCATTTCTTCAAATTTTGATATATCACGCAACTTTACTGGAAAGTCTATACCTGTAAAATTCAGCACTCTTGAATAGTGTGGATAAGATCGAATCTGTGATGCCATTCTAGTGGTGGGGCACAAAGCAGACACGATTGACCACGCAAAACAACACTCATCTTGATTAATCACATTGATGATGGCTTTTTTCAATTCGATGAAACGGGGTAGCTTTATATATGAAGATCCACCAAAAGGTTTATATTCATTGACATTTACTTCCAGGTATAGAATTTTTTCCAGAGCCCAACCTACGAAAACACAAAAAGATTGACATAAGTATTTATTTTATTTTTAGTCGTTAATTTATAACATACCTGAATCTTTTTCCTGAAACTCAGTCGATTGAGTCTTCATGGCTTCCACTAATGATTGATATATTTCTTCCAAATCGCTTCCTGAAGTAACAATTTCATTGCGTGTATTAAATGACTTGTCACTGTACATATTATCTTGTGTTGGTAACAGATACCGACCAACAACCACCATATTAACTTTCAAAGCACAACGCACTCTTACTAGGTCACTTACTACCTCTAACACTTTTGCTTTAATTTCATCAAAAAATAATGAATAGTCAGTATGTTCATTATCACTTGATATACGGTATGTGGCAATCCTATTTCTAAAAGCACTGGACACTAGCTCAACACCAGCTGATATTGGTGAACATGCATTACTTTTATGGTGTATTGTTCTTTGATGAGCTGCCATTCGATTTGCTGGTATGGTTATATTGCAGCAAGTGCAAGTACGCACCTCGGATGTTGATGCCCCATCGTCAACTTTTCGCTGTTTTCCACCATGCATATTTTCAAATCGTGCTACGCACGATTCTCGTTTATGTCGTAACATATTATAACTCCGAGTAAATGATTTACCACAATTTTCACACACGTACGCCATGACTTTCAAATTAACTTGCTTGAACCGTTTTACTCAACACAATGTTCTATACTAAAATTTAACCCCCCCCTACCCTCATTTATACCGATCCACATTTAGACCCCCCACTCGATCTTCATACCAAAACATGTTACACCCCAGTAATAACTCAAGGTAAACTAACATCACAAATGTAACCTTGAAATAAGCGTCATCCACCTGGTCATCACCAAACAAAGAAACATCTGCTCGCATTCATTGAAAATGTGCACCGCAAATGTAACCTTGAAATAAGCGTCGTCCACCTGGTCATCACCAAACAAAGAAACATCTGCTCGCGTTCAAGGCCAAGCAAATGTAACCTTGAAATAAGCGTCGTACACCTGGTCATCACCAAACAAAGAAACAGCTGCTCGCATTCATTGAAAATATGCACCGCAAATGTAACCTTGAAATAAGCATCGTACACCTGGTCATCACCAAACAAAGAAACATCTGCTCGCGTTCAAGGCCAAGTTCTTGACCTTGACCTTGGAATAACACCTGCGCATATCAAGGCCAAATAACAATAGCACACCTGGGCGTTCAAGGTCGACCCTACTGCGCATGCGGAGACTCGGGGAGCATCAACCTTTACTACTTGTAGATTTGTGTTTATGGGGATATTCGAAACCTTACGTGTACCAAGCACAACCAAATCAGTTACAAGATTTTTGAATTATTTCTAACTCAATCAGAAACATACATAAAAATAATTATACCCATAGGTTCTCAAACTAATGTCATTAACTTTGATACAATGGTACAAATGAGCTTTCATTTTCTCCCTTACATTGAGAAGAATTTATTTCTCTGCAATGCCTGCTGAGTCTTTTTCGTAAATTTTGTAACGTATTTAGTTTTTTTAGTACAGAATTCCAATATCTACAGGAGCTAGATCGGGATGCCCGAATGGCCATTCTGTCAAACCAGCGCCAGCGACCGGATAACCATAATAATTTTTGGTTGTATTCTAACGGGCTGTTGATGTAGATATTTTTTGGCAGACACTTTTATTGCAAAATTATTCAAATTAGACCCACGTTTAAATCACATTTTGGGAAAAATATTTTTGTATTGTTTTTGATTTTGTTGGAAATAATATTTAATTTCATTTTGTAGAAAAACTATGTATATTTGCTACACAAATGAAATATGGGTTAATAGAGAATTGAAACGTCTTTTAAACGAGGAGTTACTCAACACACTTGAAACCTATACGTGGGAATTGGCGGGAATAGGGGTAACTGCGAAAGGGTCGCATTTTACACCAAAATGTTTCTTCCTAGAAACAAAAAGTGACATATTTCAGGATTTTTTAAAAACATTGCAACAACGGAATTGCATAGGGTAGTTCGTATTAACTGAATGTTCATCTCTTTTTCTATCCTGTAGTCATGTAGGAAGCAAAAATGCCTATATTTATAACTTCATCTATCATCTACCGATTTCTGTTTCGTTGGCTAAAGCGTAGGGTTTGTTTATACTGGAGTATATTAAAAATACTACAAATTTGCGGTGCTAAAGTCATCATGACGGAAGTTTTAAGAAAAACATTAACGGCATTTTTCTCTTGCAGTTTTGCAATTTGAAAGTTCAGATATCTATTTATTACCTCAACATCATCAGGACTGAAATACAAATACAAAAATCGGAGGTTCTCTACCTCTTGAAATAAAATTCTAATTTATTTTATAAAAATGTATGAACAGTTATTGATTTATGTGACTTTTATACCGCTTTTACTGTAGAAGACCTCAAAATCCAAAATACGATTTCTACACTATGGTCGTCTCAAAAATGTTACTGCTTAGTTGTCATATGGTTTCTATAACTTCCCTGAAATTGTAATGATAATATGTAACATTGTTTTAATGTATTTGAGGCACCAAATTTTAGAAAACTCCGTATTTATCTATAATTATTAAATTTAAATGCCCTAATTGCTAAATTTAGTTGACGTAGGTAATTATGGATGTACGTGTGTGGGTGCATTAAAAAACTTTTAAAAAGTTGGTAATGTTAAGGTATTAGGTTTGTTTTTTTAAAGAAAAAAATAATGAAATGAGTAGCACATTAATTAAAAGTGGATGTTATTTGTAATTACTAATTACCTCATAATTAAGTACGATTTAAGTTATCTACTAGACTAGACGAGAAATTTAAAATGCATAATATGAAGAGTTCAGTGCTTAATGCGCCTGCCACATTACATGGTTTCTGAGAAATGACAGTTTAAAAATGTTATGTAATGTCTGGTAGTATTATTCTTAGGAATATAATGCTACTTTTTTATTGGAGATATTCGATAGTTTTTGAGATATTGCATCAATATAACGTAAGATAAAAAAACGTCCTCAAAGTATGCCGTATATCTTGAATTATTACTCTTGAAAGGTACAATCAATACAATCCTGAAATGTGACCTGCATATGCATGCTTATCGTCTAAGCTTAATCCAAGAATTTTTACCAAACGACAAGCCGCAGCGAATGCAATTTTCAGAGTGGTTTTGCATAATAATGAAAACGTATTTGAAAACAATTTTTACTGACGAGGCATGGTTTTACCTCTCTGGTTATGTAAATTCCCAACAAATGAGAATGTGGAGTTCTGAAAATCCACATTTCTTTATAGAGAAGCCTCTGCATTCACAGGAAGTTGGCGTGTGGGTGGCCATATCGAAAAGCAGGACTGGACCGATTTTTTTTGAAGGGACTCTCAATTTGGCGCGATATGTAATAAAATTTTAAAAAATTGTGTAAACGCATTAGACGATGAAGAGATACGGCAAGGCTACTTTGAGCAGGATGGTGCATCAATTCACGTAACTCTTGATAATTAAAATTTTTTTGGAAGAATTTTTTGAAGACCGAATCATTAATCGTAATATGCCAGTTAGGGGGCCACCACGGTCCTCCGATCTCACGACGTGCGACTTTTTTATGGCCACACATTAAAAACTTGGTTTTCAAGACCTTCCTGTGAAAATTTAGGAGACCTAGGGGCTAGAATTACAAATAAATTTCAGGAGATTAACTACTCTCCCCAAGTGCTCACCAATGTTAATGATGCTGTAAAAAGAAGAATGAGAATGTAGAAGGTGTACACGTCTCTCATTTAGTTTAAATTTATAATTTTTAGGTTCTTTGTTGTATACGTTTTTTTTTTAATTCTGTATTATGTGACAATGACAATAATATAATTTTCTTAAAGTATATATAGAAAGAGGTTTTAGTGTCCGTCCTAGTAAAAGAAGAAGAAAATGAAAATAGTGGTGGGATTGTATGTGCGACCCCTACTGTAAATCGCCAAACCGTGTCGATCTGGAGTGATGCTCAAAAGCCGATTCCGATACCTATGCTAAGTTTCGTCTCGATCCGTTGCACCGTTAGGACGCAATTGAGTAAGAAACAAACAAACAAATTTATAATATAGGTAAGGATGTATGGACTTTTTCTAGTGAATGAAGTAATTTAAACATTCCAGGTACCATATTCTTCATCTTGAGAGAACGTTGCTATACTGCAACCAATCGTGACTTTCTTATCTGGACGACGTTCTAGCGGTGAGCGTTCCCTCAAGATGTAGAAATCGGTCCCAGTAGTGAGCTTAGGCGCTCCTAGCATTGAACTAACAGTTTTTTTTCGAGTTGTTATGCTTATATAATATGGACTTCTGAACATCTGACGACAATTTTAATTATATAGAAAAAGTACAACACATAGCGTTACTATAATTAAAATGAACAAAATGTGATTTAGACAGATTTTGCATTGCGGAACATTGCTGAAGGTAAAATTGCTATCCGATTTCGGGAAATTTCTCATATATCTAAAAAGATTATTATTTATCGAGATTTAAAAGTTGATGACATCTACAATTTGTTTTGCTAGAGCAAGTCATGTATTCAAATAATGGCCTTGATTAGCTACCTTCAAAAAATGCGAGTAATGGTAATGGTGCAAATATTGAAGCGTTGATTTCCACGGTTGTAATTTGATGTAATTGATGACTAAAATACTAAAAGTGTGGAAAACACGAGTTATTCCATGAAAAATAGTTTTATTCAAATCGGTCAACATTGCAAATTGTTTGCGATGACACGTTACTGACTTTTTACATTAATTGTAAACGATTTAGTCAAAGGCATTTTTCTTGACAGTACTTTATTTAATGTCAAAGAAGATTAATTCTTACGAGAAAATTATTGTAATTTAATGAGGAAACGAGACTTTTTATTTTCCTTCGCGAATATAATATTAATGAATAATTCAGATATTTTAATTCGTCAATTTTTACATTTAATTTGCACTCTTGTATTTGAATTGTAATAAATGTTTGCGTCGTTATGGTAACATAAATTAAAAATGCCGATTACTCTTTTCTCTTTTATTTTGTGACTAGAAAATCAACCCTAATTATGTTGCCTTGATTTAATATATTTCAATTTTCTCCATGATAACGGGTTATCCTCGTCCCTCTACACACAAAAAAAAAATTCTTTGGTTAAAGAAGAATACTTTAAACTAAGTAAATTAATTTGGTATGGGATATAATTTGAAGAAATATTTCTTTACTGTTTAAAACCCGTCCGTGTCCGAAAAGTCTAAGTATGGGCAAAGCAAGATTTTGAAAATTAAAAATCGTGAAAACAAAGTAAAAATTTAAATTCCTTTATTTCTCTTATTACTTTAAAAGTTGTTCAAAATGACCACCATGAACTTCTTGCCAGTAATTAAGTCGATTTTGTTACTCTGCCAAGAAGTAATTTCTCGAAAATGTGGGAGGTGAGTTGCGTCTACAATCTACCGAAAATTTCATTAAAATCGATCTAAAAGTTATCATCAAACTTAATCTAAATTTTTCTTGTCCGTTTTTTTGCTGATGAGTGTAAATACACTTTTTGGTTTATTGAAAATGCACTGAAGCTGTTGAAGAATAAAAATGTTAACTGGATTCTGTATCTCCTATTTTTTTATTTAAATTTTATTATGTATTTTTTATCTTACTTTCTAGCACTGCTTCGTATTTAAAAACATTTAATAGTATTTAGGTACCTTTTGTATTATTAATACTTACTTCTCCTTATTTCATGTTTTTTACTTTTTAAGGACTGCTCTTTTTGCCTTTGTGTCTTCTGGTACTGTTTCAGGGGATCTTGTGTTTGTACTGCGTCATATGTCCTACCGATGACGCCCCTCCAAATTGTGTGAAAATCTTTCATTTTTACTTTTTATTTTTTCGGTTTTCCGGAAAAACCAATGCTGCCCTCCTTATTATTGGAGCTAAAAGGTTTTAAGAATAAATTGTTGGGTGCCTTTTTCCTTTTTTACTTTTGTTTTTTTGTGTTTTCTTTTTGTTTTGGTTAAATTAAATTTTTAATGTTATTGAGAAAGTACTAAACCATTTTAAATACTGATAATAATAGCAATGTTTTATATATAAGGGTTCCTATGAAGGAACCGATTTTATAAATGGACCAAATTTATCATTATTATAAAATTACAGTACCCTGCTAAAATGACTAAAAAAATTACATTTTGCATGTTAAATATTTAAATTAGTAAACTTTTATTGCTGTGTCATACTATGGTATAAGAAAACGTCTGTTATAAAATTAATGACCAGTAAAAACATAAATTAATCTTAATTTATAAAAAACGACACGGATCCGATATTGGTCTTGTTTGCATATATATTATATTATATTAAATTATTTTCAGCTAAATTATTATTAATATTTTTGACTTAGGAGTAAAAGTACTGTTAATAAATTGTATTATCAATATTCCTCTCACCCCAAAATTGATAATTACCTTATTAGGTATAATATGTATATTTATCTTTAGCGATAATAAACGGTCAAAAACTTCAACCATAACAAAAAAAAAACATAAAAAATAATAGAAAATACGCACCACCAAGGCAACTTTTAATCAAGCAACCACAACACTAAACTTCAGAGTCCAGTAAAATGCACCTCTCCAGAAATGTAAATTTTAAACGGAAAAGTCTTTAACAGTCCATAACCGTAATATCAATCACGAAAAAGTTAATAAACTCAAACAATAAATCACAGCGCGAATAAAACTTAAATAACAATTGAACTTGGTACTACTTCAGTATGTAAACAAATCGGCGGCGATCGAATCGCGTGAAAGTACCACCACTCTCTATTAATTTGCACGTTATATTTGTGCAAGCAGCAGATTCAAAATAGTCCCTATCGCAATTTGAGTTTGTATATATAGATTCACAGGATCAGTACCTCAGTAGTCGCATGCTTGTTTCATGCGTCGTACTTTCACTGACCAATCGGAGAGCACGATTTCCCACTGCTTGCGGGTACTTAGACGAACGCTTCGCAGGATTTTTTGGTCCTGCTGTAAAGTTTAAGGATGAGCGACCTTCAACTACCTGCGTCTTCGCACGGGGAAATTTTTTATTACGTGCTAGATTTCAGGTTTTACGCTAAATTATGAGGTTGGGGGTTTCTCTCGACTTAGGTATTTGAAAAATAAAATTATTATCCCTTTTCGATCTTTGGAATGGGTGTTGATCCTTGCTTATTTTAAACTGATCCTGTTTTTTCTACATTTGTTAATGACATATTCGACGGAACTTTCACTCTTTCCAATTATTTTTCCAATCGATTGCAATGACGGATTATGAGGTTTTTTGTTAGTTCTATGCTTATTTCTATAAGCGGCATTGTAAATATAAATGTATAAGTATTGGCTCACAACAAAATATATATAATTTAATCAATATAATCCAATTTGCATCCAAATAACAACCGCTTTAAACTAAACTGCGAAATTTAGAAGTGTACGAATATCTTTTCAGGAAAAAAAAATTATCGTATTTTGTTCTTGTTTATTTTACGCCTGTACACACATAAAAATAATGTCTTAACGTAAAGCCATTGGTTTCTATTCAAGAGCATATTGACTTTCATATGTGGCAAAGAAATAGGGTCTCAAAGAGAAAAAAAAGTGTTTTCGTATTTGTGCCCTTGGAACAAAAGAAAACATCTCGTATTAAAATAGTTCTTACTTTAGTTTGTGTGTAAATAGGTTTTAAATTAAATAATAATTTTTTCAGAACAAAAGTGATATATTTCGGACATAGGTTTTGACTGCTCTTATAATAAGAGAACATGAAAGACATACACGATTTCGTATTAAAAATGTTCGCTTTCTTAGAGAAACACTTGTTATCATTGTCTGAAAAAATATTTCTTCAAAATCTGAGATAAAATATCTATATTTCACAATAACGTAGATTTGCATTAAACTAAGAACTAGTTTCTCAAATCAAGTACCTAGAGTTTTTAAAAATAATATCGTTGCAATTTCAGCGAGAGCGAATTATTTTTTTGTTTTGAGCTCCTACTATCTAAGTGAAAGAAATCTGAAATCTTAAACTATAACTTTTGAATGTTGTTAATTCTTAAATATGATGTCTTCCAATTGATAATTACGGTATTTTCGTTTAAGGAAATGACTTTAAATCGAACACAGAAGTTAAAATATATTTTTACTCACTTTAAACCTTACTGTTTCCTTAAAATAAAGAAGATCTCTTTATTTAAAAACTCAAGTGTTCCAAGTAAAGAAATATTTCTGAAAGCAATTATTTCCTTGAAACAAGACTTCATTTTTATGTGTGTAAAAAGTCACACGTTGCCATATACTTTTGGGGACTGATAGAGTTAACAATATAATAATTATTGCAATATGATGGTAATTTAGAATTGTACACTGGCTGTCAGATAAATTCGTACGACATTTTTCATACATAATCATATTTTATCATATTTTGGTAAAATGAACTTTTATTATATTGGGTTACCTCTATAACACCAGCCAGGACAATACATTTTCTTATATTTAAACCAATACCTGCACTTGTCGTTTCGGAGGACAATAAAAACGCCCTTAACTACCTTTAGATCAAAATCCTTTCTTTAAGTAATATTATATTATTTTTATTAAATTATATTAAAAAATAATAAGAACGTGTAACTAAAACACTAATTTTGCGGTAGTTACCAGGAATTAAGTAATAAAATATCTTAAAACCTTATTTTATTATTAGCAACGTTTCGATGCTGTCTGCATCTTCTTCGGGGCTTTAATTTTTTAAGGTTACTTTAAAAAGTTAAAAGCCTAAAGATGCAAACATCATTGAATCGTTCCTAATAATAAAGTAAAGTTTGAAAATCTTTTAGTACCTACTTAATTCTCATTAACCCTACCACAAAACAAAACTAAAATAGGACGTTAAATAAAATTCATGAAACATTAATATTTGATGGCTGCACCACCGGAGTTTAATATGGATTGTAATCTCCCTGGCATTGAGTATATGAAAGTTGGTGTAATGCGGAGTTATCTCCTCCCAAATATTTTTAATTTTCGCCCATAGTTCTAATTCATTTTGAGGTATAACATTTATATCATACATTTTCTTTACCAAGAGTCCCCAAACGTTTTCTGTCGGGTTTAAATCAGAACTTCTTGAGCACCAAGGCAAGCACGTTATATTGTTTTGCTCAAACGAGTTCCCCACTATTTTGGCAGGGTAAATGTTGCAAGTTGTCTTGTTGAAATATAAAATTGTTTTCCTCATAAAGTCATACCTACGGACAGAAGCAGCACACTTTCTAAAATTTGGAGATATAAATTACTATCTAATTTCCCACCAATATTTCAGCAAACATCTGGACCTTGACAGCTTATCCAGGCCCAGTCGTTACTTTTGGGTATAATTTTCGTTATAACAGAAATTTCGTGGTCTGTAAACTTTAATTCTTCCACTGTGCGTTGACTGAAAAATTCTTTAGTCGGAAAATATATCATTTGGTCAGAAGTATTCATTCTTAGAAGAAAAGAAAGAAAGAAAGTCATTAATTCGAAGAACAAGCTGGAAGTCGTTAAAAGAATAATGCTTCGACATATTTTTGGACCATTGAACGAAAATGGGATATGAAGAATACAATACAATCATGAACTCTACTATCTCAGAATTTGTCAGGTTGCAAGGACTTCGATGGACTGGTCATGTGGCCAGAATGCCAGAGACAAGGCTGCCAAGGAGATATTTTTTCCAACAATAGTTATTTGTTTTACTAGGCATAAAAGCACAAGATTTAATGCCGCGGCTGGTGTTTCATAGCCGAGCGTAGCGAGGCTATGAAACCAGCCAAGGCATTAAATCTGCTTTTCTGCCGTGTGAAACATATAATTTTTTCTTCAAATTTGTTCCAATTTCACGCAAAATCGACTTTTCCATATTTAAATTGCGTTTCATTATCATTATCCAAATAACTAAATTATTTTATCAAAGGTAACCGGGCCCTGCGTTACTATGTTTACCGCTGATGATGTTTGTTGAATATGTTTGTTTACTGTTTACTTTGTCATTGTCAATTTTAATAACCAGTTTGATTTAAATTATTACTTGGAAGGTTGCCTAGCAACGAACTTTTTCTGCCTAGGCAGTAAAATTGGACTTTTTCTGCCTAGGCATTAAAAGTACAACTTCTAAGCCTGCCAAGTGTCATTAAAAGGCCGCTTTTAATGTCATTTGGAGAAAAATCCTATTTTTAACCGGTATTATTTTATATTTCTCATATTTACCAGTTCTTTTTGGGTTTATTTTATTTTTCAATCATCTAAGAACCCTCCACAAGATATAAATAAATAGTTTTTTTTGCATCGGGGCAGGAAAAAATTTAAAAATTGCAAATATAAAACGACTGCCAGGAAAAAAACAAAATAACAAAAGAAGCGGACTTGCTTTATATCGAAATTAAATATGATTCGTCAGAATTTCGCAAAAATGCCAGTTTTAATTGAAAGATTGGAAGATTCCTGGACCGATTTCGGCTTGGATTATACATGGAAATGATACAATGGACGTTCTATTTTGGATTTCGCTACATTTCATTGGACGAGTTACGCATTAAATACCATTTTTACAGATTTTTCGATATTCTTGGAGCTTATTTGGCAAATTAACATAATCTTAATGTATGCCAAGCTTTATCTCTATATTTCTAGTAGAACAGGGCTTAGCATAAGGTTAAAAATTTAACATGTAAAACTTTATAGGCCGCTTTAAAAATGCACTGTATGTGATAGTACTGTATCGGGTCATTCTAGAAAAAAAAATTCAAAATTTTATATAATTTTGTGATTGACCAATGTAGAATTAACCAAGTAAGCTAGTATATTTTTTATTATTATTGCCAGAAAAGGTAAAGCTAATAAAACAAGAGTTTTTATGTACGTGGCCTTCCTGTATAATATTATACCGTGTAGGACTCAAAATTACTACTTTTAATCGTTTTATGATAAATGGGATCAAATTATTTGCGATCAATGTACAATTAATAGTATAATTATAAAAATCAGTGGAAATGTTAAGTACTGAGCTCATGTCACAAAATAGTGACAATTTTAAAACTTACATTAATTAAAAAAAAACAAATTAATGTATAATTTATTACCCAGTTTTTGCAGTATTGCGGTTAGTTGATCATTTTAATAATAATAGACGTCATATTTAATGTGATAAAAGTGGATACCTTACGAACCCAATGAAGACATTTTAAAAAACCCTTATTTATTAAATTAATTATCATATTATTCTTGCTATGACAATTAATTAGCATATGGCCGTTAAATCACAGTAAATAATTTTTAATTCTACGTACAACGACATTTGGAAAAACGACGAACAGTGAATCAGAATTTCCCAAACTGTATATCAATAAATCTACGTATTAATTTATGAATACTTAACATAATTTTGGTATATACCGGGAAATCTGTCGGGTTGGACTAACTCTGGGTTTTGTTGTTTTTTAGTAGCATTTTGACTAGCTAAACTGTTAGAAGAAAAGCGTTAAAATTAATATTTTTTTTAGTGTCAAAACAAAGTCTATTCTTTTGGTTTTTGCAACTTTAACTATACACGGTCTAGTCAAATAGAAAATTTGAATATACAGGTTGTTTCAAAAAACCTGTGTCATGTCTTAAAGGGAGATTCTTCGATAAAAACTAAGGCAAAAGGGGCCCGCAGATGCTTCCTTTTAAAGATGCCGGGTGTTAAATTTGTTAAACGCTCTTTACTTGTTAAAACCGAAGTGCAATAATTATCTGTTTGGGAAAACTAAACCAGTAAGGTGCATAATAAAATTGCATTTGTCGCCTAAACGAAGTGACAATTAAAAAAATATGGAAAGGTAAATTTTGTTAAACATTTTGCGTTTAATAATAATTATTCTACCTACGAATATATGACGTTGTTTTGATTTTTTTTAATCCTTGTACCGATTTTGCTCTGAAGAACTAGCCGGTATTATTCCGCCCTTAACTGTTCCTAACAGAAGAATAAGAGGCGCGTTACGTATGCATCCCTTTACTGTCCAGCTACAAAAGCCTAGAACAGACCACTTCTCTGGCTCATTCATACCTAGGGTCTCCAGATTATGGAACAAATTGCCTGCAGATGTTTTCCCTTCCCGTCCCAACCTCAAATCCTTCAAATCCCGTGTCAATAGGCTACATTTCCCTTCTCTTCAGACGCCCATGGTACGTTACTACTTAGGCTTGAAGTCTACGTGGGATGTCTTAGATAAAAAAACTACTTTTTTAAACTCCGTACCGCAAAATATCGTATCGAATTTTTGCTCGGCATGGTTTTAGATGGAAATTAAAGTAAGAATATCAAGGTTTTCTAAATTGAATTTTAAAAGGCACACGCACCAACAAACGCCATTTTGAAAGGTTTTAAAAAAAACTTCTGCGTATAACGCACTTCAGTAGAGTGGTGCAGTAGACCTCTATCTTGATTTGTGCGTAGCGTCGCGTCGGTATTCTTTAGAAACCATTTCACTTGACGTCTAGCGGTTACTACTAATGGTCCAAGTCATGGATTTATTAAGAAAGGATTCGATGTCCGTATACTGTGAGCGTATCGAACGTGAAGCCTTATATTTGATATTTGTTATGAAAACATTTCCCGCAGGAGATTAGTTTACGAACTACATAATTGAATCAAGAAAGGTAGTAGAAAGAGATAAAATAGCATTGGAGTGTTGGAGCTCAGAAGTGTTGCTGTCTGTGCTGGTTGCTTAGGGAAACGGCTGAACCTCGGTCTGAACTAGGAAAGAAAAAGTGCGATTTATAGATTTATAAATGACTCGGAGCGACTTTAAATAAACACCTTTAGAAATAACATAACCTATAAATAATAAAACCTTTTTAACTTAAATTTATTATTATTTAGCAGAAAAATAAAATATTTTAGGGCTTTTATTACTTTTAGTAAATCTTGTGATGCTTCTAACGTATTTTTTGTACAAAAATAAATTGTGTTTACGGTGTCGTTCAGAATGGTTTGTTTTGGCTTCAAAGAATGTTAAATCATTCCATATCCATTCTTAATAAATCCATGGTCCAAGTCATTTCTAAAATTCAGCGTTTTCGACTGGATGTCGCTTCTGAAATCCCAGAATGGGAAAAGTTGGACGAAATAATTATATAAAATCGAACAATCGATAATTTTAGGAGAACACTGTTTTCAACATACCTTAAGAATATTATGGAAGAAAAAACTCTTTAGAAGAGTGGAAAAAGAGCTTGATTGAAGGAAGATGGTTAAATTTCCTAATGAGCACATAACATTTAGATCAGAAATAGGAGTTACTTAAAATGTGTGAATACCTGTTCGCAATCCCTGCGCACAATGCAAATTGCGAAAAAAAATTTCCTTAATGTCGTTTACTTAACTGAGTTTGTTAAGGCCATTCTGTAATGCCAGTATAACTTTAAATTATCATGGGCAGAATTTTAGTATATCAAAGATCAGAAAGATGTTCTAAAGAAAATTACCTCATGGGAGAAACATAAAACTGGCAAATCCTAAATATTTTTTTGATTTAGTTTTGAGGAATGTTATAATAAAAATTTTCATTCCTAATATAGTTGATTTTGTGTTTTGGTATTTAGAGCTAAGTAAATTTAAAAACCCCCCTGTAGAGGTAATGAGATAGTTCGCTTGACGTTATCTGGTTAAGTGAAAAGGGATTACCACCAGACCGCAAATTAAGCAAACCGGAATTATACAAAACTATTTTAGAAAATAAATTTCGGTTTCCGACGCAATTCAAGTTGGATGAACTGTTGAAACGACATGGCCACTGTGTGTTACGTGTACCTCCTTATCACCCAGAACGGAACCCTATAGAAAAAGTATAGGCATTAATGAAGAATTGGGTAGCAGCTCACAGTACTACATTTCAATTAGCTGATATGGAGGCACTGACTAGACAAAAATTTTAGGTGTCTGGGCAAGAGTAGTATTAATATGTGCCAACATGTGAAAAAAATGAAGATGAGCTTATAAGGAAAGAGTATCTCTTGGACGACGCTCGAGAAGAACACTTAGTTTTTAAAGTGAATACGGGTTAATCGGAAAAAAGTGAAGACAGCAAGTGTGATGACAGTGCATCAAAGGCGAACTGATCTTCGCAACTTTAGATAGCTAGTAATTTTTTTATTCAGTTAATAGTAATTTTTTTATCTTGAATTATAAGATGCCTATAGTTATAACGTTATGGTGATATTTAAATAAAATTTGTATTTGGGAAATTGTAAAATACATATTTTTCAACTTTGCACTAAACTGGGGCCTGTTTATTTGTTGTTTGTTATGAAAACATTTCCCCTAGAGGTCTAGTTTACGAACTTTAAGGAAATACGTAATTGAATCAAGAATGGTAGTAGAAAGAGATAAAATAGCATGGGAGTGTTGGAGCTCAGAAGTGTTGTCTCTGCTGGTTGCTTAGGAAATACGTCTGAACACTCGGTTACACGTACGTCTTTGTCTAATGAACTAAAAAAGAAAAAGTGCGACTTATAGATTTATAAATGACTCGGAGCGACTTTAAATAAACCTTTAGAAATACCATAACTTATAAATAATAATAAAATACAAGGTAAAATAAGATGTGGCCAATGTTTACAAATTGTGTTTACAGTGTCGCTGAGAATGGTCTGTTTTGGCTTCAAAGAACGTTAAATCATCCCGTATCTATTCTTAATAAATCCATGGATAAAATCGTCTAGTTTATACAGTGCCATACATAAAGTTGGCACTATACTAGTAAACCTTTTTATTTCTGATTTCTTCTGAAATTCTATTTTTGATAAAAGTTTCTGCGTGTATAAAATACGTTTCTGGCGTTACCAAATTTAAATTATAGTAACAATATTCAAAATGAAAATTTCTGGAATAACCCAAATCAGAAGCTATAGAAAATAAGCATGATGTGAATAGTTTATGACAAAATTAGGTGTAAATTTCGCAAAAACCCATCAAATCTGGGGGTTTTTAATGTTCTACTTTAATTTTATTCAAACTATGCGTTCAACACAAAAAAATTTTGTTTCAAAAATATTCGTTTTAAATATATTTGGTTTAAACGAATCACATTCTTGTTACGATATGATTACGTGATAACGTTAAAAACGGTTTTTATGCGCGCAAGAACTTTCATCAAGAATACCCAAAATTTTCTTAAAAATAGGAAATTAATTTTTTTTTCCAAATACCGCAAATTTATGGATGCCGCTGTACATATGAAGCAATAAATAATAAATCACTGAATCATTCAATCATTTTTGCAATTATTTTTTGATCCAATATTTATTTAATTAAAAAAGCCTTGTTTAAGGGCCAACGCCACTGGTATATCAATTTCCAGCAACTAAGCCAGGAATATTTTAAAACGAGACAGAGCACGCGTCATGTCTTCACGCCTATGACGTTCGTAACTTTTTCTTGCTCGAGACTTACTTTACAAAATAGATTCTCATTTCGTCTTTTTATGTATCTACACTGCACAGTTAGTAGTTTTTTATACAAAATAACCGAGCAATAACTCCTTAAAAAAATAAATAGCGGGAAGCTGATTACTTCTCTTAAGTCATTTAGAAACGTCTTAGTTTGCTGACTGATTTCCAGTAGTTTTATTTAATTTGACTACAATTTTAGTATAAACAGAGTCAAGGTGTGAACATGAATAATATGTACATATTGTCGGACTTCCATTGTCTCTCTAAAATAATAAATATACTTTAATGCCATGATTATTACTGTTTGTTTAATAAATGATCGGTTTATCAAAACATTTAACTGACTTTTAGAGTAATCTTTTGCAATGTGTGCTATCACAATATGAGTATCCAATTGGTTTATTTTGTTAATTAAATTGTTTCAAATTAAAGCTTCGTCATGCTGCATATGATACAATACTTTTACCTGGAATTCCTCAATAGTTCAAAAAAAGATTTCTGTAAAACCCGGGGAATGTTTTAAAAATTAATCGATGAAATATTGTTTGAATTAATTATTATTTCAGGGCCAAGCACGTAATAAACATATTTACATAAAACGGTATGCTGAGGAACTCTATAACCAAAAATAGAAGCTACCAATTTCAAAGCACCAATTCGTCTATTAAAAATAAAATTATTTTTTGATTTAATTTAGAAAAACCAACACCACACCAACACCTAAAGGTGTTATTTCATAATAAACCGAACATGAGGGATTTATTTTACCAATTTACCATGACACATTTTTCTGCATAATCATGTTTTTTAGTCACTTATATTGGCAGAAACAGTAAGTTGATTTTACTGAATGATTATTATTTTACCTACTAGGCCGGTAAGTGCAACTTACCGTACTAGTACAGTAAGTGAAGTTGAGCCTATATCTGCATGTAAAAATTGACTAAAAAGAAGACATAATATAGAATTTATTTATTTAATTTAAAGGTCAAAGTACAAATTGATTGTTGGCCTTCGCATTGACTATTCAGCTCACAAACTTGAAGGATATTTTAAACTTGAACTTTTCATTACAAAATTTGCCAGTAAGCTTTTCTCACTAATTACACTGTTTTTCTCGTGTAGCCAGTTTTTAATTTATATACACTATCGTATCTTTCACATGATTCTAGTGGAATTAGTTGTGAACAACCGGCTCCCCATCGTTTCTAGCTTTCAATATCAACATTTTCCACTTCATTAGTACTTCCTTCTCCAAACATCTTAACATTTAGATTTATTCTGTTACGCTTAATCTAAATTTCTTGAATAATCTGAATCGACAAATTCAAACTGACGGTAACAAGAATTATCACGAATGGTTGCATGGCAACAGACATAATGGGTTTGTTTCTTCAGCAGTTTGAAACTAGTCAGAGCCAATCATCTTCGAGGAAAACAGTTTGCTGATGGAAACCGGATAATCTCATAGGCTCAGATTGATTTGAAACTGCTGCAGAAACAAACCCAATGACCAGTTTTTGTATCTTTTCGAAAAAATTAATATGATTGTGCAAAAAATAGGATACCATATTTAGTCAGTAAGTGCTCACCGATCTCGAAAATTTACAAAACTGGTTTAAGATTTAGTACTGGTTTAAATTAAGATCTTTTAGTTGCTCACTTATGTCCTGACAGGTTTTTGCCCTGTCATTGTTAATAGGTTGTCATTGATGAATTATTCTGATATTCCAGCGATTTGTTTGGTTTTTAAATAATTTTCATCTTGGTGCGAGTTGCTGTAATGAATTCAGTTCTATTATTGTGGAAAGGACGTTCTAAAATTACCCTTTTCTTTATAAATTTGCGAAAAAGCTCAAAAATAAATTCACAGTATTAAACTTAGTTGTCTTATTCTTACACTGGTCAGTTTAAAACTTTTGGTTTTCAAATTAGACCGGACTAGCGTTGAAGAATCTGGCTGTTACTGACTATATATCGTAATATACTAATTTGTATGTGTTATGTATAAGATGTTTTTGGGAAAAAAGTAATTATTTTTGCCATCCTGAGTAAAAATGTCATATTATGATTATGTTTACTTCGGTTCACACAAAAATAAATGCTCATGATGGATGGATTAAAATGTGAATTGCTCAGCTTTTTTTAATAATTTATTGTCATTTCATTGAGTATGACTGAAAACCCACAAAAAAAAATTGGCAACTATGAGGATCAGATTACCTGCGTAAGTAATGAAGGGCGATAGTTTAATAGACAGGAAGAGAAATGAAAGAGATGAAAAAAACAATGTTGCCAGATATCGTCTATTTTCACAATTTTAATAATTATTGCAAAAATAATCAGTTATAGCAAAATTAGATAACGAAGGATCCAGCAAACTAGTCATTTTTATTAACCTAATGTCTATTTATCCTTCTCTTGCTTGCCATGAGGGAGACTATCTTCCCGTCGCTGTTTGACCTATAGATTTATATACAAAGTATAATTTGATAATATAATATAATTTATAAAAAAGTAATGTAAAATCGTGCCACAAAGAAAAAAAATGTAATTTGCTTTCAGACATAAACATGTTTTTAAAGAATTCCAAAAAAATTGTTATCTTCGCGAAAATGCGTCGGACTCGATGTAAATCCAGTTCTATTTTTGGCAATTTAATTGCAAATTTGTTGCTTTTTTTAATGCATAGTCTAAAAATAAACAGAATAAAAAATAGAATGTACATGTTTTCGGCGATCCGCTATAATTATTTATCTTTAAAATGGTTGAATTTATTGGGCCCAATTAAAAATATATTGAAAAACAACACTTTTTACGATGTTTATCTTATAATAGTTTAATATTTAATTTTTTTTTGTATCTATAAACATTAACTACACAAAAAAAGGACAATCGTAAATTGAGCTTCAAAATTCTTTCAATAGTTTGCACTAGGATTACAGTAACGTGAAACCAAAATAGAGTATAACTTCACTTTAAAACTTCTTATAAATTTACTAAAACACAAAATTTATTTTACCAAAAATGTTAATAAATTAAAGAAATGTAATTAATGCAAAAATAAAGCTCTTGTAATAAAGTAGTGAAAAGTAATCACAACAAGATCTTGCAAATTGGAATAATTTTAAGAGTCGCATTCTTTATAAAAACACTATAATGTTTTTCAAGTAATTCTTTGTAGAAGTATTAGAAATGAGTTTCAAAGTTTCAAATACTACAAAATTCGTTCCTTATTATAACAAAGAAGTCCTACAAATAGGGTCCAATGTTTCTAGAATTAAGAAAATTGTTCCTTATTATAAGAGATATCCACAAATCCTCCGGTCTGGATGGCATACCAGAAATTGTTCTAAAAAAATGCGCTCCAGAACTTGCACCCATCTTAACTCGTCTTTTCCAGTCTCTTATGACAAGGGTATTTTCTCAGACAGCTGGAAGACTGCTCCTGTGCAGCCTGTCGCGAAGAAAGGTTTGTTAGCTCCTTCCATCCAATTATAGACATATCTCTTTACTGCCTGTTGTCATGCAGAAAACTTATGAAGAAAGTCATTAACGTGCATATTCTAAAATGTCTAGAAAAACACAAACTCATCCATGACAGATAGTAAGGATTTCGTCATGAAAGATTCACAGCCTTACCTTACCATACATATTGTAAATACACATATGATAATATGTATTCAATATTTGATTACATTGGTTTTATGTCTTTTGAGCAATTGTCTAGTTTCAAACATCTAATTATATTAAAATTCAAAAAGGAGCTTTTATTATTTACTTTATTACACTATCACAAAACCCCGAAATAACAAACAATATTTAAATCACATTACCCTAACAATACTGCCTAAATATTCCAACCATTACTAACCTACTTAATTGCTTCTTGTTTGGACAATACAATAAAAACTACCTATTTATACACAAATTTTGCCCAGATTGTTTAGAATTTTAACATAAAATTTAAACGTTTCCTTTTTGTTCACCAGACGCCTTGATCAAGATTTGCTTGGGGAATTCTTTTGGGTCCGTTAGGTAACAAAATGCAAACTGCAAAAATCCTACGACAATAGAATTTAAAAGAACAGTTAAAAAATTATTTTGTGTTAAAATTTTCAAGTGTGGTAATGCAAATTGTGAAATTGATGCGGATAACGTTCTATTAAATTATCAGATCTACTAAAAGATGATGATATTCCTGTTTCGGCATGAGTTTTATCGCCACAAGATGCCACGCCTAAATTTCAGGCTGATTTTTCAAAGAATAACTCATTAGAAACAAATTTCTTAAGGTACTTTGCGGGATATCTTATAAAAAACGTTTAAATATTCATAAATTCGCCATATGTGAAGAGTATTCGAAAGCTCACCAAAACTTGGACGAAACCTCGTTATTTTGTTATAACAGAGCGTATCAAAATGTTAATTTAGATACATTTGGTAAGTTAAAGATGCCCGATAACGATTTTGTAAATTATATATCTTTATTAGAAATAATATTTCAAAGGAATTGTGAACATATTGTTTTAAATATGATGTTATTATCCATTCGTTATGATAGCCGCTTTGTTCAACCTTGCAAAAGTTTTCCGCACCAGTATTTGATTAGGTTGTATGACAGAGTAGGGCTATTTTACGTTCTTAAATTTATAAATAGAAATTTTAGGACTGTAAAAAATACTAATATGGAGACACCAATAAAATTGGTGTATTATCTTAACACCTGTTCACCTAACTTCAAATAGTTTTTCTATTTAAAATATTTTATCATTGCTGACTCCTGCATACCTCAAAATAAGTACACTTTATTTCCTGCATTTTTTAGTCCATTCGTTTTTGTCAATTTAATGT
Organism: Philopedon plagiatum; assembly: GCA_963971165.1. Classification (NCBI taxonomy): domain Eukaryota; kingdom Metazoa; phylum Arthropoda; class Insecta; order Coleoptera; family Curculionidae; genus Philopedon; species Philopedon plagiatum. The sequence goes on from OZ020193.1 coordinate 99,487,187, forward strand.
CTAAAAATAACAGTTCTTATTTTTTCCACATTCCCCATAAAGCTGCAAGCAAACAACTTCTCAGTGAAAAGAGCAATTTGTGTGAAATACGTCAGAATACCGTGGAATATAATATGTCCCACGTATATATTATATACCCAGTATATTTTAGAGCATTGCGCACTACCTAAGGCAACCCACTAATCATATTCGTAACTAAGTTATATATATTTTTTACTAATTTAACATTGCAACATATTATTTCCAGGCAATATCATAAAAATGTATTTCAACACTGACTCAAGGTCCCTTGGCGTTAGAGGCTGTGGCCAACAAACGTGCCGCTAGAGAGTTATCCTTCTGGTTATTTATTCTTGTGTTAGAGGCTTAGAACAAATGCGCCGCTAGAGAGTTATCCTTCTGGTTGTTTATTTATTCTTGTGCCTTTACTTTCTAGCTACAAAAGCTAAGAACATTCCACTTTTCTCGCTCATTCATACTTATTGTCACCATATTATGAAGCAAATTGCCAGCAGATGTTTTCCCTTTCCCTCGCAATCTCCAATCCATTAAATCCCGTGTCAATAGATTACATTTCTCTTCGAACGCCCACGATACGTTAGTACTTAGGTTTGAACTCTACGTAGACTGGCCCAGATAAAAATAAACCTTGAAGCTGGCTACATAAACGTAGTGAATAATAAATACAAAAACTTTACAAAGGAATGGGTTTTTACATTTTTTTTTATTTGAGAAAATATTTTTTAAGCCAACGTTTTACAAGCGCAATCTTACGTGCAAAACGACCATTAGCATTTGATTGCAAAAAAATTTAAATCATCCAATAAATTTATACTGATCTTTAAGGTCACTTCTGCTAATTTCATTATTATATATTCTGTTACAATCCAGGTCCTGAATTAGCTAATTCTTGAATAAAATGCCTTGTGTAACCGAATGGTGACTATAAAGTCTATCTGCATATATCGGGTAAATTGTAAAAAATCTGTACCTTCACACTGATATACAGGGAGGTTCAGAAAGTTGCAATACGTAGACTAACAAGAGATTTCTAACAAAGCAAGAATGCTACACCAGTGGCGGCGTATATAAGCAACTAAGTGTTGCAAATAAAATTAGGATCCGATTTAAAAATAAAATACAAATATTTATTTACCTCCAGTGTGTAATGAGAAAATGCAAAATATGTAGGAAAAGCCTTCGGTTAAAGTAATAGAAAAATATTTTACTCACCCAATGCTTGGATATCACAATATACCCTGAGACCAAATGGTTGTAATCTAGTTTTGAGCCTGTGTAAACGCCTGTATCATTCAACAGTAGACTTTTTTGAGCTTGTACGCTTTGAAGTTAAGATTGCTCTGTATTTTAAAATTGAACGCTCTACATCCAGAGATGTAATGTTTGAGTCACCAGGGTCATCTTTTAAAGTTTGTAGAGGTATATTTACAGTATCAACTATGTGAAACGAGTCAGGAAGTGACAGATAATTGTTGAAGGCGGTCAATAGCATCTACTAATACACGATAATTTGCATGGATTTATTAAGAAAGGATTCGATGTCCGTATACTGTGAGCGTATCGAACGTGAAGCCTTATATTTATTTGTTGCTTGTTATGAAAACATTTCCCCTAGGGGTAGTGTTTACAAACTTTAAGGAAATACGCAATTGAATCAAGAATGGTAGTAGAGAGAGATAAAATAGCATTGGAGTGTTGGAGCTCAGAAGTGTTGCTGTCTGCTGGTTGCTTAGGAAAAACGTCTGCGAACGCTCGGTTACACGTACGTCTTTGTCTAATGAACTGCGACTTATAGATTTATAAATGACTCGGAGCGACTTTAAATAAACCTTTAGAAATAATATATCCTATAAATAATAAAACCTTTTTAAATTTATTATTATTTAGCAGAAAAATAAAATATTTTAAGGCTTTTATTACTTTTAGTAAATCTTGTGATGCTTCTAACGTATTTTTTGTACAAAAATACAAGGTAAAATAAGATGTGGCCAATGTTTACAAATTGTGTTTACAGTGTCGTTTAGAATGGTTTGTTGTGGCTTCAAAGAATGTCAAATCATCCCGTATCCATTCTTAATAAATCCATGATAATTTGCGTTTATAGTACGCAAATCTGCTTCGATTGGCGTTTTAATTTTAATGAATCAAGTTGAACGGAGGTGTGGTATTCTTTAAGCCATAGAACAAGATGGCCCACTTTTGGGGCAGTCACTCTTATTCTCTCCGTCATCATCAAGTGCCCTAATATAAATCGATTACAATTTGTTCCTTAACTTAATTGGAATGATATCGAAACATCAAGAACCACTAAAAAATTCAGTGCTGGAGGCACAATTAAGCCGCAGGCTAATGTAACAACGTCTTTTTAGAGAGGAAATCTTCGTCAATTTTAGCGGGCCATTACTGCCTTCTGCGTCAATGGAAATTCCTAATTTATATGGGGCGTTTAAAAAAAATCTGCTAATAACAGGTTTTAAATAACGATTTCTTGCTGTTAGTTTTAATCCAATAAGCTGTTTAATATTATTCTAATTATATATATATATATATATATATATATATATATATATATATATATATATATATATATATATATATATATATATATATATATATATATATATTAAATGTAAATGCAAAGGTTTACTTCTTCGCTAGTGCAGCAAGAAGGCCGTAAATGAAAAATAAAAATAATGAGGACTAATTTTTGATTCTGGTCTGGGTGACCTCCTGCTATCGATTTCTGGGCCCTTACCCATCAGCGGGCAGGCTTACACCCAGGGTGGCTGAAGAACAGACCACGTTTTGACCAGAATCAAAGAGAGTCCTTATATCCAAAATGTGCGGAAAGGATGGGTAAGATGTAGTGGCTCGCGCCAACTAGTTCACCCAGTGTTGCTCCAAAAGTGTTTGGCTGCTAACACAAAACTTACTCGAAAGTATATGTCGATGTCGATGCCGAATCGACGTCGACACTACATCTTACCCATCCTTTCCGAACATTTTGGATATAAGGACTCTCTTTGATTCTGGTCAAAACGTGGTCTGTTCTTCAGTCACCCTGGGTGTAAGCCTGCCCGCTGATGGGTAAGGGCCCAGAAATCGATAGCAGGAGGTCACCCAGACCAGAATCAAAAATAGTCCTCATTATTTTTATTTTTCATTTACGGCCTTCTTGCCTGCACTAGCGAAGAAGTAAATCTTTGTATTTACATTTAATATGTTACCTGTAGGCCAAGAAATCTTCCATTGTTCTACTATATATATATATATATATATATATATATATATATATATATATATATATATATATATATATATGAGAGAGGTAGTTGTTGCTGACTAGTCAGGAGATAAACTAGGTAATATTGGGGAATGCAGCAAAATTAAAGAGTACTCTTTAATTTTGCTATATATATATATATATATATATATATATATATATATATATATATATATATATATATATATATATATATATATAGTAGAAAAATATAAATCTATCGATAATGGTTATAATCTTCGTCAGGGCTACAATATGAAACAGTGTTAAGTTCACCTATATTTGAAAAATATATATCTAAACACAACATACAAGATAATATTTTTTTCCTTTTCCTTATAGAAATACTTACTGCCAATGCAGTACTTAATAATTAAGGCAGCTTCTACAAAAAACATTGTATTTGAAATAATTTGTTACATTCTTTCTCATTCTTTCTTTTAGAAGAGAACAGACTGAAGAACTTAAACTGTGGCAACATTGTTTTGGTCATATTTCTTCTTCTTCTTGAGATTCAAAACCGAACCAGTTTTTTTGAACTTTTTTCTTGTGTTGTAGATTGTCATTTCAGTTATTGGGATTCCTATAAATTTCTCGCTAAATTGTTCTATGATGTAGCACTGTGATACTTGGCCATCCCCATAACACAGGACTATAAAAATCCTTTGTTTAGTAGATATGATTTTGATTAGAAGTATTTTAAACTAAATAATTGCTTCATTTAATAAAGACATTGAGAAACATGTCCATAGGTGTCATTACTGTTTAATACGTAGAAACTAGTACTCTGTCTGGTTAAAGGAGTGAGACAGAATAGTTGGGACTTTAAAAAAATAATGTGATAAAACTTCTTACTTTAATTATTTAAATTTTTTAATTAAATCTTGTACTGCGGCATAGGGTTTAATTTAAAACATATTTCATGTTTGTTCTTTTGGAAGAAAATGATAAACAAGGTATGTTTACTTTTACGCAAAATAACATTTTCTTACTTTTTGTGCCTCCTGTATAAAAAATTAAATTTTTCTTAACGTGAATTTTATTGATTTTACAAGCAAAAACTTTTATTACGAGTAAATATTTTTTTCAAAGCGAAGATTACGATAATTTTATGCCAAGAAGCAATGGTAATTCACTCACTACGATAATGCAGTTAACTTAATTCAATGTCCTGCTTAGTTCTACAATAACTAATATGCAAAATATTTACCTAAATCCATAATATCGTAATTCTGAAACTGTTTTGTCTAAAAAAGTTGATGGTAAGTTTCCACAACAGAATCCACATTAAATATTATTGTTAATTAATTAAGAAAAAACGGTCGCTGGTTTGACGTCATTGGAATCAATCAAGTTCGATTTTTTTCATCAAGTTTGAATTATAATTTGTTTATTAGTAAACAGGTACATCATCAATTATATTCTGCATCCTGTACAAATTCACCCGTAAAAGTTTGGACTTTGGTTACAGGTAAGGAAACCGGATACTTTTGGTAAAAGAGTAAGAAGTAAAAGAAATAATTTACATTGGAAATTTTTCACATCTCCAGGTGTACCGAAGTTACCGAGACTTTTATAAACCGCTACGAAAATTTTATTATTTCTGCTTGTAAACTTCCAAATATAAAAACTTAAAAGATCTTTTACTTCATTGCTAGTGTGGAGTGGTCAGTAAAAAATACCTATAACTATACTTAAAATACATTTTTTCAGAGAAGATCTTTTTCGAAATTAAGTTTTTTCGGTGTTAATTTGTTCAAACAACGGCTTTTTTGAAAAGTAATTTACGAGAAGGTAACGTACCAAACCTATGGAAACCTGATCAAACCCGAAAAAGGTTTGTTTGGGTTTGTTCAGGACCTTTTTCGTCTTTTTTTTATTAGAGTTTTCCAAGCTACTAGAGCTAATAATTTAATTGTCTAAATACTGATTTCGAAAAAATATATATTTCCGGAAAATGTGCCTATCTTGTTTTAACTACTTTTTTGAAGGCATTTTTCACAAAATGTACAATAATACATGTTTTCGAGAAAAAGCAACCTTGAAAACGCTGTTAGGACATTTTTTTAAAAATGCACTTTCGAAAATATTTTTGAAAAATTTCGTTAATCCATTTTCGAAAGACCTGTTTATCGAAAAAAATTGCTTTCAAAGGAGATGTTTTTTGAAAGAAAACTATTTGGATATTTGTTTTCTTTACAAACAATCTAAGAGCATGTAAATCAAAAATACCAAAAAAGGCTGGCATTTTTTCTATTACATATCAGTATTGATCTATTATTAATATTTTTGCGGTATAATTCATTTCAAAGACCTTACATAGACGGCAAATGTTTGTTTTTGTTTATAATATTTTGTAGAATATGTAGTAATATTTAATGTTTATGATACAATATTTATTTTTATAAAATTCGCTATTGAACTTCTTTTTGTACAAGGCTTTAAAAGGGCACCCGGCCCCTTTAAATCCGCTTCTGCTCTATCTGCTATTTGTGGCCTATTTTCAAATTAAAAAACTATATTACAATAATGCAATTACTATAGGTTAATATCTGCATCCGTAAATACACAGGCTAAAGCATATGTTTAAGGATTAATAAATTATACCAATATGCCATTATTTTGCGCGATAATAAATTTTTTACAATGAATTTTCATGCCTTGGTGACGAAATTTAAAGTGAGAGTGACATCGTCTCTTTTAGGATACCCCTAAAATTATGTGTCTGTATCTTTACTAATAGCACAGATATTTGCCTATTGTAAGACTTTTCGAACAACCTGTGTAAAGATATCGATAAATGTTGCTATAAGGATTATTTAAATTTCGTTAGTATATAAATAGTTACCAATGTTGCCCATATTGTACTGCAGGTTAACGACAGATAAAACAATAAACACATTTTTTTATAATCCTCGTGTCAGAAAACGACACTGACGTACGGAAGGTTTACCTCTAACCTGTTAAAGAACCTATTAACAAAAAGAAAAAACAGTTTTTTAAGGTTTGCTGTTATATTTGGCTAAATTACTATTTATCTAAAAATAACTGTAGATTATATTACTGTCAATTGAATTGTGGAAACCGTTAGTGTTAATTATAATTATATTTTTATTTAAATGAACTCTTAGTGCTCCTATTTTTGCAAATTCTAGTTTATGTATGTTAGGTATACATAGACCTAAAAGAAAGCTTAGTTCATTCTGTAACAAAACACGCTCCACCAGCGCAGCGCCAACCCGTTTAAAAAGACCGAATTATTTAACTGACCTATATATAAACTACCATGCTAACTAGACTTTCTCCGGATCTTGTATTTCTACAAAACGGTGGAAAATGTGAGTAGTTTTAATAAAACCGGAATTTGTAAAATTAAACAGAAACTAATCAAATAAGAAAATAAAATGTATACATGTACGTCATCTAATAAGGTATTTTACTTAGATTTGATCGCATACATGGATTTATTAAGAATGGATACGTGATGATTTAACATTCTTTGAAGCCAAAACAATCCATTCTAAACGACACTGTAAACACAATTTGTAAACATTGGCCACATCTTATTTTACCTTGTATTTTTGTACAAAAAATACGTTAGAAGCATCACAAGATTTACTAAAAGGAATAAAAGCCCTAAAATATTTTATTTTTCTGCTAAATAATAATAAATTTAAGTTAAAAAGGTTTTATTATTTATAGGTTATGCTATTTCTAAAGGTGTTTATTTAAAGTCGCTCCGAGTTATTTATAAATCTATAAGTCGCACTTTTTCTTTTCTAGTTTATTAGACAAAGACGTACGTGTAACCGAGTGTTCAGAACGAGGTTTAGCCGTTTTCCTAAGCAACCAGCACAGACAGCGACACTTCTGAGCTCCAACACTCCAATGCTATTTTATCTCATTCTACTACCATTCTTGATTCAATTGCGTATTTCCTTCAAGTTTGTAAACTGTTCCCCCAAGAGAATGACAAGCAACAAATATAAGGTTTCACGTTCGATACGCTCACAATATACGGACATCGAATCCTTTCTTAATAAATCCATGATCGCATATATCTGAATGCTTGTAATGTGACAGCACACATATAACAATAAGTTCTGATCTGATGTAAATCTGATTGAAAATGTTTGGGGCTACATTATCAAAAAAATTAATAAAACAAATGATTTCCATCCAGAAAATGGTGATGACTTGTGGAACAAAATAGAAGAAATATGGAATAGCTATAATCCGCACCATGCTCAAACGCTGGTGGCATCCATGCCCAAACGTTTGAAATTAATTATTGAAAATCATGGCGCTACAATAAAATATTAATTTACTCATATTTTTATGTTTCTTCTTCTGTTTGTAAAAAATTTTAGAACAAAATCAATTGAAACAAAATACTAAATAATTATTTTTTAGCGGACGAAAGTTAGAACTGGATGGATCTATTTGCTTTTTGCAATGAAACTGTTAACAAAACAGGCTAGTCGAAATGAACCATTTGTCTAAACATGACATTTTTTACCAGTTTATTTACCTGAGTGGCCATAAAGGTAAAAAAGCCAGATTTAACAAATTTCGTAAATATGACAGAAAATGTTGTCACAGATCAGGACCTAGATGAAGAATATAGTAGCGTTAATTAATTAATCCTGTCTGTAACATAAAAGATGCTATTTCGAACTGGCTATATTAATCACAATTATGAAGGCAAGGCACTCTTGAAGATTCTTATAGTCTCGAAGGCAAAGGATCAAGTTAATAAAGAGTGTTAGTAAATACTCTTACCAAACCAAACTTGACCAAATAATGAAGTGTAGACTCGTCAGCAAACTCTGGCAGAATTCGTCAGGAACTGGAACGCGCGATAAATGATTCGCGACCCGAGAGTTACCCCGAGATACCTATCAGTTACGCCTTTAATGAACCTTAGCTCTTAGATAATGCTTGCTATGAATTATAGCCTCTTTTTGTTTAGCAAATAAACACTTGTGCCTCTAAACACTTAAACTCTATTAACAAAAATGAAATTAAAATTGACTTTACAAAGGTAAACTTAAAACTAATGAACAATAAAATATTTAACTTGGATTAAATTAAAACAGGAGCCGAGATATAGACAGGCGTTTACTTAAATCAATATGACACAATAAATTTTATTAATGATACTTAGATAAAATTATGAATCAAAAGAAGAATTAAACTTTAAAAGAAAATGTAGGCTTCTTTGATAATCCCTACGAATTATAAAAATTGAAAATCCCCCACTCGGGTTGGTCAGACCCAAAACAAATTAATAAATTGTGAAATTGTCTTACCCAAAAATATTCACTACACTTTAAAAAAGATTATATGAAAGTTAGAAGAAAATAACCAAGAGCACAATTTTCATAAGAGAAACAGATCAAACAGTTAGAACACTAAAAGAAAAATAGTTAGAACCAACGTAGATTATTATTAACTGCTTTTGAATATCCACTTTATCTTAGAGGTATCCTAATGGTACCGCCTATTTCTTAATTCATCCCCGTGAGAACTACCCTTTTTACCCTGTGACCAATGCTAGCTCTCCTTATACCTCTGAGTTTCATTTAGGGGTATGTCCAAAAAGACTAAATGTTAAGTTTCAGCTATTTGGCACAAGATGTCATGATGAGTTTCCAATTTTAATGAAATTAATGAAATTACCTAATTATAATATTTTTGCACTCTTTCTCCGGTAATAATGTATAGAGGTATGAAAGATCTATATTATTAGCTTAACTAAACTTTCAAAGTGATGGAAGAAACCTAATCACAGTTATTTAAAACTACTTTTCTGCTTTATTTATATATGCATTTTTACGTGTGAAATAGGAAAAAATCACTTTGATCACATATTGTTATGATCATATATATTGCAATTTTCAAGAAATAATCGACATTTTCCTGATTTTTATACCATTAGAGAAAAGGGTCGATAATTACATCTGTAAATGTGGCGGCGTAAAACGCGACGGTAGGTTTTGCCACATTTGTTGTCTTTTCGGCATTTTAGGGTCTAGCAATATAATCCCAAAGTTTTTATTTGTGTCCCCTAGTCGTAAAGTAGTTACTGATAAAAAAAAATTTAAATTCTTAAATGTTCTTAATCCCGCTTTTATGTGAGTTTTGAAAACAAATATTTATATCTGATATTTGGCCATTTTATTACCTTTTTCTCTTTTTTTTTTTGAATCTCCTTTATCCCCAGATGCTGGACCACATGTTCGTTTTCTGAGAGAAGCTGAATATCGAAAATTATGGCTTTTAGATTATTCTTTGTTCAGAATTTTATACTATTCCAGTAATAATTACTATCGAATAAATTGTAATAGTCCATTTTATTAAAATGTTAACCTAAGTATACGGGATTTTTCGTCCACTGTACTGTACCACCCCAGATATCCACTTAAAGGGATGAAATTCCTACGGATCCTTCCAGCTTTGGAAGTGTGAGTCGGATTTTCCCAGATACGGTACATAGTATTATACATTAGCATTCGTGGACTGTCACAAATAGTAAAGTTTTTACAAGTAACCTGCCGCTGCAACTGTAGATTTCCTAACATACAAATAATAAGTTCTTTTTACAATTATTTTGGCACCAGAGTGGTTATTTATTTGTTGTGTTCAATTAATTATTTTATTATTAAAGGTAGCTTTATTTTCATTTAGAATAAAAGTTTATTTATCAGCGGAAGACTTCTTCACTTATTGACAACAACCCAAGCAAAAAAAAACAGGTTTCCAATACATTTCTAAAAGAATGTATTGTTTATTAAAGCTTATTGTCAATTCGGAAAAACAATTCGTTAAAAATAGGCTTGAAACCATGACTAAATCGATATTGTTTACCGGCGTTATTTCGTTGTCGTTTTGTGGCTGAACCAATTTTTAATGTTCTGTACTCAACTTGAAAAAAGGGAATCAACTCGGTGACTGATTGTCTGTCCGTATGGCCGTCCATATGTCAGTCTTTTAACCTCTACCATTTGATCTAGTAAGCTAAAGTTTGACGCAGCTATACTCAGAGGCGGCCGGTACGTAGGGGCTCTGGAGCGCGAACCTCTCCCGACAATACTCAAAAATAATAATAACCTGTAATAAACAATATTTATTTATTTTAAACATATCCATAACTGATTTTTCCATAAAATATTCTAAATATTTGTACGGATTTGACCTTTATTTCAAAAACAATTCAGAGGTTTTGCGCTTATCCCGCCGACCGACCGTCGCTAGCATCGAAGCTACACTTGTTTGAGCCACAGAATTAACCTTCGTTGACGTTCGTGTTCGGTTTTATTCGGGTTAATTCGATACTTCATAAATGGGATTTTAGCACGCGAAAAGGCGCTCGGCCGGTAAGCCCAGCCCAGCAGTCCATTGATTTATTCCGCGGTCAGCGTTGCCACAGGTATCTTGTTTAAGCGAGATTTGGATCGTTTGAACGGTGACTATCGGTTATAGTTTCCAGCGCTTCACTTTTGTTGAGTATTTCTAATCGGCGTTGGAGTAAAAAACCAGTAAGCTCTTATTAGTCAGAGGTCGAAGCGTATGTGTATACTGTTTTTATTTTATAGTTATATAAGCAGTAACTTTAAGCTATCCATGAGCAATGGCTTGGATCCCACTGGACTGCTGATATTAAAAGTTCCATTCATAAATAGATAGGTTGCGCACAACTTTTTAACTCCACTGTGGGCGTCTCTTTTCCGAATTCATCAACGACAAACCGATTCCAGTCGGTCAGCGTGCTCTCCTGGTTTACATAACTTAGTTAATAAAGGATGGTATTCTTAACCACTGTATCTATGCAACACAAAATACCTGGATCAGGGGCGGAGCAACAGCCGAAGTCCACTCTTAGTCTGCTTCGTACAGGTAGCCAGTGTTGCCAGAACTCACGACTTTTCGTGATATCTCACGATTTCGGTTAATTTCCCTCGATCTCACGAATCAAGTACAAAATCTCACGATTTTTACCTTTATAGAAATATCAATCAGCGAATCTCACGATTTTGATTTCCATTGAAACAAAATTGCAATTTGATTGCAATTGAGGTTTGAAACTCAGTTTCAGATTTAACATTGCACTTTCCCAATATACCTAGTTAATCCAAATGAAATCCAAGATTTTAATATCGAATTAAGAATGTTAAGATCACACCATTTAAATGGTTTTGATAACGATGTCTTGTTGTTTTGGAAAAAAATTGCATTAGTAAAAATAGGAGATGACTCTCAAAAATTTCCGGTTCTTTAGATTTGTTTTTCAGATTCTTTGTTTACCACACTCGAGCAGCTGTAGAGAGAATATTTTCTCAAATAAATTTAATAAAAACTTAAAGTGAAAATAATAGAAGGCATATTATATACCAGAAATTTGTTAGGAGACAAAAATTGTTACGATTTTTGGATCACCAATACTACGATTAAAACGCTGGGTTGTGGTCACGTATTGTATTCAGATAAAAATAAGATAGAAACTCTAGTGATACAGATGAATAACTTTTTTTTTTGTTTGTTTTGTGGTAGTTTTACACTTGTGTTCTAAAATTCTTTAAACTGATGAATATGTTATACCCAAATCATATTGAAGACTGAGGAGATGCAGGAAAATATGCCAAATCATTCACCTGGTTGTCTTCTCAGAAGTTACGGCGCTTTTAAAGTTTAACCAAGCTCAGTAAAATTGTTCTGGATTCGTATAAATTTTCGAAGGTTTATTGGCGGTAGGTTTGGGAACATTTCATTAAACTTTATACATGTTCTGACGGTAATTTTATCACATTGTCCAAATAAAATAAATAAATTCATAAGAACTGCAAAAATATTTCTCGCGATGTAGGAAACACCTTTTGTTTTTATACGTTTTTCAATGCTCCGCGCATACGCGATGTGATATGGCGTTGGTGCCGTTGGCGGCGGGTAGCGCGGCAGATGAGTGGAGATCAGGCGGCGGAGGTTTGCTCAGGTTATGTGAGGCTGATGGCATGGAACACTAAGTGTGCAAGTAAACTCGCACTTTCACCGATTTTTTTGTACTCGTAATAAGCAGCAGTGCATAGTTACTTTAAATAAAGCTGAACTTTTGATTTTACCACTAATTTTAAGGAGACGTGTAACGAATTATCATACGATAAAGAATGACAAAAAAATGTTATAAGCTTCAAAATCAAATGAAAAATATAGATCTAAGTTTTAGGAATAAATATTTATTTAAAACAAAATATATGCATATTATTTTCCACAAACCAAACCCAAAAATACAGTTTTTGATAAAATAGTGAAAGCGAATTTTGTCGCCTTTTCCAATGTCGTTTTTCCCAATTATTCTAAAAAGGTGGCAATCTTATTGGATTCCCAATAGTCTAATGTTTATTAATATTATGTCCGCGGAAGAATTCTTCAATAACTGACCCAAACAAAGAACAAGTTTTTGATTGCAAGATATTTTAAATAATAAAAATATTCCAGCAGATGCTTCTAATTTGCAAGTCGTAGATTATTTGGTGTTGAAGCACAATCGCATGACCTCAAGGCATAGACATTTCGCTACACTTGACTAAAAATAAACCTAACCGTTTTAGTAACAGTATTAAGCTCATACAAAGCATCGTAAAAGCTATTTTTTCCCTGTTCCATGCAGGCAAAGTTTACAGAATATATCGTCCCTTTAATGCAGAACTAGTCTAAACTCACCAATGACCGCTACCAATACAAAAAAAAATTGTTGCCTACCCAAAATGTCGAATAAGCCCCTTTTTTCCGACCATTTAATTGAATTATATAGCCAACAAAATATGTGGACACTTGGTGACATGGAAGCACCCCAAATTTCCGGACCTTTTGGAAACACTTCCAGACAACTTTAAGGCTAGTTTCTGAAGCGGTCGCCTGTACTTCTACATCAAGTAGCGGCGTACAGGATGCTGTCGACGAAATACATCGATTATTTAATATTATATTGTACTAATGTAAACATCAATTTAAATATAAACAAGTAAATACAATTTTATCACATATGATGTTTTTTAATTATGCGTTGCTAGGGTACACTTTAGTCTCTAGGGATTAAATGAACCACTTTAGTCCCTGTTTGGAGGGACTGAAGGACATGCTTTAGTCCCGAAAGTGCAAAAAATAGGTTTCAGGTTTATTTAGATTACATGCATAATTTCTATTAGATGTTGTATCTGAAAGAATTTGAAATTGCCATTTTCGCTTCTCCCACTGATAAGTTTCCCCAGAGAACTGGAATCTCAAGTGTTTTCAATTTTTTTTTTAAATTTCGAAGGTTCATTCGCCTTTTCGGTAGAATTCTATTAAACCGAATAAGTTGGTAATCAAATCATCTACTGAGATGAGTAATCATTTTCTGATGGTTTAAATTGATTGATTTCACATTAAAAGTCGCAAACTTTGGACTCCCAAATTATTTACACCATGACTTTGCTATTTCATATTTATGTTAATATGTTTTTATGTTACTTAAGAATTATCTTAGGTAATAATCCCTCCATGGCGAGTTGTCGATTATTTTTTTAAAGGCACGAGAGCTCGTATGCTGAATTAGATTAGTTCCAAAAATTATTGCAATAAAATATTTTTTCAATAAACGTGTTAAAAATGCATTTTTAAACACCCCGCAGAGGCCTTAAAAATGTTACTTTATGGCACTAGTGTTAAAAGTACTTAATAGCACTAGTGTTAAAAGTACTTTATGTCACTAGTGTTAAAAGGGAAATGTAATATTTGTATACAGTTAGAATTTTCAAAAAATCGATTTTTTTTTTAATTTCCTTTTCGTAATGTACATGTATTCCGGTACACACACAGAAAATTTCAAGGCAATCCGGCGATTATTTTCGAAGTTACACGCATATTTGTAAAGACGTCCCAGAGCGATTGTACGCTATGTAAAGTGCTTTTGAAACTTTAAACGCGTTTTTCTCAAAACTGTGTTTTTAAAGTCGGTGACGAAGATTTCTCGGAAACGGCTGAACCGATCAGTCTCAAATTTTAATACAAGCTTCTTAAGTATATTTTTTACTAATTAATCGAAGGTTTTTTCTCACCGACAAATATTTTGTTTTATATAAACAATTTAAGGCCAAAATTTTGGTCAAAAATCGATTTTTTTTGAGAAGCCGCCATTTTGTCAAAAACTTTAATTTTGCTTATTCCTTCGATTAATTAGAAGATTATACATTACTTTAACGAAATCCGTTTGGTTTTTTCATTTTCGATAATCCAGTCCAGAGATATCGTTGTCACCGCAAGATGCCTTTTTTGAGACGAACTCCTGGAGATCAGCTATAGTGCTTTCAAAATTATTATTTTTACAAATACAAAAATCTTAAAATACAGTTAAAAGTTACCATAACTTGTGTACAAATTTTCACATTAATAAATTTAGAAGTCTTCTCAGGAAAAATTCTTGAAAAATCGCTTTTTTTCGGCCTCCTAACTGTTATATAACCCCTTAAAAGGAAACATCAAATTATATTTGTATTTTATTTACTAACGTTAACATTAATGGTACAATTCAAACAACTTGAAAAGAAAATTCCTTCCACAGGTCTACCACCCTCTGTGGTTGAGGAGGATTGAATAGAAACAACCGCATACCCAGTTGACGTTGAGGCAACATCTTCTGTTCTTTGCACAGTAAGCAGTTTTTGGGCAATATAATTCTTAGTTTCCAAGGAATCTTCGATATACCCCTCAGCAACGGCAGTGTTATTGTTTTTATTGACGTTCGTAGAAAAACTTTTGTATCATATTTGTGATAAGTACTTTTAAGGCACTCATTTGAATTGCAGAATTCGCCTCGCTCATTCTGCAAACTTTGAAATTCGTGCCGTAATTGTACTTTTAACACTTATATCACAAATAACTATTATCATGCAAGAATTTGACGTTTTCTTGATTTTTAGTGTCAAAGATATATATTCTAAAAGTCAAGTTAGCACAACTCGCTTTAGCAAAATAAATGTACTGGGTTGCTATGACATTGTTTTTATTATTAACACGTCAGTTTTTTATTGTGTCAAGATTTTGTAAAAATCAATATTGCGAAATTTCGGTTTTCAAATTCTACTTAATGGTTATTATTAGCACCAACATTAGTACCCGTATATTTTCGAAGAAAATAATCTGTATATTGTTTATATATTAGCAAGTGCGGATACGAACGAATTACTGTCCCCAGAAACAAGACCTATTTATTAGTTGTTTCACAGCTGCTAGGAGATGTTTTCAGAAATAGCATTATGTTTTTTTAGTGTTGAATGGTTGAGCGGTTAGACATTTAAGTGGTTTTCTGAAACAGAATCTGTTTTTTTATAGCTGTTTTAGCTGATCAATAGCTGGTATGAAGCTATTTTTGGAGTGGATATACATTTAAATGTTTGCTTATTTATAGGATTTATTATACCCTTAAATTTCTTAAAAAAAGATCCACGATAGACAGCTTATACCGATAATTTGCACTAGTGCAAATTATCGCTGTAATTCGTTTTCTATTGGTTTAAGATTGCCAGATGCATTCTTTTTATTGGTTAATAGTTTTGAAGGGAATAGTCACAATACAATTTTCAATATCGTCTCTTAACCTTCTTCTTAGAACCCCAATGTTCGATTATTTTTTTTAATGGCAACAACATCGTTTTTATTTGTGTTTTACTAATGCCCCTTTTGCTAACAAGGATAGAAAAAAATCAGATTCCGTTGGGAATTTTATCAGGAAAGAAAAGAATTTTGCGATGACTAATCTTTCGAAGTATATAACCAGCAATACTTCCACAAGCAAAGAAGATACGATAAAAATTTGAACATATTCTTTTTTGTTTGTATTTTTTTAATGCACTTTCGCCAACACGGACAGAAAGAAATCTGATTCCTCCGTGATTATCAGGAAAGAAAAGATGAATATTGTGATTGTTAAAATGTGTTCTGGTGTAAACTGTCCATGGAACGGACCAATAGGGTGAATTCTTGATCAATTGTTCTCTCTGTCATCATTCTCAAAGTAAATTGGATAGAACATAGAATTTGATGGCTTAAAAATTAAAAAAAGCTGCATTACCTTTATTGTGTTTTTCCAATTAAATCCGAGTACAGAATATATGTTAGGCTCCTTGGTTTAGAGGTGATCAAAATGTTGACAGTAAGAATGTAAATCTGAAAATTCAATATGTACCTTGTTAATATTTCTAGGCCATTCTTTTATGCTCTAAGGTAGTTTAACAATGAGATAAATAAGATAAAACGTGATAATTATTTCCTCCAATAGATACGTACCATAGAAAATATTTTAAGAAATAAATAACATGGAGTACGGAGTGTAAATATGTTTTGCATCTCAAACTGTTTGTGCTATTAGAGCCAATTATTGTGAAATGAAAAATTACAGTGCATTTACGCCGAACTATTTTTAGCTATAAAACAATGTTTATTGACGTTGTGATATAATAAACAAAATCTTTTTTAAACACGCTCAAAAAGTGATAAACAATATTCAAGGTATGTTAAGTTTATGCAAAAATATAACAAATAATGCTCGTTAATACTTGGAGGGGGGGGGGGTATCTATTAAGTGCATGTGTTACTGACTTGACCCAAATAAATTATGAAATATAGTCTTTCTGTTGACCTAGTCAGTGCAGATCGTTCTTTAACTTGTAGATGCCACAAAATCGTATAGTTCGTTCACTCAAAATTGAAATCATCTGTTGTGCCGCTTTCCGGTGAAAACGCCCATAAAACTACAGACAAAGACCCATGGAGCAAGACAAGCAAATGCACACCTGCCACCAGACGCCAGCAGTGAATGGATCAATGCACTAGTGGGCAAACATCTCTTATTTTAAACAAAACTATTTTAACGTTGTTAGGGTGATTAAATTTTAAATGCATTATTAGCTAACGATGTTACACCACGGATTCTTGACTTGCCAGAACTTCTATATTAGTCAATGCTTTCTTAAACATTTATCCAAATACCTATCTATAATTTTTTTTAAATGTTCGATAAATATACATATCTTGATATAGAGGGTTGTGATTAAATAACGGGTCAATTCAAGAAAAGTTCAGGTAAACTTTTTTCGGAAAAATCCTCGGACACGGGAAATATGGCAACAGCGCAAATGGACTTAATTTTATTGGTGTAAAATACGAGGGGTTCTTTTTTTTTTAGAACAATTTTCTTATTGATGGTTTTAAAGAAAAATGGACTTGTTTTTTTGTGAATTAACGTGACGTTTACTCGTGTTTTTAATCTAAATATTACTCTAATTCGATTAGATTAAAACATACTCATTACGTATTATGGTAAATGAAGTAAGCAGTTTTATACAAATGGTTGTTTATAATAACCATTATACTGTAAATTTAATTTTCCTGGTATAAAAGGGTAATTTCCACTTTTTTGCTGAATATCATTAGAATCTAAGCTTCTCTGAGCAACAAATAAACAATTTAGAATAAATTAACGTCACAACAATATTCTCCAATGCTTTGTTATTTTTTTTTTGACTTTGTTAAAAAACACAGACTTAACCTAACAAAATATGTGATGACGTGGTATCATTACCAGTCATCAGTAACGCCTTCATTAGGGTCAATTATATTTTTTCTGTCTTGCTTTTTAAGAGTAGTCATTTGCTGCTTTGACGTCACTGGTTTCACTAAATTTGCGTATTTGTTATTCCTCTCTGGCTTTCCAATTAATATAATCAGAACAGGTAATTATTTAATTACGACAAAGTTTTAACCATATCATGCTGTACATGACTGAGCATGTTTTATATGTTTGTATTTTGGTTGTTTTTATGTTTTATCAAATAATGTATTCTTTATTGCTATTACTTCGAACCGTGTTAGATTTTTTAGTGAATTATGAATTTTGAATTTGCAATTTTTTTCGACATAATAGAAATGTTAATAATATTGCATAATTAGTTAATCGAAACATGCACACAAAAAATTACGTCGCCGTCGCGTCGCGCGTCTGTTGGCCACATAATAATAAAAATATTACATTCAAATTTCTTTATTAACTTACTTAATAAGATTTTCACAAATCATTTATTATCTTTATATATATATATATATATATATATATATATATATATATATATATATATATAGGTATATATATATATATATATATATATATATATATATATATATATATATATATATATATATATATATATATATATATACGCGCCGGTCAGAGGAAAAGTGGTCTAATTGCATGGCGGTTTGCTTATGCTTTATACCACTTTTCCTCTGAACGGCTCATATATATACAGAGTGTTTCAAAAAACATGTGCCATCGCTTAAAGGGAGATTCCTTGAAAGAAATTAAGGCAAACAGTTCTTATGAACATGGGTCCGCAGATGCTTTGTTTCAAAGATACAGGACGTTCCATTTTTAAATGGTCTTTACATGTTAAAACCGATACCGATGGTTGGGAAAACTAAACCAGTAAGACGGTTAATAAAATTGCATTTATCTCCTAAACGAAATGAAAATTGAAAAAGTATGAAGAGACAAGTTTTGTTAAGAATTTAACATACTATTTGACCGATATACGAAAATGTGAATAAATCAGTGGCGTACATGTTTTTACGGGAAAAATATTGTATCGTCTTCTCATATGTACGCCCCTGGAGGACCTGTCAAAGTCTTTTCATGGTCAGAATTATGCCTAATTTAAGTACTTTACACAACGTAAATTTCATCAAAATTGATGAAGTCATTTTGAAAATATTTTGGAAAAACTGAAAAAATTTAACACCCTGTATCTTTGAAACGAAGCATCTGCGGACCCATGTTTATATGAACTTTTTGCCTTAGTTTCTTACAAGGAATCTCCCTTTAAGCGATGGCACATGTTTTTTGAAACACCCTGAATATATAACAAAAATAATGGTTTCGTGGGCTTGGAGCTAGTGTTGGCTCTTTCTAGGGGAGACAGAATGAGTGCATAATGATTATTTAACCATTATTTAAACATTGTTCGGAAGTCCATTCGAGGAGTAAAAGAATTGCATTGCATAGCTTAACATTAGTTTGTTTTTAATTGTTTTTATTAGTTAAACTATTTCTGTTTTGTTTCAAGTGGATAAAATGAGGAAAAACTACCTAGATTTAAAAGATTTAGTACAGGGTTCAACTAAGATCTTCTAGTTGATCAGTTAGGGTTTGACAAGTTTTTGTCCTGTCATTGTTAATAAGTCATGATTAAAAACGTATGAATTATTATGATATTTCAGCGATTTGCTTGGTTTTCAAATGATTTTCATCTTGGAACGGGTTGCTAGAATGAACTTAGTTCCATTATTATCAAAACAACGTACTAACTACTAAATTGCTCTTTTCTTTATAAATTTGCGTAAAAACTCAGAAAAACACATTTGTCTGTTTTAGTTGCTCTTACATTTGTCAGTTTCAAACTTTTGGTTGTTACTTACTTTACTTTTTCGTGTCCGGAATAGCCTATTTATAATTTCTCGGCCCAGTATTGGGCCACGTCCAATGCTCTGGGTTTGCTTAGCCAAAGATCGTCCAAGGTGCAGTTTGCGGGACAATTAGTGCAGGTTAGAAGATGTTCCATATTTTGTACTTCTCCACAGTCGCACTTGTCGTCAGTAGGTTGTGTCAGGCCCCATTTGATTAGGTTGGTTTTCACGGGGGCAACTCCGGTTCTGATGCGGTTTAGCATTTTCCACGTCTTGAAATTACATAAGACACCGTTAGGAGGATTTTCAGTTAGAGGATAGCTTGGAGGGGGTTCGTCCAGGGTGCCTCTAAGGAAACGGTGTCTGGATTTTAATCTTTGAGATCCGCAATAGCTTCCAAAAAGAGGGTGGCGATCATCGAAGGTTTTCTTGAATTTCTCACGGAATTTGGTTGTTAAACTAGACCGGACATCGGACTAGCGTTGGAGAATCTGGCGGTTAAAGTTTAAGATTAGACTAAATTAAAAAAAATCAGTTTCCCACCTGTCGTCATCTTACGAAAAACAACTGTGCGTAATGGGCAATGTGGCGAATCATTTTAAGGACACGGCAACACTGTCATGCGCCGTTTTAGTGCTAACAGAGAAAGTTTATATTTTGCATAACTTTTGTAGCATTTTTTAATCTTCTAATTTAATTTTATTTTGAATGTTTTTTTGGATTGCTTGAGTGTATTTAAATACAGGGTGTCCGAAAAGGCTTAGTATGGACAAACATCTTTACTATTAGTAATAGAGGCACCAAATTTAAATTTACAGCTAGATTTGGTGGAAACCAAATCTAAAAAATACAAATTCAACAATAAGCTTGCAGTCATATTTAATTTTAATAGTTTTTTAACAATACGTATCGGCTGAGTATACAGTCATATAAAATAGACTAACCAAGAGAGATTTACAAATAAAAAACACACTTATTACTGCAAAGCTTTTTAGATTTGTTTTACTTACCACAAAACACTGAAATAAGTTGCTCCAGTCTCCAGTCTTGCAAAAGATCTATTATTTTTGGCGCACGACTATTCAACGAACAAAGAAAAATTCTAACCTCTCCAAGGGTGTCCGCGAGCAATAGAACTAATATTTCAGCCAACAATAGGACCCATTGAATTAATATTTTTAATTATTTCTCCAATACCTTATATGTTTTAAAGGAGTGTTTATTTTAATTGAAATGATATAAGAATTGACTTAATTTTTACATTTTTTATTTAAACCGTAGTTCTTGCTCGTTTAATAAAATATATTGTAATTTGAATCACACCGCCTGCAAATAGCTATTTTTCGCCCAATTATATTGAAGCGTTCCAATCAAATACCTTAATATTTTAGCTCTAACAATTCTACACTCCAAGGAATATTAGAAATTTATCGGATTCCAATATTATTTTGGTCATTGAAATAATGGTAATATAGTTTTCAAAGAAGCAGGTATACTTTTGAATTTCAATAATAAGACTAAATTTAAAGCAATATTTTTTTTTGACTATTTAAATGATGTTTTGTTGAGACAATATTAACTTTAATATAACTACTGTGATATGGTCAAAAACAGTACTATTATTGAAAATAGCATAGCAGTTTTTTCTGTTTATGTTACCCTTCAAGATTCCTATTAATTTAAGATATGCGTGATTGAGACCACGGCATACTTTGAGGACGTTTTTTTTGATCTTACGTTAAAATTTATTTTTTAAATTTGGAATACCCATCTTGGGACTTCGTCAGCAGAGACCATCTCTCCGTTTTAGAATGAGCGATGTTTGCTCCCTATTTTGAGCGTGACTTTGGTTAGAAACAATTCTAATTTTTTGGGGATAAGCAAGAAAAAAAATGCTTGACAAGTATGACTTTAGCTTTTTTTTATAATGTCGTAAGGAAGGTAAACTTGTGGATTAATGGTGGTTTAATTTGGCCAAAAATATTGATAAGCTATTAGACTAATAGCTATATAGATTAGAAAACCATCAATTAATTAATTTGTTTTGCCATATTGGGGAAATTTTTTGGATTATTTTTCGACTAATGCGGTGCTTTACGCAATTTTGAACTATGTCCGGGATAAAGATAATTATAAGTTAATTTATAGGAAGCTTTTAGTTCATAACCGGTCAATGAGACACCAATCTGGATGCTAATTATAAAGTAATAAATATTAGTTCTTGTGCAAATGGTATGAAAAACCTCATGAACTTTGTTCATGACCATTACCATTCACTTCAGGTGCAAGTAAATGACCGTCCTTGTGATTTTGGAAAATATTTTAGTAATATATACTTTTGTATCTAGCTGGTATAATTTGACCTGGTTTGGGAATTCTTTTTTGCCTATTCTGCGGTAAATACTACGATCGACTTTGTATATTTGTGAACTGACCAATACTCTAATAACGGGATTCACAAAAAAGGGTTTGAATTAAAATTTTCCCATTGATCAGTGAGGTTTAAACCTAAGAAAACCTGATCAAACCCAAACAAGGTACATTTAGGTTTGTTCAGGATCTTTTATCATCTTTTTTTCATTAACATTTTCTAAGCTAGAGTTCATAATTTAATTTTCTAAATACTGTTTTCGAAAAAATATATTTTCGGAAAAAGTACCTACCTTTTTGAAAAAATGTACCGTCGATATGTGTGTTTTCGAGAAAATATTTTATAAATCCGTTTTCAAAAAAGCATCTTTGCACAAGCTGTCAGAACAATTTTGAAAAAAATTTACGTTCGAAATATGTTTGTTTTTATTTATAATATTTTGGAGAATATGTAGGAATGGCTTATGTTTATATTACAATATTTATGTTTATAAAATTTGCTATTGAAATCCTTTTTGAACAAGGCCTCAGGGGGGCATGCGCCCCCTAAATCCGTCACGTAGACACTCCTAGACAAGCAAGCCGTTGCATTTTTTGCATCTGGCTATGAGCTCTCTTTTAGCGATGGGAGAATCAAATCTTTTGTATTCGAATACTTTTGAGAATCGAATGATCATTCGAATACAAAGAATCGAATTATTTACATTCCAAATTCCGCTATATTATCGAAGAATCGAAGGTGACTTATACTTTTTACGTTTTTATAGGTTCGCCGTTTGTTATTTTGTGTTTACCTACTTTTTAATTCTCAATTTGAGAGTCAAACCTCTTTTATTAATATATATATATATATATATATATATATATATATATATATATATATATATATATATATTCAAAATTAAAAAAAATATGAAGGACAAGGACTAAAACTAAATTAGGTGGGTATTCGAACATCAACAACAAACTACGCTACGGTGGATAATCGGAGCCGACGCAAATTTTTCGATTCATTCCGATTTAGCCTTCGATTCTTCTTGTATTGTAATTATCTCGCATCCTCACAGAATGGGCAGAATTTCGTTCGTTGACACACGCAACTCGCAAAAATCAATTTTTTTTTGTTTTCGAATACTTCGTTGACAATCGAATGCATTCGAATACATGCCAGAATCGAATACTTCTATATTTTGAATTCGAATAGTCCCTTCAGTATTCTCTTTATTTTAGTTTTTGGCTATCACACTAGCAAGGCGTATGTGGCTTCTTTGGAGAATGGTAAATCTGTTTCATTTAAGATGGGAGCTCTTAATTCTAGCTTTCTTCTCTCTGTAAAGGGAACAATAACTGTTTTGCTCTGATCTAGATTTAATTCCTCAGATATGCATCAGTTCCATCAAAGCTCAAAGCACTTAAATGAGGACGGATTTTAATTTGTCTGATTTGCTAAAAGTCTGTGAATTATTAAAATTAAACTTTACAAATAAAAAGATGAAGTCACAAAACGTTGCGAATGCAAAATCACATACCTTTGGGTTGTTTTTGTTACAAAAAAGATTATCTAAATATAAATATGTTGGTAACCCGAGTATGATAAATAGAATACAATAAATTTCTTACTAAATATCTTAAAGGTTGGTAAATCCGTAATGGAGAAGCAATAAATTTGTATAAAATTTTTGAAAACTGGTTTAAAACAATAATTGAATAATTACATTATAGATTTCTGTATCGGCTCTAATAATTGGACTTTCCAGTTTCTGGGTCCAAAATATTATTCGGTATTGTTTTCATCTTCAATAAACGTCAGACGAAATGAAAACCTCTACCTTAAGGCAGATTTTAGAAAATAAAATTCTTCGTAGTTTGTTATTTGCTATAGGTTTGTTGTTTTGTGTTGTACGAAACTGCACTAACCTACACTGATTTATAGTATTTCGTGCTAAAATTAGCTAAACGGAACACTTCGGTGTCCGTCCGTCCGTCTGTCACAGGCGATTTCCTCTGAAACTATTCGACGTAAAAATTTCAAATGGAAAAAAAAATTAAAGGGCATCGTGTATGGTGTCAAATAAGAGCTTATTGTTACTGAAGCACGACTTCAACAATATATGGGGCGAATTGCCTCAGAATGACGTCCCTGCGGCGGCGCGCGAGCCTGAAGACAGGTCATTTTAAACTCGTGATCCCGCAATTAACACGCCATTAAAAAAAATAACTTGAACATCGTTGTCCATGTATTTTTTCCTCAGCTTTTTGATGGCGTAATTTGTTTTTCAAAATTCCGCTTCCTTAACCTCAAAAAAAAAACACTAAACGTGCTGCACCTCGAAAAACGCTATTTTTATCTTTTGTTTAATACGCTAGATCGAAAGACCAGGATTTTTTACGCCGAAAAAGCTACTTTTCAGAGAGGACTTTTTTTGTTTACGAGGAATCAATCGAAAAACATAGCTCGGCACATGATACAATAAAAGGAAGATGATCGTGTCAAGTTCGTCCGGGTTCGCGCATGATGTCACGGCGCTGGTGAGTTATTTTTGAAATTTATAAAGCGCAATATAGACTTGGTTATAGGCGATTTTATATAAATTCTATTGACCTCTATACTTTGCCTCCTGCTCATAATACAAATTTTAAAGCATATGACTTAAAATAATCTTGTAACTAAAGGGATACATTAATTTAAAATAATAGATATGGGTAAATTGCCTGCCAGTTGCGTTCCATGTATTTATTTACATAAAAAGAAAATGTAAATAATTTTATAAAATTAGGCCTAATAATTAAGATAATAATTTTTATTCAGAGGCAGTTTCTTATTTATGTACTTACCTACTCAGCCTTTCGAAAATATGTTATAAATAAGAATAATTTTGCTTGTTCCTCTAATTTGTCAAATATTTCTTGCGGGGAATAACATCTGTATGTTTGTGAAGGAAACATGATTTTAGGGTAGTTTTTTTTTTGGTTTGTTCTTACACTTTAAATAGTGAATTATTAAAAATTATTGTATTTTTGTATTCTTTGATTTTTCAAATTTAAAACAATCTTAGAAGGCCAAAAATTATTTTACACAGACAAAAATATCTAAATCTATGAAATTAGGTAAAACAAGCAATTATTTTTTATGAAAATAGCCTTTTTTCAGTCCCTTTGTCGTATTTTCTCGATTAAAGTCTGTTGATGCGTTACAGTGAAGATTTTTAGCAAGTTTTTAGATTGTCACAGTAAACTATTTTATTGAAGCGGGTTTGTAAAAGCATTAAAGAAATTTGACATTCATGACTTGACACAATTCAAAAATAAAGAGAAGAGAATTTTGTATAGTGATGACGAAAATTGTAATCATGATGATGAAAGTAGTGATGACTGAGATAGTGACGAGGATAATTAGTAGATATTTAAGTTTTGTATTAGCTGTAGGAACAAATTTTTAAATATAAATTGGTGAAAATGTGTTTCTCATTAATCAGTATTAATTATGACGAATATAAACATAGGTGGATTTTCGAGCAGGATGATCTGTAATAAGGTAAGTAAGTAAGTAAGTAAATAAATAAAACCCAGTTTTCTATTTTTGTCGCCGTACACTGCTGATCTGGCCCTATGCGCAGGGGGGGCTGGGGGGCTGCAGCTCCCCCAGACCAACATCCTAGACACACAAAAATTAAAAAGTTCACTGAATTACACTATTCAAAGAAGATTTATTTGAAGCATTTTTCGCTAACTTAGGTATCTAGATTTTGGAATACACAACTAATCCGAGATCTTTCACACAGTGTATACATATTAGTAAACTTACGTAGTTCCACAAACTAATTTTATAATTATAATTAACTAGTTTTGCTTGCGTGTACGGTGAAATTTACCCTTGACAGTGATCTTCAGAAGGTAATAAAATTATAAACTAATTTTATTCAGAGAGCATTTATTTTTAAGGTTAAGCAAGTTTTTACAAGAATTAAGATTGCTTTCTTCATATTTAAATTGAGAAAGTGAATGGGGTTCGTGGTGTTTGTTTATTTAATTAACAGTGTCCGAATTGATATACAGTCTTTATCTTTGGGTGAGCGCGATTGACGTAGGAAACACGTTTTATGGATTTACGTATTTGTTAGTGTAAAATAAAAAAAAAATCAAAAAGCGGTCGGAAAGTTAAAGGTGGCAGCGAAATCTTGGTGAGATAATAATTAAAAGCTGTAACATTCCAGAGTATTAATTGATATAATATATTAGTAATCAATTTTAGTACCTATTCTCTGTTGTTGATATTTTAAGAAGTAATTAACCAATACCCAGAAATAATTTTTAATAGATACAGACAAAAAAAAACTAATACCAATTATTTCGTTTTCTCGAGTGTATTGATTTGGCATAAGTATCTACTTACTTCGTACCCAATCAAACACGGTGCAAATTTTGTGTTGAATCTATTATTTCTTAAAAATTATTGATTTGTTTTAAGAATATTACCTTGAATCAAGATTCTTCCTATAAATTAAGATATTTTACAAATTTTACTACAATAATTTTTATTCTTGAGCCAAGTAACCTGTAAATATGTAGTGAAGAAAATCATCATCATCATCATCATCATTTCCAGCTGTTTCAATCATTTCCAATTATGGTGTAGCCTCCCTTACATATTAATTTTTCATTTCGGCCCGTTGTTGTCTATTGTTGGCTATGCGGGCCCAGGTTAGTCCTAATACTTTCTTTATATCATGGTCCCATCACAAATTTGTGCGTCTTCTTGGTCTTTTCACGCCTCTGGGGTACCATTGTGTAATTCTTGTGGTCCATCTATTGCCAGTTCTTCTCGCCAAGTGTCCTGCCCATTGCCATTTTAGGGACTTGGTCCTGTGGATGACGTCTATCACCTGGGTTTTCTGTCTTATGAACTCTCTTCTCTTGCGGTCCCTCCTAGTTATTCCTAGCATGCATCGTTCCATAGCCTTGTTGTTATGTCGGTTT
Organism: Philopedon plagiatum; assembly: GCA_963971165.1. Taxonomy (NCBI): domain Eukaryota; kingdom Metazoa; phylum Arthropoda; class Insecta; order Coleoptera; family Curculionidae; genus Philopedon; species Philopedon plagiatum. Next base: position 99,514,332 of record OZ020193.1, read on the forward strand.
TTAGTATCCAGGTTTCACATGCGTATGTCATGACTGGTAGTATACATTGATCAAACGTTCGCTTCTTTAGGTGGAGTGGCATTCTAGATTTGAATATGATTGAGTTTCTACCGACTGCTCTCCATGCTTGTTTTATTCTTCTGTTGATTTCTGGTAGTAGAGATCCCGTATTAGTTGACCCAGTTATATGTATTATTCTACTATTTCCAGTGTGGTGTTGTTTACTTGTATGTTTTGTTTGTCTACCAGTTCGTTGTACATTATCTTAGTTTTGGCTAGGTTCATCTTCAGACCTACTTTAGTGCATGCTGTATTTAGTATTTATTCACTTTAACTAGTTAGGGCTTCTATTATAGCTTTGGGATATATCAAGTGGAACACCTTCTCGAAGTATGAAGGATAGTGTTCGACTGATGACCTTCCTTAATGTGTGTATGTGGTCGATTGCGCTGACGCCACTTCTAAAGCCAGCCTGTTCCCGTGGTTGTGCAGCATCTAGCGTGTTCTATATTCTGGTATTTATGATCTTTGTGAATACCTTATATATTATTGGTAGTAGACTGATTGGTCGATAGTTTCTTATGTCTTCTTTACTGCGTTTCTTGTGGATTAGAATTATATAGCGCTATTCCAACTTTGTGGTATATGTCTTGATCTTAGGCAGTTAGTGTAGATCTAAGCTAGGATTTGCCATGTTCGTTTACCTGCATATTTGATTAGTTCGACTATCACACCATCATTGCCTGCTGCTTTACCATTTTTCATGCTATTAAGCGCCTTCTCTACTGCTTCCACGAGAACTTGAGAACTTCTGGGGTGTCGTCATGTATTCGTGTTGTCGTTTCGTGTTCCTGTATCGTCTCCGGGGCCTTGTGTAGTTCACTATAGAATTTGGTTAATAGGTTTATTATTTCTTCTCTGTTTGTGACTCTGGTGTTTTCATTTGTTAGTGCCACTCACTACTTGTTTCTTGCCGATGATGAGGGATTTCTTAGCTGCCTTGCTTTCGATTGCAGCTTCTACTAGTTTATATACATATATATATATATATATATATATATATATATATATATATATATATATATATATATATATATATATATATTTATATATACATATATATATATATATATATATATATATATATATATATATATATATATATATATATATATATATATATATATATATATAGATACCACTAAATGCAAAAGCTTAAGCTAAAATACTGTAAACATTATCTACCAGTTTAAGACTTTGATTGCCAAATTATACCTGCCGGACGATAGCGAATCTGACTCTAAACAAACAAAGCTGTTACCTGGTTTTAGTAAACCTATTTTGGTTCTTATTATATCACGTTCTAAAACAGTAGGTGTTCTTTAGCATATATTACAGTCGGACAAAAATGTAAAATATTTAAAGTTACAACAGCAATTAAAATCACTCTGAACATCCTGTTATTTTTTGTCTTTTGGGTGTGGTCAAAATATATGTTTTTAAACCATTATCTAGTGTTTGTCAAACAACGCAGTCACTTGTATGTATATAAATTTTGAAACTAGTGTTTTTAAATGCCAGCCAGCGTGTAATGTCCCCAAAAGATCAAAGTATTGGTATCCCCTCAGCCAAAATCAAGAGGTGTTGAATCTGGACTTCTTGGAGGCCAGTCGATTTAGTGCCTTTTCGATATAACTTTGTGGAGTTAGGGAGCATGGCAGGTTACATTTGGAAGAGTGCCATTGTTGAAACATACAGAAAGCATTATTTTTCATAAATACATTTCGCAAGCACGTATTCTTATGTCACAAAAATAAATCTTGTTAAAAGAGTAAAAAGGTTGTTAATTATACTTATTAATGAATGATTATTTTTTATCATCGGGAAACGGCACTGGATCTGTGGTATTACCCGTAATCAGATAAAGTGGTTTCAGAGTAGGTACCTAATTATTTCCAATCAGACACGTTTATCAGGATATAAGAACGGCATTTCTCTCGGGGAATTACCAACTGATATGGTGGTCTTAAAACAACATCTTTTAATTGCAGCACAAGATGACACCGGTGCGTAAATCCAAAAGGTACTTAAACAATTTATTGCATTTCAGACATAAAAGTTCAAGAAATAACTCAGGCGTTTACTGCAATAGTGGCCCAAGAGAACAACAGTAGGTTTAAAATTTCGTGAGGTTAACTGCTCTTATACCTATTTCTGTTTTGGGGTTTTAAAATAAAGTTAAAAAAAGGTATGTTCCACTCTTCCAGTAACATTTTTGTATAAATACTGCTAAAGTACACTATTCTTTCAAAAACGGTTACTTTTCCTCATGTGTTACATTGTACTTCGTCAGATGTAATAATTTTGACATATTTTTGAGTTAGGTTACTCCTGAACTAAACTCCTCAACTGTGAATGAAGAGTGGTTTTGATTAACACAAACAATTATAATACCCGCAACAGATAAAAAGTTCATTTACTGACAACTAGAAATGAATGAATTTCTCAACTATATTAAAAAAAAGTTATAGTACCCCTGAAACGTATTTCAGTGTCAATAACATTATGTTTAAAAATAGAATTCAAAATTAAAAGGAACCGAATTTCATTCAAGAAATTTAATTGTCATGCAACGACAATGTCAGACCTCCCGTAATACTTTTTGTGAATCATCACTTTTATTGTTTATCGTGTTTTGAATTAGCTGAATCAAGTCTTGGTAACTAAAGGAGCATTCTCAAAGTTTGATTTCTATTGATCAGTGTTGGTTAATTTTGATGATTGTGGTTAACAAGAATTGACATACCCATTAAAGTGTTTTAAATTTGGTGAATCAGGCCTAGCTTTTATATTTAAGGGTGTTAATTTAGGTGAATCAAGTCTAGGTAACTAAAGGCTGATAAAGTTTGATTTCTGTTGATTAGTTTTAGGTAATTTTCTTGTTTAAAGTAATTAAAATTAGTACAAGTAAAAAACTAAATTAGAGTGCCTTAGTCCATATTTTGATACATTATTTGAAAGTGAACAAGGCTCATGGTGTTCAGTATATGTAATATGTAACGAGTTTCCGTGCAAACCATAAAGCGGCATGCAACCGGTCCACAGCATTTAGAAAACATGAAGATGAAATCTCTGTCTGGGCCATCAAAACCAAGGCAACAGGATGTAACGCAAAAAGAATACTACATGGATTTGTGTGAAGCCTTTGTTGCAGTTAATATTCCACTTCATAAAATAAATGTTCCTTTTGTGAAGACATTTTTAGAAAAATACTGCACCCACACAGTACCAGATGCATCAACACTTCGCAAGACTTATGTTAAGAAGGTGTTCTGCAAAACTAGGAACAGAATAAAAGAAAATCTTATAGGAAAAAAGTTATGGTTCAGTATCGACGAAACTACCGACATCAAGGTACGATACGTTGCCAATATTATAGATGGACCTTTAAATTCAATTCAGTCTGAACAATTATATGTTATCGCGAGTAAATTTCTTCTTAAAACCCACACATTTTTATCATACTGTCGGTGAGTGACCGAAGAACATGGAGGGCATCTCACTAATGCAATTTTATGTCAAATCTATTAACACATTTACAAGGCATGTAACGTATAAGCTTATTTGATGATCTATTGAAAAGTTAGAATAACATACATACATATCGACATTCTAATTTATTTTTATTTGAAATTATTTTTTAGTCTCACGTTACTATTATTCTACACCTGCCTCGGGGATTTTTGCGACATGAAAAAATGTGTGTCAAGTGATCTCTCGTTTACTACACCAGGTTCTGGCGATGTGGTGTCACGATCTTAAAAATTTCTAACGGGATAATATAAATCTATTTTTAGCTTCTAATTATAATTATTATAAATACAAATTTTGAGGCTTGTAACGAATTGGAACAACTAATAAAAAGATGGTCAAGTTCAAGTTTGGCACTTTTTTTCAAGCAAGAATCCACACCGCATTATTCATCTCATCAATACTCATCCGTCATTATAGATGTTCCTAAATTCACTTCTGTCAAATGACAGCTGTTTTGAAAGCGGCACATGTTTGGCGGACCTCTGGCGACCAATCAGATGAAGGCACACACAACAGAATAATGTATTTTTTGGACAAAATTTCTTGCTGTAATAAAATAATATTGGTTATAATTTTAAATACTGTGGAGTTAGTTTATCCTTTTGTAAAAAGGAGAAAGTTTAAGCTAATAGGAACAATGCTCATCTCATTAATAACGTAATAGGTAAGTCATAATTCTTTATGTTAACTGTATAATTCACAAGCCTGTTTCGTTCTGCTTACAATGCGAACCTAATTTTTTAGTGTATGGTCCATATTTTCTCATATTAAATAAAGAAATTGCTATTAAATTAAAATACACATTATTAATAAAATGCGCCTTTGAAATTAAAAATACTTTGGATTATTCTCGGTTTTCACTAAACTGCAAAAAAAAATTATGTCAAGGGTCAAGGTAATATTTAAGTTTGCTACGGCGCCGCTGCGCCGCACGGTAATATATACCGAAACTAAAATGGACCAAATCAAATCTCTTGATCGGAAAAAGATTTCAGGATGAACCAAACGGCGTTTTGTAGTTTAAGTGATTATCTATCTGGGAAAAATATACACAAAGTGCCCCTTCTATTAGAAATGACCTAAAAACACGTAAAATTCGACATTTTTTGGTTTTTCTTTCGTTATTTTGATCGCTGCTTTTTATTGCCTATCGGAATTTAATTAACATGATCTTTTTTAAAAACTAAACTAAAAACAGCTTTGATTTGCCTTTTTTAGAAATTTCTCAGATCCATTTTTCATGGAGTTATGAGTTTTTTAAAGTTACAAGGTTTTTTTTATTAATTTTTAGCATATTTCCACAGCAATAATGTCCCTGTATTCATAACCTGTATTTATAAAAAATTCTATTTGTCAAAAGAATGAGGTATCCACGATGGTATCCATAAAACAAATTTAGATCAGATGTACAGGGTGTTAATAAACTGAGAAAAGATGAAAATGCTCTAAGAGAGAAGTACCATTATTTATTATTTTAGAAAAAATGGTTATACAACAAAGTTGAGAGTTGTATTTTATTGCATTATTATTGAACTAGACTCACAAAATAAGAAATTCTTTATTTTATTTTCAAGCATGGAATGTATTATATACATGGATTTATTAAGAAAGGATTCGATGTTCCGTATACTGTTAGCGTATCGAACGTCAAGCCTTATATTTGTTGTTTGTTATGAAAACATCTTACCGTGGAGGTACAGTTTACAAACTTAAGGAAATACGTAATTGAATCAAGAATGGCAGTAGAAAGAGATAAAATAGCATTGGAGTGTTGGAGCTCAGAAGTGTTCCTGTCTCTGCTGGTTGCTTAGGAAAAACGTCTGAACACTCGGTTACACGTACGTCTTTGTCTAATGAACTAGGAAAGAAAAAGTGCGATTTATAGATTTATAAATGACTCGGAGCGACTTTGGATAAAACTTTAGAAATAATATAACCTATAAATAATAAAACCTTTTTAACTTAAATTTATTACTACCTAGCCGAAAAATAAAATATTTTAGGCCTTTTATTACTTTTAGTAAATCTTGTGATGCTTCTAACGTATTTTTTGTACAAAAATACAAGGTAAAATAAGATGTGGCCAATGTTTACAAATTGTGTTTACAGTGTCGCTCAGAATGGTTTGTTTTGTCTTCAAAGATTGTTAAATCATCCCGTATCCATTCTTAATAAATCCATGATTATATACAAAAAACAATACGTCGAAAAATTTAAATATTGTGTGGGAGTTTAAATATGTTGTTCAAAGTATTTAAAAACGTAGAATAACCTAATGATTATCTTGCTTAATATGGAAAAACTCTTATAATTTTGCAATATAAATACCTAATTTGCGGAACACAAATATGTTTGGACAAATAAATTAAATTGTATGTTAATGCCAATTTGATTGGAATGTTTAATCGGAATTTCAGTCAAAATTTTGACATAAAATCGGAATGTTTGTTTATAAATATCAACAACAGAGATACACATATACTTTTTTTTATAAAGACATTTTAATATCGCAATCCGATGATCCGTTAATTGCTGATTTCACAGTTCGCTGACCTTGACTCAAATACATTAAAAATTAACATTAGTGAATTTGTTAAATTCTTATACGCTGTGGATTTCTTCCGGAACGCTTTAATATCTCAAAAACCCCCAACAGGTTATTCTAAATGCAGAAAATCCCGGTAATGATACTTTTAAATATCTGCATATATTGCCTAATTCAGTAAAATCCTTTGTCTTTATTCCAAATTACCATCAAATATTTATGAGAGAAGTTTAAAACATATTTTTACAGTAGCTGCTGTCTAAGTCCTTATTAATATGACTAGTAGGTACAGTATGTATATTTCGAGGTGTGTTTCTAATCGGTTATAACGATCGGCATCAGCAAAGTAAAATGAATTTTTTAAATGCTTGTAAGTACTGTTTCTATTAAATCGGCATTGGAAATAAGTCGGTATCAAATGCTTTTAGGTAATAGAGTACTAGCATTTCCATTAAAGTTCGATTCTTCGTATAGATCATTGTCCTTTAGCATGAGACGCAACCGTTAATTCTCTACTGTAATTAAATTATTATGATCTTTGCACATTCAATGTTATGAGTAAAATAATATCGTCCAAGAACCACTAAACCCTGTTAGTAACGGTATTTGCAGGACCTGGCAAGTCTCTCCAGGCCGCGCCATCAACCCCTATATATTTTTCAATGTAACAAAATGAAACATTAAAGTAAAGTTATTATTTTAAAAGTTGTTCAAAATGACCACCGTGAACTTCTTGGTAGTAACAAAGTCGGTTTTGGGAATCATTTCTCACATTTTCAAAAATGGCAGGTGTTTATTCTTGGCAGAGATCCAAAATCGACCTTATTACTGCTAAGAAGTTCCTGGTTGTGATTTGGAACAACATTTAAAGTAATAAGAGAAATGAAAATACTTAAAGTTTTTTCGTTCAGATTCACTAAGAAGATTTAATATTTAGTATTGGTTTAAAGATCTTCTAGTTGATCAGTTATGATTTTACAGGTTTTTGTCCTGTCATTGTTAATAAGTATAATTAATGTATAATGAAAAAACGTATGAATTATTTTAATATTTCAGCGATTTGCTTGGTTTCCAAATGATTTTCATCTTGGAACGGGTTGCTAGAATGAATTTGGTTCTATTGTTGTCGAAAGTATGAACTAAAATTGCCCTTTCCTTCATAAATTTGAGAAGAAACTCAGAAATAAATATAAATTATAAAACTTAGTTGTCTTATTCTTACACTCGTCAGTTTAAAACTTTTGGTTGTCAAATTAGACCGAACTAGCTTTGGAGAATCTGGACGTTAACATTTTCTTTTAAAGTAGTAAGAAAAATATGGTGCTTACTTAAATTTTTAATTTTCACGAATTTGAATTTTTATAGGCTTGCCTTTTTAAAACGAATTAAGGATACGGACCTTGGGTTTGCGGCAGAATATTTCTTTTTTGAAGACGTGGGGTACGACACGGTATAGGGTTGCACTTAAAATTTTTGACCTCAACTCCCTAGTGTCACCCCTTAAGGGGATTGAAAAAGTAAAAGTAAATAAAAAAGTAGATAGTATAAGATACACCTAAAATTTGGTGTCTCTATCCTTACTAATAGCAAAGATATTTGCCCATACTAAGACTTTTCAGACACTCTGTATCACATTGGAAATAATTTTTAGTTAAAAAAAGTATTTTTCATGATAAAAATAATTTAGTTTTAGTTAAATTCAATAATTAATATTAAGTAAGAAACCAAAAAACGTACAGATTTATCCCATTAATGATTTACATAATCATAACACGAGGCAAACTAAATTATTTCAAACAACACCTGTAAAAAGCAATTTTGGCATGCAGTCTTTATTACGTAATGGCACAAAAATTTATAATGACCTTCCAAAAAACATAAAGAAAATCAAGAAATTACAGTTACATATTTAAAATACATTTGAAGACTCATTATTTAAGAATTTGAATGTTTTAACAGTTTTTTTAAGGACTTTTAAAATATATCTTAAAAAGTATTTTAATAAATTGACTGGTTTAATAGATTTTCTTTAGAATTTTATTAGTTTATTAGTTTTTCTTAACACTGTTATATTTTTTAATGATATATATTTTAATGTTGTTATATATTCCCTCTAATAAACTTTAAGTTGATTGGGAATAAAGAATTAAAAAAAATTGAAATTTTATTCCATTTCTTACAACCATCCTATACCTAGCATTTCCAATCTTCTCGCTCTCGCACTCCCGTTTTATCTTTCTCTGCACCTGGCGGGCCCTTGCTACCTTTGGAATCGCCTGGCCTTGAACATATGTACGTTAAATCGTGCGTACGACCTTCAAAATCGCCTGGTATTTTTTTTTTTTTGAATTTTGTTATGTCTTAATTCAAACATATTAAAATTTGAAGTTTGTAACTTTACTTTAATTCTTTATTTTTTTATATTTTGCAAAAATATAGGGGTTGATGACTTAACCGGGAAAGACTGGCCAGGTCATGCCTTTTACTTATGGTTGCTCTTCAATCGTCAATATACAAATTTTCGGCTTTGTGAAAATACCGTTACTAACAGTTACTAATACAGTTACTAACAGGGTTCAGTAGCTCTCCGGTTATTAGTCTTACCCTGCATTTTTATTGAAGAACAATTTTCTGGTCCAAAAGGTCGTTAAAATAGTGAAAATATTTGTAAATTAAAAGATCTATTATTTGGGTGTTACGCCACTCTACAGTTAAGGAAAATTAATATTTCTTAAAAAATAATAAAAGTCAATGCGTTTAAAACAAATACATTATGTATCACGAATATAAAAATGAAGTCGACTTTGGTTACACGGCGTAATTTACTGAAAAGTGTTATTCCAACGCAATCAACCATTTACGTGATTTGACAGTGCTATTAATTGAACCATTAGAAATCACCTGTAATGATTTGTAAGTATTATTGATTGATATCATTGCCTAAATGGTACTTTTCACTTTTTTTGACGCCGATTTGCATTTTTTTATGATTTTTTTTTCAAACAAAATCGATTATTTTTGCGTATAAATTATAATAAATTACAAAAAATCTGTATTTAATAAAATCTTAGCATCATTAAAACAGATATTACCTTTTGAAATTGTAAGTAGTGACCGTTTTTATTTTAATTGCAAAACAACATAAATGACGGTATTAAAAATTATTTATTTAAAAATGTTTCTTAAATACAAGAAACCGTTTCTTTAAATTTTTAATTAATCATTAATATTTCGTTATAAACAGTATCATTTAAATTATGACTATATACATACCTAGATACATAAACTTTCGTAAGGTGTTATTTACAGTTAGAATTTTCAAAATATCGATTTTTTTAATTTCATTTTCGTAATGTACACACACAGAAAATTTCAAGGTAATCCGGCGATTATTTTCGAAGTTACACGCATATTTGTAAAGACGTGTCAGAGCAATTGTACGCTATGTAAAGTGCTTTTGAAACTTTAAACGCGTTTTTCTCAAAACTGTGTTTTTAAAGTCGGTGACAAAGATTTCTCGGAAACGGCTGAACCGATCAGTCTCAAATTTTAACACAAGCTTCTAAAGTATATTTTTTACTAATTAATCGAAGGTTTTTTCTCACCGACAAATATTTTTTTTTATAAACAATTTAAGGCCAAAATTTTGGTCAAAACTCGTTTTTTTTTGGAGAAGCCGCCATTTTGTCAAAAAATTTTATTTTGCTTATTCCTTCCGTTAAATAGAAGATTACTTTCACGAAATCCGTTTGGTTTTGTCATATTAGATGATCCAGTCCAGAGATATCGTTGTCACCGCAAGATGCCTTTTTTGAGAGGAACTTCTGGACATCAGCTTTCAAAATTATTATTTTTACAAATATAAAAATCTTAAAATACAGCTAAAAGTTACCATAATATGTGTACAAATTTTCACATTAATAAATTTAAAAGTCTTCTCAGGAAAAATTCTTGAAAAATCGCTTTTTCCTGACTGTATATAACCCCTTAATAGATTTTGGCTCTTACGTAATTATAGGATTTAGTGTAGACAACAATGTCAATGCATTTTTTCTTATATACACAACGCAGGCCCGATTTTTAATTTTATACTTATTTTTTTGACTTAAACCGTTTTCCTAACTTTCCTTTTATTTTTTGTTATGCTGAAGAATAAATACAGGCAACTTATCTACGTAAGTTCAATTGTTAATAAAGTGTTCGCCAATCCCTAAAAATAAGTTTCTTGGTGTTACCGTCCTAACCGCCTGTTAAAGTCTTTTAAAATGTGGCGTCTAAATTAAGGTTTTGTTTTCTAAAGGTTAGATTTTTTTCTGAAATAATTTAACTTATAATAATTTGATAATTTAATATATCTTTTTAAATTATTTTATTATTTTTAATCACATAAAATAGCTTGTAATTAGGAGGTCATATCCTGAAACATTGATATTTTTTAAAATATTGTTTGCTATAAAAAGCATAATCATCTTAGGCCTTGTTTATAAATAGTGTGCACTGTATTTTTTATAACTTTTGATTAATTGATTGATTGATTGGATGATACAGGTTAAGGTTTCTACATCCTTTTCACAGCAGCAGAGTTCTTTAAGTTAAACCACATTTCGATAAAATACATTTTTTGTATTGAAGTTGAAAGATGTGTGTCAGTGTGAAATTATACTATTATTATGTTCATTTTTTTAGTGTTCCGTGAAACGGAATTCTTATCCAATCACTTCGGTGTCTGTCCGTCCGTCTGTCAGAGGCGATTTGCTCTGAAACCGTCAGACGTAAAAAAAAATTGAAATTTGGCACAGAGATAGAGTGTGGTGACCCAATTATAGACGTGAAGTATAAAAAGTTAAATTTTGGTTCTGGGTATTAATTTCGGTGGTAAATTAGGCAATGGAAAAAAAAATTCAGTGGCATGACACCGTGGTTTTTTTTCAAGGGCATGGTGTAGGGTGTCAAATGAAGCACTAATTCAACGATACATATGCTATATTTTTTATTGCATTTTTTTAAACATTTTTCGCGAAAAACGCTTAAAAATTGCTATCCCCCACCCTTATCACCAGAAAGATCGCTCAGAAAAATCTGAAAAAAATCATGAACATTGAGAATTAGGTGTAGATTGATCGAAAATTATCGGGATTGAAAAATTCTAGCGCGGTTAATTGTTATAAATAATTTAATTGTTTATTTCCTTATAACTGCTGAACTATTGGCTTTAGACGAAAAGTTTTTTGACAAAAAATATTTCTGACGATGTAAGGAATAACTTTTGTCCTCACACGTTTTTCAAAATTTTTAATTTGACACACTCAGCTCTGCTCATACGGGATGTAATACGGCGTTGGTGCAGTCGGCGGTGTGTAGCGCGACAGACGGACGAAGATCGGCGGTTGGGGTTTGCTCAGGTTAAGTGGGGGGCTGATGGCACGGAACACTAATTGTGCAAGTATAGCTTGCACTTGATCGAATTTTTGACATCAAACCTAGTGAAAACTTTTAAGAGGGTTTTGGAGCCTTATTTAAGAATCTCTTTTTCTATATGTATGCTACAAATTCAGCGACAGTGAATCGAAATTATTTCTTGACTCTTCAGAAGAATTAAAGTCAGATTTTCTGACACTTCTGGTGATGCCCTAAAGCTAAAAATAAGACGATTCTAATATTTCCCAACCCCAACTCATTCTAAAGAAATAATATAATTTCGCCATGTAACATAGATGTATTATGTGTAAGAATTTTTCATAGCTTAACATTTTTCTGTTCGGAACATTAACATATGTAAATATTCTTTTGCAAAATAAACTGATCGATTTTGGGTGGCCTGGCAAGAATATCTTAATAATAGTTATTTTTTATAACAACAGAATATTTTACCAAAAATGTTAACAAATTAATAGATTTTACATAATTTTTTTGTTGTAATATTTTAGTTTGGCTATAAAGGTACTCTTCAGGCCATTAAATTTAAATATCAATGAACTTTTCGTAAATCTAGTTAGCATTTCATTATACCGGTTTTTCTACGTTCAAACGTCAAATCACGTGATCTTTTCCTGTCAAATGGTCGTTCCACCATTTGCTTGTGTTAAATACAAGCTTACAGCTTTTGTAACTATCGTTGAATGAAGGACCATTAAATAAGAAAACTAAATCTGAAAACCAGAGGCCTCATTTCGTTTTAAAACTATTGCAAAAATAGTAGGGAAATATAAAGGCTGTAACTGTTATCCAATTCGCCAAACAAAATTAATTCGCTCTTAATGACTAATTTCTAATAAATCATTACAAAATTAAGTGTTAAATAATCACATTTTTTTTAATAATTAGATTGTTTAGGATTTTGTTCTTATTAAAAAATCAAGTATTGATTAATTGAATGTTTACAACTTATTGTATTTAAGTAAAGCAGGCCATGATCTATTAAAATAAGACAAAACAGAAAATTGTCAGTCACGTTGCATGTCATAGTGACAGTTCTTAGAGCATAATTTTTATGCGTGCATTTGAAGAATGTTTTTGAGGCGTTAGATTTTAGATTTCTATTAAATTGTCTTAGACATGGTCTGCCGACTCTTACCTTTTTCTAGTATTTTTGGAATAATAATAAATATCGACTTTAGGTTTTAGATTTATTTTTCTTGGCTACTATTTTAAAGCTATAATCGCTTCTTCAAATTATTTTAATAGCCAGAAACGCTAGTATGACATTTAACGTGACCCAAAATTTTTATTATGTCTGATTTAATTAGATCATGGCCTACTTCACTGAAATGTAGGATGTGAAAATTCAATTAATTAACACTTTGTTGATTTCTTATCAAGAAAAAATAATAAATAATCATAAGTTACTTAAAAGTTAACTTTTACGTTCAGATTCACTAAGAAGGTTTAAGATTTAGTACCTGCTGGTTTAAATTAAGATCTTCTAGTTGGTCAGTTACGTTTCGACAGGTTTTTGTCCGGTCATTGTTAAAAGGTCGTCGTTAAAAACATAAATTATTCTGATATTTCAGCGATTTGCTTGTTTCCCAAATGCTTTTCATCTTGGAATGGGTTGCTAGAATGAATTTGGTTCTATCATTGTTGAAAGTACGTACTAAAATTGCTTTTTATTTTATAAATTTGCGAAAAAAACTCAGAAACAAATTCACAGTATAAAACTTAGTTGTCTTATTCTTACACTTCTCAGTCTAAAACTTTCGGTTGTCAAATTAGACCGGACTAGCGTTGAAGAATCTGGAAATAAAATGTTTATTAACTATTGTTAGAGCAAGTTAATTTTGTTCAGAGAATTAAATAACAGCATTATTTTACATTTCCCTACTAATTTTTGTTTGTTAATACTGGTGGTTCAAAAAAAGTCGCTTTTGGACGGTGTTATGTGCTTAGGTAAGAATATAAAAATTTATTACTAATAAAGTTTTTGCTTCCAGGCGTAATTGTTTAACTTTCAAAATATATGGTATAAAAACCATAGTTAACATATTGCATATCCAAAGCCTTGTTTTTTTTGTTCTAGTTAGTTAAATCAACTTAATGAAATCTATAAATTAAATTTTAAGAGGTTATAAATTATAAAATTTTAATAACTAGGAATATCAACTATTTAACATTTAATATTGAATGCGCAATTCAATGTTGTCTTTAATTAGTGTTCCGTGCTAAAATTAGCAAAACGGAACACTCATGGAATCACTTCGGTGTCCGTCCGTCCGTCGGTCCGACCGACCGTCTGTCACAGGCGATTTTCTCTGAAACTATTCGACGTAAAAATTTGAAATTTAGCACAGAGGTAGAGGGTGGTGGCCCAATTATGCACGCGAAGTAAAAAAAGTTGAATTTTGCGGGTTAATTTCAGGGGGTAAATTGGGAAACGTAAAAAAAATAGAGCGCATCGTGTAGGGTATCAAATGAGCTTATTGAATCACGAATTGAGCAATATATATGATGCATTCTTTATGCATTTTTTAAAACATTTTTCGGAAAAACCCTTAAAAATTGTTGCCCCCACCCTTATAACCAAAGGGATCACTCAGAAAAATCTAAAGAAAATCATGAACATTGAGAGTTAGGTGTAGATTGGGCCAAAATTATCAGGATTGAAAAATTATAGCGCGATCAATTGTTATAAACAATTTAATTGTTCTAAGCCCGCCGGATCCCGCGGAATCCCGCATACGTTTTTTAATTTAATAAAATGCGACGAATTAATGTTTATTTAATTAATTATTGAACCGACTTTAATTTTTTATTATAAAAATCAACAAATAGCTTATTTCAGTTAAAAAAATTATATAATTTTAAGTCTAGCATCTCTTAACTGTACTACTATGATTACAAATCAATCAAATTTCTTCTTAATTAAAGTACAAGTAACTTTGGGCAAATGAACTTCATGTCTTTTATACGCGGGATCCCTCATAGGTTTTTTAATTTTATAAAATTCGATAAATTAACGTTTATTTAATTAATTTTAAACCAACTTTAACTTTTTATTATAAAAATCATAAATTAGCAGTATGTCAGTCAAAAAAATTATATAATTTAAAGTCTAGCCTCTTTTAACTATACTACTATGACTATAAATCAGTCAAATTGTTAACAAAATGTTAACATTGTATGTGAATGTGGTGACGTAGATAAAACTTTCGCGATCTTTTTTTATATTTCTAAAAAATGTCAAGAGGGGAGAAGATGGGAACTTAATTTTTTAATTTCAGGTTATCAATATGAAGTTTTCAACTTGGTTTAATGGAGTAAATCTAAGATGATTTGTCAATTGATTACTGTTCGAGTTAATAAAAACCTTTTGGCTTTAATTAATATAACAAGTGTGCAAATTATATAATATAATAAGTATTGGGCAAACAGCAAGAAAGGTCAGTTCCTATAACAAGTTGTATAAAAATAATTATTTAACCAGACAAACATTCCTTGTGCTAGAAACATTCTTTTGAACATGAGAGGTAAGTTACATTATTTTCTGTCTAAATTCATTTATGTAATCACATATTGTAACTGTTTGAAAGATCTAGTTGGGCAATACATATCTACTTGTGAAGTACACCATACCGTGTTAAAAAAAAACTTGCATTTTATTAAAACCACGCGTCTTTCGTTGTCGCCTGTCGTTATGCCTTGAAACTTTTATTAATACGCTAAAAAATACCTTTAGAATATGAATCTACGGTTAATATTGTCAGAATATTCATAAAAAAGGAAAATAAAGCAAATATCTGTACTAAAATGAAATTAACTTGGCCAACGTGGACGTCACGTGGGAAATACCGCCTTAAAATAAATCGGACATGCCAAGGAACAAAATTAAGAATCTAAAATTTATTACACCAGAAGAAACTAGATATTTATAGAACCTGATTTTAAAAAAAGTAAAGCTTCGTGTTGTGACATGCTTTATTAAATGTACTTACATAAATTAATGCTCTCATGTTCGTAAGTGAAAAACAGTAGTAATCAAAGCATCAACAACCTAAACATCTGATATTATCTTAACCATATATCAAATCTTTTTTCAATTTGCTTTATTTAAATCCTCTTCCGCAAAAAAAATTCCTTTACGCAATTTTTCGCGTGGCCGAAGGACGACCACGCATGGACGCAGTGGTAAACGGTGTGAGACGAACCCATACTCTGAACAGCAAAAGTATGTATGCACTTCTGATGTATCAACCTTTGTTTAAATTTCTTGTTTTATCGGTCTATTTTACTTATTTTACAATATTTTGTCGTTGAAAGTCAGAATAATAATATTTAAAAAGAGATTCTTTATTATTAATATATAAAAACAGAAAAATCTGATGTGGTAACATGTGTGGAACGCGGTGTGGTCACCCTTATCTCCCCTACAAAGGATATGATATTCTTCAGCAAGAACAAAGAATAATAAGAAAGGTGTTAACCATAAATGTGTATTTGCTCCTTACCTATCTCAATCATACATATTTAATAATACTAAATTTTACACTGTATTTATCTTGGACAAACACAAACAATAATGTATTCCAACAAGAGTAGCATGAATGAAAAATAACTGTCTATGTTTTACAACTTTAAATATATGATTCGCTTATTTTAATCTTGTTTTAATATCTGGCATGCAGACAATTACATATTGTAGCAGATTTTACCTATTTATATAAATTTTGTGTTTTAAAATACTGTGCTATTTCGGCACACACACACACAGTGGGTGCAAATAACAAGCGCCAATCATCATTCGCGCGTTTTTTACTTTCGTCTTTTGGTCTTTTAATTTGTAATTTAAATGTATTTAAATACCTAAGCATTCTAGAAGCAGATATTCTATTTGATCTAGTCATTAATGATATTTTTAGCTCTGAAACTGTTTACTTTACAAGCTTAGAGAAATCATTGCTGTAATCTTACTCAAACACACTATACCTAATTTGACTTGTTTCAAAAACTGACTAGGTAACGAAAAGATGACATGAATTTTTATATACATTTCGCGAGAGAAGTTCTACGTAAAAATATTTGAAGATTTTTATTTCCCTCGCTACCTGCTACCTTTTTAAATTTTCTTCGTAGGTAAGTCAAAGTCAATGTCAAGATTGACAATAATACCTTAGTCACCGTGAATTTATAATTTTATTTTTATGCAAAATGAGTTATTCTATTAATGAGAGATACAAAATGTTAAAATTATATTTAAAAAATAGCAATAATGTTAGAGCGGCTCAAAGACTATATGAAGAAAGTATTGAAGAGGGACATAGGACTCCATCATTAAACAGCATAATAATAACAAATAGAAGAATAGAAGAAAGAGGAATTCTGGGCAATAAAAAAAAGAAGAGAAAGAAATGAAGAAAGGGACCTAGCGATTTTATTGTTTTTTCAAGAGAATCCAGAAAAATCAATTCCCGATTGTGTGCGGCATCTCAGATACGGAAGAAGTGATAAAATGTTGATTTATGGAAACTTAAAGTATTTTAGGTATAGACCATATAAAATTATACCAGTTCAAAAGCATAGTGCCGATCAAAAAGAAATGAGATATACTTTGGTCACAAATATTAACGAAATAATGCGGCAAGATAATAATTTATTTCATGCTATAGTTTGAATATCGAAGCAACTTTCTCAACTGCGGGAATGTTTAATAAACGAAATGTTCATGTTTGGTTGGATGAAAATCCTTTACCGTCGAAGATATTGCTTTTCAGGGGCGTAATTCAATCAACGTTTGGTGTGGGATATTACAACATAAAATTCTAGGATCATTATTGGCGTGACTAGCCATCTGACCTGGGGAGGGGGGGGAGTAGGAAGGGCCCGGGTGATGGTATTGGGGCTTAGCCTATTTTAGAAGCAAAATTGGAACAATTCTGGGGTGCCTGGAAAGCCTTGGGGCGGTCCCCCTGTAGTTGCCCCAGTGAGGACTTTTGTTTTTTCGGGGAGCATTAACTGGCCAGCGCTATATTAATTTTTTAGAAAATTAAATCGGAGATATTCTCGACGAATTTCCACTTGAAGAACGTCCACGTATTATATGGAACCAGGACGGAGCGCCTCCCCATAATATAATTGAGGTTTGCAATTTTTTAAACCATCAGTATAACGAATGGATCGGTAGATATGGAACGTTACATTGGCCTGCAGTAGCCCAGACCTCACACCTTTAGATACATTTCTTTGGGGTCATTTGAGAAATGTCGTATCAGCAATCATAATAAAAATATTGAAGAAATTCAAAGGAAGGTGAGAAATGAAGTAAGAAATCTGAACGAAAATGATGCTGAAAGTATTATAAACACACTTCAGAGGCAAAGAAAAATGTATGAAAAGTGCGAAGAATTAAATGGCGGACATGTTGATAATTTCTTTTTATGTTATGTTATGTAATGTTAACATTTATCTGTCTATGTTATAATTCATTTGTTATTGTTTATAATAACTGGTTATTGTTTTTAGATATTAATAACTAATAAAAATCAATACTTATTGTTTAATAGAATAACTCATTTTGCATAAAAATAAAGTTATAAATTCACGGTGACTCAAGTATTATTGTCAACCTTGATATTAACATTAGATTTACATAATAATATGATGAAAATCTAAAAAGGTAGCAGGCATTTCATTTGCAACCTGGATAGTTACGTTAAAGTATATTTATGCAATTCTCTTTAATATAAGGTACCACTTGACCCCCTTTTCCATTTAAAATTTTAAGGGTGACAGCCACCCCGGCTTAGGGGTTTAAGCGCGGTGGGTGAAAATACCAAAAAAATGTGTCCCCCTGCCTGAAAAGTATAGTATACGGGTCCGAGCATTTTTTGATTTATTTATTTAAACGAAAATTTTATACCAGTTGTTTTACGCCAATCAGATTCCTTGTTTTTGACAGGTTGCTATGGCAACAACCCGAATTTTTCGGAAAGTTTTTCGGTCACGTGACCTAGTTGAAAAATTAATAAGTGATAATTTCCCTGGCTTGACAGCTGTCACGTGCAGATGTCAGAATAACAACAGAAGCGTAGATTAAGTTTTACAAATATTTATTTTCAATTCAATAATAAGAAGGTAGGTACATGTTATTTATTATTAACAACATCAATTATCAGTTCCAAATATTTCTGAAATTCATTTTCCACTTCTGGGGGTTTTCTTCATTAAATGTCTATGCTTCATGGAATGAAAGTAATACTTTGATATTATTTAATATGATTAAATAGCCACCTTATATTAAAACACCAAACTTCAAAGCAAAATAAACGCTTGCCAAATTGTCAAAATTTGTATTTTTTTTTTGAAATAATTTTTGGTATAAAATTTTCGTACCGAATCTCCCGCAAGCTTGAAAATTCGGAAAATTTTTTCTCTGTTGCGAATTTTTATAAGAAAATTTCCCTCGGCTGCCGCCTCGGGAAATTTTCACAAAATTCGCACCTCGAAAAAATTTTCGGAAATAATTCAAGCTCTAGGGAGATTATAAGTGAAAATAAACGTGGGTAGAAAGTTTTCAGTGGGCCGCCCATATTAGTATGCATGTATAGGTAGACCATATTCGGAACGAAAAAAATAATAACCACAAAGTGAGAGCTTAAGAATGTGAAAAACTCTGGAAACTTAATGAATTGTTTAGTTTAGTCACAGGTTAATGAAAAACTCTGGAAAATTAATGAATTGTTTGGTTCAGTCAGAGGTAATTAGTAATTAGTTATAATTACATTATTTCTGTTGCTAAGCGTATTTATAAATGTAATTTACAAACAGCGACGTGTCCGCTAACAAATCTCTTACAGATATCTTGTAGGTAAGAAAAATAATTTCTTGTAGAATTAATACATCATTTTATACGTGATTAAAGTTAAATGTTAATGAATTTCATTTATCATATCAGTAATAAATATTATTCAAGGATTATTGCACCTGATTTGCAAAAATGACTTCCTCTTAAAAAATAGTGTTTTGTTTCTTATTTCAAACGGTATTTCCTAGAATATAAGGAAATCGAAAAATTCCGAGGACTTTGTAATGATTCATTAGTTGCTATATTATTACCTAATATTAACGAATAAATCTCATATTCCACGGATGTTACAGTACCCACATGCAGATGAGCATTATTTTGTCGAAAGACAATGAAGTAGTTTCTGAAACTTTCTGAAATTGCTAAATTTCTGATATCAATAAAAAATGTGCGCGATGAGATAGATTTAGTACAGAATGAGGTATGCTGACCGTATGCTCAGTGAAACGAATGTGCCGAATATTAGGTGACGAAAATATATAACTATCGGTGTCAAAAATTGAAAACCACTGAAGGTCAGATGCTCATTTGAATGTATTGGATGGACAGTTTAAATATATGGATTAATGTGTGGGCTGATATATTTTGCATATTTACATAAATTAATTATAAATTTCTTGCGAACTTCACACGAAATATACGAGTTTTAGGAAATCTCAAACTATTGGAATAGCAACGAATCTCGATGGATAATCTGACAAAAAGCAAGGTCGTTTGTGATGTCCAATCCAGCGCAGCGGGGCAACCTTAAGAAACTATGATGTAATATACAGTGCAGTAAATTATACAAATATACAGGATATTTCAGGAAGATATTTCAGAAATTAAAGGGTTGATTTTACGACTAAAATTTAAAAAAATAGGTCACATATTCACGGGGCAAGTGCAAAACTACTTCATAAACAAATTATTAGGGCGAGCTTTTAAATTACAGGTGAAAAACATCAATTAATTTATTTACATTATGTCATTGACGTCATGGGTTAAGTCAAGATTTTATGAACATACTGATGGAGAGTCCGATCGGGTTTGATTGGGCCTTGTACAAAAAGGATTTTAATAGCGAATTTTATAAAAAGAAGTATTGTGACATAAATATTAACCATTCGTACCTGCTCTACAAAATATTATAAACAAGCAGGCTCTGCCTGTGAAATTTTAAAGTTGTATATCTTTTTTGCTACTTATGGGACCAATGTCAAGTTTATGTTTTTTAATAGTGAGCCTACTACTTAGGAATGTTTTGGTAAAGAAAAAATTATTTCTTAATTTTTTATTTTTCTTTATAATCCATAATTAAAACAAGAAATTAAAAAGATTGAGAATGCTTCATTATTTTCTTTATTACAATTACATCAATGGAAGGTGGTACAGGAATTCTTCCTCGGCCGAGGTAGTACCACCCCACACATCCTCTTAAAGGGCTGGTGAAGCCCGTACGGATGTTTCCAGCTCTGGATGTGTGAGTCGATCCCCCAGTACACCCACGGTACATAGTACTTCGACTTCGGTCTTCGTGGGCTGTCAGAAGTCAGAAGATAAAAAAAATACATTACATTCACAATACATTACATCAATTACAAAATCTGGAACAATGTATGGAATGTTCTAGGAGATAGGAGGTTCGTATCACAAAAATTTCTTAATAATGGCGAAAAAAAGACTCAAAACGTAAACTAACCATAATGTGTAGCATACTGTTAAAATCAGAATAAAAAGGGCTTCTAAATTTGACATAAAAAAATCAGGACCGTATTAAAAAAAAGTTGATGATCGCTGCTCAAAGACAAAAACGTCGAATAAAAAAATTGATAACGCAATCTTTAAATTCATTAAAAGTTGCTTTAAAGAAGTTTTATAAGTTTAGCTTTACCATTCATATTAACGGCAGAAAAAATTAAATTAAAAATTCGAAAATTCAGTTTTTTCAGAATAACTCGAAAATGAAAAATCATCTTAAGAATTTCGGAACATCATTTTATTAGTTCTTTAATTGCGCAACTTTTCTCCCATTTAATCAATTTTGTATTTCTAACTATAAACGAGATCCCCATACTTATCTTGGACACCGTGTACATGAATGCGCTCATATCGATATTTTCAAGACTGATAGATGAATATATTACGAACCAAAATATGCAAAGAACATCACACCACACACAAATTCCCACAATTTCTCAATTTAACATAACCTATTTTTTTGCAGGGGCGTGCGGTGAAATTTCAAAGTTGTATATCTCTGTTTCTACTTACAGGAACCGCACCAAATTTAGGGGTTTTAATAGTGAGCCCACTGGGAATGTTTTGGTAAAGAAAAAAAAACATTTTGTAATTTGCGAAAAAAGTTGAATTTTTGCATTGCTTCCACTTGGAAAAAAATGAACACGTTTAGGTATGTTATTTATTATTTTTTCTAAACAAATTTTACATAATTTTATCGGCAATTTTTAAATTTTAAGAAAAAAATATGTGTTTGTAGAAAGTTAGAGTCATTTGAATTTTTTTAAAACTAAAATATAATTCAGAAAAAAATTCAAATGACTATAACTTTCTACTAACACATTTTTTTCTCTTAAAATTTAAAAATTGTCGACAAAATGATGTAAAATTTGTTTAGGAAAAATAATAAACAACATACCTAAACGTGTTAATTTTTTTCCAAGTGGAAGCAATGCAAAAATTCAACTCTTCGCAAATTACAAAATATTTTTAATCTTTACCAAAACATTCGAAGAATTCCCCGTGGGCTCACTATTAAAACCTCTAGATTTGGTGCGGTTCCTGTAAGTAGGAACAGAGATATACAACTTTGAAATTTCACCGCACGCCCATGATTTTTTGTAATTAATTTTGTCAAAGACACAAGTATATTTAATTTGTTTTAAACAGAAAATTTTCGAAATTACGCACTTACCAGAAAATTGTGGATCTCCTTCCCAAGCTAGCCTATAATGTCTTGTCGTTTTTGGCATTTCGCTATTCAAATCGCAGTTGTTGAGTTTTTCTTTATGGGCACAAAATGTACATAATGTTTAAAGTAGGAAAATCACGGTAAAAGTAAAAATCAAAAACTCACATACAACATAGAAAAATAAGGAGTTTGTCGTTACAGCCACAGACAGAACGCAGAATACAGAAAAATAAAGGGTTTGCCGCAAGTTCACCAGATGAACAACTCGAATTCGCCGATAAGCACATAGGAAATTATTTGTTTTTTTTTTGTTTTTATTTTAAACAATTTTTGATTTTTTTAGTTGCGTATGCTCATTGCTCATGTATCATTTATAGGCGAAGAGAGTGAAGTAAAATTACCCAAAATTTATCCTGATGAATTCCCATTCTCGATTTCCCCGCATATTTTGTTATTTTCCCCATGAGTGATTTTCTCCTACAAAATTGCGATGGAATCCCCTAATCTGGCAAGCCTCTCTAGAATCCAGCTAAGGTAGCGTTTTTTCGGCTACATAAAGGTAAACTTGGGAGACAGCAGTCAAATTTGCACATTGTAATTAACGACACTCGCTTTAAAACAAACGCTTACTTCTGATGCATCGATATCGAACCGTAAAATTTGCCTATCCATATCCAAGTTAGGTTGAAAATTTCCGATTAATTCGATCCAATTGTTTTTTGCTACGTTAACATTACACTTTTGTAATTAAGCGTATTAAAAGTGAACGAAATATCGTAGATGTCTCGTTCTCTCGTCAAATAAATTAAAAGTAATATTAATAATTGTGTTGTGTTTTCAATAAAATATTGCAATTTTACAAAACTTATCAGGCGGATTTTATAAACAATATTCTTTAATGGCAGAGAAAATTTGGATTAATTTATATCAAATTTTTTAAATTTTTCCTTGTTCTAAACATTTCACAAAATTAAAATTTAGTGAAACAGTTTATGTGGAGAAATGTAAACGTAAAAGAAATGTCTATTTTTCTGTGAAACTTATCTTCACATCTCTGGGAAGTACGTAAATTAGCCGTAAAGAAGACAGCAGGTAATTCTTACTTTTCGAAGCTCTATTAGGTGAAAGTAGACCATTTCGTACTGCTTCCCAAATTGTACCAGTTACTTTCCACGATATTTACTGTAGCTTCTCCCTTCTCCTTTAGTAATTTAATTATACATAGGTAAGAAAGCGCAGGAAAATAGAAAATAGAAATAACATACATTTTAGTGTATAAAGTGCAAGGTTTAATTTATGGAAATATTTTGCTTTAAACAAATCATAGTATTTTTCGTGGAAATGAGGAAATATTAATTGGAAAATTATTAAAGGAAAATCACTTGGAACTTTTTTTGTTAGTAATCGTAAATATATCTTTTGCGTATAAAATTGTACTGCCTAATAAAATAAAAAACAATGAAAAATTATTCAATTATTGCACTTGCAAAATTTGTTACGTTAGCAACGGATACAATTTTGCACAGAGAATGTTTACGTCATGGAGAAACACATATGACACATCTTATCATGACTGGATTGGTAGTTCTTCTAGGATATTATACAATTCTAATATAACTGAAAAACTTTTTGTACCCGGCGCATCCACCAAAAGATCACTAAAGTAGGCCTTGGAGTTTTACTCAGAAACTGAGAAAACTGGACAAATGGAATAAAAAAATTTACTTCCTATATGTTGTAGGAAGGATCCAAAAAATCATTAAACTGATTTATTTTTTTTTATAAAGAGACATGCACGATAGTCATATAAAGGGTACACCACAAATATCGGTATTAAATAATAGCTAAAGGATGTAAGTTATACGCAAGCGAAGTCGCGGAAAAGAGCTAGTTCTAAAAAATTTTAAGCCTTAGCACTAAAGTACCGTGGGCGTCTTCAGAGAAAGGAAATGTTGAAAAAAATGTGTGAAACTGACACAGGATTTAAAGGATTAGAGATTCGAAGGGGAAGGGAAACATCTCCAGGCAATTTTTTCCGTAATCTGGAGACCCTAGGTATGAATAAGAGAGATAAGTGGGACGGCTAGTTCTTCAGAGCAAAATCCATGAGTATCGGTAGGAAAGGGATAAATCCCTAACGGCGCGTCGTTGATCGACTCTTTTGAGGATTGAGTCAGTGATTAGTCGAATGGCTCTCTTTTGGATGGATTCAAGGATGTTGTGTCGAAGGTGATGCCGCTCTCCAGATGTGGGAACAGTACTCTAGGTTAGATCTTATTCGAGAAATATAAAGGGTGTGTAAGTTGCAAGAGTAGAGGTATTTCATTGCTTGAAAGGAAAAACCAAGCTGTTTAGCTTTTGATGTGGCTATTAAGGTAATGTCCTGGTGCTCGCTGAGATCATGTTCATGTCCACCACGACAGATATGCGCCAATTATAAAGAATCTACCGATCTAGATACATAGTTTGAGAGACCATAAGAAGGTAGGTTATTGAGGAGTGCGGCATAACATACTGGGTCAAAGGCCTCGGAAATATTAAGAGCAGCAACAACAAAAGACTTGTTCTAGTTATGCGTGACAAAGGTAAGATCAGCTGTGGATCTTTTATGACGAAATATGTCTGCCATTGATGATTTTGGGTTCTAGATATTCTAGAATTTTCAAGTTGATGACACAACAGAGAGGAAAGAGATAGGTATACATATATATATATATATATATATATATATATATATATATATATATATATATATATATATATATATATATATATATATATATATATATATATATATATGTGTTGACTCCCTGATTAAATTGGTGAGCAAGTTGCTGATTGCGAAGTTTTCTGCCGCTTTGCCTTCTGGGTCGGTTTTTGTGGAGCCGAGCCATTCCTTGCTAGGGACGTTAAAGTCGCCTAGGATATCTTCAGCGAAGGCAAATTCAGAGATAATATGGTCAATTGCCGAGAGAAAATCAAAGAACTTATTGTAGTTGTCGGATGCGGAGCGGTAGACGCAACAGATTAATTTAGTGGAAGATTTAAGAGTAAGTTTTAGCTAGAGGACATCGAACTAGCGTGATTCCAGATTCGGGAGTCTGGTGCAAGAAATACTGCTGCGAGCGTAGGCCCCATCAAACCTCACCATAAAGACGAAAAGATGAGAGAAGTTCATAGACTGAAAACAGGAGATGATTAGTTGAGGATTTGGAACTGATTTAAAATTTGCATGATTGGAGGTAGTGGTGGACAGAGTCCAAATTGGAAAGAAGACCGTAAATGTTGGTTATTATACTTTTAGAATTCTTCGAATTCTGGAATTACTCGAAAACTAGTGAAATAATAATAATTGCATTGCATTTCCATTGTTGCCGTGTTTGGATATCCAAAAGTTGTGTAACATTTAAGCTACGTTTTTTATTTGCAAATAACATAAATTATTTATATGATCTTCTAAAAAATAATAACGTCCACAATAATTGTGGACGTCATTTTTTTATATATTCTAGTATAATGAATTACATAATCTACCATAAACCATCGTCCTGACGATCTTGTTAGGACGGTGGTTTGAGATTTATTCAATAAATGTTCTTTTTTTTTAATTTTGACGTCACAATCGCAGTCGAAGTTATAAATTATAAGCGTGCCATTAAAGAAAGGTTTTTACTTTCATGCAAATGATTTCCAGTTAATGATGCTATGGTTTTGTAAAAGAATTATGGTTATGGTTTATTTAATTTTATATAAATAGAATTTTGTATAATTAAGTACTTAATTTTGCAAAAACTACGTCAATTTTTACAAATTGAAGGTCCGTAAAATTTGTTTTTTCCCGCTCATCCGCATGCAATGGGTGATATATAGATCTATAGATATTTTCACAAAGTCGAAATGATTTTAGCTAGAATTCGTGGTTCGAAATATTTAAGTTAACTTGATACAACCTCAGGGTTTTATCAGTTTTAAGATTAAAAAATCTTAACATTTAGCTACTTTTATGTTCTACTGCGTCACAATGTTTATAATTGTGATCTGGCGTCATAATTTACTACTTTATTGGACTCAATCCAATAAAGTTACTTTATTGAAATCAGTCCAATAAAATTACTTTACTGGACAGAGGAGGGAAAAACACGCCATTTAAAAAAATGCAATTTTTTTTATTTTAACAATCACGCATCCATGCCGACTTCAAGCCTAAGTACTAACGTAACGTGGGCATCTGAAGAGAGGAGAAATGTAGTCTATTGAAACAGGATTTAAAGGATTGGAGGTTGGGACGGGAAAACATCTGCAGGCAATTTGTTCCATAATCTGGAAACCCTAGGTATGAATGAGCGGGAGAAGTGGTCTGTTCTAGGCTCTTGTAGCTGAACAGTAAATGAATGCATACGCAACGCGCCACTTGTTGTTCTGCTAGGAACAGTCAAGGGAGGAATAGTACCGGCTAGTTCTTCAGAGCAAAATCCGTGGAAGTACCGGTAGAAACGAGATAAATCCCCAACAGCGCGGCGATGAGCGAGAGAAGGGAGTTTTCTTGGGACGACTGGGTCATTGATGAGTCGAATTGCTCTCTTTTGGATAGAATCAAGGATGTTAAGTGTCGAAGGTGATGCCGCTCCCCATATGTGGGAGCAGAATTCTAAGTTAGGTCTTATTTGGGAAACATAGAGAGTGTATAAATTGGAAGGGAGAAGTATTTTCTGGCTCGAAAGAGAAAACCAAGCTTTTTAGCTGCCGATGTGGCCATTGAAGTCATGTGTTTGTGCCAGCTGAAATCCTGTTCGGAAGCGACGCCAACAAGATTGAACGTTTCATTGTTTGGGTTTGATGTTGTGTAGGGCTTGGCCATTCAAGGCCCAAGCAAACCCAACCGGAGCATGAACTCAAAGTAAAAGTGTCAGCCATACCGTCCAGTCTGACGTTTGTGACTTTTGAACTGTCATCTTTGCGACATGACATTCTGAAAGCTGGATAGAGAAAGCCCCCTTTTTAGATGGAATTAAAATCTGGTTTCATCCTTCCTGTTTTTAGGGTGATTCTTTGTTAGGGACTCTGAGAGGGTGAGTAGTGTCGATTTTTCTCATTCTTCCTATATAGGTATTTTGTATGGATGGGAATTCTAACCTATAAATTCATGTGTCGGAATTTCATTATTCTTCTTTTTAAGTAGGAACCAGTCTGATTACTTGCTTAATTATTTGGTTATTTGGATTTCACCTAGTGAAATTATTGAGTCAAGGTGTTTAAAAGTCAGTTTTTTGACGTCTTGATGGTTCGAAGAAATCCTGGGCCTCTGCGTTTATCCAAACCTTTGGAGTGGAGAAGTATCTCCCACAAAGAATTGTTCTCGATCTTGGAATCGACATTTGATGTTCCATGGTCCAAGCTTTAAATGTCAATAATATAAGTATTTAATATTATAACCGCCAAGAAAAGCCAAATTATTTTTATAAAGAAAACTAATTTAAGATAGTGTCCTAGCACTGTAAATGCGTTGCAACTTTCTAAAGCTAGTTAAAATATTATTATTTTCATTTTCACTAAATACATTCGATTCATATTCTACTTTTAACGTTGTTTCATTATGTGCACTTTCTGAGATTACTTACTGGAGCTATAAATAATAGTAGGCTGTTTGACACATTTATTTTTGGTAAGTACATTTACACTGATTGATGGACTAATGAACCAAAATTAGTAAACTCCTCTCAAGTAAATTGCCCCACTTCTTGGAGCTAGACTACGGCTTGTTGTCATACATCTTGGCCTATACTATAAAAACTACTATTTGATGGCAGTAATAATTATTATAACATGTCATTACTATTACTAAGCATATTTTTGTTGCAGAATTTTAGCATCAGTCTATCAAAATTTAAAATAAAGGACGTTAAGTGCACCGAAAGAGTTTATTTTTGGTACTTATTAATTTGGTATACTTACGTTACATCAATTAAGGAACCGGCACTGGCTGACTTAATCTCTTTTTAAAGATTTACATGGTACTCTACACTGAACTCATTTCTTTTTCATCCCAATGACGTCAATCCACCTTTAAGAGATTTACCGCTTGGATATCAAAGCTTTTTTACCTTTTGTAATTACATTGCAAGGCAAAGACCTTTTACTCATTATTATAACTACCAGGTGTCCAAAATAGTTTGCCAACTCACGCTGAACTTTTTGTCATTCAAAAAAGCTTACTCCTGAGGGGAAAAACATTTTGCTTAAGATCTTATTAATAATCTAGTATTAATTTTTATAGAAACTTATTTTCGTCACACTTACATATTATGTATATAAATAACTTCAAGATGGCATAAGATCAATAGCCATAAGGAAAATTAAAATATTCTACTAATGTTAACTGTAAAATTTAAGAAACATGGGAAGCTCAAATTATGTCTAAAATATGTTTTAACAAATGAGAACAAACAGTAGTCTGACGGTGCTTAATCCGGAGAATAGGGCAGGTGGTCAACAAATTCAAAACCAATGTCTAAATCCTATTCCAATTCCATTGGGTCTCCGGTGGCCGAGTTGTACGGCGCCAGCTCTGCAACCGAGAGGCGCGGGTTCGAATCCCGCTTCGACCATGGATATTTTGTGGTTGTTGTTGGAAGGTGGTAGAGTCTTCCTCGACCGAGGTGGTACCACCTCACACATCCTCTTAAAAGGCTGGTGAAATCCCTACGGATGTTTCCAGCTCTGGATGTGTGAGTCGATTCCCCAGTACACCCACGGTACATAGCACTTAGACTTCGTTCTTCGTGGGTTGTGAGAAGATAAAAAAAATAATAATCTGTGAAAATTATCCTTTCTTTGTCCCAGAAAACTGAAGTAATGAACACGGATTTTTTTTTGAGTCGTGGAGAACCAGAATGCTTCAACTTTTGGATTGCTTTCATGGGCGCCCGAGGGGAAGTTTTTAACATGTTTTTTAGTGCTAAAATTAGCAAAACGGAATCACTTCGGTGTCCGTCCATCTGTCCGTCTGTCACAGGCGATTATTATTTTTGCTGAACTATATACTTTTGAGTTTTGAAGAAAATCTCGAATTACAATGCTCCCTTCTGGCTTTCAGAAAAGGAAGTAATCTCAATTTCTTTGTACTTTTGGTCTTTATGACAAGAAAAATCCTCAAAAAGAGCTTACTAAAATTTTCTATATAATTTTTTGGGGTAGTTTTTCTTGTTAGACAATTATTTCTGTGTACAGGTTTAGTTTCGATTTCGACGTTACGGAGTTTGTTGTTCGACGTTTTATTTCTATTTTGAGATTTAGATAATTTATGTGATTTTTCATTTTACATGCATCCGGCCCAGAAATATGCAACGTATCTTTGCGATTATATTTTTATGCAACTAACATTATTTAATCGTTATGTCTGGTGCTGCATGAGATTGCATTGCAATCAATGTATGTCAGACAATAAGTCATTACCCCCTATAGTATTTAATAATTATTTACTAACATTGCAAATGTTTTTTTTTGTATTTATCAGGCTTGTTAAAAATACTGTTGTACTTCTTCGCTAAAGGAACTACTGTATTCGTAAAATAAGTGGTACGCGGTATATACCTACACAGAAAATTATAGGAGGAGGAGGAGGTTCTCAATTTGACTCTTTCTTTTATTTTTAACTTTAGCACATGTTTGTCATGGAATTCCTCACGACTAACAGTATACATACCATAGTGGGATTATCCCGAATATTTTTTAATTTCATAATACAAAACTTCTCCATTCGAAAAGTTTATTCTGTAAAAATCACCTCTTGAGATCTTTATGGTATTTCACATTTTGGGGTATCTAGGTTTCGAAAAACATGGTTCCCAATGTCCGTGGGTCTGTCCGTCTGCCGGTCTGCCTGTGTGTGGTCTTTCTGTCTGTATGCTGGCTCAAGAACTGAAAGCTAATTTACCAAGAAATTTTGTTTTTTATGTAGTATTACATAAATTACGTTTTAGCCTGGCCCGAAGCCGGTTACAATTTCTGTGGAACATACGTAGATAGGGCGTTTACCCCTATAGATGTTCATAAGAAAAAGTCAGAAACTACTAATTATGGGAATTACATTAATTTATATAGCATTGTTGTGTTGTTTTAGGATGCGAGAATTTACATTTATTATAATATTATTCATAAAACGTATCCTAATTATGATATCTCTGATATCTGAAAAAGACATAAACCAAAAAGTGTTTTTTTGTACTTTTCCTTTCAAGCCATGAATTACAAAAATTCCATGCGTCTGTCTATTTTTTAAGAAAAGTGCAGAATAAAATTAACTGTTTTAATACATTATACGTCTTTATATATATATATATATATATATATATATATATATATATATATATATATATATATATATATATATATATACAGCGTGTCTTCGGAAGTTCTTACCAAATGGAAAAAATTTTTATTATTGATTTTACGAAAAAAGTGCCTCTTTATAAAAAGTTCTGCATCGTGAGAAAATAGCATTTCGATTCAAAAATTTGATCTAGTACATACAGGGTGGCTCAAAAATGTAAAAGTCCTAATACACGTGAAGCTAAAAGACATAAAATCGTTATTTAAAGGTACACTGACACTGCTAATGTGCTAGAATTAACTTTTTTATGTTAGTAAATTAGGTTTGGAACATACAGGAAGTACCAAAAATAAAATTAATTTTTCTTATTGCCTTTACAAAAAAAGTGTATCTTCATAAAAAGTTCTACATTGTGAAAAAGGAGCATGGTTATTCAAAAATTTTATATAGGACATACAGGTGGCAAAATAATTTAAATTTAAATTGTGATTTTCAGCTGTTTAAGCCACCCTGTATTGTCCTACATCAAGTTTATAAATAACCATGCTCTTTTTTTACAAGGTAGAACTTTTTATGAAGGTTTACTTTTTTTGTACAGGCAATAAAAAAAAATTAATTTTATTTTTGGGACCTCCTGTATGTTCCAAACCTAATTTACTAACACAAAAAAGTTAATTCTAGCACATTTGCAGTGTCAGTGTACCTTTAAATAACGATTTTATGTCTTTTTAGCTTCACGTATATTAGGACTTTTACATTTTTGAGCCACCCTGTATGTACTAGATCAAATTTTTGAATGGAAATGCTATTGTCTCACGATGCAAAACTTTTTATAAAGAGGCACTTCTTTTCGTAAAATCAATAATAAAAATTTTTTCCATTTGGTAAGAACTTCCGAAGACACGCTGTATATATATATATATATATATATATATATATATATATATATATATATATATATATATATATATATATATATACATATATATATATATATATATATATATATATATATATATATATATATATATATATATATATATATATATATATATATATATATATATATATATATATAAAGAGGAGAATTATTGTGGGCATGTCCGCTAAATGAACAGAACAAAATGAAAAGTTAGAATGGTAACCCGTACGACACGTGTTTCTGCTCATTGGCTTTATCAGGCCCACGTATGTGACCGTGCCTCTCAACATAAGTCGAGACGCACCCGTCACATACGCAGTTACGGGTGTAACCTTAAAAAAAGAGAAAAATTAACAAGTACCACAAACAGGAGCCGGTACACCCATTTGTGGCTTCAGCCTAAAGACCCCTTTTTTGGGGGCAACAATTAGCGTCGCCGACGGAGGCAACTATAGCCGCCTGCCGTGGTATCCTATAAGCCCAAGTAAAAAAAAAAAATGCTAGAAACTAGCGCGGATCGATACATAAAAAAGAGGAGAATTATTCTGGGCATGTCCGCTAAATGAACAGAACAAAATGAAAAGTTAGAATGGTAACCCGTACGACACGTGTTTCTGCTCATTGGCTTCATCAAACCCACGTATGTGACCGTGCCTCTCAACATAAGTCGAGACGCACCCAAAAAAGGGGTCTTTTGGCTGAAGCCACAAATGGGTGTACTGGCTCCTGTTTGTGGTCCTTGTTAATTTTTCTCTTTTTTTAAGGTTACACCCGTAACTGCGGGTGCGTCTCGACTTATGTTGAGAGGCACGGTCACATACGTGGGCCTGATGAAACCAATGAGCAGAAACACGTGTCGTACGGGTTACCATTCTAACTTTTCATTTTGTTCTGTTCATTTAGCGGACATGCCCACAATAATTCTCCTCTTTTTTTATGTATCGATCCGCGCTAGTTTCTAGCATTTTATATATATATATATATATATATATATATATATATATATATATATATATATATATATATATATATATATAAAGAATACATACCTAATGTATTTGTTTGGGTTCTATGGTAAACAGGCATGTTTCTTTTTATGTGCAGTAAAACGAAACTTACAACAGGATTCATTAAAAATCTGTAAGTTTTAGTACTGCAACTTAAGTAGACACACTGTATATATATATATATATATATATATATATATATATATATATATATATATATATATATATATATATATATATATATATATATATATATATATATACAGTGTGTCTACTTAAGTTGCAGTACTAAAACTTACAGATTTTTAATGAATCCTGTTGTAAGTTTCGTTTTACTGCACATAAAAAGAAACATGCCTGTTTACCATAGAACCCAAACAAATACATTAGGTATGTATTCTTTTGAGAATTGAAGAGTTTTTAATACATACAATTTTATTTTTGTTTTTATCTAAATACTAAACTTAACACTGTAAAACTGGCTAGCAAGCCTCTGGAGATTGGAAAACATTCACCGATGAACCGATAAGTCTGAATTTATCCTGCTTAACCATCTTGAAGTATCCAGGTATTGTCTTTACACAAAAAAATCTCGAATAGCACAAAGGAACACCAAAAAATCACAAATAAATCTTCTAGAAACACGAAGCGATCGTCAAAGCGAGAAATTAAATGACCGATGTCAAATGTCATTTATCGGATTAATGACATTAGGGTACGATCTACGGACGTTCGCAGACCGTTGCTTAGGAAATACGTCTGAACACTCGGTTACACGTATGTCTTTGTCTAATGAACTAGAAAAGAAAAAGTGCGACTTAAAGATTTATAAATGACTCGGAGCGACTTTAAATAAACCTTTATAAGCAAAATATTTAAAAGTTTTTTAACTTAAATTTATTATTTTGTAGCACAAAATAAAGTATTTTAGTAAATCTTTGATGCTTTTAACGTATTTTTTGTACAAAAATACAAAGTCAAATAAGATGTGGCCAATGTTTACAAATTGTGTTTACAGTGTCACTAAATGGTTTGTTTTGGCTTCAAAAAATGTTAAATCATCCCGTATCCATTCTTAATTCATCCAAGTGTTTTGATAATATTTATGTAACAT
This sequence comes from Philopedon plagiatum, assembly GCA_963971165.1. Lineage (NCBI taxonomy): Eukaryota > Metazoa > Arthropoda > Insecta > Coleoptera > Curculionidae > Philopedon > Philopedon plagiatum. The sequence goes on from OZ020193.1 coordinate 99,548,048, forward strand.
GATGATTTTTTAAAAGCTAAAACTTCTGGGAAGCCCAGACTTCTAAAAAACACCAACCACGTCATTTGTGTTAAAGTTTTTTTTATCTTGTATCATTTAGTTTAGATCAAAGATTAGATTAACAAAAAATGTTGTTTGATCTTTCCACAGAGTTCGCACGATATTACGAACAGAGTATTTAATTAGTTATTGTTCTTTGATGTTGATATCATGATTACTTTGCTTAAATACAGCTAATGTTTCCTGCATGGATTAGTTTTTTTTAATAATACGTAATTGACACATGACAGGGATAATGACTTGATCAAAGTGTGCATATAAACAGGATCTAAGAAGGTTCATAGATTATATAAGATGTCTCTGATATTAAAGAACGTTAAAAACAAAGAAAATAAACGGTTAAAAAAGGTATTATTTATTGATTTTAAAGTGAACCACTTAAAAAAAGGTGGAGTTATATGGTAGAGACCAGATGATCCTCTGACGCACAAGACGAGGTCGTTATATGCATAATATGTAATTATACCAGCTAATTTTTGTTAAAATTGGTTAAATTTGATTCGACAAACAGTTTTTATTAAAAATTTGCGTAAATATTGAATATTATCTCCTATTTTGAATTAACAATATTATAGCATTACCGAGTCCTTCCTAAAAACGGCTCATTTTATCGACATCAGTGAAAATATTGTTTAGTATTGAAGTGCTCAAAAATTCATTGAAAGTCCACCAGACCTATAAACGTCAAAATTTCGAGCGAGGGGTGTCAGAACTAGTTCTTCACGATATATCAACATTTTTTTGCAGATTTGCTCAGGTTTCTTGGTTCAAAAGTTGTTAAAAACATGTTTTCCAAATAGGCCTATAGAGACACGAAACTTTATACAGCCTAAACAATACCTTTCAAAAATAAATCATAATTACTTAAAAACCAAGGGAGAAAAATTATTCGTCCACCAACATTTTTTCCGAAAGTCGTCCAAACATGCCAAAACTAATAACGTGTGGGGTACCCTATTAATTTTATAATTTTTTGTAACCTGTTAGGCATTGACCACCAGTTTTTTATCAAAACCCACTTCAATTTTTGACTATTCTTCTTGACATCTTGCTTTTAACGCCCCTTTGCTTTGTTGGAAATTTTATGTTATCTCACTCTTTTTTTGGGTTTCCACCATAGATGTTCATTCGGGTCAACGTCTGGGGATTGCGGTGGCGTTTCCAACACCCTTGGTACGCTATACAGTATCCACTCTTTAACGGCGTCAATAAAATGGAGCTGACCCACTCAATGTCATGACATGACATAAACCCCCAAATTAGAACGGAAGTCCCTCCGTGCTTTACCGTTAAAATTAAATTTTTAGGTTTGTGGGCTTCCCTGCGATTTCTGTACGCTAAAACCTTTTCGGATTTACCAAATAACTCGATTTTTTTTCGTCAGTATATATGATCTTACAGTACTCGAGACGCTTCTTCTTATTTTTCTTATTTACTAATGGTACCTTTCGACCAACTCGTGCCTGCATACCCTGGCTTCTTAAAAATGTTCTTATTGTTGTTACATGGATAACCTTTTTGTAATCACTGGCTTCACTTTTCACTGTATTTGCCGCAGTAGTTTGCAGATTTTCACTAACTTTTCTTAGTGTTTCTTGTTTCTCTGGAAAAGTTAGTACCTTTTCTTTTGTTGTATGGATTGTTTCATATATTTTTTTATAATATATTCAACTGCTGACCGGCTTCTTTCAACAATTTTTCTTATGTCTCTTGAGATCTTCCTTCTTGTAATTTTATTATCAAATGTCTGATTTCTTGAGGCACTTCTAATGATTTGCGGCAGATTTTAAAATTTGCTGTATTTTTTAGACCACGGAGTCTCAAACTGCCAATAAAAATAATTTAGGAATTTTATAAGAACATTATATGCACATCTTTACATTTTTTTGGAAATGGACGAATAATTTTGCTCGCAGAAATTTTATCAAATTATCTTTTTCCGGATTCAGTGACGATAATTAGCTGAAAATATTTTCAGCAGTAGTGCGGAGAAGTGTAACTTTTAGAACGCAATATAAGTGCGGAAAGTAGTTACTTTCCTTGCCTTTATAAGATGCTGTTGAAAAATTATAAAAACAAATTATATAGGAAAAAATACAGAGTAATTCAGATGTACCGATGTTGGCAAAAAAACTCAAAAAATCGAAAATTAATCAGCGATTGCTCCCTTCCTATAAAGAATAAAGCAACTAAAATATATTTATATCAGGTATGTCGACGAGCTCTTTCCGATGACGTATATGGCATTTTTATTTGAACCGTTTTGACCCCACAAAAAACTAAAAACCGTGAAATATTTGGATCAAAAAACGAAATTTCCAGTTTTTCCCAAATATATCCATTTCCCAGTGATTTTAGGTTTAGGTAAATGTACTGCAAAAAAGTAATTAAGATTTTAAAGATTCACTTATAAATCCGTTTTCCGATCCGGCATTTTCTTTTCGAGTTATTAGGTAGGTAAATGGCATTTTTCGAACTAAAAAATTCTAAATAATTATTCCATTTTCCGATCCTCACCAGTTTTGATAAATTTCGGACGCTTCGGGTCCTCTACATCTTCCGAATATTTACATTGATTTAATTTACTTTTGCGATCTGTACTCGATTTCAACGGAAATCGTGGAAATTTCCACTTTGACGTTTAATATCTCCGAAACAAACCATCCCGTATAACTTAATTTTTTACCGAAGCTAGTTGCACTATTCCTCTATCAATACAAAAAGTCTGATGGCTCCCCCTCTGACTGTTTCCGAGAAAACAAACCTCTTCGACTTTAGGATAAGCTTTACCTTCACATGTAGATTGGCATTTTTTTGCTGATCTCCTGACGTCATTATTCATTAAGGGCAAATGGCTGCCTTTTAAAATCTTATAAATTATACTGAAAAGTAAACATTTTTGTAGCTAAATTATCCTTGTAACTTTCTTCAAAACAATTTTTTTGGGTTTGTAAGGACTTCCAACGGTTTATGCAATAAAAAATATGTGCATATTTCTTTTTGATCAGCTACAAAATATTAATCCAAACCAGTACTGAATTTTAAAACTTTTTAGGGAATCACGGTGATAGTATCTTTTTTTGTTATTCTCACGCATTCTAAAATCATTTAACCAAACACTCACCTGTAAATTTGTGCATTGCTTCAAGAAATTTAACACAAGTATCCACACAGCCACTAAGAATGACTAGGAGCTTCTTGACATAATGCATTATGTAGTTTTTGAAAGTTCCAGTTCCAATATCCCAATATATAGAACGAAACGATAGTTAGGTGCCACTTTTTTTAAAAAACTGTAATAAATTTAAATAAAATCACCACTAAAGCAATTAACTACGCGTGGGTGACGACAAGTTTACTTTTACTTCTATCACAACGCTGTAAATTCAATCTATAAGAATTTAAAACTCCACGTCACTATTACAACCCCATTTTAAACCTTTACGATAATCTAATAGAATCCGCACGATCAGACTACGAAAACGCAGTGCAAGTACAAGATTTTCTATACAATTTGGAACCAATAATTTTTTCCAGTTTTGATAAGAATTAAAAGTTGTTATAATTATTGTTATTATTAGGCTGTTATAATTGGGTCGGATTGACCCCTGATGACCTTTAGAAACACTGTCTGTGGGTATTTGTTAGGTTTTAAGAACTGTCTAATTTTGTACAAATACTTATTATGATACACGTATGTACATAAACTGCTTATTATAAAAATTGCATCACCTGGAAATAATGGATCAATTTACAAGGTAAGTTAAGGCTTATAGTTTGGATCCAGAGTCGTCAACTTCCAAGCCGTTTCAGTTTTTTTGGACAAATTTGGCTGCTAATTTAAATTTATACAATTTCTCGAAAACTAAACATATAAACAGAGTAAAATTTACGAGGTAAGTTAAGGCCTACTAGCACTATAGTTTGTATCCAGCGACGTTTACTTGCAAGCCGTTTAAGTTTTTTACAAATTTGGCTGCTAACTTAAATTTTTACAATTTCTCGAAAGTTAGACATATAAACAGATTAATATTTACAAGGTAAGTTAAGGCCTACTAGCACTATAGTTTGTATACTGAGTAGTTCACTTGCAAGCCGTTCCAGTTTTTTTAATAATTTGGCTGCTAACTTAAATTTTTACAATTTCTCGAAAACTAAACATATGAACAGATTAATATTTACAAGGTGAGTTAAGGCCCACTAGCACTATAGTTTGTATACAGAGTAGTTCACTTGCAAGCCGTTTCAGTTTTGTACAAATTTGGCTGCTAACTTAAATTTATGCAATTTCTCGAAAACTAAACATATAAACAGAGTAAAATTTACGAGGTAAGTTAAGGAATACTAGCACTATAGTTTGTATCAAGCGACGTTTACTTGCAAGCCGTTTCAGTTTTTTACAAATTTGGCTGCTAACTTAAATTTTTACAATTTCTCGAAAGTTAGACATATAAACAGATTAATATTTACAAGGTAAGTTAAGGCCTACTAGCACTATAGTTTGTATACTGAGTAGTTCACTTGCAAGCCGTTCCAGTTTTTTTAATAATTTGGCTGCTAACTTAAATTTTTACAATTTCTCGAAAACTAAACATATAAACAGATTAATATTTACAAGGTGAGTTAAGGCCTACTAGCACTATAGTTTGTATACAGAGTAGTTCACTTGCAAGCCGTTTCAGTTTTGTACAAATTTGGCTGCTAACTTAAATTTATGCAATTTCTCGAAAACTAAACATATAAACAGAGTAAAATTTACGAGGTAAGTTAAGGAATACTAGCACTATAGTTTGTATCAAGCGACGTTTACTTGCAAGCCGTTTCAGTTTTTTACAAATTTGGCTGCTAACTTAAATTCTTACAATTTCTCGAAAACTAGACATATAAACAGATTAATATTTACAAGGTAAGTTAAGGCCTACTAGCACTATAGTTTGTATACAGAGTAGTTCACTTGCAAGCCGTTTCAGTTTTTTACAAATTTTGCTGCTAACTTAAATTTATACAATTTCTCGAAAACTAAACATATAAACAGAGTAAAATTTACGAGGTAAGTTAAGGCCTACTAGCACTATAGTTTGTATACAGAGTAGTTCACTTGCAAGCCGTTTCAGTTTTGTACAAATTTGGCTGCTAACTTAAATTTTTATAATTTCTCGAAAGCTAGACATATAAACAGATTAATATTTACAAGGTAAGTTAAGGCCTACTAGCACTATAGTTTGTATACTGAGTAGTTCACTTGCAAGCCGTTCCAGTTTTTTTAATAATTTGGCTGCTAACTTAAATTTTTACAATTTCTCGAAAACTAAACATATAAACAGATTAATATTTACAAGGTGAGTTAAGGCCTACTAGCACTATAGTTTGTATACAGAGTAGTTCACTTGCAAGCCGTTTCAGTTTTTTACAAATTTTGCTGCTAACTTAAATTTATACAATTTCTCGAAAACTAAACATATAAACAGAGTAAAATTTACGAGGTAAGTTAAGGCCTACTAGCACTATAGTTTGTATACAGAGTAGTTCACTTGCAAGCCGTTTCAGTTTTGTACAAATTTGGCTGCTAACTTAAATTTTTATAATTTCTCGAAAGCTAGACATATAAACAGATTAATATTTACAAGGTAAGTTAAGGCCTACTAGCACTATAGTTTGTATACTGAGTAGTTCACTTGCAAGCCGTTCCAGTTTTTTTAATAATTTGGCTGCTAACTTAAATTTTTACAATTTCTCGAAAACTAAACATATAAACAGATTAATATTTACAAGGTGAGTTAAGGCCTACTAGCACTATAGTTTGTATACAGAGTAGTTCACTTGCAAGCCGTTTCAGTTTTGTACAAATTTGGCTGCTAACTTAAATTTATGCAATTTCTCGAAAACTAAACATATAAACAGAGTAAAATTTACGAGGTAAGTTAAGGAATACTAGCACTATAGTTTGTATCAAGCGACGTTTACTTGCAAGCCGTTTCAGTTTTTTACAAATTTGGCTGCTAACTTAAATTCTTACAATTTCTCGAAAACTAGACATATAAACAGATTAATATTTACAAGGTAAGTTAAGGCCTACTAGCACTATAGTTTGTATACAGAGTAGTTCACTTGCAAGCCGTTTCAGTTTTTTACAAATTTTGCTGCTAACTTAAATTTATACAATTTCTCGAAAACTAAACATATAAACAGAGTAAAATTTACGAGGTAAGTTAAGGCCTACTAGCACTATAGTTTGTATACAGAGTAGTTCACTTGCAAGCCGTTTCAGTTTTGTACAAATTTGGCTGCTAACTTAAATTTTTATAATTTCTCGAAAGCTAGACATATAAACAGATTAATATTTACAAGGTAAGTTAAGGCCTACTAGCACTATAGTTTGTATACTGAGTAGTTCACTTGCAAGCCGTTTCAGTTTTTTTACTAATTTGGCTGCTAACTTAAATTTTTACAATTTCTCGAAAACTAAACATATAAACAGATTAATATTTACAAGGTGAGTTAAGGCCTACTAGCACTATAGTTTGTATACAGAGTAGTTCACTTGCAAGCCGTTTCAGTTTTGTACAAATTTGGCTGCTAACTTAAATTTATGCAATTTCTCGAAAACTAGACATATGAACAGATTAATATTTACAAGGTAAGTTAAGACCCACTAGCACCATAGTTTGTATACAGAGTAATTCACATGCAAGCCGTTTCAGTTTGTACAAATTTGGCTGCTAACTTAAATTTATACAATTTCTCGAAAACTAGCCATAAAAACAGATTAATATTTACAAGGTAAGTTAAGGCCTACTAGCACTATAGTTTGTATACAGAGTAATTCACTTGCAAGCCGTTTCAGTTTTGTACAAATTTGGCTGCTAACTTAAATTTATACAATTTCTGGAAAACTAGACATATAAACAGATTAATATTTACAAGGTAAGTTAAGGCCTACTAGCGCTATAGTTTGTATACAGAGTAGTTCACTTGCAAGCCGTTTCAGTTTTTTACAAATTTTGCTGCTAACTTAAATTTATACAATTTCTCGAAAACTAAACATATAAACAGAGTAAAATTTACGAGGTAAGTTAAGGCCTACTAGCACTATAGTTTGTATACAGAGTAGGTCACTTGCAAGCCGTTTCAGTTTTGTACAAATTTGGCTGCTAACTTAAATTTTTATAATTTCTCGAAAGCTAGACATATAAACAGATTAACATTTACAAGGTAAGTTAAGGCCTACTAGCACTATAGTTTGTATACTGAGTAGTTCACTTGCAAGCCGTTTCAGTTTTTTTACTAATTTGGCTGCTAACTTAAATTTTTACAATTTCTCGAAAACTAAACATATAAACAGATTAATATTTACAAGGTGAGTTAAGGCCTACTAGCACTATAGTTTGTATACAGAGTAGTTCACTTGCAAGCCGTTTCAGTTTTGTACAAATTTGGCTGCTAACTTAAATTTATGCAATTTCTCGAAAACTAGGCATAAAAACAGATTAATATTTACAAGGTAAGTTAAGGCCTACTAGCACTATAGTTTGTATACAGAGTAATTCACTTGCAAGCCGTTTCAGTTTTGTACAAATTTGGCTGCTAACTTAAATTTATACAATTTCTGGAAAACTAGACATATAAACAGATTAATATTTACAAGGTAAGTTAAGGCCTACTAGCACTATAGTTTGTATACAGAGTAGTTCACTTGCAAGCCGTTTCAGTTTTGTACAAATTTGGCTGCTAACTTAAATTTATACAATTTCTGGAAAACTAGACATATAAACAGATTAATATTTACAAGGTAAGTTAAGGCCTACTAGCGCTATAGTTTGTATACAGAGTAGTTCACTTGCAAGCCGTTTCAGTTTTTTACAAATTTGGCTGCTAACTTAAATTTATACAATTTCTCGAAAACTAAACATATAAACAGAGTAAAATTTACGAGGTAAGTTAAGGCCTACTAGCACTATAGTTTGTATACAGAGTAGTTCACTTGCAAGCCGTTTCAGTTTTGTACAAATTTGGCTGCTAACTTAAATTTTTATAATTTCTCGAAAGCTAGACATATAAACAGATTAATATTTACAAGGTAAGTTAAGGCCTACTAGCACTATAGTTTGTATACTGAGTAGTTCACGCAAGCCGTTTCAGTTTTTTTACTAATTTGGCTGCTAACTTAAATTTTTACAATTTCTCGAAAACTAAACATATAAACAGATTAATATTTACAAGGTGAGTTAAGGCCTACTAGCACTATAGTTTGTATACAGCGTAGTTCACTTGCAAGCCGTTTCAGTTTTGTACAAATTTGGCTGCTAACTTAAATTTATGCAATTTCTCGAAAACTAGACATATAAACAGATTAATATTTACAAGGTAAGTTAAGACCCACTAGCACCATAGTTTGTATACAGAGTAATTCACTTGCAAGCCGTTTCAGTTTGTACAAATTTGGCTGCTAACTTAAATTTATACAATTTCTCGAAAACTAGACATAAAAACAGATTAATATTTACAAGGTAAGTTAAGGCCTACTAGCACTATAGTTTATATACAGAGTAATTCACTTGCAAGCCGTTTCAGTTTTGTACAAATTTGGCTGCTAACTTCAATTTATACAATTTCTGGAAAACTAGACATATAAACAGATTAATATTTACAAGGTAAGTTAAGGCCTACTAGCGCTATAGTTTGTATACAGAGTAGTTCACTTGCAAGCCGTTTCAGTTTTTTACAAATTTTGCTGCTAACTTAAATTTATACAATTTCTCGAAAACTAAACATATAAACAGAGTAAAATTTACGAGGTAAGTTAAGGCCTACTAGCACTATAGTTTGTATACAGAGTAGGTCACTTGCAAGCCGTTTCAGTTTTGTACAAATTTGGCTGCTAACTTAAATTTTTATAATTTCTCGAAAGCTAGACATATAAACAGATTAACATTTACAAGGTAAGTTAAGGCCTACTAGCACTATAGTTTGTATACTGAGTAGTTCACTTGCAAGCCGTTTCAGTTTTTTTACTAATTTGGCTGCTAACTTAAATTTTTACAATTTCTCGAAAACTAAACATATAAACAGATTAATATTTACAAGGTGAGTTAAGGCCTACTAGCACTATAATAATAATAATGTTTATTCAAATATAAGATACATATATATATATATATATATAAAATATTCCATTTTATGAATAAACTAAGAAATTTAAATTTAAGGAAACTCACGAAGTTTACCTTGTTGTGAGTATCGTAATATTTTATAGGATACTTTCATTACAGTTAATAATTGTTTCTTTCTTTCTTTCTTTCTTCCTTCGGACACAACTGTAATTTATATGTTTATGAAAAATTTTATTTAATTTTGTACTTTCTGTGTACTCAACAACGTTCCTTAATAATTTATTAAATAATTTTATTTTTCACCATTTATAATGTTATGTATAATTTCTCTTGGACTCGTAAATATCCATTGTCTAATCATCTTCTTATAAGATTTTAATGATTTAATATCTCTTATTGATTTTGGTAATATTTCAAATAAATATGGCTTTATATTTAAAAAGTGTTTGTTACTTTTTGCTTTATTGATTTTATTTTTCAATACAGTTATATTTTTATGGCGTGTGTTGTATGTATGATTAAGAAAATTTATTTCATTTTTCTTTTTAAAGATAAAAATTAATAAATTATAAACAAATAACTGTCTGATGTCCATTTTTTTACTTTCTTGGTACAGTAAATCTGATGAATATAAATAATCTTTATTGTAAATAATTTTTAAAATCCTTTTTTGGATAGTTTCAATGCTGTGTAAATAATTTTTGTTTATTCCTCCCCAACCTAGTATACCATAATTTAGGTGTGTTTGTACTAAAGAATAATAAATTATTTCTAAATGTTTAATTTTTAGAAATTGTTTAAGATGTTTAAATTTGGGTATCAAAGCTCTAATTTTTTTTGTGATATATTCACTGTGTAAGTTCCATTTTAAATTTTTATCAAAAATTATTCCGAGATATTTAACGTATTCAGCTTCTTCAATGTTAATATTATCTAATTTTAAATTACCTATCTTTGGTAATTTATTTGTATAGGAAGTAAATGGGAGGAATTTTGTTTTGTTAAAATTAATTGTTAATAAATTATTACTAAACCAATTATAAATTTTAGTAAAATCTGTTTTGATTGTTTTAGTTAGAATTTTCCAGTTTTCTTCCTCATAAAAAATTACAGTATCATCCGCAAAGCTATGTAATTTACCTTTACATTTTATATTAAATAAATCATTTAAATAAATATTAAATAGTAGAGGTCCTAGAACTGAACCTTGTGGAACACCGTAATTAAAGGTTTTAGGTACACTTATTTTTTCATCAATTTTGACATAACTGATTCTGTTATTTAAATAATTTTTAAGCAGATTTAAAACTTGACATCGAAATCCAATTATCTCCAGTTTATTTAAAAGCAGTTCATGGCTAACAGAATCAAAGGCTTTGGTTAAATCTAAAAAAATGCAAATACTGTCAGCTTTATTATCCATTGAATTATATATTTGTGTGGTTAAGTGACAAATTGCATTTTCAGTTGATTTATTTTTTTTAAAACCAAATTGTTTATCTGATAATATATTATATTTATTTAAAAAGCTTTCCATACGATCTTTTAAAACCTTTTCAAATATTTTTGCTAGTGATGATATTAAAGTTATTGGCCTGTAATTTTGAAATTCATTTTTATCACCATTTTTATAAATAGGTTTTATTATACCTATTTTAAAACTTTCTGGGTATAATCCTGTTTTAAAGATAACGTTAATTAAATGTGTTAGAGGCTTACAAATGTGTGAATTTATTGATTTTAAAATTTCTGATGTTATTCCATCAAGACCTGGAGATTTTTTATCTTTTAAATTATTTATAATATTCTTAATTTCATAATAATTTGTTTCTTTAAGAAAACAAGAATTTATATTTGTTAATAGTGTTTTAGATGGTGTTTGGTGGTTTTTGTTGTTTAATATATTATTGGCAAGTGTTTCTCCAACTTTTGAATAATATTCAATAAAGTTGTTAGATATTAAGCTTTGATTTGATGTTATCTCTCCATTTTGAAGTTTCATATAGTTTATTGAATTATTTGTTTTATAATTTTCACAACACAACTTTTTAACACAATGCCATAAATCTTTTTGTGAGTTACATTTATTTTCTATCTGATTTTTATAATAGTTTATTTTTGCTTTTTTAATAATTTCAGTTAGTTTATTCTTATAAACCTTATATTCATTTAATAAGATTGAATTATTAGAATTTTTAGATTTTTTATAAAGTTGGTTTTTTTTATTTATCGATATTAACAAACTATTTGAAATCCATTCTTAGTATAGTTTGTATACAGAGTAGTTCACTTGCAAGCCGTTTCAGTTGTGTACAAATTTGGCTGCTAACTTAAATTTATGCAATTTCTCGAAAACTAGACATATAAACAGATTAATATTTACAAGGTAAGTTAAGAGCCACTAGCACTATAGTTTGTATACAGAGTAGTTCACTTGCAAGCCGTTTCAGTTTTGTACAAATTTGGCTGCTAACTTAAATTTATGCAATTTCTCGAAAACTAAACATATGAACAGAGTAAAATTTACGAGGTAAGTTAAGGAATACTAGCACTATAGTTTGTATCAAGCGACGTTTACTTGCAAGCCGTTTCAGTTTTTTACAAATTTGGCTGCTAACTTAAATTTTTACAATTTCTCGAAAACTAGACATATAAACAGATTAATATTTACAAGGTAAGTTAAGGCCTACTAGCACTATAGTTTGCATACAGAGTAGTTCACTTGCAAGCCGTTTCAGTTTTTTACAAAATTGGCTGCTAACTTAAATTTATACAATTTCTCGAAAACTAAACAAATAAACAGATTAATATTTACAAGGTAAGTTAAGGCCTACTAGCGCTATAGTTTGTATACAGAGTAGTTCACTTGCAAGCCGTTTCAGTTTTTTACAAATTTTGCTGCTAACTTAAATTTATACAATTTCTCGAAAACTAAACATATAAACAGAGTAAAATTTACGAGGTAAGTTAAGGCCTACTAGCACTATAGTTTGTATACAGAGTAGTTCACTTGCAAGCCGTTTCAGTTTTGTACAAATTTGGCTGCTAACTTAAATTTTTATAATTTCTCGAAAGCTAGACATATAAACAGATTAATATTTACAAGGTAAGTTAAGGCCTACTAGCACTATAGTTTGTATACTGAGTAGTTCACTTGCAAGCCGTTTCAGTTTTTTTACTAATTTGGCTGCTAACTTAAATTTTTACAATTTCTCGAAAACTAAACATATAAACAGATTAATATTTACAAGGTGAGTTAAGGCCAACTAGAACTATAGTTTGTATACAGAGTAGTTCACTTGCAAGCCGTTTCAGTTTTGTACAAATTTGGGTGCTAACTTAATTTTATGCAATTTCTCGAAAACTAGACATATAAACAGATTAATATTTACAAGGTAAGTTAAGACCCACTAGCACTATAGTTTGTATACAGAGTAATTCACTTGCAAGCCGTTTCAGTTTGTACAAATTTGGCTGCTAACTTAAATTTATACAATTTCTCGAAAACTAGACATAAAAACAGATTAATATTTACAAGGTAAGTTAAGGCCTACTAGCACTATAGTTTGTATACAGAGTAATTCACTTGCAAGCCGTTTCAGTTTTGTACAAATTTGGCTGCTAACTTAAATTTATACAATTTCTGGAAAACTAGACATATAAACAGATTAATATTTACAAGGTAAGTTAAGGCCTACTAGCGCTATAGTTTGTATACAGAGTAGTTCACTTGCAAGCCGTTTCAGTTTTTTACAAATTTTGCTGCTAACTTAAATTTATACAATTTCTCGAAAACTAAACATATAAACAGAGTAAAATTTACGAGGTAAGTTAAGGCCTACTAGCACTATAGTTTGTATACAGAGTAGTTCACTTGCAAGCCGTTTCAGTTTTGTACAAATTTGGCTGCTAACTTAAATTTTTATAATTTCTCGAAAGCTAGACATATAAACAGATTAATATTTACAAGGTAAGTTAAGGCCTACTAGCACTATAGTTTGTATACTGAGTAGTTCACTTGCAAGCCGTTTCAGTTTTTTTACTAATTTGGCTGCTAACTTAAATTTTTAGAATTTCTCGAAAACTAAACATATGAACAGATTAATATTTACAAGGTGAGTTAAGGCCCACTAGCACTATAGTTTGTATACAGAGTAGTTCACTTGCAAGCCGTTTCAGTTTTGTACAAATTTGGCTGCTAACTTAAATTTATGCAATTTCTCGAAAACTAGACATATAAACAGATTAATATTTACAAGGTAAGTTAAGACCCACTAGCACTATAGTTTGTATACAGAGTAATTCACTTGCAAGCCGTTTCAGTTTGTACAAATTTGGCTGCTAACTTAAATTTATACAATTTCTCGAAAACTAGACATAAAAACAGATTAATAATTACAAGGTAAGTTAAGGCCTACTAGCACTATAGTTTGTATACAGAGTAATTCACTTGCAAGCCGTTTCAGTTTTGTACAAATTTGGCTGCTAACTTAAATTTATACAATTTCTGGAAAACTAGACATATAAACAGATTAATATTTACAAGGTAAGTTAAGGCCTACTAGCGCTATAGTTTGTATACAGAGTAGTTCACTTGCAAGCCGTTTCAGTTTTTTACAAATTTTGCTGCTAACTTAAATTTATACAATTTCTCGAAAACTAAACATATAAACAGAGTAAAATTTACGAGGTAAGTTAAGGCCTACTAGCATTATGTTTGTATCCAGTGACGTTCACTTGCAAGCCGTTTCAGTTTTTTACAAATTTGGCTGCTAACTTAAATTTTCAAAATTTCGCGAAAAGTAGACATATTAACAGGTTAATATTTAAGGTAAGTAAGCTAAGACTTGCTAGCACTATAGTTTGTATCCAGAGTTATTCACTTGCAAGCCGTTTCGTTTTTTTACAAATTTGGCTGCGAACTCGAAAACTAGACATATAAACAGATTGATATTTACAAGGTAAGTTAATGCCTGCTAGCACTATAGTTTGTATACAGAGTAGTTCATTTGCAAGCCGTTTCAGTTTAAATTCGGTTCTATTGCAGTCGAAAGTACGTACTAAAATTGCCCCTTTCATTATAAATTTACGGAAAAACTCAGAAACAAATTTATAGTATAAAACTTAGTTGTCTTATTCTTGCACTTGCCAGTTTAAAACTTTTGGTTCTCAAACTAGACCGGTCTAGCGTTGGAGAAACTGGTTCTAATATTTTTATTATCCGTCCAACCGCCGTAATTTTTGTGAGCGTGTTTGGATTTTACAATAACATTAACATATTTAGTGAAAACGCAAAATGACTGAACAAACCCATTACCAAGAAAAAAATCATTTATAAAACAAGGCAAGTTGCCGAAATATTAGAATTACCAATACGTTTTTAATGACCATTTATTAACAGTCACATGACAAAAACCCATAATCTAACTTATCAACTAAAATATCTTATTTAAAACCAGTACTAAATCTTAAACCGTTTGAATGAATCCTGGTGGACATGTTTAATATTTGAATGAAATATAATACAAGAAAAGATGGAAATTTTGTTTTGCTCGTTCTGCAGCAATTTGACATGTTCCCATTAAAGTTATTATTACCAACAAAGAAGACGTTTGCTTGGGTATTTAAGTAACCATTTCCTCAAGGACCTTTTACTACCTAGTAAAAAAAAACCGGTCGCTAAGGCGAAGAATACGCTTGCAACGAAGCCTTGCAATAGTGGGTAAAAATTATAGGAAATTCGAGCCAACTGACCCGTGGACCATACGGTAAAATATAGGTAGCGACATCTACTATTTATTTCTTCGTGAAACTAAAACTGTCGTAATTCTAGCTGGTGGTCTGCATCTGTATTACACTAGGTCAACTTTTTAAAATGGTAGCAAATTTGTATTGTTTTTACTGAAAAAAAAAGTCGAAGGACGTTAAAAAAAAGCTAATATCCGGTTTACTGTGAATAAAAAATGTGGTTCTGCAAAAAAAGATTAAAAATTCTAAAATGTATCCAACAATGTTCACCTTTTAAAAAGTTGCTGTTTTCTGGGAAATAAATTTTGCGTCTATGCAAATTATTTTATGACTTTCGATGCTAATGTAGTGATGACAAGGCTAATGGGCTATTTTACAATAACTATAGTTTCATAATTTCAGCACGTGTTATTAGTATTTTTTAACGATAAAAATAATTCCAATTGATTACATAATTTTTTCAGATCTTTCCGTTGTCTGCCTGCCTGATTTTTCAATAGCCGTTTATGCTATACTAGTCCGGTAAGCTAACCTATTTCTTATCATGTTACGTGCTTCTTCCACCAACACAGACTACACCACTGATCTTCAGCAGCAGGGGACGGAGCCGCCGAGCTGTTCATTCACAACTAGCATTTTGTTTGTTTCATACATTGTGCGAGTGCAAGACAAAGAAAGAGAGCGGGTCTGTATTCCACCGAGCAAACCTGTGAAAAGACAGTTAGTTCCGGGTGAGAAGAATCCATTTTTCCACACATTTTGCACTGACGCACCATTTCTCAAAGTTTATGTATAAAGCCCTGCCAAAAAAAATCGCAACCGACTTAAAATTTCACTACACATGTAAATTCCGCCTGCCTGAAACGTTACACACAAAACATTACGCCTTGGCAAATCTTTAAATCGTCAATGAACCTAAGGAAGAAATACACGCGTTCTGGTAAGAAAGCGACGTTGTCACTTTCAAAAAAAAAACAACTAAATTGTTTATAACAATTGATCGCGCTAGAATTTTTCAATTCTGATAATTTTCGCTCAATCTACACCTAAGTCTCAATGTTCATGATTTTTTTCAGATTTTTCTGAGCGATCTTTCTGGTGATGCGGGTGGGGGACAGCAATTTCTAAGCGTTTTTCCCGAAAAATGTTTGTAAAAACGCATAAAAAATACATCATATATATCGTTCAATTCGTGCTTTAATAAGCTTTCATTTGACATCCTATACGATGCCCTTGAATTGCCCAATTTACCCCCCGAAATTAACCCCCAGAATCAAAATTTACCTTTTTTAATACTTCACGTTTATAACTTATCATTAAATCTTTACGTCGAATGGTTTCAGAGAAAATCGCTTGTGACAGACGTATGGACGGACGGACGGACACCGAAGTGATTCCATAAGTGTTCCGTTTCACGGAAGACAAAAAATTAATTACTTTGCAATGCAGCATTTAAGTTAAAAAAATTAAATAAGGTTGTAAAGCCCCTGTTCTACTGAATTAAATTTTGGAAAATTATACTGGGTGTCTCATATAAAAATTATTTTTATTCAGCACCACTTTTAGGGCCACCCTGTAGCCTGTGAAGTATTTTTAGGTTATGTATCTTAGTAAACCCTTTAACTTTTGTATTGAACTTTTTATTCTATCTGTGATAGTTTAGGCGCTATTGAAGCCAGACACCTTACTAACACACCCTGTTTACGAATAAACCATTATTTTTCGTGATAATAAAATTTTTAGAAATTTATTTCCATTGCGTAGTGCCGAAATTTAGAGTGGAAGTGGCAAGGTCGCTTTACAGGGCGTCGTCTGCTTCATTGACAAATCGGAATGGTGTAATTTTGTTTGTGTTGTTGTTGCAGGTCGGAATATAATATCACTACACACATATTATGTGTGTAGTAATATTTTACGTGATTTTTTGTTTTTCCGGACGAAACTTTATTCATAAACTCTGCGGAATGATGTATTAGCGCTAACTGTGTGGTAAAATGGATTCTTTTCATCCGGAACTGTTTTTTCAGAGGTTTGCTTGCTTGAATACAGAATACAGGAACGCCATTATGGTGGTGCCCCGAAACGGAATTATAGCCGTTGATCTTCGTCCTATACATGCACAATGTATAGAGCAAACAAAAGGCTATAGTTATGAATGAACGCTGTCATTTCTCTCGCTGAAGGTCAATGGTTTACCATCAGGGAATAAAAATTAAGAAATATGCCCCCTGATCCAACATTTTTGCGCAAGACCTTTTATTATTATTATTATGAAATTCGTGTCTCTGATAATAAATATCAAAATGAAATAAATACAAAATGTTAATGTATTTTTGGAGCGAAATATTTGGCAATGTGTGTAAGTTATGGCTAAATTGATATCATAGTAATGGTGACAGAAAAGTATAACAAAAGTTTACAGAATGATATAATATTTTTCAAAACTACCGGGTTCGATATTTTTGCGCCCGAAAATAACCTTATTATTATAAACTTCTATTCGCGAACCCGGTCTTAACCCTGACACCACATGTTATGTCATCTTACATTGTTAACGATATAGATTCTATAATATTAAATAATAAATTGTTTTTGCGTTCTAAATGAAAATGCATAAAGAATGCTACATATACCGGGTACTTATTTTTTTAAGCTTGTTATTATGCTTAGGTATTTTTTAAAAGATTATTTTAACCTTGTGTTTTAAAAGTATATACAAACAGCTTGCAATAACAACGTCTTCCTCTGTTTGATCCATGCTAACTGACATAAAACAGCACAGTCTGGGCATGGTAGGAGCAGTGCCAATGGAAATGGTTGTGACACTAGATGACCGAAGCATGACCGTGCTTAGCCGGAATATGGTCGGAACACAGTACCCCATGTGGAAACCAGCCTTAAATTGACAATTTAAAAAGAAATACCAAAAAAGATGTTGAATTGTCTGCTAGACTTCACTAACGTTATTTGTATTAACTTTTTTATACAAACACATTGATTTAAATAATAATAATGTATTATAAAGGTAGCACGCTATTATTTACTAGTAGTCTTTATAACTACAATTTCATTTAACCAATTGCTAATTATTAACTACAAATCACTTTTGTTGTATATAATGTTACTAAGTTATCATTTTGAAATATACACTTTTAATTTTTTTTTATCATTTTACAAAATATTCATTAAAAAATATACCTGTTTATGGTTTGTTGAGAAACCTCCAACAAATCAGAATTAAATAAAGTAGGAAGAGATGTTAGGAAAAATAACAATAATTAAATCATTTTCTGTACTACTGTGATTATACTTAAATGCATTTAATTAATATAAATGGTTTTCTAAACGTATTTGCGTGTAAAATAATTGAAAATATCAAATAAAAATTCTTCAAAAGCTTTTGTACGCAACTGTAGTTAAGTAGGTATAATAAACTTTAATAATTCACACTATTTCGTGCTTCATCAGCAGTAACACATAAGTTACACTAACTGGTCAGTTCTAATAACAAGTCAGATTGTATTATATGTATTATTACAGTATGTAATCAAGAAATCAAGCACATTCAAAGTAGAAGAAGAAAATAATGTCTGTATGATTGTGGCGGATTCATATCTATAAATTTAGAAGAAGAAATTTTTACATTTCTCTACAAGTTTGATTTTCCACTTAATATCCTCGACTTCAGCCTTGGACAAGTATGTAAGTCATTGCTTAGACATTATTGATTTAAGCTAATGTTCTTAACCATTTAACATATATTTTTTATTATACCACCCTATATTATAATATAGAAAAACTATGTAAATTGTAACCGAAGAGGCCCAATTTAACATATTTAGTAAAACATTGGTGGGTAATCGAAATACCCAAAAAATAACCATTCAAACATTATGAATCCACCGAATAATTACAGGGCCTTTCTACTTATATTATTGCTATTGTATTAAGTTTGTGTTATTTACCTATTTGTTGATTGCCAGTATAGACGTCAAAGTAAAAATACAAAGGTTATTCGACTTTTATTTATCTTTTAAGCAGAAAATGGAGATCAAGAAATAAATTGAAGAGAATATGATTAATGGATCACCGAAAGACATTCTCGAAGAAGCCAAGAATGTTATCGTCGAACTGTTACCAGAATAATCGAAATACCTTTATGCTAAAGAATTGAGAACGTTTAGTAAATGGTGTGAAGAAATAAAATAAACAACTTCGAGAAAGAAAAGGTAATGCTAGTATACTTTTCCGACATTTCAAAAACTTGCAAACCATCCACGTTATGGTCAAGGTATTCAATGTTAAAATCTAGGTTAAAATTAAAACATAATTTGGATATAAGCAAATATTATAAGTGATCGTTTTCTGAAGAAAAATGACGTTGGATTTCAGCGAAACTCAAACTTAATAAAAAAATATGCATTACTGTGATCAAATAGTACGTCCCATAGAAGAGTTTTCCTTAAATAACTAAAACGGAAAATATTCTGTCCAATGTGTTGGAATTAACAAAGTCGGCAAGATGCTCACGGACGTGACTGGATACCTGAAACGGCCAAATCTGCAAGCTTTACACTGGGCATTATTTTAGGCGGTCTTCAGCCACTCTGCTAGTAGACCGTGGAGTAGACATCACGAATCTTAAGCGCCAAGGTGGATGGAAGTTCACAAAAGTTTCTGAAGGATATGTGGACCAGTCTTTGCAAAACAAAATGCACATCGGATCCTCCAAAACCAGGCTACCACTTCTAAATCGGAGCCACCAGCAACAATTGACCTTCAGCCACCTCATGTGGAACATACACAAGACATAAATAATTCTGGAATGACAAGAAATCTTTCTGTACCAGTTAAAAACCAGTTAGCTTCGGCCCTAAATTTAACTAATGCAAATAAGTGTTATTTTACCATTAATATTTCTAATACCAAATGAAAATAATATAAGTTTGAATTTTTAATTGGATTTTCACTTTGACTTATATACTAAAATAAAGTACCTATTTAAAAAAAGTACCAAAACCAGATAATTTTCCTCACACTGCTCGTAGAAAAAACATTGTACCCAACACGTTCGAAAAGTGCCTTTGCCGCACTCGCCTGCTGACCAAACTCCGCTTCACAGTCGCGTGCGTGAAAATGGCATTTTCTGCACTTGTTGGGTAATAGCTATTCACACTCTTTCGACTTGTGGCCTTCGGCTCCGGCCCACAAACGTCAAATTCGTGTAAAAGTCATTTTCAAAACTTTTACATTATATAGGGTGTCTGCTTAAGTTCGTAGCACATGAGAAATTTTTTTATTATTAATTTTACCAAAAAAAGTTATTCTTCATAAAAAGTTCTGCATAGCCCAGTACCTAAAATGCAACCATCAGATATCTAAATTTCCCAGTCATATACGAGGTCTGTCGGAAAATATGAATTTTACCCTACAGTAAAAAACTTTTATTATTGACAATATCGAAAACTTTTATGAAGACACTTTATTTAGAATTGTAAACTAATTTCTAATAAACAGTTATCTCTTTATTCATTAAAAATTTGATAACCTTTACGTTTCTTAACCTCTGTGTTGCAGTATTTTGATGATGCATTATTTGACAATTATCAACTTGAATTCAGTACTAATATTGTAATAATTACGTAATAAGTTAATAATATTTGACGTTTAATGGCAGGTATGTAAATATCATGGCAAGCTAATTAGAAATGCATTCATATCAATGTATTCACTGTTGTAGGGTAGAGAATGGGAAAATGTACAAAGTCATAACAATTTTTATTTTTATCATAGTTTTAAAGAATAAAGAGATAACTGTATATTAGACATTAGTTTACAATTCTAAATAAATTTTCTTCATAAAAGTTTTCGATATTGTCAACAATAAAAGTAGTTTACTGTAGTGTAAAATTCATATTTTCTGATGGTTATATTTTAGGTTTTGGACCATGCAGAACGTTTTATGAAGAATATATTTTTTTCGTAAAATTGATAATAAAAAATTTTCCCATATGCTGCGAACCTAAGCAGACACACTGGACTATTGTTTTACTTTTTTTGGAACTGATATTAAATAAAGAAATTATAGGTATAGGAGCAAAACTAGAAGTAATCGCAGATTGGTGCGTTTCAGTGCATCAATAAAGACAATTTTTCTACAAAAATTTCCTATAATTCCACATTACACATTTTCTTTAATTACCTATATTAAAATATAGGCCTAGACATGTCATCCGTTGTTTATTTATTACTCATTACGCTTATGTGTAGTATATAAAGTAGTGAGCATGTAAATTTATTGAAAAACGTACCCTATAAATTAAGAAAATATCAACCCAAACATGGCCACTAGTCCTTGTGCTATTACTGTTCTAAAAAAACATTTGAAATATTAATAAACAAATAATTTCAATGTTATTACTCATGATTACTTATTTGTTGTAATGCATTCAAATATGCAGAGTGTTATCTTGTTAATTTAAATTTGAAGGAGCATTAAATGTATTGCATTTAATGCTCCTTCACCGATGTTTATTGCAGTTGATTTATACTAATATCACAATCAAATATGTAATTATATTTTGGTTTAAAAAAATTCAGGTGACTGTAACTTTCTACGAACACATTTTTTTAATTTATAAAAATTCTCTACAAAATGGTATAAAGTTTGTTCAGAAAAAATAATAAATGAAATACCTAAACGAATTGCTATTTCCCAGGGGAGGCTCAGCAAAAATTCAACTTATTTGAAAAATGTTTTTTTTCTTTACCCAAAACATTCCCAGTAGGCTCACTATTAAAGCTACTAAATTTCATACGGGTCCTGTAAGTAGGAACAGAGATATAAAACTTTAAAATTTCACGAGCCGCCACTAAGTAGGTTAAGATGCTTTGTCTACAGGTGCGTTCTTTTGTGTTGCACGAAACTGCACTAATTTGCACTGATTTTTTTCTAATAGGTGTTTTCTACAGTTAAAAAAATATAGGCTAGAGCAGTTTCGTGCAACACAAAAGAACAAACCCTATGAGATGTTCTTTCGACAATAAACATTATTTTAATTGATTTTATATGATTGATTGATTGATGGTTGATCAGTTAGGTTTTGACATGTTTTTGTTCCCTAGCTGTTATAAGTGGCCATTCGAATCTTATTGTTTTGACTGAAGAAATGTTGAAAACCTTTTACAAAAGCAAATACTCGATCCTTAACAAGTTATTGTCCCGTGTGTTGATGTGCTCTATTTCGTTCAGCTTAATTTTTAAACACTTTTTTATCTAGTGTTCTGCCAAAAATACTGCGCCCCTATTTGATAATCGCCCTGGGGCTCGAACTCCACTAAGCCCCATGCTTAATACGGCACTGGTATTGTTTACTTCTGTCGTTACACTGCATCTACACATCAAAATGTAGCCAATAATAAGACAATAACCTCAATACGTGAAGATGTAGACCTATCACAAGCTGTGCTAATTTTCGGAAATAAAAATTATCTTTTGGCCCGAACACGTTTGACCTCATTGATTCAAAACTTTCCTCTCGGAGTGTGCTTATTTCAAAAATCAGTGAATCATATTTAATGGTAAAATAATTGATAATACTTTACATTTAATAATTAAAAAAAAATCTCAAAGAATTACGAAATGCGATAGCCCGATGCTTTCATATTATATTTTAATCTAATTTATCTAAAAGTATTATTATGTTTTGGTAAAGATACTGTATGAAAAGAGAGAATTAAATGAATACTTACTAGAACAGACAAATATTATTCTATAACCATATCACAAGAAATTTTTTAAGGTCAGGATCTCGTAGAAAGAGACAGACTGTTCTATTATTATGTAACATAATAGTAGTCAGGGGCGTCTGGTTCATAAGGGCTGCAGAACTGCAGAATTACCAAAATTTTCAAGTCACTAGACTAATTTTTTCATACTTTACAGTAAATAATGAAGGATTCCTTTAAATACAAACAAGTAAAATTAAAACACAGAATTGCTAGTAATAGGCTAGCGCTAATCATCACATACCAACAATGTTGCTTGGTTAAAATCTAGCAAGAAATAAGTCAAAATTAGTAGGTTTTTCAATCCCTTAAATTCGTATTAAATACTGTTACTGGATAATAAACAAACCATTTTAGCCCAAAATAGAATAAAACATTATCAAAAGTTTGGTTTGATGCAGACGGGAACCGATGAAAGAATATAATATTTGAACGCAGTAGGCGTTCGCGATCTCGACGCATCGCGGACCATTCTGTGCCCAGCTGGTCACGGTCTCTAGCAAAATCATAAAACGTTAAGGCAAGAACGCGATGTGATCGAGCTTAAACCTTTTGTCGTTCAAATAATGTTAAAAATCAAGCAATAAATTGTTTTTAACCGAGTTTAAAACATACTTCGTGAAAGTTCTTTCACCGATGCTTCAAAATTTTACTGCACCACAAAAATCACCCATTTATTACTGATTTTTTGGTAGGGTTCTGCCCTCGGTATTATTATTCGCATAAACTAACGGTTTTCATCAATATTATAACTTATGACACAAGGACACTAAAATGTGAAAAATTACAACTTCTTCTGCACACCACATGATTTTTGGCAAGCAACTACGCAATAACTACGAAATATATCTAATTTTTTATCTCGCTCTTGCTCGCTGTCCTTGTCCGTCTCTTTCTGTTGTGTTGGAAAGCTGGCCGGAATATCTTTTAACATTAAGGAGAATTTGCAAGAATAAATTGAGGATACGCTAATTATTAATGAACGATAAAATTTAGAGTGGTATTTTTTAGTCAGAGTTCTTACCTCATTTGCTAAATGAATCTATAAGCCTACCAGAGATTCTAATTTTTAGGTCTTTTTTTTATAAATCATGTCATAGAAACACCACATTAAATTTTATCGTTTTTGGCTTAACGTTTCTAGCTGCAAAACCTCACTATGAAGTATTTTGGCTTCGCCGTAGTTCGCAGCTTGGCGATTCAAACTGAGAACAGCGTGGCGTTGGCTAGGGGAATGTTTTCGTTTCGCCCTAGTCTTCATTATCGCATTATTTGGCATCTTTGTCGGTTTGTCGTCAATTTCTACCCCCATTAAACATCAGCTGATTGCAGGTGCCTTCATTTCATTTTCCTTTTAAATTAGTTCCCAGTTTTTCACAACAAACTTTATTTTTCCGTGGTTTTTTAATAGTGCTGATACCGTGGATTCTTTTAAGCATTGTATTTAATTAGTGGAATATTTTTTTCGTTAATGACAATACCTACGGTTTTGTTAGTATTGTGTAGTGTGTCAAGTTTAATGTAAGCATCTTTTTATAATAAGGGAAGTGAATTTTACAGAGCTTTTACTTTAAAAGTAAAAAAACGTAAGTTTTCAGTTTTTAATAGTAGTGATAAATACCGTGGAACATTTTAGATTTTGTGTTTGATGAACTATTGGAACTTTTTTTTAGTGTAGTCAGGCGTTAGTTCCTTGCATTAAATTAATGACTGTACTGTGTTGTCAATGTTTTTTGGTACCTATATTGGTATTTTCAAAAGAAGTGTATTTTAAAGAGATTTTACTACAAAGGTAATAATAACATTATTTCTTATGCTAACTTGTTGCATACAAAAATATTGATAGAATTGGCAACTTACTCCGTATCATGAGTTTCTTGCCAGTGGCGGGTACCGCTGGTTTGAGAAGATTTTTCCCATAGGGATTCTTAGTTTATTAATATGCAGAACTTTTCTACACCTAAGTGTTTTTTTTCAACTTTCAGTAAAAACTTCTCCCATACGGCAAGAAATCCGCGGGACACGCTGTAGATATGTACGTAGGTTATTATAGGTAGTCATTATCTCGATGTCTTAAAAACAAAAAAAAATTAATTTAAAATTTCTGGATGTTTTAAAAACAGAAAAAAAACAAATTTAAAACTGAATTTATACGTTTTCTGAGAATCAGGAGAAATTTCGTATTTCTTAGAACTTGTTGCTCTGTATTTCTATTATTAACCCAATTTATTTTGTAAACATATATACATAAAATGATACAAACATAATTCATTATATGGCACAGTTCTCTTATCATTAGTAATAATAATTATTTTTGACATTCTGACGTCATGCATTTGCATTTCGGTCTCTTTAATGGAACTTAATATAAGTTTAACTTATATTATGTGACAATATTTTGGCTATTGACCTCCAAAGTGAACGATGACCCAAAATGTAACTGAACCGTGGGGAATGTTAAAGTTTTTAAATTTTGGAAAATAGTAAAAATTAAAATTGTTAAAAAATAAAGTTGTTTTCTTGATGTAGAAGCACTACAACTTTAAAGTTTCTTTAAAAGGCTTGTGCTCATAAATAGTATTACAGGGTGCTGCCAAACGTTACCAACAACATTTTACAGGTGATTCTTGGGCCAAAAATGAGAAAAAGGTTTCTCCTCTCCTCTTTGTTTCTACATCTATGGTTTAAACCCTTTTAGTTGGGGTTTACCAGGAACCATAACCTGTACTTCTATGAGCAATTTGCTTGTAGGTATAAATACATACCCAATCATATAAACTAAATTTGCATCATTTTCTATTAGACGAAAATAAAACTGTTGACTATTCAAGACTTATCTAATTTTGTGTAAGAAAAATAATATATGCAATATATCAACAACTTGTCAGGGACTTGATTTGAGTAGAATAAATCTAATTCTGTTTTCTAAAGTTTTTGATAACATTGGTCTAATAAATAATAAATTAATAAATAACGTGTCCGAACACGTGATTTTGAAAAGACATATATTCGTATACTTTAACAGGCATGTTAAAAATTTAGTGCAAAGTGGAAAATATGTAATACAGGGATATTCAAATAAAAGAGGTCAGGCTTTATAACTTTTTTATTTTTAAAGGTGGCATAAACATCGATTTTCTTTCTTATTTTAAATTGGATGGTATGATTTGTATCATATTTTTGGATTCTAGAAGAAGTTCTAGACATATTTTGTATAAGATACCCTATGCGGCTTTTCAATTGTTTTGGAAATATTTCAAATTAAAAATTATTTCTTTAAACGTAACTATCCAGGTTGCGAACGAAATACCTGCTACATTTTTAAATTTTCTTCGTAGGTTGAGTCAAAGTTAATGCCAAGGTTGATAATAATACTTTAGTCACCATGAATTTATAATTTTATTTTTATGCGAAATGAGTTATTCGATTAATGAGAGATGCAAAATGTTAAAATTATATATTAAAAATTACAATAATGTTAGAGCGACTCAAAGATAATATGAAGAAAGTGTTGAAGAGGGACAACAAACTCCATCACTAAACAGCATGATTAAAACAAATAGAAGACTAGAAGAAAGAGAAATTCTAGGCAATGGAAAAAGAAGAAGAGAAAGAAATGAAGAAAGGGACCTAACCATTTTATTATATTTTCAAGAGAATCATAATTATCAATTATGCATTGATGATTTAAATATTTGTCAAGGCGTAATGTTTTGTGTCTAACGTTTCAGGCAAGTCGAAATATAGGTACATACGTGTGCAGTGAAATTTTAAGTGATTTTTAGTTTTTCCTAAAACTGTATTCATAAACTTTGAGCAAAGTGTGTGTAAAAATGGATTCTTGTCATCCGGAGCTATCTTTTTACAGGTTTGCTCGTTGGGATACAGACGGCCCGGAAAGCTATTACGGTGGCTGGAGGCGGAGTTATAGATGCCGCTTTTTGTCATTTTTTCTTAAGCAAAACGTAAGAAACAAAACAAAAGGCTAGTAATGAATGAACAACTGTGTTGCGTCTTGCTGAAAATCAATGGTAAAAGTCATTTTTAACTGAAAATTGTGGGGCGTCAAAATGTGTTCTAAATAAATTAATGATGTTTGTATCTCGGCAATTAGATAATATTAATTATGCAGCTTATTACTCTACTTATACCCATAAATCTTTATTTATAGTTTCTGTCATTTTGGAATTATTTTCAAAAATCGCTAAAAATATTGTAAAAGAAGTAATTTGTAAAGTCTTATAAATATACCATATAATCCTTTTTTTCTACTCATAAATCTGGGGAAAAAGGAAAAAATGTGAAAAAAGTAAACAATTTAGCGAATGACAATCAATATTCTTATTGATAGGTATACTTGTTTACCATTTTTAAAATCAGTGTTTATGGCGCCCTCTCGGGTTCCAAGGCTACAAAAGTGTATTTTTATTTTAATAACTACAACAAAAAAATTGTGTATATTTGTTCGATTTGACTAATTAACGCTTGTCAGTGATATAAACTAGAACAATCAGGAGGAACCCGAGGAACTTTTAAATTCTACATCAGCAGAATTAGCAATTATTAGCTAATTTAACGCGATGCGGTTTTTAAATCAATATTAAACCAAAACAAACGGCTTGTTTAGATATAATTTCTAGAAATTAATCAGTTTACTTTTTAAATAATTCAAGTTCAAATAACGAGATTTTTAAAACGCAAAAATCTCATGACTTGCACATACAATATTGACAACTTTTTGTACATAAAGAGCACTTTTAATAGTAAACAGTATTCAAGCAGTGGCGGCTGGTGAAATTTCAAAGTTGTATATCTCTGTTCCTACTTACAGGACCCGTATCAAATTTACGGGTTTTAATAGTGAGCCCACTGGGAATGTTTTGGTAAAGAAACAAAACATTTTGTAATTTGCGAACAAAAGTTAAATTTTTGGTGTGCCCCTCCTAGGAAAAAAATGAAAGCGTCTAGGTATTTTATTTATTCTTTTTTCTAAACAAATTTTACATCATTCTGTCGACAGTTTTTAAATTTTGAGAGAAAAAAAGGTGTTAGTAGAAAGTTATAGTCATTTGAATTTTTTCTTAAATTTTATTTTAGGCTTAAAAAAATTCAAATGACTATAACTTTCTACTAACACCTTTTTTCTCTCAAAATTTAAAAGCTGTCTACAGAATGATGTAAAATTTGTTTAGAAAAAAGAATAAATAAAACACCTAGACGTTTTCATTTTTTTCCTAGGAGGGGCACACCAAAAATTTAACTTTTTTTCGCAAATTACAAAATGATTTTTTTCTTTACCAAAACATTCCCAGTGGGCTCACTATTAAAACCCTTAAATTTGGTTCGGGTCCTGTAAGTAGGAACAGAGATATACAACTTCGAAATTTCACCAGCCGCCACTGTATTCAAGGGCCTTTATATCATCTTGATAGGATGGTTTGTCCAACACTCGTCCAAACAGACGTTTGTGACAGCAATCACTTTTGAATTTGACGCGACGTTTCTGCCAGCCAGACATTTTTTAAGTTCAGAAACAAACGGAAATCCGGTGAGGCCAAATCTGGCAAGCAAAGCCAAACAAGCACACGAGATACGATAAAAATTTGAACATATTCTTTTTTACAACAATGAATGAGGTCTACTTACAATCCATATTCTTTTTTATTTGTCTTTTTTTAGTGCACTTTCGCCAACACGGATAGAAAGAAATCTGATTCGTCCGTGATTATCAGGAAAGAAAAGATGAATATTGTGATCGTTAAAATATGTTCTGGTGTAAACTGTCGATGGAACTGACCAATAGGGTGAATTCTTGTTCAATTGTTTTTTCTGTCATCATTCGCACATTCAATTGGATAGAATATAGCTTTCTTTTTTCAACAAATATCTTTTTTGATATTAAATTTAGTAACTTTTTTCCCGGAAATATATTTTTTAGAAAATATAGTTTTTCTAAATTTAAATTATGAACTCTACTAACTTAGAAAATGTCAATTAAAAATGACAAAAAGATCCTAAACTAACCTAAATGAACCTTTTTTGTGTTTGGTCAGGTTGACGTTTTTTGTATTTGCTATGTTACGCTGTAGTAAATTACTTTCAAAAAAGTGTTATTTTTTAATATGAATATTCGAAGTCTTTTTCGAAACAATGATTGAAAAATGTTCTTTCTGAAAATACGTTTTCTTGAAAAAATTTAGTTTCAATAAGTAGTTAAAAAATTCGAAGCAGTTTTCAGATGTATTATTGAAAAAGTTCTGTTTTCGAGAAAATATAGTTTCGAAAAAACGTGTTTTCGTAAAATTTTCATATATCATTAGTCCAAATGGATAGAAGGCATAAGTAAATTTAAAAAAATGGTAGAATATTGGTAAGTTAGGATGACAAATCGTTCTGTTTTCGCAACTGCACCCAAATTAATTAAAAACTAAATCTGTTTAGTTTCGTTAACCCTTGTTTACCCATTACTATGGTTATTAGCAACGACTTAGTAAACTACTAAGTGTAATTGACTAATTTAGTAATTGCTGCTTCCTTTCAGGTTTGTGTGAAAGAAATTATTGTTAACATGGTTTTGAAAAAATGCATTTAATAGTTTCTGCATATTTTGGGAGCCAGATATCAAATTATTTATATTTTCGTATCTACCAATGCAATACAGGGTAGGCTACCGGCTACCGAAACCACTCCGATTTATGTCTTTTATACGAAAATTTTAACATATATTCATAGATGTTGTGGCAGTTTAATTTTGTCCCAGTGCTTTACCTATTTTCACGAATTACTCTTGTTAAAAAGTGCCTATTTAATTCCTACCTTTGTTGTACCGCTGTGCCTCCATGCTACGATTACGCTGCATAAGTTTTTGTGCCTTGTCTCCAATTTAGGTCCTAGGAGTTTTAATTTATTTGATCGCCTTGTATCTCATCTAAGTCTCCTTGTTCCTTTTTTGAGTAGCATCAATGCTTTTGGCAGAAAAATTGTGTAGATAATTTTTTTCCAACGATGAATGTAGCTACGATAACAAACAATAAAATACCCGTATTTTATTGTTAAAATCTTGATTCTAACTTGTAAATGAAATTCTCCCCAAAATATCCACAAAAATTTGGGCTTTGCGCATATCCTAAATAAATCTACATCAGCTCGAATCAGCTGGATCTAATCGTTCACCATTTGTATGAAACCCTAGCGGTGCCAGACAGATTGTATGACTTTCTAGTTACTTCAAAATTATATGCAGTCGTTGCCAAAATAAAGATTTATTTTTAATGAAACTATACTTTTTTCACGACTGTGCATTAAACAATGAACTTAAAAGACAAAAATACACTTTATTATCACAAACAAAAAAAAACAAACACAATGCAAACAACATAAAAGATTTTCGTCTTTTTTATCTTGTATCAACAGAAATTAACCACAAGGAAAACATTTCAGCATCATCCGTGTTTCCTCCCAAATTATGGACAATCTTCAGTGACATTGCATTAAGATTGTCAAATCTTATCACCACTGCTGTGCCTACTTTTTCAGGTTTTACTAAGTTACCTAAAAAATAATAGTATATACTGGGTGTTTCAAATCCGACGTTCACTATTGGGATCTCGTAAACCGTCAGCTGAATAAGGAATATGCACATATTTTTTTTATTGCATAAATCGTTTAAGGAAGTCATTACAACCCCAAAAAAATATTTTGAAGAAAATTACCAGAATAATTTAGCTAGAATTTTTTTTTTCTTCTCTGTATGATTTATTACAATTTAAAACGCATCCATTCGTCCTTAGTGAATAATGACGTCAGGAGATCAGCAAAAATAAGTGTCAATCTACATGTTAACGTAGGCAAAGCTTAACCTAAAGACGAGCAGGTTTGTTTTTTCGGAAACAGTCAGAGGGGGAGCAATATAATTTTTTGTGTTGATAGAGGAATAGTGCAACTAGCTTCGGTAAAAAATTCAATTATACAAGATCTTTTGTTTCGGAGCTATTAAACGTCAAAGTCGAAATTTCCGCCATTTCCGTTAAAATCGGGTACAGGACGCAAAATTGAATTGAATCGATGTAAACTTTCAGAGGCTGTAGAGGACCTGGAGCTTTAGAACTCTATTGAAACTGGTGAGAATCCGAAGTAACTCTTTTGAATTTTTTAGGTCGAAAAATGCCATTTGCTGGCACGTCTTTGGTACCTAAAACCTCGAAAACAAAACGTCGGATTGAAAAACAGATTCATAAGTGGAACTTTAAAATCTCAAATTCCCTCTTTTTGCAATACATTTACGTAACCTAAAATCACTGTAAAATTGATATATTTGGGGAAAACTGGAAATTTCGATTTTTGATCCAAATATTTGACGGTTTTTAATATTTTGTGGGGTCAAAATAATTCAAATTAAAATCCCATGTACGTCATGGGAAAGAGCTCGTCGCAATACACCATATCCATATTTTTTAGTTTCTTCATTCTTTGTAGGAAGGGAGCAATCGCAGATTAAATTTCAATTTTTTGACTTTTTTTACCCTCGACATCGGTACATTTGAATCACTCTGTATTTTTCCTATCTAATTTTCCCCCAATTTTTCAACACTATCTTAGAAAGGAATAATCTCACTTTAAAATGAATAGCAAATGGGTCATCCAGGAGCGTATTTAAGGCGTAAAAACCAAATCTTCTTGATTTTTTTCCGACAAGTCCTACTTTTAACCGACATTATTCCACACTATTTTCCTTATTTAGTGATTCTTTTTGGCATTATTTTATCCGTTAATTATCTCAGAATAACGCCCACTGATTTAAATTGCTTATTTTTGCGTTAACGTTATAAATAAATAGGTTTATTTGCATCGGGGACATGCAAAATTTGAAAATTTTTGAATTTTCGAAGATTACCATGGAAACAAAGAATTAAAATTTATTGACTCGAAATTATTAAGATTTGATGTGTCAAAATTTCGCAAAAATGACAGTTGTTGCAAAATTGAAAGGTTCCTCGACCGGTTTCGGCTTGAAATATACATGAATAAGATTTTAGGAACCTTCTAATTTATGTGCAGGGATATTTCATTGGATGAGTTACGCATTAAATGCCATTTTTATTGATTTTTCGATGACCTACAACACTGGAATTCGTCATAATGAGTCATAAAAACACTTTTGACGACACAGCCAAAGTTTTACAAGTTTCGAAATTTGCGCGAAAATTTGCAGTAGAAAATCCTTTTTTTTTGTTAATAAAGATCAAAATAAATGGATAATAGCGACCGCCATAAACATTTAATTTATGCAGATAATATAAAAAAATATTTCAGATTTATTTGGGTTATATGTATTCCCTATTACTTACCTTCTATATCCCTCTCGTGTGGATCAAAAACAAAGTAAAATCCACTCTTGAAAAAGAGACTAATCCACTGATTGGTATAACTAAGGATACAAACAGTTTCTTGCTGGAAAAAGGCTTCAAGTACAGTTTTAAGTTTAGTCAGAGTGAACACTTCGCTGATTATTGGTTTGTATACTGTTACATGCTCCTAAATTAAAAGAGTAAATATTAGAACTGTATACTAAAGGGTGTCGGGATTTAAATTTGACGCCAGTTTTCTACAGCTTAACGTAGAAATTTTTATATTTTGCGGGTGCCATCTAGAGACCCGGCAATAAAATTATGGATCGCTTTACAACGGAAGAACGTGATAAAATTGTTCAAACATACTATAAAAATTTCCATTCCTGTGTGAATACACTTTTTAAACTTCGTTTAATTTTTGGGTGCAATCATGTGCCAAGTGACACCGTAATACGCATATACGCAATCTTATTCGAAAATTTGAGGTTTCAGGATCGGTTGTTGATTAAAAAGTGCAAGTGCGTCCACGTAGCGCTCGATCCATTAAAATATGGCTACAGTACTTGAACATGTTGCCGAAAATCCCAAAACCTCAGTTAGGCGTCCATTTCAACAGTTGAACATAACGAAAAGCTCTCTGCATCGATTTTTGACCAAAGATCTGGCCTTGCATGCATATAAAATTAAACCAACTCAAAGTTAAAGCCCCCAGATCATGGGCATCGCCGTGAATTAGCTAATTTGATCTTAAAGAAGTTATAAATGAATAATGCAAATGAATAGTTTCACAGAAAACCAAAAACTATTATATGGAACATTAAAGTAACTAAGAAAGAGGAAATAACATACAATGGTGAATATAAAAGATAAAGATGGAAAGGTAATAACGAAAGAAGACAAAATAATGTAAAGACGGAACAACACTTCGAAGAATTATATAGAGCAGATGTAGAAACAGAAATAGAAAACGAAGACAGAAAACACACTACGAGGTAAGACCTAAAACAGATTACAGAAGAAAAAAATACTAGAAGCCATAGATAAAAACAAAGTTAGGGAAAGCCCCAGGAAATGATGATATTACCCCAGAAATGATAAAATTTCTAGGAAAAGAGGAAATTTTAAAGCTTCAACATAGTTTAAATAGAGCAATAGCAAATAAAGAGATACCGAGCGATTGGAAAACAGGAATTGTGTTGCCCACGTATATAAAGTAAAAACAAAGACATGCACATTTGTTTCATAGACCTAGAAAAAGCATTTAATAGGATAAAAAAGGAATATATCTGGAAAATTTTGGAAAAAAAGAAGTGGACATGAAAACAATTGAGGTAGTAAAAGCAAGATACAAGGAAGGTAAGACATATGTTCTTTCAACAAGATGGCGCCCAAGTGTCACACCGGCGAAGGAATTCCAGCGTGATATTCAGTGTTACCGCACCCTGTATTATATAAATACAATGACAGTGACAACGATGGTCCAGCAGCATAATGTTATTCGAGGTTAATAACATTTTATATTATATTAAACTGATTTTAATTAATTAAGTTATAATAATATAAATCTTTTTGATTGGTTATTTTTTGACTTAGAATTTGAAAATTTTCCATGTGTCTAGAACATTTCTGGATACTACAATGAATTTACAAGATACATTTTAGTTTAAAAACATTCTAATCGCTCTAATCTTGCGTGGAATACAGGAAAATACAAAACAAGCTTATAAATTATTCTGACATCCGTGATTTGTTTTGACTACTTCTTTGAATCAGTAAATTGAAAAATATCTACCAAAGTAAAATTTCTACTAAAAAATAAATCTTACAAATCACTTGGGTATTTTGTTAACCGCAAAAATTTGTTACATCTGTCTAAATTATGCCTTTTTATTTGTCATAGGCGTGGTTAGGCAGTCAAAGCCAGGGTGCTTAAGCCCTAGACCATATTCAGCGTATGGCAAAAAAAAGTTTATTAAAAGCGCTTAATGTAAATTTTGGGGGTACTAATTTGAGTTTTGGGGGTGCTAAGCACCTCCAAGTCCCCTCTTAACTACGCCTGTGAATACAGTGTGTTATGAAATTTGCTGCATGTATGAAAATTAGTCATAAATGGCGCTTCGCGATGATAAACTAGATATCGCCCCTCAAAAAAAAAATTAACCACTGCGCACACCTGGTGATAAACAGATGGCCACATAAAAACAGTGAGCTAGGTTGTTGCCGTCTCTCAGGTATAATTCTATGAAATAAGTTTGAAAAAATGATAATTTTGTTACCTTTAAAAAAAGAAATCCTGCTAACTCTTCCAAAATTCATTATTTCAAAAAGTTCAAAAAATACTATAATACAAATCAAACAATCCAGAGGACAGCTGCTCAAACCAAGAGTAAAATAATACCGCTTAAATAAACACCCAGAAATGTTGTAGTTTACTAACTTATAATGTACAGCACTCTGCTCTTACGGTATCTTGTTAATACTAAAAGCACTATTAAAGGGCTAAAAACTATTTTAATTCCCTAATTAATAAACATAAAGCAAAAATCTAGACGGAATTATACATCTCATTAACACTTATCCAAGAAACTAACTTCATTTCTATCACCTGCGCAGCCCACAGCACCGTGTTCAGCGAACCAATTAGGTGGAGGCCGGAGGCACGGTGCATAGTGGTTCTGGCCATGGTCATAATTTAAAATATTTATTGTCAGGGATCTGTCAGGTAGGCATTGCCTTGGGTTCAAAGAGAATCAAATTTACTTGAACCTATAAAACTTTGGCAGTTACGGAATAATTTCGGTCGATTTTTCGGTAAAGATTGTGCATTTTAAGTACAATAAAAGCAGTATAAATATTGTATCAAAAGTGGCAGCCGGGAATTAACAGAGTAATGCTTATTTATTTAACAAATCTGATGAAAATCGTATGACTTTAAAACCGCTAAAACTAATTTCAGCAAACTTTTATCGGTATTACAAAATCGGTTTGATCGAAATATGATTAATGTTTTTTAGAAATCAATGGCTGTAAAAACACGCCATTTTATCTAAATTTTCTATCCTAAAAGCAGAAGGATTTATTATATATTTTTCTAATAAATATTTTCTTTTCCTATACTTGGTGATGTAAACTAAATAAACACAATTAAATCAAAAAATAGATTCAAGCTTACCTCAAGATTTCCCATGAAGAACTTTCTTAGAATATTTTCCATACCCAGTTTAGGATCTTTGGGCCCATAAGCGATATAGGAATCAATATACAGCTGATTTCCAGTATCCAGAATTAGGTCAATGTGTTTATAGTTCCAGTCTTCGATTGGTAACAAGGAGTGCATCACCACTGAAACGATAAAAAAATGTTAATACAGGTAAGTAGGAAATAAAACAGAATCAGTAGAAGAGATAAGTTGTTGTTATTGACACTTACGTGGCCTAGAATGTTGAATTTGGAAAAAGAAAATCCAGAGATAGGAAAAATAGGCTTTAGTCGAAAAATATTGGGTTTTCCTGATTCCAAATTGGGAGTCTGGTACAA
The DNA here is from genome assembly GCA_963971165.1 of Philopedon plagiatum. Classification (NCBI taxonomy): domain Eukaryota; kingdom Metazoa; phylum Arthropoda; class Insecta; order Coleoptera; family Curculionidae; genus Philopedon; species Philopedon plagiatum. The sequence goes on from OZ020193.1 coordinate 99,583,641, forward strand.
AATTCGAAGAAAGATTATAGCTCCATAACAGGAGTTGGTTATTAGGTACCAATTTAATTAGTTTTGTGACGGATTTGGGTTTTAGTGAGACAAGAATGTGGATATTACAAGATAGGTGGTAGTGTACCAGATTCGAATTAATCCCACAAATATTGGAGGGGGCCATTGAGGCTTTGGATAATAGTCCTCCAGAAACACCCCTTACCTGGAGATCCTAAGGGAGGGATCTTTTATCTCTGGAATCTTATGCCCCTGTGGGGATGTCATCATTATATTTACTTTCATCTGTTGTTTTGGCGGGAAAGAGAGAATTAGAAAAAAATATTAAGAAGGTAAACGAAGAAAAAAAGAGAATTAAGGAACAACGCTAAAGCTGGGAACATCCTTTGAGATTTTATCAGCCTATTAAAGGTTCTCGGGCGAAGAAAAACTCTTCTATTATCTACTAGCTGTCAGAGACGTAAGTAGTTGTTATATTAGTATAAATGTTACTAATTGCAACTATTAGCGTACCCGATACTATACAGTTTGGTATGTCTTGATTATTTCTGGACTCTGGACAGTAAACATCCGAAGCTTGACTTCTATAACCTCGTAAAATTGCTTCTGCACCTTTAAGATGGTATCCATTCCTGCCAATCATTTGTTGCTTCTTGGCTTCTTTTTTCTTTCTTTCTTCTTCAGCCTGTAATGAGATTAAAAAGCAATTTTACAGATATAAAACTTCTCACAAAATGTGTAAAATGTTATCGAGTAAGTTTTCGTTCCACAAAAGCCTGTTAGATTTTATTAAATTATATTGTAACCCTTTAACTCAGTATACAAATTTTATTGAAGTTCTGTTATCCATTGAACACTGGACTGCAAAATAAAAAATCCCCCTTAATATAACTAAGTGTGTAGTCTTCTACATATAGGAACAAATAACCCTAAAATATTATTTAACATAAACAGTAACAAAATTAAAGAGGTTCAAGAGCAAAAAGACTTAGGAGTCACTATAACTAGTGATCTTAAATGGGAAACCCACATTACAATATAAGTGAAAAAGAAAATAAACTTATATATCTTATTCAAAAAGCATTTCATATTAAAAACATTGAAATGATAAGGAAAATTTATACTTTTTTTATAAAACCAATTTTAGAATCATCACAGTGTATTTGAAATCCTTATTATATAAAAGATTATTTTAATTTAACACTTGAAAAAAAAAGAATATTACAGTACCTATTATTTTACGAATATTACTGAGTTAGATACCAAACAAAATTGAGCGAAAAACTACTCAGTCACGTGACTCACAAATAGATATTCATGATGCAAAATAGGTTAAGTAAATGTAGGTCACAAGACCAAGAACGTTAAGGGCAGCACTACTGACGAAATCATAATAATAAAAATCTAAATTTACATAACTTTTATGCGCAATTAAAAAAAAGGGGCTTTCGTGTAGTTAGCTGATCCCACCTATACACAGGTAACTTCTGATAAATATCAGCTCACTGAAATGGAAAATCGAAAGGTTAGAAAAGGGGAACTAATTAAAAGGTGACGGGATCAGCCAACGAGTGAGAGGAAAATATTCAAATCATCAAATTGTATCGAACATAATTAAAGTTGATTTCAGGTAAAGTTAGTGTTAAACAAAATAAATAATATTAAAGAAAGAAGGTGCCTGGAGGACTTTTCCTCATATGAAGATATCCAGACCCAAGGCTATGCCGGCCTAGGCGTGGCGATCACCACCGTTGAGGCCTCTCTAGTGAGTTGCTGGCTCCTGGCAAAGGCCTAGATTTCCGGTCCAGCAAAAAAAAACGTGTCGCGATAACATGTCCGTGCAAGAAAAATATGGTGATGGGAAAAGAAAATTCCCTCGTAGAAAAAGGTAGGGATGAGACTTTCTTGGAGAAAAAGGTAAAGAGGAGATTCGCTCGGTGAAAAAGATACAGGTAATACCCTAAAGGTTATTGGGCGGGTCTGAAGTGTGCTTGTCAGTCATTACAGCTTGAAATTCATTTAACAATGTTATCCTTCCAGCCGCAAGGGCAGTGAACATCCAAACAAATCCAAACAAACGTAAGGTACACAAAAAAGCCCGGAAGAAATATTTGTGGTGGCACCCCGGATCCACAAAGTGCCCTCAAAGGGCTTAAGGAATAACCACCCTTTTACTATCTTCAGCTGCTTCAGCTGGGACCATCGTGGCATGACACAGCCATGACGATCCCAAATCTTTTTAAACCTAAAATATAGTTTAAAAAAAAATTCAAATGACTATAACTTTCCACTAACACATTTTTTCTCTTTGTTGTCTCTTTGTACTTGTAAATTAACATTTTCTGCTTACCAATTTTCTCAACTTTCTTTTTTGTTCTGATGCTACCAGACTCGAACATCTTGATAATAAGTTGACGCTACTTCTTGTAGGCGATTTCCTGGGCTGCTTTCGTCTCGTTTTTGCACTGCCAACTACGATTTCTACTGGTACTATTACAAAGTCTCCTGTGCGTTTATTGGGATCCAAGATACATCCTACAAATTTGGTTTTCTTAGTTTCAAATATTTTTAATTTAATGATTTCTCGGTAATTTGGTTGCAAATGTTAATACACTTCTAAAACAATTACTTGTAAACTTCTTCTATCTTGCAATTTTTTTTTAAAAGACAATGCAATGAATAGAAACTGCTTTCTATATCAATCATTTCTATGTTAATACTCAAAATTTAAAATTACCTATAATATGATCCGACACCATTTTGGCATTAACAAAAGACAAAACGCACGCTGTACCACTAAAAAGCGGCATTCCCGTGGAACTTCTAGGATTGGGATCGAATACGTAAATAAGTGGATTGCCATCTTCTTGTGCCTGTTCCCATAATGCTAATGTAACGGGTTCGGTAACCAGGATACCATGAGTATTTTCTTCGAAAAAGCTTTCCAAACCTTAAAAAATATTTATTTTATTTAAAGAAAATTGAATGGATATGCGAAGGATATTATACGAGCATTTGATGTGGTTTTTATAAGTGATTTAAGATTTGGCAAAATGAAAAAAAAAATAGTCCAACCCTATAAAGTGTTTAAGTGCATTCAGTTAAAAAATTTAATTAAAGTATAATCAAAATATTAATAAAAATCAGGTGCTAGAGTACGAAACTTGATAATATCGTTCAATAGACAAGGTCTCTAGCAATTGGACAGTTTTAATTAAAACTAATCTATAATCCGATTCAATTTCAAATTCAATCGAAAATCATGATTCAAATAGTAATCGAAAAGAGAAAGAAAAGAAGAAAAACAAGAGAATCAAAAAACTAACAAGCAGCTTACAATGTATTAAAAAAGGAAAGCTGTCCTAAATAGAACTACCGCATTGTTAATAAAAAAAAATGTTTTTATACCGTCACTTTTAACGTTTTGTCACTTTGATTTTATGAACATATCTAAACATTGAAACATTTATTTCATGTAAAATAACATTTATTTGTCAAAAAACTAAGACTAAGCTTAACTTAATTAAAAAACAATAGTTCTGAGGAAAAAGCAAAAACTTAAAGTTCAAGAATAGGCAAAAACGCGATTCAATCCTCGCAGCAGCAGAATTTTAAATTATGAATAACATACCGATACAATAATGGGTAATAAGGAAATAACGGCTATTGAAATCGAAATATACCTAATGTGAATTATAAGTGGAGCGAGGTAAATTGAATAATTCCCCATTCCCCATAATCCCATTTTTCAAATAAAAGGATTTTGTCTACCACTAGGCCCAGGCCCATTAAAATGCATAAGAATGCTGTCAAGTATAGATAGCTGATAGATAGCACCTAAAGATCTGAACTAAACTTTTACATATCTTACAAACCTTTATAAAATCTGTTAACTTGAAGTACAACTTACCTTGGCGAAGATTCTTCACATTGGAATCTTTAACATCAATCAACCCTCTTTGATCGGTATGTCTAAGTTCGCAATTGGCTTTGACTACTCCAATCTTGAAGTCTTTTGTAACCCTGTAGATATCAAGGTTATCTTCCCAAGGATTGAAATCAAATCCTAGTTCGTTAACGCTGTCTTCGTATAGTTCGGAGCCTATTTAAGAAATTAATCGTAAGCCATAGGTATCATAACTGCATCTAATTTTTCCACAAATAAAATTCCAAAAAATGAGATTTTTCGAAACAAATAGACTGATCGAAATAGATAGATAGATAGATAGATATATGCTTTATTGTCTAAAAATACATTCACATATATTTTCATTGACAAAGCAGACTTATGACTAGTGAAACTATACTAACTTATCTGATATTAAATAATGAATAATAAAAATACATAATTTATAATTATTTTAAATTATCTCTAAAATATTCTTCAAGACAGTAATATGCTTTTTTTACCAAAATCTTTTTAACTTCATTTTTAAATTGTCTTTTATCCTTTATATTTTTTATTTAATTAAAGTATAATCAAAATATTAATAAAAATCAGGTGCTAGAGTACGAAACTTGATAATATCGTTCAATAGACAAGGTCTCTAGCAATTGGATATTGTGATTTCCCTGAGAAAAAAAAGTTCAGGAAAAAAGTTGACTTAACTCCATGTCCCCTCATCATTTCTAGAAATAAAACAGATTTACTCAACGTAAAACTATTTAGTACTAAAGCAGAAAATATTTTTGAATATATACATATACAGTGTGTCCATGGATGGAGTTGGAGGGAGGAAGAAACTTTATTATCGATTTTACGAAAGAAAGTAATGATTTTTAAAAAGTTTTGCTTGTCCAAAAAATGAGTTTACCATATGAACATTTTAGATTAAATATACAGGGTGTTAATAAATTAGGAAAACATAAAAATGGTTCTAGAGAGAAGTACCATTATTTATTATTTTAGACAAAATTTTTATATCAACAAAGTTGGTTATAACCTAAAAGAAAGACTATATACAAAATTTGAAATAAAAATTTTAAGATTTAAATTTGGAATAATATAATGGTGTTATGTAATTACATTGCATTTGACAAAAAAATCAAGAGAGTCGATTTAGTCAACGTCAATGTTACGTCAGCATCCTATCTAGTCCGTCAGTATTCTGATTTCGTGACGATATTTTCAAAAATGTTCACCAATATAGAATAAATTTAAATCTTTGTATTTAGTCTTTATTTTAGGTTATAAACAACTTTCTTTTATAAAGATTTTGTATAAAATAAGAAATATTGGCAGTTCTCTCTGGAAGCACTTTTATGTTTTACTAATTTATTAACACCCTGTATACTTGATCTAAAATTTTTATATGGTAAACTCATTTTTTTGACTAGCAGAAAGAATGACTTTTTTTCGTAAAATGGATAATAAAGTTTGTTTTCCCCTTTCTAACTCCATCCATGGGTACACTGTATGTACTGTAAATAATCGATTTTTACCCAAAACAAGAACTTCATCAACTATTGGCCTGGACCAAGTTTCAGGTTTATGCACGAGAGACATAGTTAATGCAATAATCGCTATCGGCGCACTCATAACATTGGGGCCCTTTCCAAACCTTTGATCTTCTTGACTTATAGTACCTCTAAAAATGTAGAAAAATATTTCAATTCGAAAGCATTTCTGTTGCTCTAAAGAAATAATACGACGAATGACAAACACATCGCGCCATTTATCGTCTAGTTTTACCGATTTGTAATTTTGTTTTTAAACTGTAACAATAGCATATTGCAACATTTTTTATTTTATTTTTATGATTACGGACAGTGCCATTTTACAAATGTGTGATACTGCGCTTCGTATATTTTGTTTGATTTTGTTGGTAAAATGCCATCTAGCGTCTCTTTAGCTGCTTCTTTTAAGTCAAAATCTTCCATTTCGAAAATTCTGATCACAAAATTGAAGACACTGACAACTTTTTTATTTTTACCGTAGCTAAGTGACTTTTTTTTTATTTCAAAACACACTAATAAAATAATCAAATGGTTCTTGTCAAATTAAATTGTAACATCCACAGGTGTTTTTAAATTTATATCTACAGGTTACCTATTTTTTTTTTAATTCTTTATTCCCAACCAACTTAAAGTTTATTACAGGGAATATATAACATAACATTAAAATATGTATCATTAAAAAATATAACAGTATTAATAAAAACTAATAAACTAATACAATTCTAATGAAAAACTATTAAAACAGTCAATTTTTTAAAATACTTTTTAAGGTGTAGTTAAAAAGTCCTTACAAAAATGTTGAAAACATTCAAATTCTTAAATAATGCCTTTTCAAATGTATTTGAAATAACTGTAATTTCTTGATTTTCGTTATGTTTTTTGGAAGGTCATAAATTTTTATGCCATTATGTAATAAAGACTGCATGCCAAAATTGCTTTTTACATGTGCTGTTTGCAAAAATACACTTAATAATTTTGTTTTGAAGTATTTCTAATAGTTTTAGATTTATCTTATTTGCTGACCCTCAAATTGAAATTAAATTGCAATTTTGAATGCACTAAACAATAATAAATATTTTGTAAATACTGTATTGGTATATTATTGCGAATCTTGAATAATATTCCAATTAATGGTGATATGTAACTTCTAAGATTTTCAATGTGTTGTCGCCAATTTAAATTTTCATCTATATACAAGCCCAAAAATTGTATTGTACTGGAGTAAAGAATAATTTTTTATTTAGTGTTATACAAACTGTTTTTTCATTTATTTTTTGTTTATTAATAAGTATGTATGCTGATTTATTTAAATTTAACGTTAATTTATGCGAATATAGCCAGTGAAATAGTATTTCTAAATCATATTTAATATTACACTGAATTTCAGAAATACTATCTGCAAAATAGAGGATTGTTGTATCGTCGGCAAACAATTTTAAATTTCCCCTTAATTTTAATGTAGGTATAGAATTTATGTAAATTAAAAATAAAACAGGACCTAAAATAGATCCTTGTGGGACTCCACAAGTTATTATTTTCGAAGAATTTATATTAGTAAAAATTTTCCCGAAAGTACAAAAAAATAGTATATAATACCGCGGGACTAAAATGACTTAATCCCTTGAGTGGCGGACACTTTAATCCCATAATATATAATATACTATTAGCCTGTGGTGTTCACGATTGCAAATAGTAACCTACAGTGATTATGTTATTTTAGTATAAATTTTATTAAACTGCAAAAATGCCACATAACTAAAAGCCCGGTAACAGCCATTTAAAAAAAAAAGGGGTAGGGGCCATGCAGTTCACCAGATTGAGCGTAGCCCTGGAATCTCTGATTGTTTTAAAATATAATTATTATTATTAGTATTACCTTCTTGTTTGTAAATCAATGAATACCAACATCGATTTTTTAAGCCATTGCCCTTAAAAGTTATATGTATCTAATAAATAAACTTGGCTTTGCCACATACGTCTAAAAGATATGCCCACAAACTAAGTCACTCAGCGTTCCGAGTATTTAAAAGATAATAGAAAAATCTACGAGTACCTAGTAATATATTTTCCTGGTACCACAACCTTTAAGCCTGCCGATTTGGAAACTGCTTTCGGGGCTGGCATGATAACTTTGGGCTCCCGTGCTCTTGGACATAAATGTCTACTTAGAGTTACCTAAACAAATAAATGAATTACTGTAAATGTTTAAACTTAGACGGGCACATTTGCTGTTGAGTTTTATCTTTAAAACTGGTTTAATTTGATAGCTAATGGTTTAAAGTGACTCGTGTGCAAATAAGATCACTAGGTTTTATTTTGTCGATATAGATATTAAAGCTTTGACAAGAGTTTAGAGAAATATTAAAAAAGTTTCTTTAGAGCTTAGAAACCTCTCATACGAAGAGCGATTAAATAGATTAAAATTGCCAACTTCAAAGCAAAAAGCATGGCTAGCCTGATACAATCATATAAAGTTTTTAACGGCTATTATTCTGTTATCTCTATATATAAAAGAAGAAACTGTCTGACTGACTGACTGATTGACTGACGTATCAACGCACAGTCCACACCGCTTAGTCGAGAAACTTGTAATTTTGCACAGAGGTTTATTTTATATATCGTATATAGGTGTGCACCAAGGAAGAGTTTTTCAAAATTCAACCCATAAGGAGGTGAAACAGAGGTTTAAGCTTTGTATGGAGAAAAAATATTAGATCGTCCTATTAACTCGAAACTTCACTACTACTCTAAAAAATAAATCTTTAAACACGTAGTTTTTAATAAATCAACCCCTAAGGGGGTTGTATGGCGTAAAATTGTTATACCGCGAACGAAGTCACAGGCGAAAGCTAGTCGCTATATATAAAAGAAGAAACTGACTGACTGACACATCAACGTACAGCCCACACCGCTGGGTCTATAAGCTTGAAATTTTGCACAGAGATTTCTTACATAACGTAGGCATCTGCTAAAGAAGGGTTTTTCAAAATTCAACCTCTTATTGAGTAAAACAGGGGTTCAAACTTTGTATGGAGAAAAAATATTGGATGGCCCTATTGACTCGAAACTTCATAGAAGTAATCTAATGAATGTTTTAGCACGTGGTTTATAGTTTTCAATAAATCAACCCCTAAGGGCGTGAAATGGGGGTTCAAAGTTTGCAATGGAGTAAAATTGTTATATCCCGGACGAAGTCGGGAGCGAAAGCTTGTTAAAATATATAGGAGAAGTTAAAGTTAGATGTTAAGAGGCAACAGCGAGAGAACACAAAAAGAAAAATGATTCTAGTTCTAGAATATTTTATTTCAGGCCTAAGCCGGATGGTTTTTGTACAAATCTACAATTTTTCTAAGTTAAAAATTTTTTAAATAAAAAAGTCGTCTATTGATCGAAATATAATCAATATCCCTGTACATTATAGTTTTGTACTTAAATGGTATAAAATCCAATTAAATTATCTTTGGCAGTTTTATAGACCTGTCATAAACTTACTTTATGAATCACAAATTCGCTCTTGCCGAATACAGGCAAATTTTGTAAAAATACATTTGCTAATTTTTCTGGTTCCAAATATCGTGTAATACAACCTGTTCCAATTGTTGACTGAATACCGTTTGGACCTCTTTTCAAGCAATCACACATGTAGTATATTCGTTCACCCTTCCAAACGGCTACGTATAAACCTAAAACATCGTTTATCAAAACTATGAAAATGGTCGTACAGTATAAACTAGGGTGTATTCGTGATTATTTCAATACATTTCGATATTCCGTGAAACTTCCCAAAATAGCCAAAAAAAAACAAGTCTAATAAAAACGTGATCATGAAATTTATTTCAAAACGATGCTTTTTTGGTAACAATACAGTTCTAGGAAAAAACAAAACCATACGGTATTTTCTTGATGGATAGTTTAATTTCGTGGTAGTGCATAGGTTATTTTGTAATAAGTACGTTGTTGTAAGACAAGTAAAATTAAACTTAAAATCAAATTACTACACATATCAAAGCAATATTCATGATAACTGATAACTTGTCAATATGGCAAATTAGGATACACAACATGGAATTTATTAAACTACGCATTCGTGTTTGTCATTATTTATATTGGCTGGACATTACACAGTATGCCCGCGATTGGCGTTTAGAAGAGGACCAATGGACCAAATTTAAATAATACCAAAAGATACGTAAAAATGGCATTGCTAATAAAAGTTTTTGCTTGCAAATTGGGCAATTCTGCCTTTTAGCACGTCATTATTATTTGGTACTGGAGTGGTATAAACAATTTGTTTTATATGACCCCATAAAAACATATTGGCCAACAAGGCGGGGCTCCTTGGGGGCCACAAAATTGGGCCATTTATACCCATCCACCTAGGACCCAATCTGCGGTGAAGTTATTCTCTTACCTCGCGAGCGCAATGTGCTGAACGGCCATCTTTTTGAAAATTTAATGGAAAATTTTGAGTTCGTTAAAAAATGTATTTCTAAGTAAGATATTTATTTGCATAAACAGATATCGCGCACCACATGTTCACTTTTGCAAAATATTGTCTTCAACTCATTATTCTAAATTCGGGGTTTTCTCGAGACCATTGGGATGCTACAGTTCCATTAGTAGAACAAGTATATTCATCAGAAAACATAATGAATTTATAAAAATGGATATTTCCACTTAAAATTTGTTCCCCCACCCATAAACCAAAATCTAGTCTTTTCGCTTCATCTCCCCTATCAATCTTTGGTTCGAATGGGGTTTGAACGAAAATAATTTATTTCCTTTTAAGGTCATCTGAATATGAATTTCTTTCACAATGTCTAGAAGGTGTTCAGCACGATTTCTAAGGGACATCACAGAAGTTTCTCTAACAGACTGAAGAACTAAAACTGTGGCAGCATCGTTTTGGTCATATTCCTTTTTCTTGAGAAACCAGCTCTTTGAAACTTTTTTATTGTGTTGTAGATTGTCATTTCAGTTATTGCAATTCCTACAAATTTCTCGCTTAGTTGTTCCATGATGTAGCGGTACGATACTTGGTCATCCCCATAACACTGGATCCTTTGCTCAGTAGATAGCACTTTGATGAGCAGTATTTTAAAATAAATAATTGCCTTATATGACAAAGACATCGACAAACATGTTCGTAGGTGCCATTATTATTTAATATGTAGAATCTAGTACTCTGGTTAAAGGTATGCACTTGGGACTTTAAAAAAATAATGCGATAAAACTCGTCACTTTTAATATTTACATTTTTTAATGAAATTTTGTACTTTGGCTTAGGTTTCAATTTAAAACGTATTTCACATTTGTTCATTTGATAGAAAATTATAAACAACGTATGTTTACTCTTACGCAAAATAATGGTTTCGTATTTTTTATGTCCTCTGTATAAAAAATTAGATTTTTCATAACGCGAATCTCACTTGTTTTACAAGAAAAGAACTTTTATTAGGAGTGACATTTTTACGTATCTTGCAAAATTTGGTCCACTTGTCTTCTTCTAAACCCAATCCGTGGACATACTGTACATATATGGAACGAAATCTGGCTATCGTAATATATAATTTTAATATCGTTTTACTTCACCTTTGGCAAATAACACTCCATATTTTCCATTTTCGAAAAATTTATTCAAGCCCCTCTTGACGTCAAAAATATCCTCAAAGTTTTGAGCTTTGACATCTCCCTTTACAACATTCGGTTCAACTGTCAGTTCTACCATAAATTTAGCTACGCATATCCTCTTTGGTATATTAGAAATTTCAAATTCTTCGTGCTGTACTAACCAGTCAATCTGTTCAATAATAGATAGAATAGTTTTATTTTCTAGAAAAAGTGGCACATCACGTTTAGTTTTATGTACAGGGTGTCCAGTTTTCGACACTTGCACTGTATCTCGGTTATCTTTAAACATAGAGAGCTGCGGTTTTCCCGATCCTAATAATATATGCATTATTTTATAAAATTGGTCAAAATATGTAAAAATTGCATATATGCAAATTGCCTATATTTCGCTCTCTCTCTCTCTCTCAATGCTTCAAACCGTAAAACTTAAGGATATGTCAAAAACCGCCAGTTGAAATCAGTACTTTCTTACACCGTAAACGTGGATCTAGGCTGAGTTCGGAAAGTAAAAATTTTAAAGTTAGAAAAATGCCTATAGTTTACCTCGCCTTCTTTTAAATTGGTATTTGGATCCTTGAGCAGCTGCTTTTTCCTACTTCTTTTCAAAAAAGTGTATAATTTGTCTCCATAAACCATAATACTGTCTGGAACGGTTGCGGAAAAGCATGTCATCTCGTAAGTATGTGCAATCCCCAAAGCGATGATGCTGGTTGTAAGCGTCTGTTTTCCTCTGTTAGTCTCAGGGAAAAGTTCATGTGTAAGATCCAGAGTCCCTGTAATGTTTAATAAGTGGGTATGTATTTTACAAGTAGCCTTGTAAGTACCAACAATAGTATATTCTCTATCTTAATCTATCCAATTTGATTTGATAATGATGACAGAATGACAGAGAAAAAAATTGAACAAATTGAACAAATTCACCCTATTGATTGGTCAGTTCCATGCACAGTTTACAGTTTAAAGATGTATTGAAATATTGACTTTTCCTACAAAAAAACTTGTCAAAAATGTTTATTTAAAATTGCGGGTTTTAAACTAAGGAATCCACGTTTAATATCCAAATTTAATAGTTAATCATTACCTCTCATAATCCACATTCCGTAATCTAATTCCTTGAAATCGTACCAGTCTCCCACGTAGGCGTTATCTCTTTCATTTTCGGGACGAAACTTGCTTTTTATTTTCAGATTATTCGCAATATTTACACTTTTCAATACAAAGTCTGTCTTCAGTCTATCCCTGACTGGAATATTTTCATATACGAAGTTAACCATATCTTCAAGATTCATAAACCAACGCGTACAAGCGCGACCGGCTTTTTCTTGTTCCATCCAATACGAGGGTGATTTTTTGGGTTTCGGTGGTGCTTCTTTTTCCTCTTCTTCTTCAACCTCAAGTTCTTCTTGCAGTATAATTTGTCTAGAATGGTAAGAGTACACTGAATAGCATGCTGTGTGCTTGTAAAAACATATACCCACGTATTTGTAGTTAGTTTAGATACATACTTATTTAAATAGTTAAAGTCAAATAGGGTTTTGATTATGAAGGTTTACCCTCTTTAAAGGGTGTCCCAATAGATACATCGAGATTTATTTTTGAATGGAACCAACAATTTGAAAAAAATAACATGGGTGTTTATTTTATTAAAAAGTGGAAGTGGAGTGGATTAAACATGAAAGAACGGTCCGAAACGTGAAATTGTTCAAGTATTTGTTAACTAAATTCAATTTAAGAAGTTTTTCCGAAGATTCTGATGAAGAACCAAAACACTGGACTTCGTTAATGCCTGTAAAAATTTACGAAAAATGGAATGTTTGTTGTAGAATCAAAGAAGTTTTTCTATCAAGAAACAGGTAATGGTTAGACTCGGAGAATTTTGTTTTTAGGACAAAAACGCATCCAGGAGGACAGTCTGATCAACCTTCCAGTTCAGGAATGCAAGGGAGACCCTAAGTGAAATCTGAGGACGCGTCTTTGAAGACCTAAAGAAGGAAAATAGTGTGGAATAATGTCGGTGAAAAATAGGATTTGTCGAAAAAATACAAAAAATTCTGTTTTTACCCATTAAATTCGCTCCTGAATGACCCATTTGGTATTCATTTAAAAGTGTTCCTTTATAAGATAGTGTTGAAAAATTGGAAAAAAATTAGATAGGAAAAAATACAGAGTAATTCAAATGTACCGATGTCGATGGCAAAAAAGTCAAAAAATCGGCGATTGCTCCCTTCCTATAAATACTGAAAAAACCAAAAAATATGGATAACATGTATTTCGACGAGCTCTTTCCGATGACGTATATGGGATTTTAATTTGAACGATTTTGACCCCACAAAAAATTAAAAACCGTGAAATATTTTGGTCAAAAATCGAAATTTCCAGTTTTTCCCAAATAAACTGCTGGCCAATTCAAGCGGGACAAACTAAATTTTTGATAAAATTTAGAGTGGAATATTTTCGAAACGAAAAAAGATTTTGATTTAACTTTTTCAGTATGTAATTGAATAGTTCTTCTAGTTTTTATACTTCAAGGCACTATTGCTAGCAGTCGCTGCAACTCTATTTTACAGGGTGTTAAGTGAAACCCTGACTTTTTTGGAAAAGTTTTCCAGTTCCGAGAATCTAGGAAGAATTTTTTTTGAATTTTCTTTTCATACTAAAATGATCCATGGTCAAATACAAAAAAACAATTTCTCCGGATTTTCTCTATTTTCATTTGTTTTCCGTATACAGGAGTTAGTCGAAATTATCGACTTCTTCTTACAAAGGAACCCCTAATTTGGCCGTTTATTCACAAAAAGCGAAAGACCAAGTAAATTTGTAGTTTGAAGTAGTCCAGCTAACAAAATTAATACAAATTTTTGTACAGGGTGTAGCAAGTTTGGATCACGGGCTAGTAAATTATTATTTTTTAATTTCTACTACTTTTTCCTAAGTTAACTATTAATTATCACGTGCTACGTTAAAGGGTTAAAATTTGTTAGGTCCGATAACAGTACTGGTTAGAAAGATCCTTTTTGCCCAAACGGGTTTTTCATTTTTTGTCTAGTCCCATTTTTAGTGATTAAACGGCTCGCATTTTGAACCTAACTTTTTGCAATTGCATCCATGAACGATTGAAGTGAGAGTGCTTTTTTGGTGGTACATAATGAATGTTTTATCCAACCAAAAAACATGTAGTGGCCAAACAGCTAATGATGCTTATTCGAAGAATTTTTTAGCATTATACAGGGTTGCAAAAAATATACCACCTATACTTTATATGGAAGTCATGTGATTTTCAAATTAATTGAATATAGTCCCAATTTTCTTGGAACTTTTTGCCGAAACTGTTTTTGAATTTTTTTGTCTGGTCCCATTTTTAGTGATACAAATGGCTTGCGTTTAAAACTTAACTTTTTGCGATTGCATTCATGAACTATTGAAGTGGACATCGTTTATTGGTTTAACCAACCAATAAAAAAGTGTCGTGGCCATAGAGCTAAAGATGCTTATTCGCTGCTTTTGTCCGCGTTTGCCCAAAACATATCACCTACATTTTATATGAAAATCATGTGATTTTAGAGTCCTTTAGGTATTCATAAAGTTCCTTTTTGCTATATTAATAATTATTAAAGAAAATGTCCTACTTATTATTAATAAAATCTAGTAACGATACAGATAAAAAGAATAATATTCATTCGGAACTTTTTCACATTATACAGGATTGTGCAGAAGTTACTACTTATAATAGAAGCCACGTGTTTCTCGATATCTTTGGATTTTCGTAAACTTCGATTATTCATTATAAAAGAAAAATATTTTACCACTGCTCTAAAAAGTCAGTACATGGCATTGAGAAATTTTAATTAATAAGAAGTGTCTTAAATTAATAGTCACGGAGTACATTTTTCTCGTCAAAAATTGGAGATGGATAGTGAATTCAACTGAACAAGTTATAAAATTCTGTATAGCGTAGTTTTTAGAAGGTATAGAAATTTCAGAAGATTTAATTACTTTTGAAAGTACTCGAAAAGATACGTAATTTTCAAATTTAGTAGTTATTTTTCCCGGCATTACTTTAGGAGATCCAAAATGTAAATTTTGGTTGTTACTTTTATAGGTAAACAGAAAACGTTTTAAATTATAGAACATTTTTTTTACTTGAAGGTATTATAAAAACTTGCAACTAACGAAAACAAAACAAATCTTAATACCTAGTAGGACCTCCCCTTACATTTATTATCTCTTGGCATCTTCGAGGCATGCTTATTACCAAATTATTGACAAATTCTTGCTGAATATTTTCCCACTCCTGAACAATGGCGTCTGCAAGTTGTTCTAGAGTCTGAGGAGGATCTTCCCTAGAACTTACCAATAATTTCAATTTAGACCAGACGTGTTCGATAATATTCATGTCTGGTGATTTTGCAGGCCAGACCATCCTGGTAATACTATTAGCTTCCAAAAACTCTTGCACAATGCGTGCTCTATGAGGTCTGGCGTTATCGTCAATTAGCACAAAATCGTTCCCAAAATTGTTTGCAAATGGTAGAACGATATTGCTTAAAATTTCGTCCCTATATACCTGACCGTTAATGGGCTCCAATGTTAAAAAAAGTTCCGTTTTGCCATTAAACATTACACCACCCCAAACAGTAACGCCTCCACCACCAAAAGGTTCCTGAGCCATATTCTCCTCCATATACCGTTCGCCACGTTCACGCCAAACTAATATTCTGCCGTCCGAGTGAATTAAATTAAATCTTGACTCGTCTACAAACATGCAGTTTTCCCAGTTATCTAATGGCCAATTGCGATGTTCATATGCCCACTGGAGACGTCTTCGCCTATGCTGTGGTAGAAGTCGCACACATTTAGCACGTCGCCGAGCTCTAAAATTAAAATTTTGGCTTAAAAATCTGTAGTATAGGTGTAGGGAATGAACCAATAAATAAGCCAACAGTAGCTTTTATTATACTAAAATGCAAAATTAGGTCAATTTTCATAACGTTAGTTCTAGGGAAGAACTAAGGAACATTACGCTGCAAGCACAAATAATGTGTTTAGGGTCGCCTATCAAAACTTTAATTTATGAACAACTTAGTTCAAGTTTACATTTATAATATCGGTGCGCAAAATCCAAGATTCACGCCTCAGCTGACGTCGATATTATAATAGCCGACTTACTAAAATGAAACACTAAAAATATTGGTACAAAAAATAAGATCTCATTTGAAGTAACTCACCTTAAGTTATTATTGTTTAAAGTTCTTCTAATGGTCCTATTGCTCACACGAATGTGTGTTCTTGCTCTGAACTCCTGGTTAATTTTCTCTGATGAAATTTTTCGCCTTCGACGAGCCTCTCTAACCAACCATCTTTCATCTGCAATGCCGACTTTCTTTTGGCGACCTCCCCCATAACGATAGTTTGCACTTCCCGTTTCGTGGAAGCGTTGACGCAGTCGAGATATTGTACTTCGCCCAACCCCGTACATATCCGCAATAATACTAATTTTTACCCCATCTTGTAGTAAACGCAAACAATTAGCTTGTTCTTTTGCACTTAATCGAGCCATTATAAAGGATAATAACGCACCAATTCAAAGAAGAATACTTTGTTGCCTTGGTAACTGTCAATAGCAAAGAAAATGTTTTATTTTTTGGCCTACTAGATCTTTTGACTAAGAAATAGAAACGCCGCTAAATTAACAGAAATCCACCTGCAAAGTATAGGTGGTATATTTTTTGCAACCCTGTATAATGCTAAAAAATTCTTCGAATAAGCATCATTAGCTGTTTGGCCACTACATGTTTTTTGGTTGGATAAAACATTCATTATGTACCACCAAAAAAGCACTCTCACTTCAATCGTTCATGGATGCAATTGCAAAAAGTTAGGTTCAAAATGCGAGCCGTTTAATCACTAAAAATGGGACTAGACAAAAAATGAAAAACCCGTTTGGGCAAAAAGGATCTTTCTATCCAGTACTGTTATCGGACCTAACAAATTTTAACCCTTTAACGTAGCACGTGATAATTAATAGTTAACTTAGGAAAAAGTAGTAGAAATTAAAAAATAATAATTTACTAGCCCGTGATCCAAACTTGCTACACCCTGTACAAAAATTTGTATTAATTTTGTTAGCTGGACTACTTCAAACTACAAATTTACTTGGTCTTTCGCTTTTTGTGAATAAACGGCCAAATTAGGGGTTCCTTTGTAAGAAGAAGTCGATAATTTCGACTAACCCCTGTATACGGAAAACAAATGAAAATAGAGAAAATCCGGAGAAATTGTTTTTTTGTATTTGACCATGGATCATTTTAGTATGAAAAGAAAATTCAAAAAAAATTCTTCCTAGATTCTCGGAACTGGAAAACTTTTCCAAAAAAGTCAGGGTTTCACTTAACACCCTGTAAAATAGAGTTGCAGCGACTGCTAGCAATAGTGCCTTAAAGTATAAAAACTAGAAGAACTATTCAACTACATACTGAAAAAGTTAAATCAAAATTTTTTTTCGTTTCGAAAATATTCCACTCTAAATTTTATCAAAAATTTAGTTTGTCCCGCTTGAATTGGCCAGCAGTTTATATCAATTTTCCAGTGATTCTAGGTATAGGTAAATGTGTTATAAAAAGGAAGTATTTGAGATTTTAAAGTTTCACTTATGAATCCGTTTTTTGATCCGACGTTTTGTTCTCGAGGTATTAGGTACCAAAGAGGGGTCTGCAAATGGCACTTTTCGACCTAAAAAATTAAAAGAATTACTTGCCATTTTCCGATCCTCGCCAGTTTCAATAGGGATCTGAAGCTCCGAGTCCTCTATAACCTTTTTTACTGACGAGGCATTGTTTTACCTCTCTGGCTATGTAAATTCTCAACAATTGAGAATGTGGAGTTCTGAAAATCCAGATTTATTTATAGAGAAGCCTCTGCATTCACAGAAACTTGGCGGGTGGGCGGCCATATCGAAAAGAAGGTTACTTGGGCCGATTTTTTTCTAAGGGACTATTAATTCGGCGCAATACCGTAATGAAATTTTAGAAAATTTTGTAAACGCATTGGACAATGAAGATGCGACAAGGCTGCTTCCAGCAGGACGGCGCACCAATTCAACAAACTCTTGATTTTTTGGAAGAATTTTTCGAAGACCGAATCAATAGTCGTAATATGCCAGTTAGGTGGCCATTAGAAGCCATTAGGTAGCCATTAAAAGTATCGTCTTATGTTCAGTCCAAGACAAGTTTTTGTCGATTTTGAAAGGGTCTTCCATGTAGCATTACTGTATGTTTGACCTGATGTTGAAATTAGTGGTTACCGATTTCACTTACACCAAACGTGGTATAGAAAGATAAAGTCAATCGGCTTGAGTTCTGATTATGAATCAAAAACTGAAATCGGCATCTGGCTGTCATAAATGACAAGTGGCCCTTGGCCACCATATTGCGAGATGTAAGAAAAGTTTATTATATAAAGGTATGCGTATAGAAACTATGGCATAACCAGGTATTGACTAATCTACATAGATATTAAAACTAATTTATCATCAATTGCTGCTAGATAATTAGCTATTACTAGTAGTGAATAATAAGTCGTAGTGTCAGTATCTGTTCGTCAAAAGCATAGTTTATTTCATACTCCGGTTCCTCCTCTTCTTCTTCCTCTTCTCCTAGTTCTTCGTCTTCGTATAGCGCTCCCGCAGCAGGTGTTTCAACAATTTCATCCTCAGGCTTCGCTTCCAGAAGCATTTCCGATTCATCTTCATCACGTTCAACACCCTCCATTTCTTCTTGCTCGTCCATAACTTCTTCCTCTTCTATAAGTTCTTCCTCTACCGGTATTGGGGGTTCCGGATCCCAATCTTCTTTTCCTTACAACATAAAAAAAAATTGCATAATTCTGATAACTAAATATTAATCTTAAATGCTTTGATTATCAAGCAACATAATGTTCATAGTAGGGGAGTTAGAGGAGAGATGCCCAACCTGTACCGCGAAGCTAGCGACACCATTTAGAATGTTAATAAAAATAGGCACTTCCGATTATTCTTTTAAACAAATTTTTCGTTTGAGCCAGCGATGTGAAAATTTGCATGCAGGTAGAAAGCGATAGATGGCAGAAGCGGATTAACTTAGTCCATTTTTGTCAAATTCTGACATTTCGTATTTTAATACATTTCTACGTATAGAAACTGATTTCGGTATGCTCTATAAAGCATTGTAGGGTCATCGAGAAATCAATAAAAAAGGTATTTAATGCGTAACTCGTTCAATGAAATATACCGGAATCCAAAATAGAACGTCCATAATATCGTTTCCATGTATACTCCAAGCCGAAATCGGTCCAGGAACCTTCCAATCTCAATCTCAATTAAAACTGACATTTTTACAAAATCATAATCATATTCATATTTGATTTCGATATAACGCAAATCAGCTTTTTCTGTTTTTTTTCATGGCAGTCGTCTTAAATTTCCATTTTTTCAAATTTTTCTTAAATTTGACTTTGAATATTTGTAGTGAAAAAAAAAGTTCTGTTCTCACCTATAACATCTCCATTCTTGGCCCTTGGTCTTGGATCGAATACGTAATATGCTTTGTCGTCCCTCCACATGGCAACA
Source organism: Philopedon plagiatum (assembly GCA_963971165.1). Classification (NCBI taxonomy): domain Eukaryota; kingdom Metazoa; phylum Arthropoda; class Insecta; order Coleoptera; family Curculionidae; genus Philopedon; species Philopedon plagiatum. Next base: position 99,603,331 of record OZ020193.1, read on the forward strand.
GTGTAATGTTTGGTCTCCAGTAGAGCTTCTTGGTTAAAATTCTCATCTGTTTGTTCCTGTTCATACAATGATTTTATTGAGTCTTTTAGGGATTCCCTAATATTACCTAAAAACGAAGAAGAAAAATAACAAATTGCAAATGAATATAATGAAAAACAGTTAAATATTTAATGCTATATAATTGTATGCGTTTATTCAAGTGTGATAACTTCGCGGGGTAGGGCTAAGTAGTTGGAAAAGGAAACATCATTCTTTCGATTTTAACATCAATCGTCTTTATTGTCTTAACCCATTCTGTACACACTTTCTATAAGATCCACATAAGCAACCATACAATCGTTATAGTCATCAATTATGCAAGACTTATAATGAAAGGTGCCTCATTAACCTATTTACAATATACACTAAGCACTAAATTATATGCAGTACGTATCTTTATTTACACTTTACCTAAAACTATGCTATATCTGTATTATCTATTTTATATCTACATATTATTATATTACACCTTCTACGAAAATTTTCAAAAAAAGACGAGAAAAAATGTTAAAGCTACCTATCAAAATTCAATTTTGTTCAATTTTTATGAACTTCAGCTAGTATATTTCCTATTTTAATTAATACATTTGGCGCCTTGTCCTCAATAACTAGGGAAATGCCGTTATAAACAGCGTCTCTTTTACTGCGAGAATCGTTTTTGAATAAAAAATTTCACCTGCTTTGTAATTAATTAATTTTGTTTTCTTATCAAAATGTACGTTTCGTTTTTCTTTCGACTTAACTAAATTATCCCTAGCATTAGCCACGGGGTTTGCAAGCGATACCTTAGTTCAGACGAATAGTCATTGAAATTAGATAGTGGATGAACTTTATTAACAACATTGGACGGTAGGTTACAAGTTTTTCTGAATACTAACTCATAGGGAGTGTATTGTGTTTCAGTGTAAATACTATTGTAAGAAAAACACCAAAACTATAACCAAGAGCTCCAACTTTCTGGATTTTTGAATCCTTAAATACGCATTTAAATGTTTATGAGAATTTTCAAGAGGACCTAAGGTTTCGTGATGTGAAGCTGTAGAAAATGAATGCTGACTCTCAAAAGTATTCTTTTCACAATGTTTATGTAATTTCATAACACATATTTTTTGCTTGTATACCTTCACCGAAAGTTGCAAATTCCAAAGTTAAATTATTTGGTCCAATATTGAACTCTGGTATAACATTTTCAGATGTTATTTTTACTTCAACTTCTGGTGGTTCTTCCTCTTCTTCTTCCTCCACTTCTTCATCATCTATGACAAGCTCTTCTTCACCCTCATCTCCTTCAGCTTGCCCTGAAATAGTGACAACATTTTGAAATTAAGGTACTAAACATATTCAGTTTGGTTCCCGATTGAAGAGGTGACTTAAAATAAAATGTTGATCGTTCAATTAACTTACTGATTTCTTCTTTGATCGACACATTTTGAATGTCAAAACTTTCCCTTGGTTGTCGATTGTCTCGATTTTAACCTATTTGTCGTTACTCAAAATAATAGTACTTAACACGTTTGAAAATTTCTCATTTTTATGAAATAAATAAAAAAAATTTTGCTTTTCAGAAATTTTATATACCTTCTGATTTTATTGGCTGAGGCGCTGGTTTGGCATCACCTCCAGCTTGTGGATCCACAGGACTTTCTACGTCACTCACTGGCAATTCATATTCAGGACTCTCTTCGTCAAGGTCTTTTTGTACTTTAGCCATTGATTGCACGTAGTGTTCATCACCTACATATAAATAAATTTTAAGAAAGTACTTATATGACAAATTTAAACTAAAGCACTAAAAATACTGTATCACTGTATAATTTTTTAAATGTAAAATAAAATGTAAATGTATTAATTTAATTTTTTTAAGACATCAGGTTCCTGAGATATACGCGTGTTGCAAACATAGTTTAATGATTTCAGCAAACAATTTGAATTTAGCCTGATTTTTAATAAAAATATAAATAAACTAAAAATGTAAAAAAAATATAAATAAACTAACGCCATTAAAAACAAAGCTAATGGTACCAGCCATGGCTTTATTAAGAGAGGATTCGATGTTCCGTATACTGTGAGCGTATCGAACGTGAAGCCTTATATTTGTTGTTTGTTATGAAAACATCTTCCTCTAGAGGTACAGTTTATGAACTTTAAGGAAATACGTAATTGAATCAAGAATGGTAGTAGAAAGAGATAAAATAGCATCGGAGTGTTGGAGCTCAGAAGTGTTGCTCTCTGCTGGTCGCTTAGGAAAAACCTCTGCGAACACTCTGTTACACGTACGTCTTTGTCTAATGAACTAGAAAAGAAAAAGTGCGACTTATAGATTTATAAATGACTCGGAGCGACTTTAAATAAACCTTTAGAAATAATATAACCTATAAATAATAAAACCTTTTTAACTTAAATTTATTATTATTTAGCAGAAAAATAAAATATTTTAGGCCTTTCATTACTTTTAGTAAATCTTGTGATGCTTCTAACGTATTTTTTGTACTAAAATACAAGGTAAAATAAGATGTGGCCAATGTTTACAAATTGTGTTTACAGTGTCGCTTAGAATGGTTTGTTTTGGCTTCAAAGGATGTTAAATCATCCCGTATCCATTCTTAATAAATCCATGGTACCAGCACATACCAAGCACATTGGAGAAAAGACAGACAGGTAATGTAGATTAATATGTCGTATCTATGAAGACGAAGAAATGCCTAGGGACATTTTAAAAGAGTGTAATATTAAAGGTAGCAGAAAAGGTATGTGCATCAAAAATTCTGCCAAGGTCATATAAAGACAAATTGAGATCAAGGCAGAAGAAAGGTCAATTTGACAGTCAACAGTCAATTTGAGTTTAGGAGGGATAAAGGAATGCACGAGACTATACTTGCACTAAGGCTAGTAATAAAAAACTAAGGATGGAAAAAATCAAAATGAATTTATTTTGTAACTTAAAAAGAATTTCACAATGAGGGTGAAACAAACTGTTCTACATACTAAGGTCCTAAATTTAAGGAAAAATAGTCGAAAATAGGTGAGAGAGTAAGATTTTAAGAGATGGGAGGGAACAGCCGAAAAAAAAAGTGCTAAAAGGAGGGACTGATGTATTGACAAATACTGTAGGTGATCAAGGTGGTGAGCAATATCACACCAATCTTAGGATTGTAAGCGACCTAAAATTAGTCTTATAATATACGAAATACTCACCTTTATCTAAAATGACGTCTAAGTCATTTCTAGTCCATTCGAAGGCAGGTTTAAGTTTGTTAAAGCTTACTGCACTGAGACACATAGGGATAGTTTGTCTTCCCTTTCTAATTTCGTACTTTTCGCTTTCTTCACTTAACCAACTTCTTAAGATGGCGGATTTATCATTAATGGCGGCGTAGTTATTTAGAGGTGGCTTTGCACCTCCTTCGTCACTTGCATCGTAAAGGGTGATTGTGACCTTGGTGATGTTAAAAAAATCGTCCTTCTTTGGGTCTAAGTTTGCTTCGATACATCGTGCTAGATCCTCTATATGTAGTACTCGTAGTACACAGGAAGTTCCATATCCTTAAAGAATTAATAAAAGATTAAAAATATATAGAGAGGGGAAAATAAGCTGCTCTATTTTGCATTCTTTGTTGTTACCTGTAACTAGACCTTTATCGTCTCTGCTGTACGGATCAAGATAGTAAAATGCCTCTCCCTTTCGCCAAATGGCTAGCGATATTTCTCTTGTGGTTAACACGCCATTGTCGTTATCATTAAAAAATATTTGTAATCCCTGAAAAAAACACCACATTGTATATAACGTAAGATCAAAAAAAAACTACCTTGCAGTAAGCTTTGAAAATGTTCCGCATGTCTTGAATTATACCAAAAATTACTAAATGGTTACAAAGGTAAGGGCACCCTTGTTAATTGACCACAGGACCGGTGCAATTAGTCTTGAGAAAGTCTGTGTATTGTGCGTTTGAGAAATTTGTTGAAGTGAGTGATTGAAGAATTATGAGTATTCAACTAGTTTTTTATTATGCGGCGTGCGTGGGAAAATTATCGCTCTGCATCTAGCACATGATACAACTAAAAGAAGCTATGATACCGCGCAGGTAGGCGTGGCCATTTACGTCACGCCGTGATCAATTCCGCGATATTTTGTAAACGAAACACGTCTTTTTTAAGATCGCGTTGTGTTTTCAACTATTTTTTGGTGTTTTTTATTTCTTTTAGGAGTTTAAAAGTAAAAATGAGATGTGGTGTGTGTGGTTGTGATGTGGACAATCAATGTAATCAATGTATGTATTTATCCCTTTATTAATATGATTATTTTAAATCATATACTATAAAATTTGTATTACAAGCAGGAGGCAAAGTATATTGCCAATAGAATTTATATAAAATCGCCTTTAACTAACGTAAACTTTATATTGCGCGTTATAAACTTGAAAAATAAATCACGGCGTGACGTCATGCTCGAACCCGGACGAATTTGGCACGGTTTGGTATCATACCTTCCTTTTATTGTATCGTGCATCTAGTAGAAGAAATCGAAATCACTTGTCATTAGATGCAAGAAAAATTGTGAAGAATGTGTATGAATCATTAATAAATAAATTACTCATTAAGGAAGATGCTTTGATCAAACCTGTTATTAACATAAAGAAACCATAAAATTTTTCTTCCTTATCCGATGAACAAATAAGTGGAAGTATAAATAATCCAGTTTCAAAAAACCAAATTTCATCCAACACCGGATCATCAGTCTGTTCTTAAAATCTTGCTCATCTGAAATCCACTGACTTAACCAATGACCTTAATGGCAATGTAAATAGATTAGTTGATGTTCCCGTCTAGATAGTCGATCCGACTGACGTAAATTTTGGCATAAGGACTTCTAGTGATCTGATGATGAGCCGGCAAAGGGTTGGTTAAAATTTGCTAACCGCAAAATAGGGATCGAAGGACACCTTATTTTATGGATATTTGAACTTTATAAATATAATTTTTACTTCTATTTTAATTATAACTATTTTAATTCCATTAATTCAAATCCATATTCACTAAGGATGTTACCTTCTGTAAGTTGGAGAGGTCGTTTTCGTTATTCGCGTTGACAAGACCATTTACAATGCATTCTTCCAATTCCAAGTGGGCTTCTTTATCTCGTAGTTTGGCAAAACGTTTTAGTTCGCTTAGCATCAAATATGGGTTGGTGAAAGTTCCCTTCTCTTGGAGGAGTTGGATTGATAATTTGTATAAACCGTCACCAATCATAAGTATCTAAAAATAACCCACGCATCATATTGCTAATAATATACCTCCTAATATACCTGCCAGAATATACTTAAATATTACAAATGCGAAAATCTGTTGGTTGGTTTCATTGGATCGCAATGAAATTTTGCATAGAGGAAGCTTACGTCACGAAGAAGGATACAAGTAATTTTTTTATCCCGATATATCGATTGATTCGATCGATCGATCGATCGAAAAAAGTTGCTTTCATGGTGAAAAGGAACATCTAACCAAAAACGAAGTAAGAATATTGCAGGTTATGCAAGCATAACAGAAGGGTCAAAGCAAGTGGTATAAATACCTTGAACCAACAATAAACTTATATAAACCATTAGGATATTTAAATATTGAAAATTTGTATAAATTAAAAACATGTATGTTCATTCAAGCTTTAATATTAAGTAAAAAAGAAACAAATGTACAGATTTATCCCATTAATGATTTACATAATCATAACACGAGACAAAATAAATTATTGCAAACAGCACCTGTAAAAAGCAATTTTGGCATGCAGTCTTTATTACATAATGGTATAGAAATTTATAATGACCTTCCAAAAAACATAAAGAAAATCCAGAAATTACCGTTATTTAAAATAAATTTGAAGAAGAATTATTTAAAAATTTGAATGTTTTTAACAGTTTTTTAAGGACTTTTAAAATACACCTAAAAAATTATTTTAAAAAATTGACTGTTTTTCTTTTAGAATTTTATTAGTTTTTCTTAAAACTGTTGTATATTTTAATGTTCTATATTTTAATGCTATATTATAATATTCCTTGTAATAAACTCTAAGTTGGTTGGGAATAAGGAATTAACAAAAAAAAAGGTGGGGGCAAGGCAATCATTTTACCTCGTCTACAGTATCGCTAGACCATTCTCTGACGTCAAATAGGGTTTGCATTGCCAAAGATATCAATGCATTGGCAGTTCCTTGATTGTTTCGTGACTGCGGAGAAAATCTAATGCTTGCCTGGCTGAACGTACCTCGCAGTATCCATTTGCCTAAGCATATACCTAAAATAAAAGAGAAAAATTATAAAAGAATTTAACATAACTACGGACTATTCTGTTATAGATATTCTACACAAAAAAAGGAGAGAGTTTGAGAAATCGGGTTCACTTATATCCGCAAAAATACAAATTTAAAGTAAGCTTACCGTTATTTGAATCAAAATGGAACATCTCAATAATTTGAGATAATATGCTCTTAATCGAAGATTAATATATTTTAGCGGATATGTATATGAATAATATGCTCAATTTTAGTATCTAATTTTTTGTGTGTTCATAGTGCGTGCCGCTTTTGATGTATACGCCCTTATATTTCAGTGTCAGTAAGTCAGAAATGCAACTCTCTTTAGGAACATGACCGGTGTCTAAGTATTTGCTAAGCGACGTTTAATTTCACTGGTTGAACCTTCCCGTCCAATGACTAAGATTAAACGACGCCTGGCACGGTTAGTACGTGGATGGGTGACCGCCTGGGAACCCCGTGTCTCATTACTTTAAACAAGGAAGGTGGTAGAGAAGTTCTTCGTCCGCCGCGGCCGGTACCAATCCAGACATTCACACAAACGGCTGGTAAAATCCCTACGTATGTTCCCAGCTCTGCAATGGCCATTTATTTTTACATTTAACCAAACAGAGACATAATTGCGTATTCACTTCACACAAACATTTTTTTAACAGAATTGGTACCTGCAAAATTATTCCATTCTTCGGATACTTCGACGTAATCATTTACAACAACGCTGCTCAGGTAAAATCTTTCGCTCCTTCTTACTTTTTCGGTGTTGTTTACATACAAGTTCACTAACTCGTTAAGCTTCTTAAACCACAGGACACATGCAACTCCGGCCGGTGGTTCGAGGTTGACTACGTTAGAACCAACTACAGCAGTTTTTGCAATCGCTGAAAAATTAAGAAAAAAAATGTATGATGTTTGTACAACTTAAAAAACTTAAGATATCAAAGGCAATGGCTCCAGAGCATAAGATTTATACAATTCTCACTCCACTGTGAACTATTTTACAGTTTTCAAATTCTTTCCGAACACATACCTCTTCAAGGCGCTAAATGACTTACTAAGTCATCTTAGTTAGATACCGATGCACCTTTTATAACTAAAATTCTCTCACATACCTCTTCCACTTGGATCCCTCTCGTTTGGATCGAACATATAATATACGCCATCCTCCACCCAAACGGCTAATATCTGCGGCCCAAGAATGATGCAGCAATCGTGATCAGCTAAAAAATCCTCCAAAGCCGGAGCGAGGTCTAATATTTCAAAATCTTGGCTTTGCATTTGCCCAACCAAAGCGTACTCTTCAATCTCTGGGGTAAATTTTTTACCTTCATACTCGATTTTTTTGGGAAAATTTGATAAGCGTAAGCTATGGGTTCTTGGTATGCCTAACATTGCATCCCTGTTAAAAAAATATCAATTAGGATCAAGTAGATAATTGAGTATTTTAGGAAACTTCTTAGATCGTGGTTAAATATACTAAGTAGAAGTACCTTCTTTTTATCTAAGACATCCCACGTAGACTTCAAGCCTAAGTACTAACGTACCGTGAGAGTCTAAAGAGAAGGGAAATGTAGTCTATTGACACGGGATTTAAAGGATTGGAGGTTGGGGAGGGAAAACATCTGCAGGCAATTTGTTCCATAATCTGGAGACCCTAGGTATGAATGAGCGAGAGAAGTGATCAGTTCTAGTCTTTTGTAGCTGGACAATAAAGGGATGCATACGTAACGCGCCTCTTGTTGTTCTGTTAGGAACGGTCAAGAGGGGAATAATACCGACTAGTTCTTCAGAGCAAAATCCGTAAAAGTACCGGTAGAAAAGGGATAAATCCCCCACAGCGCCGCGATGAGCGAGAGAAGTGAGTTTTCTTGCGAGGCCTGGGTCATTGGTGAGTCGAATGGCTGGATAGAATTAAGGATGTTAAGTGTCCAAGGTGATGACGCTCCCCAGATGTGGGAGCAGTACTCAAGATTAGTTCTTATTTGGGAAATATAGATAGTGTATAAGTTGGAAGGGGAGAAGTATTTTCTGACTCGAGAGAGAAAAACAAGCTTTTTAGCTACTGATGTGGCTACTGAAGTAATGTGTTAGTGCCAGCTGAGATCATGTTTGAAAGCGATGCTAACAAGATCGAACGTTATTATTAGAAAATACTGGAAATGATTGTAGTAAAAACCTGTCTACCTGTATAACGTCTCGCCATTTTTCAAAACAGCGTCAACTATTCTCGGAATCCAGTGTTTTGACTTACAAAAACGCAACATGATCAGTGCCGACAGTGCATTTCCCATGCTTTGTCTGCCTAAATATTTTGAAAAATTTGGGTTGGTCTGACAAATATTTCCCCGGAGTATGCCCACTTCTGCAGGAATCAGCTCTAAAAATAACAAAATATAGAGCATTATTATTTTTTAATTAAGATCAAACCCAAGCCAAGGCTTATTACATACGTTTGGCCATTAATCGACTGAGCCGCCTGAATTTCAAGGAGTTGTAAGTAAAGTAACAAAGTTACAAAGTAAGTAAGGTAAGTAACAAATATGCGTTTCGATTGTCAACAGCCAAGATTAGATAGCGAGATCTAAAAATGATTTAGGATATTCACATTATTATTTATATTTGAGCTTTTTCATTAAACAAGCTTAAAAAACTATTATTGGATTTAATAGTAATTTGTATGTTTAGTTAGTTCAAAACAAAGTAGTATCTTGTAGTTTGGAAGGTGTCTGATCAACAATAGAGGAAAGCTACTAAATTGGATGCTGTGGAAGTATATTTTTGACGGAAACAAAATTCATAATGGTCGCATAATATTTTATAGTATAAATCGCATATTTTTATGATGCACAATATTATTTTGTATGATTCACATTGTTCATTATATTTTACCTGTTCCCTAAACTAAGCTTTCAAAATTGTTATTGGATTGAGTGTTAGTTTAATTCTAAGTAGTAGCTTCTAGTTTGGAAAGCAAGCTAATAAATCATGACATTCTGTGAAACTACTCTTTTTAGCCCAAAGTTCGTAATATTTCCACAATATGGTATAATATAAATCACATGTTTTTATCATATATTTTATATTTTATGACAATATTATGTTGTATGATATTTACGTTGTATTTATTTTATCATTTTCATTCATTCAAATTATTTCTTTTGTGTATAATTTTTTCTAGACAGACATATATTTTCGTGGCAATTCTATAAAATATTTCTATTATTTCATATTCTCCAACCTGTGTAATAACTAAGTTTTGCATGTTCTCCCTTGAGATACGTAGGGATAGGCACGGGATATTTACACACATCATTCTTGTTAATGGGCCCTTCTGGCAGAAATGATGGCCGTCTGCTTGGCGGAAAATGGTCGTCTACATCGGGTGATAATTCTTGAACTTGGATAAGCAGAGGTTCTTTTTCCTCTTTATCTTGCTCTACATATTGGACCAGACGTTCGAATTTCTTATTTGGCGGAGGAGGAACTAAAATTGAAAATGTCTTATAGAATCAGTAAATTGGATAATAAAAAGTCACAGGTTAACACAGCATAATCAACATTATTACCAACAAGAACAAACTTTTTTAACATGATTGATTTTATTTAGTCAGAGAAAAATGATATGATTCGTTCTAAAAACAGGTTCAAGGCCTGTAGACGTTGCTGCAGATCCTCGTCTTGCTCGTCAGATAAAACTAAAGCATCTGCATTTTCATTGTATACTCGACTGCGGTTGACTAAGTTTTAAAGGCATTTAGGGCAGTCCCAGATCAATTTCGAAATAATCTGATAACTTCCTAGTGGTGTTATGGCTGCCTGACTATGAATGTAGATAGGAATATTAAAATAGGGCTTAAATAAAAGAAAATCTCGAGAAAAATAAGAAGTTTTGTAGGCTTTTGGACATATACTTACTGTTATCTTCGATAATCTTGGTAGCTACAACATCTTGTGGTGCAAGCTCTTCAAACGTTTCAGGGGGATTAGTATTGACGTTGACAATTCTGGAAACGCCGCATGGTATTATGTGAAATTTGCTATGGGTAACTTTTGCGGTAGGGAAATTATTGTACAGGATTTCTACGAGAGCTGACAGATTTTTAAAGCGACCCAGAAATGAAAATCCAATTCCTAAAAATTTATATGTTTTTCCAACCTCATTGTTAATTCTGCTTATCCTTTATTTTATTCTCGATATCTGCTTTATTCAGAGTTACACATAAATTAAAAAAACAACAAGTCAAATAGCAATTTGATAACAATATTTTTTAAAATAACAAAAAATGTAATAATGCGTAAAAATCAAAAGTTGGAAAATGAAAAAAGATTAAAAAATGACCTGGTATTCCAGTCCATGGATTTCCATACTGATCGTGTTCTCCTGGATCAAAAAACCAATACGTTCCGTCCTTTTTCCAAATGGCTGTATATTTGTCATCGTCGTAAAATATGCCAGAGTCGTTTTTACTCAAAAACTTTTCAATGAAGCTTTCTAAACATTCTTTAGCTTTTTCTACAGATGGGGAAGTCAGTTCTTCTGTCGCTTTACTGTTTGGACTAACAAAAAGAGTGATTTTTTGGTTGCCCAGGAAAAAGGAACTGTGCATTTTTTCAGGTGGTACTTCGATGAGGCATTTGTCACCTTGTTGAGTACTTCTTATGTATAGTTCGTCGCCCCTGATAAGGATATCGTTGAGCAGATAATTAGACCAAGCAGACATTTTATAGAGGTATGCGTAGATGCACGCTACGGCCGAGTTACAGGCTCCTAAAAATGTAATTATCTGTAATTTATATATCGTCAGACCAAATCAAAACCATAAATGTTCAAAATCCCCATTTAGGGATATTTGAATTTTAAAGTATTAATACGCTGTGAAAAATCAGATTTTTACAAGATTAACTTTTTTGGTATTTGTAGGAGTTACTGGTTGGACCGATAGATTCATGGTTTTTGATGTGAAAACTGCTGACTCTACCCATTTGGATAAGTAAACAGGTAAAAAGGTTAGTTTTACACATTCGCGGTTTTGGAATTGTACTACAACATGTTATAAATAGTTAAAATGTGGTAGTCTTATCAAAGTAAATATTCTAGTTCAAGCATCAACAACAGTTTAGTCTCCCTCCATGACACGGAACACCAATTGTGCAAGTATAGCTTGGACTTGACCGATTTTTTATTAAGTTATAAAATAAATGGAGTGTACCTGAAACTGCTAAATAATTACAAACCATGAAAATTACTGACTTGGATAATTATAATTGCTTAAATTTCTTTGAGGATCCGACCATTAGTCAGTCTGTCGCTATCTTATCAGTTATTACCGTGATTATGGCACATATTACTCCTACCAGATGCGAATTTGTTAATAAATTTCCGATATCAAGATTCCGCGGTCTTGGCGATACGCACAGTGCGGCCAGTCGCTTCGAGCGTCGATGCCGAGAATGGAATTTTCCACGCGTTGGGTTGGTTTTAATTCAGAGAAATTATGGATTTTATTTTAAAATATTAAAATATGATATTGCGTGGCATTTTATATAAAACTATATCATTAACAAATACAAAAACGTATATCGTTTATTAAAATTACACTACAACCTAGTACAACCACAATTTAAACCATAAAATCAACACAACAAAACTGATGTAATAGTAATACCATTTGCCTGCTGTCTATTCCACCAAGACGTTCGCACACGCTCGCACCGACAAATTCAACGTTTGGCAACAGATTAAATACGGAGGCGGTAGGCACCTTACAAGTTCTCTAAATCGAGTCACCGCCGAAAGCGTAAGATTCGCATCTGGTACGAGTAATCTGTGATTCTGGCATAATATACTATGTTAATGATATTTTATTGCCATTCTGTTTTCCTGAAATTTATACCAGACTTTAGTCTGACAATTATTTGTTACCTTGAAATCCATTAGACTTAAAAGTAAATCTTTTATGGCATTGACTAAAATTTCCAGTTAATACTGCGGCATCCCCATAGATTTCAAAATTATTCCAAACTTTTTTCAGTGTTGAAATTGCCAGTTTTTGCGAAATTCCTTCTGGTTTTACGTAGGCAGGCTCGGGCTTGGGAGGTTTCTTTCTTTTCTCGGGTGGTATCCATTTTTTGGTGGGGACCGGCGGGTAGTTTATGACTACTTTAGGCCTCGGTTTTGCTTTGTGTTTTTTAGGGTGCCTATAAAATTAAAATTTTCATGATAAAAGTTAGAAACACCCGAACAATAACTGATCCTAAACGCCTTTGAGTTTTATGAAATGTTGTTCGATTCTTGAACAAGAACCCAAGATTTCCTGTTTTGGGTGCAATCGGACGGTTTCGTAGACGTTTGCAAAACAAATCCAACAAATGCTCTATCGACGTTAAATCAGGGCTCCTAGCTGGGTCGTTCCTTTTTTTGCGAGTCAATGTTATTCTAATGTTACCAAGACGAGAAAAATTTACAAAATTTGTATGATACAAGGGGGTATTTAAGATACAGTTTTCTTGTCCATTTTTTTTAATTCCAAAAATTTATCAAAGAATTTGTTGTAGCTACTACTATAGGACTTTCATCGAATTATTAATATTCTAAAATAATAAAGCCGGAAAAATGACAATAAAAACATTCGATTAGATAAGCATCTATACCGCTTTCAATGCGTAATTACATTGCCTTTTAAGAAAATTATCACAAATGAATAGAAAAATGGCATTTGCATATGTACTTTTTCCTGCAGAATTCAAAAATGAAACCAAAAATTTATTTGAACCAGAAACAAAAGAGTTACGCTATGGATAAGGTGTTTTTTAAATGGAACATAGCTTTTTTTATACGATTTTCGGAACGAGTGATTTTTTTATGTCCGTTCTGATTAAAATATTTAATATTGTGACAGCTATTTCTATTAAATTTTAATGTTTTATCCAGTATAATTTAACTTCAACCTGTTTGAAACATACACTAGGTAATAAAGGTAAAATCACCTTGAAATCCTTCAAAGTCAAAAAATTTGACAATTTTACTATAATATTGCCGAAATGAAATATTCATTAGATGAGAGATTGCAGATTGTTATCTTGTTCTACAAATGCCAAGAAAATGCAAGAGAAGCAAGGAGAAGATTTATTGCAAATTTTCACAGAAATATATAAATTTTTTGACTTTGAAGGATTTCAAGGTGATTTTACCTTTATTACCTAGTGTATGTTTCAAACAGGTTGAAGTTAAATTATACTGGATAAAACATTAAAATTTAATAAAAATAGCTGTCACAATATTAAATATTTTAATCAGAACGGACATAAAAAAATCACTCGTTCCGAAAATCGTATAAAAAAAGCTATGTTCCATTTAAAAAACACCTTATCCATAGCGTAACTCTTTTGTTTCTGGTTCAAATAAATTTTTGGTTTCATTTTTGAATTCTGCAGGAAAAAGTACATCGATTGGCTATTTTAGATTTTTCCTTAAATACAAGGAAGCTCAAAAATGAGCCCCTGTTCAGTCCTCGTTGGAAGACCCTGTACAAGATTTCATTAAAAATTTTTAAATTTTAAAAGTAACGAGTTTTATCACATTATTTTTTTAAAGACCCAACTATTCCCTCTCACACCTTTAACCCGAGTATTAGTTTCTTCATCTATGAACATGTTCGTCAATATCTTTATTAAATGAAGCAATTATTTTTAAAAATAATTCTCATCAAAATGATATTTACTGAAAAAGGATTTTCTAAAGTCCAGTGTTATGGGAATGGTCAAGTATCATACCGCTACGTCATTGAATTAGTTAGCGAGAAATTTGTAGGAATCCCAATAACTGAAATGACAATCTACAACACAATAAAAAAGTTCCAATGAACTGGTTCGGTTTTGAGTCTCAAGAAGAAGGAGTAGAAGAGAAGAAGATGAAAATGAAAAAGAAGAAGAAGACGAAGAGGAAGAATTATAGGTATGCTTTGTCAATAGAACAGTTTTTCTTGGACAATAAAGCAAATTTTGATTTGATTTGATTTGATTTGAAGGAAATAGTTAGACTAAAACGATGCTGACACAGTTTTAGTTTTTCCGTCTGTTAGAGAAAATTCTGTGATGTCCCTTAGAAATCGTGCTAAACATCTTCTAGAAGTTGTAAACAAAAACTCATATTCAGGGGATCTTACAAGAAAATAAATTATTTCCGTTACCAAACATTCGAAGAGGGAGATGCAGCGAAAAGAGTACATTCCTGTTTATGGATCGGAGACCAAATTTTAGGTTGACATATCCATTTTTATAAATTTATTATGTTTTCTGATGAATGTACAGGGATGTCTAAATAGAAGTGAACAGAACTTATAACTTTTTTATTTTTAAAAATAAAGATAAAGAAAATATTTTACAAAAGTGAACGTGTGGTGCGCGATATCTGTCCATGGCATTATAGGCCCATATTTTTTAATAACACCTGCAGTAAAATTTCTTGCTTAGAAATGCTGGATACATTTTTTAGCGACGAACTCAAAATTTTCCCATTAAATTTTCGCAAAAAAATTTATTTTTAATAAGATGGTTGTCCAGCACATTGCGCTTGCGAGGTAATAGATTAGCTTTACCGCAGATTTGGTCCAAGGTGGATTGGTAGAAATGGCGCAATTTTGTGGCCCCAAGGTGCCCCGACTTAACGTTGACCGATATGTTTCTATGGGGCCATTTAAAACAAATTGTTTATGGTACTCCAGTACCAAATAATAGTGATGCGCTAAAAAGCAAATTACCCATGCTAGTCGTTCAATATCCCAGTGCCCCTATTCTCGAGTTAAGAGAAAGCTTCCTTGGTGATGTTGCCGAAGTATGGAAACTACGATTGGCTGTTGCCTAGCAATCTCACCGGTGAACGCATTCCCCGGTTTTGAAAATAGCGGCACGGGAAGAAATCTGAAATTCCTTCAGATATCTAAGGAAGCACTTAGATAAATATGTTGAGTATGGTGGTGGAGTTTTTAAATTTTGATATATTTATTGTATTGTTTAGTTTATATCATATTCTTTTGAGTTTAATTCAATGTTCGTATTATTTCAAAATTGCACTTTAATAAGAAGTATTTTGAATTAAATACTTGATTCATTTAATAAAGACATTGACAAATATGTCCATAGGTGTCATTATTATTTACTACGTAGAAATTAGTACTCTGGTTCAAGGTTCGAGAGAATAGTTGGGTCTTTAAAAAAATTATGTAGTAAAACTCGTTACTTTTAATTTTTAAATTTTTTAATGAAATCTGAATACAAGATTTAATTTTACAAAATTTGGCCCATTTGATGTCGTCCAAATCCCATCCGCAGACATACTGTATAGTAAATTGGGTAATTATGTAGTATACGGTTTTCAGCTATTTTTGCGTTTTTTGGGAAAATTCTTTTATGGTCACATTCTACTGTCTTTCCTGATTGCAAATATAAGTGCGCACATAATAAATTATGAGCAAACCTGACCACCTGTTTGCTCACCAACCTGAGCAACCCAAGCAAACCTGAGCAAAAAGGTGGTCAGGTTTGCTCAGTTTTCATTGATATAGATACATATATATCTATATCAATGAAAACTGAGCAAACCTGACCACCTTTTTGCTCAGGTTGGTGAGCAAAAAGGTGGTCAGGTTTGCTCATAATTTATTATGTGCGCACTTATATTTGCAATCAGGAGACAGTAGAATGTGACCATAAAAGAATTTTACCAAAAAACGCAAAAATAGCTGAAAACCGTATACTACATAATTACCGTAATTTGCTCCTTTTATCCCACTCAAGCATAGAAGAGAATACCTATTTGGGATTAAAACTGAATAGTCGGTCGAACACCGAAGAGCAAATATATGACTGAATACCTTATAACCATTCGGCTTCATTTCTATCTTAAATTTTTACATAGAATACATACATAACATAAATAAAATATATAAGCTCTAATCTTACCTCATATTTTTGGATTTTAAAGAAATTTAAACATAAATTTAGAACTATAATTTTGACAATACAATATTTAAACAATAAAATATTTATAAATTTGACATAGCTGGTTATCGGTGAAAACTTTTGACATTTTCTACTTTTTGTATTTAAAATTTCGTTTCGATGTCGATGTCATAAAAAGGGTTTTTCAAAATGCAAAATCCTAGTGGAAGCGAAATCAAAAATGAAGCTGATGACCTGCCAGAGGATGATGGCCGCCCTCAATTTAGTCCTACATTGAAAGTGCAAGATCCAGTAAAATATCAGGCATATAAGGACAAAATCGTACTAAAAACACCACTGGAAGTTATTCCAGAAAAACAAAGCATTATAAGTGCTAAAATAACGCCATCAGTTGGGTAGGTATCGACTAATCATATAGGATACGAAGCTCATAATATTCTTTGATATTGAAAATAGGGCAGGACAGGGCAAGATAAGGTTTAGATAAAACTGTTATATTAATAATATTACACAGAAGAAAATGTCAGATTTAATAGTCAAAAAGTCTCAATGTCTCTTACATTTTTTTTTAATTTTCAGTGTCGTCAACGATCTGTTAAAAATATCCATTGACGATATCAATATCTTCGCCACTACAGAGGTTTCAAATACATATAATACAGGGTTTTCGGAAAATGCATCAGGATATTTGGATAGGTGATTCTACTTGGTAAAATCAAGGTAGTAAGCCATGTACGAAAAACTCTAAAACTCAGTATTTTCCGAGTTACAGCCTCTCATGTTTCAATTTTTTTCTTATTTTTAACATACTTAGATTAATAATTCTTAACTACTCAAATTGATATTTGGCACAGAAACTCCGCTTGGCCATTCTATTTCCAAAATGTTTCCCTACTTTGCCACCAGAAGGCACTTTACCTGAAACCCAAATTGTATTTTTCCCTTCATTCTTTTTTGACAGATATTGCTAAAATGAGCTATCATTTTAAATATAGTAAAATACTAAACAAAAAAGTTCTCCTCATCCGAGTCCATAAC
Source organism: Philopedon plagiatum (assembly GCA_963971165.1). Classification (NCBI taxonomy): domain Eukaryota; kingdom Metazoa; phylum Arthropoda; class Insecta; order Coleoptera; family Curculionidae; genus Philopedon; species Philopedon plagiatum. Next base: position 99,620,669 of record OZ020193.1, read on the forward strand.
CTAATCGAAATGGTATGTGACAGATTATAGGTTTGTTCTTTTGTGTTGGACCAAACTGCACTAATAGACCCTTTTTTATATTTGTAAAAGGAACTTATTAAAAAACATTATTGCAGGCTAGTGCAATTTCGTGCAACACAAAAGAATACACCCAAAATCTAGAAAAATAATAGCCAAGCACTTTTTTCCTTTTTAAAGTATTCATTTTGTATTAAAACTTTCATTTAACTAAGGTAAGGTTTATCGAATCGGATGACGAGTACCTTTTTTGTTTAATATTTTATTATCTTTAAAATTGCAAGCTCGTTTTTGTAATATTGGTCAAAACAAAAAAGATATGGTAAAAATAAAATTTGGGTTTCAGGTAAAGTGCCCTCTGGTGGCACATTAGTGACACATTTTTATGACAGAATGATATAAATCGCCAAGCTGAGTCTCTGTGCCAAATATCAATTTGATCAGTTTAGACGTAATCGAAGTATGTTAAAAATAAGATAAAAAATTGAACTGTGGTAGGCTGTAACTAGGAAAATATTGAGATTCCGAATTTTATTTTACCACGTATAATCACCTGTCCAAGTATCCTAATGTATTTTCCGAACACCCTGTATAATAACATTGCATTCCTCTTAGTATATCATTTTTAAAATGGAAGTCCCCTCTTCAAGTCCTACGCCATAACTAATCGATATCCTACATATTTAAAAACTTATATTAACAAAAATATTTAATTATTTTAGCACTAGACTTGATCTTCAGTATGTTCCGGAATTTGTTTACGAACAAGGCCAACCCAAAATAAAATATATCATCCCCAAAACCAAAAAACAAAAACAATATTATGAGCAGCATAGAGCCAATACTTACAAGAAATTTTGCAAGTATGAATCAGTCAAAATGGCCGACCCGATTACTTCAAAACAGGTTGACGCCAAGGTATAACAACTAAAGAAATCTTTCTGTTAGTCTATAGCCCTTTAATTAATGGAAGAATATGATCTAGATCTGGCCTGTCCAGTATGAACTAATCCACGGGCCACTATTAAATTACAGTAAAACTGGCGGCCTGGACAGCAAGTCATATTCGATACAATTTTCTCTCAGATACTTTCTAAATCATTTTCGATATATTTTTGATCGCTGATCACTAGAGAGAGGAATATATGCATCTAAATTAGGTCTCCAATCATAAGATGCACGATATAGCGACCACAGGCATCTGTGGTTTCGTCAACAATGATGTAAAAATTATTTTCGTTTAGCACGACTTTGATTACTTGCATTTCTTAATGTAGACTCATCCGGGATATTGTGGTTAGAGCATTTTTAAAAATATTCCCTTAGTTGTTGATTTTGCAGCTTTTTTAAAGGAATATTGGCTGCGACCAAAGCTCTATACAAGTCATGATTAAATCCCTCATTTTCACTTTTCGTTTCGACACCACTGTTTTAAAATGATGTTTTAACAGACTGCTGTACTGGTCCTAATTTAATTTTTTAAAGCTTTGCCTAATGCAATGCTATTTTTACGTATTGGTCTATCTGGAACTTTTTTCTCAGACAATAATTTTAACACAAGCAATTTTTAGTTTTCAATCGCATCACCTGAACCATCCAGTGCCAAAGTAAAGCCAAGAAAAGTAACACCAACTGCTAGCTGGCTGTACCCTGATCCGCAAACCAGCGAGGAACTCGGCCTTAAAAAGCCCAAAAGCGGCATTTTTATTAATGAGACTCAGCCCAGAGAATCATCAAATGATTACGACAGCTTCGACTTGGTATACAGTAGAAAGCCTAGACCTGATTCGTAAGTTTGTTGAATTTACAATGTAGTTGTTTGTTCCTTCCATTACCAATAATCATAAGTTTATTCGTATGCAAATTTTATGGGGTGGTTAATTTTAATCTAAAAAGTACTTAAAATAGTCGCTTTGTCACTCTTAAACCATCTCACCTAGAAAAACTCGTATTGGGTAAAGGTTTGAACTCAGCCAGAATATATCCGTCTTGCTATTTCGTCTGAATCACCAATTTTCATAATAACTATTGGTGAGAAGATATTAAAAATGTTAAATTACCATTGACAAATTGAATAATACAGGCCAAAAGTAATTAAATGTAAAAGTCAACAGAACAGGAAACGATAGGCCCAGATTAAGACGAGAGGGAGTTAGGACCTTTTCTGGTATAAGCAGTCTTCCAGCCATCAGGAAAATTTTCATGGACTAGTATCTGATGTAATATTGTCTGTTAAGCATTCATTTTTAAGTTACTTTAAGTTTTAGCATGTCTTATTTTATAAGTATGCTGTGTTGAAAATACGTTAGTAAGTTTTAAAAAGGTTCGTAAATAACCAAGAGATATATTTTATTCTAAACAAAATTCAATCGTACTGTTTTATTGTTTCAATATGTTGATTGGATTCAATATTACAGGAAATCTAAGAAAAAAAAAGGTAAAAAGAAGATTGGCGGTCTAGAAGATATAACAGAAGAAGGGGAAGGAGTCCAAAAAAAGGGCAAGAAAAAGAAAAAGGGCAAAGGACTCAAAAAACCAAGTTTGGATAGAGGTAAGTTGAAATTACTTGATATTTGGAAACTATAACTACTGATGTATGCCTATTATTAATGAAATAATAAGAATAATTAATATAAATACCTACTATTTTGTAATTTATATTGATGTGTGTAAAATTTTCCAAAACTTTATATAGAATTGTTACCAGAAGAAGAATATTTGGCACAAATGGAGAAAGAAATGGAAAAAGAAATGATGTATGGCGAATACGGAGAAGGCGACATGGGTCCTATAGATTATTTGACCAAACAGTTTAGACGAAAAGTGTCACTAGTAAGCACTGTATTTTTTAAAAGAATATTGAATTTTATTGTTGTCTTATCGACTGTAAAAAGTTGTCATAGATTCTTATTTTTAAACATACTTTTATGTATTTAAAGGCCATGCTGATCATCAAGTTTATCAGCAGTTACATACAGGTCAATAATTCTAATTAAAATATTTTTTGTGTAATATGTAATTTTTTTTTCAAAGATGTCTCAATCAACTTCTTATCAATCCAAAGACTACGAAATCGAAAGAGAGGGATCCATAACATCTCCAGCTTTAGACAAATTCGCTCAAAAGTTTAGAAGGGATTCGGAAATAAAAAGGTACGAGCCGAAGAAGAGAAAGTTTCGAAGAGGAACATTAGAAAGTCACTCGTTTACAAATATTTATCAACCAATTTTAAAGGATTTTTATTTTGGATCAAAGCAGGGAACCATGCATCAAGGCAAGTTTTTTTTAAGAATATGCGAAAACTAAAATTTCTAAAAAGCCCAAGACTTCTTATAAAAAAATAATGTTACAAAATATGCCCGTCAGGGATAACCCTGTGTTCATATCCTATAATCGTTTCTCTAGAAACAAAAATGTCGACTTAGTTGTAAGAAAAATGTCGAGTTCGGTTCCAGAATCGACAGGGAGAATTTTCTCCGTTATTTCCTACAGGGCTGCCATTAGTAATGTTCTCTATAATTTTATTTTTATTGTTGCAGTAGGATTCCCCTCACTACTTTACAGTTCCAGGTTTAAGGTGTAAAGCTATGCAAAAACATTTTAGGTGATGAACATCTTCCAGAAGGTGCACGTAATATGCAAGGAATTTGCGTTCCGGTAGCTGCATATTGTTATTCTTTTCTTAGGCATCCCAACAAGTGGGTAGCTGAAACTATTGATGAGATTTTAGATGTTGGAAGTAAATTATATTCAAGCAGTTTAAATAGTTTGCATGTACACCGGTTTGGAAAAGAACTAAAACCTGAGGATTTGGATAAATACTGCTTTATAGGTACTGACACCCAATATTTAGTCCATTATTTAAACGGTTATGTGTATACGAATGTTTAATATAATTTAAAACATATTTGCTTTTTTATATTTAAATAGAATTTTCCAAGATGTAATTATTTAGTTTAAAAAGAGATTTATTCAGACCTTTAGGGCTATTTTATACTACAATTCTTGAATTGCGTTTCGTTTGGATATTACTAGGTTTGATATTCTAGAATCTCATTTCAGAATTATTTCGAGAATAGTAATATGAGGTAGCCCTTAGGGTTATTCCAGTAAGTAAGAAAGTATTATAATGTTTTCAGGGTGGATTTTACTTCATAAAAATCTTAATTCTAGGAGACAAAAAAGTTCGCTTTACAGTTGATGAACCAGAAGTATCGGGTCTGATAAAATCAACCGATAGGACAGTTTTTAATCTTACCAAAGCTTTAAATATATTTTTTGCTCGTCAAAAGGCGGGTATTTTCCAAACTCAAGATACAAATTTGGCAATCTGGAAGGACAAGTACTTTTACTTTTTCGATGGGAAACCTCGAACAAAGGATTTATATTACTCGCCCAATGGTACTGCTATAATGGCCAATTTTTACGATGTTCCTACTGTGGTGACGGTTCTCTTACAGAGATCTGGAATGCAAAACTGGCCATTTGTAATTTATCCTATCAAAACTTTTAAGGTTGGTATATCGAATATAAGTGACTTGTTGCATAAAATATCCATTACATTTTTTATACCTTTCAAAAATTTAATGATAATCAAATAACTGAAAAACTCTTAATACAGATACATGCAATTTCCTTATTCTCCAACAAAAATGGTTTATGCTAATCTAAGATAAATTTTGTATGCTCAGGTATTATAAAATCTTTATTTTCACCTTCAGTAAAATTAAAGTATTTTTTAAGGTTTTAAATAAAGATGAAGAAGATGTTGAAGAAAAACGTACAGGTCTTGATGCTAGGAGTAACTATAATATTTTAAACGAAAACAAGGCAGTATTGTTAGGGTCGTATGATTTGGGAGACAAATGCTTTGGATTTACTAGAAATAAACAAAGCTTGCCAACGGCCGTAGTGTGTTTGGTATGGAATATTATTACATTATACAGTTGTTTGCGTATTAGGTTAAAATTTAATGAAGCTTATCCCCGAAAAAAGACTGAACAACTTGTTTACAGTACAAGATTTAGTTCCCAGGATGTAAACTTAGACCCATAATTATCTGATTTTAAATGTATTTTTTACCGTGATATATTATATATTATAAATTATTTAAGCTTAAGATTTAAAAAAAACTATTTCAGAAGCAATATTTGCAATCAGTTATATGCATTTTAGGTCTACTCAAGAATAACACCACCTAGTTCTTGGCATAAAACAACCGTTGATAAAATCATGATCATAGGAAATCAACTATACGTAGAATGTATGCAGTGTGAAGCTATAACGGAACTTTCACTGAGTACCATACCAGCATTCTTTACAGTTGGACCTTACATAGGTAAAATAGAGTTTAATAACAATTTATACTCTAAACTGAAAATTGTATAACATGACTTATCGGTAGGTTGTTATGGATAATAATATAATTAAAGTTTTGCAAACGGGGGTAAATCCAGAGACGGCTTCTAACCTAGTTGGAAATAAAATCAGAATTCGATGTGCAAATAAAATACAAATATTTATTTACCCACGTTGTGTTATTTGAAAGTGCGAGATAAGAAAATACCATACAGGGTGTCTGAAAAGTCTTAGCATGGTCAAATATCTTTACTATTAATAAAGATAGAGACACCAAATTTTAGTTGTATTTTATTGGTTAATAAATCTACTTTTTTATGTAATTTGACTTTTTCAACCCCCTTGGGGGTTACGCTAGGGAGTTGAGGTCAAAAATTTTGAATGCAAACCTATGCCGGGTGGCCTCTTCTTTTAAAAGTCTTCAAAAAGAAACATTTTACCGCAACTCCCGTATTTTAATGCATTTTTAAATGGCAAGCCTATAAAAATTATAAATCGTAAATCGTATAATCGGGCGGCACAAGTCGAACATTAGTCGACATCTTGTGCCCTACAGTACCAGTCTGCGCTGCTATTTTTTGTTTTGTTGGGCACTTTTTTTTCTTTTTTCCAACTTTACTTCTTCCTTTGTCGTTTTTATATTTTTTGTATTTTGACATCTGCGCAGTAGACCAAAATGCGTACCTCGCGCAAACCGAGCGTGCTAGACATGCGTACGCAATTTCAGGAGATGTACTTGGGTGTCTACATTCGAACCCATTCACTTTTAAGAATATATCCCCAATAGTCACGGTACCACTACGTAGTTAACTTTATAACTCTTTTCCCAAGTTTTTTTCAACTTTATTTTTCGTTTTTTGCCATCTGCGCAGTAGACCAAAATACGTACGACTCGCAAACCGAGCGTGCTGGACATGCGCACGGAATTTCAGAAGATGGACATTGGTGTCTACATGTGAACCCATTCACTCTTAAGAATATATTCCCAAAAGCCAAGGTACCACTACGTATTTAACTTTATAACTTTTTCCCAAGTTTATTTCGACTTTATTTTTCGTTATTTGCCATTTGCGCAGTGGACTAAACTGCGTACCACGCGCAAACTAAGAGGGCTGGACATGCGCACGAAATTTCAGGGGATGTACTTTGGTGTCTACATTCAAACCTGCCCACTTGCAAGAATATATCTCCAATAGTAAAACTACAACTACGTAGGTATTTAACATATTGTTACGATTTTATGAGGTCTTATTTTTTTGAACATTCTTAACTATGTGACATTGTGACCAGCAGTGCCAGCCTTACTAATCAGCTATATTACGCACTGACTTATTTCCGGCATGGCCGCCTCTTATTTATTCAAGCATTAGCCTTACCATAGTTATTGAGACTTTTGCGTCCTGTGAGAAATTCACAGTATTGTATGTCTCACGGAACCCTCTATGCGCGAGTCGAACTTGCACTCAACCGTTTTTTTTATTTCACACAATCACGGCAACGCCCATGAATTAAATTATTTCTGTCAAATACCGTATGTACTTATTTTCGGCATCGACGCCTCTGGTAACAGACCACAGTGACTGCCTTACTTATTACGTTAAAAGTTATTTAGAATGGACACCATGAACTTCTTGGCAGTAATAAAGTCCGTTTTGGAACTCTGCCAAGAAGTAACATCTGAGAAAAGACCTTTAAAATGAGGTACCACACGGCATAGGGTTGCATTTAAAATTTTTGACCTGAACTCCCTAGCGTAACCCCCCAAGGGGGTTGAAAAAGTCAAATTACATAAAAAAGTAGATTTATTAACCAATAAGATACAACTAAAATTTGGTGGCTCTATCTTTATTAATAGTAAAGATATTTGCCCATGCTAAGACTTTTCAGACACCCTGTATGGTATTTTCGTATCTCGCACTTTCAAATAACACAATGTGGATAAATAAATATTTGTATTTTATTTTCAAATCGAATCCTAATTTTATTTCCAACTAGGTTAGAGCCGTCTCCGGAATTACCCCCATTTGCAATTCTTTAATAATAATAAAAAAACTTTTACTTGAGTCTGAACAGCTATTGAGATAAAGCATGGCAGTTTTAATAGTTCGCGTTTGTGTATTGTTAAGAGTATTTTTTATATAAATTGCCACATTATAATTTATAGTCCGTATTTCAAAAAGATGACTCATACTCAAAATTTTCCAAGTTCCACTATAGTGTTTGGATTATTAAAGATATTTTTTATTACTAAACTTTTAGTTGAAATATACATTTACGCAAATAGAATGGTTGACATGATGTATGAAAAATGTAACTGTCAATTAAAATGTTGTTTAGAAGAATTTTTTCAAACCAATACGAATGCGATCGTACAAATAGGAATTAGCTATTTAGCTATCTGGAAGCAAAGAAACATGTTTTTCTGTTTCGATCCGTATTCAAGAGGAATGGAAGGTAAGTAATTTAAAACCTACAATATAAACGGTTGCACACAATGTACTGATATAACGTAAATTAAAAAAAGTCCTCAATGTATGTCGTCATGTATATCGTATGTCACGCACGTCTCAAATTATTACTCTTGAAAAGTAACATAGGTAAAAGGTACAAGTGAATAAAAAATAAAACTGTTCAGTTCTGAAGTATTTATTTTAAAGAAAATTACATTTTTGTTATTGTTATTGCATAATACAGCATTAAAAAAATATACACGACAAAGGACCTAAAAATTATAAATTTAAACTAAATGAGAAATGTGTCCACATTCTACTTCCAAACATGTTCTAATTTTTCTTTTACTGCATCAAAAACATTGGTGAGCACTTGGGGGGAGTTGTTCATTTCCTCAAATTTATTTGTAATTCTAGCCTTCTAAATTTTCACAAGCGGTTTTGAAAGCCGAGTTTTTAATGTGTGGCCATAACAAAAAGTCGCACTGCGTGAGATCGCAGGACCGTGGTGCCCCCCCAACTGGCATATTGACTGACTAATGATTCGGTCTTCGAAAAATTCTTCCAAAAAATTTAAATTATCAAGAATTACGTGAATTGGTGCGCCGTTCTGCTGGAAGTAGCCTTGTCGCATCTCTTCGTCGTCCAATGCGTTTACAAAATTTTCTAAAATTTCATTAAAAAAAAGGTTTTTTTCAAATACGGTTTTATTATTATGTAAATTACCCATACACCACTTAGAAAATTGCATTCGCTGCGGCTTGTCGTTTGGTAACAATTCCTGGACTGAGTTTAGGCGATAAGCGTGCATATTGCATATCCAGGTCACATTTTAGGATTGTATTGCAAGTTCGGTAGGATACATTTACTTGCTGGCTTAAACGCCGAATAGAGATTTGTAGGTGTTCATTAACAATTTGCCTCAATACGTCTACTTTTCGTGCAGTGCGAACTTTGGGTCTCCCATTGCCTTCCTTTTTATACACACTTAATGTTTTCCTAAACAAAGCCACGGATCTACTCAAAACGTGGCGAAAATGGTCGAAATCCATGACTATGTATGGAAATTCCATCTGAAAATCCTGAATGGCGTCCCGTGTTAAATAAACCCACTGGCCATCAATAAAGTAATTTTCGATCATAAAAGCTTTTTGTTCTGTCGTGAGTACCATATTTAATTTTCTTAAAAATAAAAACTTCAGAACTTGACAGTTCTATTTTTCATTTACCTATATATTTTACCTATGTTACCTTTCAAGAGTAATAATTCAAGACATGCTTGATCCACGGCATACTTTGAGGACGTCTTTTTTTCTTACGTTATGACTACAACTTCCCCTTAGATGATAGCCACCAATTGTTGTGTGTACGACAGGCGTTTTCTCTTATGAAGAAATAATTTTTGAACTTGTTTGCCACTGTTTTTGTCGAATACTTCATACACATACGACGTTTGATCCATGGAGACCTATCATATCTCCGGTTCTATTAGTAGTAGAGAGTTCAATTAAGGCTAACTTTTTTCAGCAATAAAGGTGTATTGATACCAATTTTGTTAACAATTGTTTAAAAATATTCTACGCTATATGTTTTAAAATGTTGCTCTGATGGAACGGTTTATTAGTTTTGTATTAGATTTAAAAAAATTGACATCTGACCATCATCATTATTACATTGTTCATCTTGGTTCACAATTGTCTTAAAATGTAATAAACGTAAAACGGTAAAAATGTTTTATTTAAGGTTACAGGTGTAGAGATGGTTACGCATGCGTATCAATGCACGCAAATATGGAATCTTTAGTTGATGTTGTTACCCATAATTTTGACCATAAGGATACCGTATTTAATCTCCATGCACTGAAAATATGCAAAATTCATCGAGATCCGGTAAGAAAAATTATAATTTGATATCAGTGATATCAATGCAGTTAAGGTTTCTAGATGGAACATACAGTATGTTCCTTTTTCCTTAATATGGCATCACAAATCAGTTTCGCCATTTTGTTTATTATTTATTATTTAGGTACAATCCGATCGATTTCCAAAACATATTCCCTTAGACGAATTTCCACCAGACGAATTTAAAACTTACAAGATGAAGAAAAGTAGAAAACCTGCAACCGAAAAACCTATCACTGTGGACTATTCTGCTTTGGCGATGCGATGTCTTTTGATGGGAGAAACACCGGATCCATCCTTATTTGAAATTGGTATTTTTTTTGCAAGTTTTTGTTGTTCCTTCACTTATATATTTTCATAAACTATTACAATTCTTAGCAGCACAGCGTACGTTCCATGAAAGTCATGGAAGCACCACCCCCTATTAAATTTTGTTTTTATTTCTCTAGCATAGCTTATTTAATTCTCTTTTTAACGCTGCTCAGTTTTTTAAATTTGGTTTAGTAGTTTTTAAGAAAATGTCTTTTAAACATGGTAACCTTTCAAAATTCATGCTTTTATTTTGAGCTTAATTTTTGCATGGTATTCTATGTTTTAGCTAGAAGATAATTCCTAAAAAGTCTTTAGCAATACTAACTCCATTAAGGGTAGTTTTTCCAACCCTAATGGAGAAATTTCAATTCTCTGGTAAAAATTTTACTTTAAATTCGAGCCAATTTTATCACAATAAAATATCAAAGTTAAAGACAGTTTACCTTTCTTACTTTATTAAATGTTCAAAATGTCCGTACAGTAATACAGATTCTGTTCAAATCGGTTGCTGATGTTTTGGAGCATTGCTGGGGTAATTTGCCGACACTCGTTGATGATTCGTTGACGTAAATCATTCAGGGATTCTGTCTGGGTTCTATAAATTTTACTTTTTAGGTGACCCATAAAAAAAGTCTTATGGACTTGGATCTGGTGACCTTGCTGGCCATTCTACAGGCCCTCTTCGGTCAATCCATCTACCAGGATATATGTCATCCAGATTTTGACGAACAGCTAAGGCATAGCGTGGTGGCGCTACATATTGTTGAAAGGTCAACTCGTTTTCATTGTAATTGTCACTTTGTTCAATAATTTGTGTTACTGCTGGATCGACAGTATTTTCTAACAATTGCAAATACTCGTCACCTGTTAAATTCCCTGGTAGAAAAAATGAACCAACAACACAATCGCCATAAATTCCTGCCCAGATATTTAATTTTTCATTTTGGGTGTAAACTTCATGGAATATGTGTGGGTTTTGGTCTGTTCCTGTTCAATATCGACAATTATGACGATTAACAGTTCCGTTCACAAAAAACGAACAATCATCCGAACAACTAATGTAAAAACGGAAATTTGGAGTATTAATTAATCATTCAATAATATCTTCACCACATTGTAAACGTCGATCGAAATCATCGTCGATTAATTCTTGAAGAAGGTGTAGTTTTCCTTGCCACGAACCCTTCTAACTGAGCTGACACCAACTCTAGCGGATTCAACTCACGGTTGCAGGAGGGGAGTCGACGTACTGTAATATTCCATTTTTTTACCATTAGGTCAATACCATATTTAGTAAAACGATGTTGATGTAGATTTATAGTTGCCAGTAGTTCTTTCTTCGCCATATATTATCTGAAAATTTTATTTCTTTTCCTGAAGACAATTGAACGATTTCTGAATACTTTCTAGAATGGTAGCTAGCGTTGTATCTATATATGTAACTATTACCGAGTCTGATGGAATTAGGTCCAACATTTTTGTTTAAAGTATTCTTTAAATCGGGACTGGGATGCTAATAATCCACCGCCTACAAAGCTATCAGTACCACCAATATAATAAGTAATCTTTTAACTTCTCTTGCTCTTATTCCAGTGGACACAACATCAGGAAACGCTCGATCAAATGCGACATCTTTCCTACTGTATGCTCTTCGTTCAGTCACATTTAGTCTATATAATAATTATTTTTATTTTAGTCAGGGAACTCGCTTATTGATCGCAAATAATTCCTTCTCAAATCGATAATTTAATTTTTTTTCAGTTTCTTTTAACTGTTTCGTTTTTTCCATCATTCATTTTACGTAGAATTTTCCATAATTTCTTTCTTCCAATTTCAACAATATTTTGATCTCCTTTAAGGGCAACTAGAATTTATTCCAAAGTTGGAATTTTTTTGTTAAAATAAAATGAATGGAAGTATTGCATTGTTGTCGTGCTTATTTAATAAGTATTTTAGGTCTTGCTGAGGATAATTGTGTCTGTTTAGAGTACCACACTTTTCGTAGCGAATAAGCCTCTATAAGGTTGACTTTTCAATCCCGATCGTTTTTGAGCACATTTCATTTCACTGTCCACACTGCTTACAATGTTGAGGTGTTTAATAGGTTAATATAGAAAAATTACCTTTCCATTCACGGATAATGTTTCATATCCTTATATAGGATCACAGGTAAATTCTATTGTTTTCTTATCACATGTAAAAATTAAGGAAACGTCCATGGAATAGCCAGTCGAAAAGGTTATATTACTCTCTGTCTCTGAATAAGAAACAGGGTACAGATTATATAAATGTGTCATGTGATACACAATTTTTCTATTTCAATTGTAGGGTCGCATGTAGAAAGCTTAGCTCTGGAGCAAATTCCACCTCTTCTGCACGCTGACAGAATGCCTCCTAAAGTTGCGCTATTGGTACAAAAACCAGTTAACACAGATATTATTGCTGATTTGGATTCACCTAGTTTATCAGACACTCAGGTAAACAGTTAAATAAAAGGCACTAGATTAGATTCATATCATTAGGAACGCTGTAGGCTTTATGACATTTGTCAACTCTAAAAATCTTTAATTTATTACTTAGTGAGACCCTAATTTTTTAAAACTTTGCTTAGCGACTCATGAGCGCACCCAGGATTTTGTCTTTGGGGGGGGGGGACTGAATAATGCAATTCGTTGGATTTCTTCAAATTAGTAGTGCCCTTTTTAAATATTTGTGATGCAGTCCCCAAGGTCCCCTGAGTGCACCACTGTAGCGACATATTTTGATGATTTTAGATCGCCCCACCTCGACCAACTCAACCGAAAGATGAAGAAGCTCTTCCGTTTATGGATTTGGACTCGTTTGAGCTTACTCAAGAAGAAATTGAACTTGAGCAGGTGTTTGGCGAAGGATACGAAATGGATGACAAGGGTAAAAATCTGATCATTTCTTATTTAATTTGTTAATTATGTTTCTTTGTTGCTATCGGTTAATAAAATTAAATATAATATGCTTGGAATAAAAATGACTATCGCTAGAAATAGTGAACATTCTATAAAGAAATTTTATATTTTTAAGGTCTCCTAAGGTCTACTAACTCCATTAACTGCTTCTAAACTTGTCCTGAGGCTGTGCATCTCAGGTTATAATATATTCCATTTCCTTTTTCTGTTAAACATAGACAGTCTGCTGAGTCATCTACCCAGCATGTCTCATACGTGTTTTATTAGGACAAGTTCAGGATAGCGTGGAGTCCAAGAGAATGTCTATAACAAACATTAAAAATTTGAGCAAATTTATAGTGTGCTAGAATTTATGTTGGACAAGGAAGTAATATCTGAGCTTATGATAATACTACAATGTTTACATTACCCAAAATGTGGCACAAATGTGTTTTTAAATTGATCTACTTTTACACCTTTTGTTAGAAGGAATGATGGAAGAAGAACAAGGGGAAGAGGATTTAGAAGCTGCAATCGAAAAAGAGATGGAACGACAAGCAGGAGAGGGTGAAGATTATTATTACAGTGCTGACGAATACGCCCAAGTTAGAACTGAATCTTTGGTACCTGTTGTAGTATCAGAAGAAGTAAGCAGCTTTAATAATCATTTGATCATGCTGATTAGCATTAATAATAATTTAGCTGGAAGCAATATCTTACACCTTACTCAATATTGTTTAGATTAATACGGATTTGACTTTCTTCCCAATCAAAAAAGAGATCCTATATCCAACCTATGTCAGAGGTAGACAGCAAATGAAAACGCGGCTAAACAGATTTAGAACGCCTAACGAATGGGAAGATGTATATGTGCCAGTTGACCCCGAAGTTACGAAGTCGGAAGAGTTACGCAAGGACACGAATTTCATTAATTTGCCTGATGATACAGAAGTATGTTATAAAAATAGAAATTAAAAATAATATTCGATAAATCGTCTACTGATCTTGGCGTTATTGTTCTACTTGTTAGTAAGAGCTTATTTTTAACTTTCAGATTATTCGAGGTACCAAGAATATATCGACATTTGGCGAGGACATAGAATTTATGGCACCATTTGTATGCGTAATGGCCGACGTAGTTGCTAAGAAATATTCCATTCTGTCATGGACCCCTGAAATTGTAGATTACATCTTGAAATGTGGAGTGGAGTTGTATAACGCATCTAAGTTTAGATATGACCAGGTTAATATACCAAATAAATATAAATATAACAAATCTATATACCTTTAAAAACTCCCTTAAAAGCAAAAACTAAGCGGGCACAGTCGCGAAGGGATTGCTAGTTGTTAAAAAAATTAAAATTTTTAAAATCTTTTCCAGGTATCAAAACTGGAAATACCTCAGATATCCTTAGGCAAAACAAAATTTGCTTGTTTAGTGGAATACGTATTTGATTCATATACAAGGCAGAATATTCTGGAATTGGCTATAGACAAAATATTGTTTGTCCGATCTGATATGGGTGTGTTAGTAACCCCAACATATGCGTGTGCATTGATGTATAAAAATCATCTTTATTATATGTACGATGGATTTGGAAATAATGAAGTTGGATTAAGTGAAGGATTATCCGAAAATGGGGTGGCTTGTTTTTCAAGGTTTAAGGTTAGTAATTAAACATGTCCTGATTACAACTAAGTTCATATTTATTAATTATAAGAACATATATAGACTGTTCAGTAACGTGTTCGTCAAAGTCCCCAGTCGAAATTAAAAAAAAAACAAATTATGTATACAGGGTGAGATTTCTAAAGTGCTACAAGGCGATATCTCAAAAACGGTTTAAATATTTTTATGAAATTTTGGTGAGTTAATAGGGAGAGTTAAATATATTTTTGACATTTACCCCCTCTCTCTATTTTGAGGGGTGGGGGTAACTTTGTAATTTTAAATGAGATTATGTACTTTTTTATAAAATTCGAAATGACGTAGAGAACTACGTATGTTTAAAAAAATATTTCTGATTTGCTCGTTTGGTTATGCAATTATGATTTATTATTATATATAAATATTATAAATTAAAAAAATATTTGCCATCTAATTTCAACTTATTTATCGTCTGTCATGCTCGAGAAGTTGTGTTGTTCGAAATGTCCCCCTTAACTTCCAAACACTTTCTCACTCTTTTTCTAAATGAATTTTGTACCCGGTGTAACATTTCAGGTGTCACTAAGCAGGCAAAGGGGATTCGGTCTTTCATATCATTTAAAGTTGTAGGTGCAGTCGCCACCACTTTTATAAAACCCCCACAAGAAAAAGTCAAGGGGGATCAAATCCGGGGACCTAGCAGGCCAATTGACCGGACCTGCTCGTCCAATCCACCGGTTTTCAAATATTTCATTCAAATAATTAAGGGTCTGTATTGCATAATGAGGTGGAGCTTCGTCCTGTTAAAACCACATGTCAGGATTTAGGTATTGGTTTAATAATTGGGGTAATTGGTTTCTTAAAAAATCTGTGTACAGGGTTATTTAAATAAAAGTGAACAGGCCTTATGACTTTTTTATTTTTTAAGATAGGAAAAAATGTTAAATATGAAAGTGTTAGGGATTTTATCATATATCTATCAGCAAAACAATTGAGCATCGAATAAAAAAAATATAGTATAAAACATCGATTTTCTCGCTTATTTTAAATTGGATGGTATAATTTTTATCATATCTTTGGATTCTAGGAGAAGTTCTAGATATATTATATACATACCCTATGCGATTTTTCAATCGTTTTTGAAATATTTCAAATTAAAAATTATTTCGCATAAATGTACTTTAAACGTAACTCTCCAGGTTGCGAACTAAATACCTACTAAGTTTTTAAATTTTCTTCGTAGGTAAGTCAAGGTTAATATCAAGGTTGACAATAATACTTTAGTCACCGTGAATTTATAATTTTATTTTTACGCAAAATGAGTTATTCCATTAATGAGAGATATAAAATGTTAAAATTATATCTAGAAAATAACAATAATGTTAGGGCGGCTCAAAGACAATGTGAAGAAAGTATTGAAGAGGGACAAAGAACTCTATCATTAAGCACCATAATAAAATCAAATAGAAGACTAGAAGAAAGAGGACTTCTGGCCAATGGAAAAAGAAGAAGGGAAAGAAATGAAGAAAGGGACCTAGAGATTTAATTACATTTTCAAGAGAATCCAAAAAAATCAATTCCCGATTTTGTGCAGTATCTCAGATATGGAAGAAGACATACAATGTTGACTTATGGAACCGTTTAAAAAACGTTAAAGTATTTTAAGAATAGACCGTATAAAATTATGCCAGTTCAAAAGCTTAGTGCCGATCAAAAAGGAAGTAGATATACTTACTTTGTCACAATTATTAGCGAAAGAATGCGTCAAGATCCTAATTTATTTCATACTATCCTTTGGACAGACGAAGCAACTTGCTTAGGTCAATCAAAACTGCGGGAAGATTTAATAGACGAAATTTTTATGTTTGGTCGGATGAAAATCCCTTTACAGTCGAAGATATTGCTTTTCAGGGGCGTAATTCAATCAACGTTTGGTGTGGGATATTACAAAACAAAATTCTAGGACCATTGTTTTTTCGGGGAGCATTAACTGGCCAGCGCTATCTTAATTCTTTAGAAAATGAAATCGAAGATATTCTCGACGAACTGCCACTTCAAGAACGTCGACGTATTATAATATAATTGAAGTTCGCTTACGGTTCGCAATTTTTTAAACCATCAATATAACGAATGGATCGGTAGATATGGAACGTTACATTGGCTTGGAGTTAACTCCAAGCGCTCGGTCTGGACGGTTTTATACTTTACCAAGTGTTTGTTCGCTAGGATATATTATCGTAGCACCTAGCTCACCTCTTACCACTAAGCTTGACACCTGCAGTCTGGCCTCAGCCTTAGTAAAAATTTCAGATAATTTTATTACCAAAGTTTTACTCGTACAAATTTGCGCGCATACTGTCGCGAACGTAATCACTAATCACTCGTTCCTAAGTCACGCAGTTAAGAGTCTACATGTAAAGGCCGCTCTATCCCCGATTATACCACACCAGACATTAATTGACCAGGGATGTTGATTTGTCAGAGTTCTCATCCAGTTAGGATTTTCCGACGCCGAGTAGTGCATATTATGTCTAGTTACCTAAAGAAAACACCTAACAAAAAAAAGGAATTCAATTTCTACTGATAAGGGATAATTTAAAACCTTATCTGCCTACAATCATAGAAAGGAGCTTCGTCAGAAGGAATAGTATGCAGTATGCATTAGGAACCTGTTATTTCCTTGCATCTGTCTTTTGATGCCAATTGCAAAATGTAACGCGATTTTCAAAGTCTTGCCAATACAGCTCTTACTGGAGTGTAATGTGGTATGGATGAAAATTGTACAAGTGCAATATAGCCACAACTGATGTTTGACTCATTCCAGCATATCTAGCAAGTCGTTTGGTACCTACATGCGGGCTACAGCTCCTAAAACGCCTACTGCTCTATTTTCGTCCGTTTTAGTTCGCTTCCAAACTAGTGTTTATTAGGAAACCTCACCGCCCACACTAGTTCAGCTTATCTGTAGTTTTTCTGCACTCCCCCAAAATTAACGACATATCAGCTTGCACATTAAAATTGGCTTTCATGTTTAATTGGGCAATAAACTGGGAAATAATCATTAAAACGTTAAAATTCTCAACTATCTTAAGTAAAAATCACGCATATGGAAACGAATAATAATTCTTAAATAAGTGAATATGATTTATTGGTAAAATTTATTTATTTCTTAATTTTAATCAAAATTTAGTTAACCATAATTCTGCAACCGAAAGAGCAAATAAAAAAAAATAGTGCACATACGTAGTTTTGTATGTATGACTTTCTTTTTTGTGTATGTATAGGACATTCATTCATTAACAACTAGAATAGTGTACAATAAGCGAAAGCGGGAAAGTACTGAAGAAGTAATTTATACAAGATTCGTCCTAAGTACCGTCAGAGCCAAAAGGTTACATCCATCACGTAAGTTTATGCTTACTCTGTTAGTAGAAAATATGTAAAAACTTAAATAAATGCAAAATATGTACGTGTATATTTTGCAGAGGAGAGATTAGCCAAAGATAAAAAGACAAAATCTAAAGAAGCGGAAATCGAAGAAGAGATGGCAACTCAGCCAGGAGAAGATGGTGGAATGGATGATGATGAATCATCAAAACCAAAAACTGATGATGAAAGTAGAGAACGAAGAAAAGAGCCAGAAAATAAAGTTGGGTGGGTTGCAAATCAGTAGTTATATGATCAACATCAAAGGTTGCAAAACTTCAAACAATAGATTTTAGCTATTGCAACAGTTGTATTTTATAAGGAATATTATATAGCTGTACATAACTCAATTTTACAGATTAAGGTACTCTCAGTACTGTTACTAACAAAATTTGCTAGACTGCAGATACATGGATGTAATATATAATATAATTATATTATTACACTTAAAAAACTTTTTAGATACCGCTATAAAAATGGTTTTTACGTCATTAGAGGCACAAGAGCCATCTCACCAACTGAGGGAGAAGAGGAGGATGATGAGCAAAATAAGAGATCTGGAACCAGTGAGCTCCACGAAGATCATTTTGCATGTATTTGTGCTTGTCTTATGCTTCTCTCCTGTCCAATTGAAAAGTGGGATACTAAAAAAGTTGACGAGGTATAATATAAAAACTTGTTCTTCCACGTCCAAGCGTCTTCAAACTGTTTTAATAGATCGCGTGACCCCTTACCGTTAAAAGCATGCCCTGCTAGTCGCCTGAGCTGCGCTTTAAAACTGTTTCAATAGATCACGTGTGTTCAGATTTGTTACTGATTCAGATTCTGGTTATTCATCGATAAACCTGTGACAAGCAAAGAAAAGAAAACTGTTGGTTAAGAGCTGATATCATTACAGTTGACGTATAGCAGGATTAGCAGGACATGCTTTCGATAGTAAAAGGTCACGTGATCCAATAAGATGGTTTCAAAACAATTGACCGCAGAAAACCAAGTTAAGTATGGGTATCTGATACTAAAAATGTTATTGGTGGACAAAATGGCATTATTGTAAAGTCGGATAATTAGGTTATGAATTTTTTTTATAATCGGATTATAGTTTGAATTATACTTACCTATTACCTACATATATCAAGATGCTACTTTTAATGCCTATTGGGCGTGTCATTGCGATTCTTATACCCGATGTTTCTGATATATGTTATTTACAAATTAAAATTTATATTGCTGCGAGGAGCAAATTGCATTGTTGCCAGTCCTTGCAGTTTTTAGTTTTCACTGTTACTTCATTAAGTTTATTGTTTGAATAAGTTTATTCTTATATTTAATACGAGCAAATAAAGTGGCCACATCCGGAACGATGAAACATACATAAACATGGTTTATTTATTTTCGACGCAGTAGTTGAATTCAGTGAAACTAAGCTTGTTTAATACATTGTAAACTGATTCTTACTTGAAATATTTTCTTTCGCTGTTAGAATTACACGGAATCGGAGTTATATCGATTATATTCTGAGTTATTGGTTTCATAATCAAATGATACCGATTACTTAAAAAATCGAATTGTTCATTATTTTACATTCAAATTATTCCATCGTTAATTGCAATCCATCTCTTTAAGTAATTTATTTTTTAGGTTTTAGATCATGGCAGTCATGTTTATTCCCACGCTGACGATCTTGAAATGTCTGAAAAAAGAACTATTAAAAATATCCTTATTGGAAAAAACTTTTTCGATATAATTGTTAAAAAAGTAAAGATTGAAAATTGGCGAGACAACAAGAACTTAAACAGAGGTAATAATACTAAATTTTTGTATAGAAAAGCTTTAATACTCTATTTATTTATACGCACATATCAAAGAGTCCCATTTGGTTGAAAAATTTATTTTTTCTTAAATTTTCTTTGAAAACCGACGCTGCTTAATGTTTATTTAGTGAAACTTTTGTTACGGTTTTATAATTTTTATCCACTCTTCGTTTCCGTGATATTTTTTGAGATAGTAAATTTTTATGAACCTTAGATACATCTTAACGCAACGGGCAGTACTGTATGATTCCTAATTAATAAGTATTGTGACGTCAAAGCCCAGCGGTGCAATTTAGTGACAGTCTTTATTTTTGCAATTCTTGTATTATTTCGGTACTGTCCTACCAGTGCACATACAAAAATATATAATACTATGTATTTTTTATTTATCTAGTCCAACAGTAGGCGGTATAACCGATGAAATTGTCGTAGATAATAAGATGAAAAAATTTTAATTTTCTATATCATTTGACTGCTTTAATTATTATGAAATTATTTTGAATAGGATACATAAGCTGATTTGCTTTCTTAACTAATATGGCAATGCATTTTCCTCATTTAAGGTGATATACAAATTTGTAATTATTAGGTATTGATACACTTCTGCGCAAAAAGATGACGTATTTTGTGATACAGTTCCCAGATAGTTGTTATGTTGTTCATAAGTCCTCGGTCAATGAAACATTTCATATATTTTATCCACGCGGTCTTCCGCAAAAGAAAAAGAGCAAGGAGGCAAAAGATGAAGAAGATGAAGGAGATGATGCTGGAGGACCTGTAGGTGGTTGGCTGAGATGTAGGGATTTAAAAGTTAGTAGAAAGTCTTTTTTTACTACTAGTCGTAAATTGCTTACTTTACCGGCGCTGCACAGCGCGTCTAGTTTAACTTTACCCTCTAGCGTGTGAAGTAGAATACTTAACACTCTAGTTCTAGTAGGTAAAATAAATTGTTTATTTTTTATTTTTATTTTAATTAGTGATAATGTTAAGCAAACATAATTATTATTCGGGATAATATAATATGGATTTATGTTATGAGGTGTTTACAGATACTAAAACACAGAAATTGGGATACTTTATATTATGTACATTTCTTAAGAATTAAGCTACCAAATTCTATGATATTGCTGAATATATGATATTGTTTTTACATATTAGTGTGTGAAATGGCGACTGAAGAAAGCAATCAACAAGGGGGCTGAAGCCTATGAATTTTACAAGTTTGAAGTTACTTCAATAAGGAAAGCACCTAAAAATATGCTTATTAACTACCGACTCAACCAGTACGATTTGGAAAAGCCAAAGAAACCAGAAATGTTTGGTAAGAATAATATAACTAAATCTTGTACTATGACTCAGGTGTTCTAGTAGGTCAGTTGGGTTTTTATCCTGTTGCTGTTAATAAGTTGTCATTAAAAAAATGTTTTATTGATTCTTTATTTACAGTGACAGGACAAAAACTTTTTAAAAACCTAAGTGATCAACAGGATCTTAGTTTAAACCAGTATCAAATTTTAAACCTTGAATTCCGAGGCGAAATTTGTTAAAAAATCAACACAAATCCTTTCTTAAAAATTCTTTAGGTAAACCCTTCTACGAGGATGTCGAATGGCTTAAAGCGGAGCCGTTACCATGGTCCAGAATGGTTGTTAAAAATCCGGAAGGTAAAGTCAGAGGTGCTATGGATAACTTATGGAACAACTGGGATATTGAATATACTAACGATTTGTTCTCTCTGTTGGGCAATATCCATCAGGATTCAGAAAGGTACGTAGTACTGACAATACTACATAGTAACGTAGTAAGGTGAAAAGTGGCTTAGGGTATGCAGTCGTTGGTTGGACGTTATCAGAGGATAAATGGAGAAAAAATTTATCTGCTCTTTGCTACATAATCTAAGGTACAGTAAGTTACCTACCTAAAACATATTTTATTTCTGTTAGATTCCCCGAAGATTCCCGAGGAAAACAAACGCTCTGCAATTTAGTCACGTGCATTGGAATGTTAGAGATCTACGACTTTACAGAATGGAACTCTGCAGTAGTTGATTCAATATTGGTTAATGGAGATCAGTGTTTCCATGAATGCACTAAAGACATTAAGGACGAAGATTACGAGCTGGCAATGGAAGACTTAAAGGTATAATAAAAATTCGATATCGTTGATTTAAAGTAAATCTGTTTATTTTTTAATACCATATAACTTTACCTTTCCGATTTTTATGTTTCAGGATGATTGTAGTATTTTCCCGTTCACATTTAAAGTTTCGTTCAAGCCTATCGTAGAAGGTACTATGTTTTTGGTTAGAAATACCCAGTTTAATCTGTATAAAGCCCTTCGGTAAGTTGAAATTATTTTTTGATGACACATCGCATTAATAGCAAAAAATATCTGGCTTATATTATATCCATGTTGTTTCGAATATCGGTCAATTGTTAGTCTTGGTTTTAAATTAAATTGGTGCAATAGTCACATCTTAGAGCAGAGGCTCGGCAAGTCAGTCCTAACCTCAGGGACTTCTCCAAAAATATCTCGGTTTTTCTTCAAGTTTTAAAACTAAACTTTCCACATGGTTTAGCCTTATACGCCTCTTGTAAAAAATAAACCCGTTTTATATCAAAATTCTCCAACTTGAGCACATTTTCCCCGAGAAAAAGTTAGGACAAAAGAAATTATCCGGCCTCTTTTCCGCAGAAAGGTCGCTATACGCCATGCCATACCAATGCCCGGGATTATCCCTAAGCCTTCCTGAACCCCTGGGTTTGTCAAAAGAAAATAAGCTCACAGTGAATGCCTCCACTGGACAAAGAAGTCTTGAAAGTTTCCAAGAGGAAATAGGCCTCTGTACATAAGGAACTTGACTCAGGATGAATCCCTGTGTGATTACACAATAAAAAGGAGGAAAGAGCCTTTCTCGATATTCGTAAATGCGCTGCATTAACTTCTGGCGACAACACACTATCTTGGGGATATTAAAATCCCGGAGGCTAACTAATGACTGCATGATTTGTCTGATAAAAATATTCTTGCCTATTGAATTAGAATTCATGGGTAGAAAAGAGAGAAAATACTAGTTACAATGAAGGGGAACGTATATTAGCCTCTCTGTTTTACATTTGATACCTGTGAGTTACATTATAGGCTGTTTAAGCCATGTCGATCGACTTATTTGTCTGTCTGTAGCGGTCTTTAAAAAGATCTCAATATTTAATGCTTCGGTCTCGCTAAGTCGTACCTTAAATACTATTTCAGATTTTTCTTTGACCACTACGAAAGAAGATCAGGAATCATTTGCTGTACAAAATCCAATACCAACAAGAAACAAGTTGCTTTCGGGAAAACGAAGCCGCACGAATATTACATGTTTGAAGCTGATGCACATGGTAGTCCAATGTTTAATGAAGGACTGGAGAGAGCTTATATTTTAAGAGCTATTAGTCTCAACAGACTACTTCATGTATTGACTCTAACGTTAAAAGGGGGAGATTTCTTCATATACGAGGTGGCAGTCACAGATCTAAAGCCCATTACATAAAACTATCTATAAGCAGTTGATGTCACGTAATGTTATTTGTCTAAGAGGTCATTTGTCGTTTTTTTTAAATAGAGTACATATTATGTAACAAAAGTATTTTCGTGTTTTTGAATAGAAATGGAGGTTTATTTCGTGTCTAAAGAGGAAGTCGCAGATTCATTGTATAAACATGTCTATAACCAGCTAAACTCACGTAATATTTTACGTGTGTTTATGTCTGTTCAAATAGATCATGATATTATACAGAGTTAATAGTTCCTATCTATAATCATTTATCCCACCTGTTTTAGTTAGGTAATGATCGATATTACCACACTAGTGCGGTAATGAGATGCTGCAAAAAATTATGTATTCATATACTTTTCAAGACAATATTTAAAAGTCTACTTATTATAAATATTAACAACACAGTTCTTACAACTAGTAAAATTGATATTAGACAATAAGGGAACAGTATGTCATGTCAACGCATCAATCAAATAGAAGTGACTAAGTTTTGCTAATAGTACTTATACATTTTTGGCCTTAATAAGGCGTTGTATCATCTTGCGTACTCGTTTGCCTTTAGGATCGAATCTAAACCAAAACCACACTGGCGTTACGGCATTTGATATTTGGTGAAAGAATACATCATCTTGAAGACCAAATAAATACAGAGTTTAGTTATTGACTGTACATACATACATATAGGTATAATTATACGCATGCGAAACCGCGGGTACTAGTTAGTATAGGCTATAACCTGACCGGATGACGTATCTACAATTTGGAAATGAATTTATTTAAATCTTATCAGCCCTCCAGTTGTGATTATTATTAGTTAAGGTACAAACGTACATACACACAGAGAAACATTGATATGAAGAGAAAAACATAGGAAAAGGAAAAAAAGCGTAAACTAAAATAATATTAACCACGACCGTCATCTTCGGAAATGCGTTTCCGGCCTACAATATTCCTATTAATATAGTAGGTCTACCAAGAGAGAGCGAAGACGGCTTTGCCAAACAAAAAACAAAACAGAGTAAGTACGAAATTCTAACGTCACAGTGTCATTTTTTCAGAAATTCGTAGTAATGCTTGATGTTTAGGTGAAATATTTTTAATGTAATAATCGGTTTGGAGGTGTTGATTTAGTTTGTATTGTAGAAATAGGTACCAAATAAAACGAAAAACGATGCAGTTACAGTGCGCATTTGAAAAGAGTGTATAATGTGATGTTTTCCAGTGATAAAATTAATACAACTTTTCCCAGTACCTGCTGACCAAGAGAAGAAGTTTTTACTGTAAGTGGTTTTTATCTTACTGCATTTTCTTTCATGTTACTGTATAACATAGGCGGTTCTAGGCCTCTATTTGGGGGGTGGCTTAAGCCCCTGATTTATATATAGGCGGCTAGGCCACTCAGCTGGATTTGGGGAGGCTAATTCGAGATTTGGGGAGCCCCCTCCCAAATCCGCCTATGTCGTATAACTTATTTTTGCAAAATAACTTAAACTTATAGGTACTTATACCCCAAATTTGGCCCTCCTGTGTTCCGTAACCATAAATAATAATAATTCGTTAACTAGCTATTTGTGCAGTGTTTAAACAGTGCTTGCAATTCGCTTTATCGTAATATGAAGGTATTTTAAGAACTTTAGGACTAAACTGGTGAATGGGGGAATTTATTATGTAAATCTATAGGGCCACTATGTGTAGGTAAACAGTTCCGGATCGGCTGATCAGTGGCGCACCCAGGGGGCTAGAGGCTGCAACCCCGCCCCAAACCAACATCCTACACACACAAAAATTAAGAAGGTGCTTAGGTTTGGTACTACAAATTGCAACAATTGCATTATTCGGCCCCCCCCCCAAGACAAATCAGCCCCCCCTATTATTATTATTATTATTATAAGAATAGGTAAAGCTTAACCTTAAACCCTTCTATCCTGGACTGATGAGGCCCAAAAAGACAGAAGCAATATATGTTCAACAGAAGGTGTAAGCAAATTTTTAAATAATTTTATAAAAAAATCTTATTTTATGTTTTACAAGATTTAACTTTTCTTATTACATGTAGATTTTCTTAGATATTTATAAAGATTTTTCTCTAATAAATCAGCAATTCATGTTTAAAGTATTGTGTAAGAAGAGATATAGTTGCTCCAATACTAACATGGAATTTTTCTTTCCCTTTTCTGATATTTCTCTATTTAGTAATTTTGTTTACGTAAAAGCCAAACTATGATTTAAAAGACAGATGTTTTGCGCTTACACACACAAGTCCCCAGTCCATGTTCGTCGTCACTTTCCATTTTTTCATCGTTTTTAGGAAACAAGCAGAACAAAAAGCGAAATTTGTACTGATACCGCTTGTCATAAAGCAACAACAATAATTAAACAGCGATTGTCAAGCAACCACAAAGCTGAGCATAAGCGATCTATTAATAAATTTTTACTTAAAGTTCTTAATTTTATTTTATTATTTATTCTATTTCATTTTCGATCGCAGAAAAAATAGTAAGCAGTAGGAAAAACATATTCTATAGTTCGAGGACGCAAATTGATTGAGCAAGCCGAACTTCTTAACAGTAATAAAGTCGATTTTGGAACTCATTTCTTACATTTGTAAGAAAATATTTTCTGGTCGAAGGTACTTCTCATTTAAAAAGACATAAAATACACTCTTTCAACTCTCACTCCTTGGAGATATAGCATTTAACTATAACATTTTTTAATAAAGCAAAGAATGATTAAAAATGTATTTATTTAAAAATTAATATAAAATTTTACAAATTATTAAGTACAAACAGTGTTTTTTCTTACAGACTAATGGACGAAGAAGTTTAAAATTAGTAATCTTAAATATTAACTGCGAATTGCCAAAAGATTATTTATCATAATCGTAACATCTGAAATTTTACAAAAAGACATTACCAGGTTAGACCTCTTTGTAAAATATCACATGAATAATTTCCAGCATTGTTTTTAGTCGTTAGTTAAATGCGAGGTTAAATGTGAATGTCCACTTTCAAATGATTTTTGTATACAGGGTGTCCGAAAAGTCTTAGTATGGGCAAATATCTTTGCTATTAGTAAAGATAGAGACACCAAATTTCAGGTATATCTTATTGATTAATAAATCTACTTTTTTATGTAATTTTAGTTCTTCAACCCCCTTGAGGAGTGACGCTAGGGAGTTGAGGTAAATTTTTTTCAATGCCACCCTACACTCGTGATTGCTATTAAATAATAGAGACACCAAATAATAGGTGTATCTTATTGGTTAATAAATCTATCTTTTTACGTAATTTAACTTTTTAAACCCCCATGAAGGATGACGCTAGCGAGTTGAAGTCAAAAATTTTAAATACAATCCTGTGCCGCATGGTACCTCATTTTAAAGGTCTTCAAAAAACAAACATTTTACCGCAAATGCGAGGTCCGTCTCTTAATTCGATTTTAAATGGCAAGCCTTTAAAATTAAAAATCGTGAAAAAAATTTAAACTTCATTTTTTATTTCTCTTATTACTTAAAAAGTTGTTTAAAATAACCACCATGAACTTCTTGGCAGTAATAAAGTCGATTTTGGAACTCACTCCTTACATTTTCGAGAATGGCAAGTGGTACTTCTTGGCAGAGTTTCGAAATCGACTTTATTACTGAAAAAAAGTTCATTGTGGTCATTTTGAACAACTTTTAAAGTAGTAAGAGAAAACAGGACTTAATTTTTTTTCACGAGTTTTAATTTTTATAGGTTTGATCATTTAAAAGCGAATTAAGAAACGGACCTCGGTTTTGCGGTAAAATGTTTCTTTTTTAAGTCCTTTAAAATAAAGTACCACACGGTAAAGGGTTGCATTTAAAATTTTTGACCTCAACTCCCTAGCGTCACCCCTCAAGAGGGTTGAAAAAGACAGACTACATAAAAAAGTATATTTAACAAATAAGATACAGATTTTATAAGTAAGATACACGTAAAATTTGGAGTCTCTGTTTTTACTAATAGCAGAGATATTTGCCCATAGGTACTAAGACTTTTCGGACACCCTGTATAATGATATAGGCCCTTGTAACTACCTCCAAAAATCGACCTGCTGAATACCACGAAGGAGACCCAGAGACAATTAGTAAATCGTGACTAAATTAGAATAAAACGAAGAATTTAAATCCTATACCCCTGAAAAGTAACTCATACAGAAGTGACAGTCAGCCCATTTCACGGTTCCCGATTCTAAGTGCGCCCGCGCCAGCTAAATTGTGGTTCGCTCTGATTCCACCCCCTGCTGTCTTGTCAGATGGTGTTAAGGGCGGCCGCACACGTTAGGTTTTGTGTCAAGGCGATTTGGACCGATTTATTGAAATTATGTAATTACCGATAAGCTATCCAAATGGTTTGGATGTACTGCACGCATAACATCGTAAATGCGATTACTTCCGATCCGCGCCTTACGTCTTTTACAGATTAGAGAACGGCCACCTTTAATATAATTTTTTTCAGTGCAGCTTTAATTGGTACACAATTTTGTATACGCCTCTTTGATGTAGTTTCAGTGTAGTAAGAGGTAGTAAGAAGTGCTCGAGGTCAGGAAAATAGAGTGCTGCGTACATTAAAGGAACCGACAAGATTGTCGCTTCTGCAAGAGTTATTTTCCTGGGCTTACACTGCGTCTTCACAAGACAAGAAAAAAAATAAAAAAACTGAACAAAAAACTATACAAAAGGACTCGCAATCAGTACGCGTGTCATATAAAACTTTACATAAATTTATTTTAATTCTTGTTAAAGTTCTTTATTAGCTATTGCTTTAGTTTTGACAGAGTTTGCTAAATTATAATATTTTTGGATAAATTGTTTACCTGTTTCTGAGTTTTCTGCGAAAAAATAACACTACCATCTTACTTAAAATAAAGCAATACTTATATAAATGAGTGTATAAATTAAGAGAGGAGGCAAGTTAGATCTGGAGAACTGAAATAAGGAAAAACATTATGCAATATATGAAACCTATTGGAATGAGCCCTAAAGATGACACTCTTTATAAAAATATCTTGTTGATAATTTTTTGCAAAAAAGTGTGTAGTTTTTCATGTCTTTTTCAGCTTTCCGCCATACCTCAGTTATTTATGAAAATAGCGGATGCGGCTGTATATACTCATAAGCCTCGCGCGCTAAAAACAAATGCTAACACCTTTTGATCAATTATTTTAATAAAACAAAATTGCACGTACAAATAATCGCCAAGACAATCAATTGATCATATTTTGAAAGTATTTCGAATGTCTGAATGACCCAAGTAGGTATTGTAATCTCTTCCTGAGACCACTATCTACAAATTCTGTGAGGAGTGTATCCATAGGCTTTCTATTTTTTTTTGTTACGGCAAATTTTCAGTTGTCTGTTTTACGAACAATGCATTTTCGCGTGTTCGCCGCTTAGGAACTATTATTTTATGTAATTTTTCAATTTTAAAAATAGTGCCGTAGTTATCAGTGAGGTAAAACATTTACTTTCAGATGGTGTGAATGGTTTTACAAAAACTTTAATTTTTCAGTGAGCTTTATTGACATAAAGTTGAAGTTATCTGAAAAAAGATGAAAATATGGCTATACAGAAATTGTTATAAAAATATCGTCGGACGCTGCATCCGCTGCGCGCTCGTGCGCGTACTTTTTTAACGGTTCTGTATTTATTAAATACTAACGAATCTATTGGTCATAGAAAAACGTGCTTAGTAGCAAAATTGCGTGATCTTTCCGATGGTGCCAACGACGATCCGCTATTGTAATAAATAATTGAGATATGACGGAAAAACAGAAGAAGACATGGACAAAAAAAGATTGTTAATAAAAATGATTAGCAAAAAAATATGTTTATTCATGCGTTCATCTGGACACCTTTAGGTACCCGTTCCAATTGGTTTTATCCATCGCATAATTTTTTTGCGTATTTCGACTCTCCAGATCTAGCTTGCCTCCTCTATAAGTGAAACTGCGTCTCTTACATCAAATCATAAACTATACAAATTCAAAATTTTATAAACTGCAAGTATAAAATAAAAAAAGAAACTTTCTAAGTACTCTACTTTTTGAAAAATTATAATTTTCTTTCACATTTGAGGCGTAAAAAGAAAAGGAAACTTACTTTTGTGTTTTATTTTTGTGAAAAGTGTTTTATAATAGGTACATTTGGTCAAATGCAGTGTAACTTTAAATAAATATATCCAAGACTTGCTAATAAAATACCTGTGGAACTGGTAAACTTCCTTTTTATTAAAAAAAAAATTATCAAACCACTTGCGATAAATATACAGTGTGTCCCACTACACACATATCTTTAACTCCTATTACTCACCTAATTCAAATGAAACTTCCATAAAAATTTTCTAACCAAATATATGCCGTATTTTTTTGGTAACTTCATTATCTGTGCTAAACATTGCTACCTTGTTATAACAAAAAGAACACACTGTTAAATTAATAATCTAAGCATTTTAAATAGGCAATACCTAAGATTAATCTATCTAATTTAAACATAATTTACTGAATGTACTTTTTTCAGAATTACAATATTGTTGTAAAAATGAGAATGAAATGAGGTATATTATATCTATTATTAGTAAAGTCCGGACAAAACATGTTTGTTACATAAAAACTGTGTTTTAATATCTGTTAAACAACAACTTTCTTTAATAATAAAATATTAAAAAAGATCTGAAAATATTATGGCTAACCTACTAACGTATATAAAGCATAAAAATTGTCACATGTTAATAATCCTATTTAAAAAGGCACAAATATTCGATAGATATTTTTGTCAAAGTGCTAAGTCATGTATTGTCTGCCCAAGATATTATCTGCAACCGGCAAAAGAATTTAAAGAATGCAAGGGAAGGCTAAAATAACGTTGCAAATTTGTTTGTAAACCAGATGTGGCAAGAAAAGTTAAATTATATTAACGAAAAATTAAACAATTTTCCAAACTGGTTTACAAAAAACTGTCAACGTTGTTTAAGTCTTCCCTTGCATCCTTTAAATTCTTTTGCCGGTTGCAGATATCTTAGGCGAGCTATAATAATGTGCATCTGTTTTTAATAAATACGTGGCCATTAGAAAATTGGTTTAAAAATATTTCATATAGAACTTCTCAGAAGAATTTTAAAACCGATATAACAGTACATATTACATACTACTTTTTCTCTGTCGCTTGACTATCCTTTTCTTCTCTTCCTTCCTCGTCTTTCGCAGGGGTGTACACGATCTCGGCATACTCAGTTTTGTCATTATCGTTTACCACCACTGGTTTCAATGTCGGACTGTTCGGTCGAACTAAATCTAACTCCGCATATACTAAACCTTTGCCTTTCTCACTTTGAGACTTTTGTGTTTCGGCTACTTCCAACTTTGCTTCGACTGCTTTTGCCTGATCTTCGGCGGTAATTGTGTCCGAATCGGCTTCATCCGTGTCAATATGTTGTGCATCTGGTTCTTCTTCCGAAGCTACCTTGTCTTGCTTCTTTTTAAAGAAGGCGGAAGTCAGTTGGATGGTTGGAAGTCGAAGTTTCGTTTCTTTGGGTCGCACGTCTGCACTTTCGGTATCACTGCTAAAAATTAAAATAGGTACATTATCTTTTAAACTGAACAAATTCAAAATAATGCATCTTAGAATAGCTGTTTACCTATCAAGTGCGGAAAGTGATACTTTTCCGCACGCGACTGCAGTTGGCCGAACGACGCGAAGCGGAGTTCGGTCAGTAGTCGAGTGCGGAAAAGACACTTTCCGCACGTGTTGGGAACAATGTTTTTTTCTGACAGCGTCAAGAAAATTAAGTGGCGATATACATAGGTATGTGACTGTTGATGTATTGTTTCCCGCATCAGTGCTGAAAACTATTTTCAGCTCTAATGCGGAAAAGTACAACTTTCAGCATGCATGTGCGGAAAATAGTTACTTTCCGCACGCTCGTAGAAGAAAAGTTTTCTTGTTAATACTAAAATAAATGAATAATAGCAACCACCATAAATACTTAATTTATGTAGAGAATACAAAAAAAATTCAGGTCTATTTGGATTATATTATGCATATTCCCTATTTTGTATGGTGCTCACCCTGTATTTAATTTTGCGGTATATGAGGCGCATCCTCTGAGTACATAAAACAAAAATTAAAATGCAATTATTCTCCTAATAGAATGTAAGCTAATTTTGTTATTAAATTGAGCGTAAAAGATTAGAGATCTAAGTAGTATCTAACAGTAGTATGTGTCACATGTGCAAAAAAATACCAAAAATACCAATGCTAATGCATGCCTGAATGTGCGGGGGTGTGATGTCACGCATTCTTTAAAATTCTAGTTGAAAAAATATCTTTTATTTGTTACTAAATAAAGTTGGAAAAAATAAACTACTTACGACTCTGCAATGTACCTGTTCTCTCGTGGCCCTGAAAATTTTAAAGGTATTTATTTAGTGTTTTTAAATTAACATTGTTTTATCGGGTAAGGTATTTTTGCATTTTTAGATATTTAGGTATTGAGTAACTGTTTTGAATGTGTTGTTCTATGTGTACTGCACATACATTTTAAGGTAAATGAAATTTTGTCTATATGTGTGTAATAATTTCTGTCTTGATACCACCACCTAAGCTCAGAATAGCTGGATTTTGTATAAAATCTAACATTTTAAATCAAACAACCTGGTATAATGTATTCTTAGACGGAATCTTGTGAAAAGAAACATACAGTATATTTTAATATAAACTCTTGACCATAAATATACAAATAAAATTCTAATTATATCCAGGGCAGGTGCGGCTTCTCAGATAAAACAGGTGAAGAAACGTACTCATTCAAAACCATATTCTTGTGACCATTTCGTCCTATTTACAGACGTTGGAACGGTACGAAAACCAAGTAAAGATATTTTTGTTCATCTGTGCTCGTCTGCACTATATGTTGCGTTGTCATGGTAACGATGACGCCAACATCGCGTCTAGAGGAAGGCACATTATATCAGAGTGAGGATGCTTAAAATAATTTATCCATATTCATATGCATCATCGGCGACGTGTGATGATGTTTAGGTTTCTTTCAAAATATTTTTGCTCTAAGCTCGGTTTAATCCGTATTTCGCATTGACTGTCAACAACTTAACATTTTGTTCTTCCTTAAAACTGCCCATTTTTATGTGCTTCCGAAAAATTTTATCGCCTTTACACAATAGCTATTTATGCCATCAGTTACGAAATGCCTAATTTTGTGTAACGCGTGAGATTTTTGCGGAACGAACGAAGTGAGTTCCGCAAAAACTCACAAGTTACACAAAATTTCATTTCGTAACGTATTGCATACAAGATTTTTTCTAATTTTGAAGAAAGTAATAAAAAAATAAAGTTTAATATAATTGATAAAAATTTTAAAACATAAATCTAGTTTGTTGCTGTTACTTCATGTTAGTTGTCAGTTTGACATTTTGTAAAAAAGTCTAAACGGAAGGTTTTTAGCGAGATTGATATATTTTTAGTTTTATTTTTAAAAAATGAGTGATTCAGGATCTGAAGAGCTACCAAGCGATATTGAAGAGGCAGCAGGTAATGCTTTAGTATCAGTAATTCCCAAAAAGTCAAAGGCAGTTTATGATTTGGCATACGAAAAATTTGTTACGTGGTGTGATGAGAAGAAAATTAAACATGTTAATGAGAAAGTTTTACTTGCATATTTTGAGGGTAAGAAAGATCTAAAAGTTTCCACATTATGGACACTTTACTCAATGTTAAGGTCTGAACTAAATCTGAAAAGGAATATTGATATTAAAAAATATACAAATTTGGTAGCATATATTAAAAGGCGAGCGGACGGGTACAGTGCTAAAAAGTCAAAAGTTTTTAGTAAAGAAGATTTTGCCAAATTTTTAGTGGAAGCTGATGACAAAGAATACTTAATGGCTAAGGTTGCAATGATTATTGGAATGGCAGGAGCGTGCAGAAAAGCAGAATTAACATTTCTTCCAGTTGAAAATGTTATAGACGAAGGAAGCCATTTTCGTGTTGATATCCCACCTTCAAAAACAAAAGTTATACGGCAGTTTGCAATTACCACTGGAGACATTGAAAATACGAATCTTGTTGAAATATTAAGAAAATATATTAAGTTGCGTCCCCAGATTCTTAAACACAACAGATTTTTTGTAAAATATGCGAATGGAAAATGTACCAGAAATCCTGTGGGAATTAACACATTTAGCAGTCTGCCAAAAGTTATTGCACAATTTCTTGGTCTTTCAAATCCTGTTCTATATACTGGCCACTGCTTCAGAAGAAGCTCTGCCACTTTCCTAGCAGACAGTGGCGCTGATATTTTAAAATTAAAGAGGCACGGAGGTTGGAAATCTAGCTCTGTTGCGGAGGGATATGTTGAAAATTCCATGAATAATAAAAAACTTATAGCGCAAGAAATATTTGGTCAAACATCTAATGCAACGTGCGTCGTCTCCCAAATAGCAGCAAGTTCGAGCAATGAAAAAAGTATGTCGTCGGGAATTAATTTAAATAATTGCAATAATTGTGTTATCAATATTTATAATAATTAATTAATTTATAATTTATGTTGTTATCGTGTATTAATAATAATTAATTAATTTATAATTTATGTTGTTATCGTGTATTATAACAGTTTAATAAATAGAATAATTCTTTTTGTCACTAATTTTGAAATACATTTTTCGTCACCAATTGCATAAAATTTTACTTTATGTAACTAGTTACAAAAAGTAAGACGTTTCATAACGTCAATCAGTTTTACAAAGTGTCACTTTAAATGTCAAAATTAGAAAAAAGCTATTTTATTATTCATCGTCATTATCAACAATGATAACATATGGTAACTATAGCAACATTATAAGGGCACACTAGGAAATTTTTAAAATATCGTAATTTAGGATTGAATTTTAGTAAAAAACATGCAGTAGAATATAAAACGATATATGTTACTCGTACTTAATGCACGTTATTGGACGCGCCTTCTCTATTATTTATTTATTAAACAAGGACTTGTCCAGTAAAGTTATGCATTCTGTCATCCAGCTAACAATGCTGTTTCATCAAAATCAATTGTTTATGACCTCCTTACTTCATAGTTATAACAAATAAATTAATAAAACGACAATTTGTATTTAATAATAATTCGTCTTTATTTATAAAACAAATAAAAATAAGTCAAACTTATTCTAAATACATTTTAAGTACATAAAGTTTACAAAAGTTTACAGTAGATTCTATCTAATACAACTAATAAACTAAAATACTTCTTAGCTCACGAATTGCCAACTTAACAATTTTGTTCTTGAAAAAGCTGCCAGCCAGAATAAGAAAAAGTAATATAGCAATGTACCCTAAACGTTTACACACATATACGCCTAATGAAAAAAAAATTAATTCCACCCTAGTAAAAAATTGACAGGGGTGTAAAAATGAGTGTTAAGAAATGAAATAAATATTAGCGCTGATAACTTTTTTGTTATTTTTTGGTTGGCTGCTTTTCGAAAACTGAAAAACTAAATAGGACATTAGGAGGCAGTGAAACCCTTAAAATAGAATATTACATAAATCATATATAAATAATAATGTAAAAAAGTACAAAAAAATTATTTTCATAAATATTTCTAACTTTATATAGACTAACACATATATCTTAGAGTAGAGTAGAGAAAAAATAATTATTGTCTTATTTTACATAAAAATAAAGAAGTCTTAAGAGATTACAAACTCAAATCCTATTTTTCAAACCACGAATGTCAAAAAAGCCAACATATTTAATTTTTGCCTTTTAATCTCACTTTTCTTATTTATGACTACCATCAATAGAAAAATATAATAATGCGTAATAAGTAATGCGATGTGTAAGTAATGCTTTCCTTTATATACCGGGTGTTACAATGCTCTAGTGACAGCTACAGAGGATTTTTTGGCCAAAAATAAGAGTTTCTATTGACACGGGTGTACAATTCTTGCCACTAAAAGTTTTGCAACACTCTGTACTAAATTATACAGTAGGTTATAATATGATATATAATAATATATAATAAACTCCTTTTGATAATATTTGGTTAAAATATCCTAAAATCTTCAAAAAATATTTTTCCTGGAAGCTTAATCGATATTTACGGTATGAGGGATATATGCCTTATTTATATACGCGTGTAAAATATACAGGGTGTCCGAAAAGTTTCAGTATGTGCTATTAGTAAAGATAGAGACACCAAATTTGAGGTGTATCTTATTGGTTAATAAATCTACTTTTTTATGTAATTTAATTTTTTCAACCCCCTTGAGGAGGAGTGACGCTAGGGAGTTGAGGTCAAAAATTTTAATGCCGTGTATAGTACCTTGTTTTAAGGTATTCAAAAAAGAAACATTTTACTGCAAAACCGAGGTAACGTATCTTAATTAATTTTTAAAAAGTAAAAATCGCGAAAAAAAAATTTAAAATTTAAATACCTCTATTTCCCTTAATACTTTAAAAG
This sequence comes from Philopedon plagiatum, assembly GCA_963971165.1. Taxonomy (NCBI): domain Eukaryota; kingdom Metazoa; phylum Arthropoda; class Insecta; order Coleoptera; family Curculionidae; genus Philopedon; species Philopedon plagiatum. The sequence continues at coordinate 99,656,550 of OZ020193.1, forward strand.
TTGTTAGAAATGACCACCATGAACTTCTTGGTAGTAATAAAGTCGATTTTGGAACTCATTCTTCACATTTTCGAGAATGGCAGGTGTTACTTCTTGGCAGAGTGCTAAAATCGACTTCAGGGTGGTCATTTTAAAAAACTTTTAAAGTAATAAGAGAAATAAAGGTACTTTTTTTCACGATTTTTAATTTTTATAGGCTTGCCATTTAAAAACAAATTAAGAAATGGACCTCGGGTTTGCCGTAAAATGTTTATTTGAAGACCTTTAAAATGAGGTGCCATACGGAATAGGGCTGCATTTAAAATTTGTAAAAGTTAAATTATATAAAAAAGTAGATTTAATAAGATACACCTAAAATTTAGTGTCTCTAACTTTACTAATAGCAAAAATATTTGCCAAACTAAGACTTTTGGGACACCCCGTATATTTGCTAGGATCATTGATTACCTTAACTGATTGAAAAGCAGTGATATAAGAAAAACGCGTGCGGTACTAAACACCTTGCCACACGCAAAATGAGTGGAACAAGAAGTTCTTATTTCACGAGCGCAGATAAAAGATATAAAACTAATATGAAAACACCATTCCGTAAGAGTAAATAATGATCCTATAACGCGAGAAACAGTTGGAAAATTTCTAATTAAAATATCGTTTAGATTTCGACAAAATAAGATTTTTCGTCTCCTAAATAAAAATATCAATCAAAAAAGACAAAAATTAAAAATTTGTTTTAAACCTAAAACTAAACAATCTATTCCCTATCCAGTATTCTACCTGTTGAATTTTATGGCAGTAATTCATTTTTAAAGAAATTAAACTCTTCAACGTAGCTTGAAAACCTAAAGCCAACAAGAAATATTTGCCTAAACTTAAAATATCATTGGTCCTTATGTAAAATTAAAATAACATACATACGTCTGCCTCAGAGTTGAATATATATTTTTTGTTGGCTGCCAAAAAGCAAAATAACATAATCAGCGTGGGAAGAAGTAAAAGAAATATAAAGTAGCTCATTAACATATTGGATGTTGATTTAATGTTGCTAAGTGTGGTTGTTTTTATATTATTCACAAAAAATAAGATATGTACATTAACGTACAGAATGATAAAATAAAAAAGTCAATTTTAAACTGTCATTCTGACCTCAATTTTTGAGGAAGAAACTAAACGGTGAGTGTTAATAGTATTAGACTAACAATAAGAGATGGCGACGGCAAAACCTACATAATTTCTTAACAAAAATATCGAGTCCCATTGGGTTGTAAAAGCGGCTCAGTCACTAATATCAGGGTATAGTTGGCGAGCCACGTCGCGCGTCTACAGGGTGGTCAAAGAAGTTTCAAACAAATGTAAAATTATCTTATATAAACGTACGTATTAAGAAAAATTGGTGCATATCCAAAAACAAAATGAATCGTTGTCGATTGATCGTTGTCAGAATCGTGAAAACTCAAACAGCATACAGGGGAGAAACAAAAGTTTGCAAAATGTCTTTAAAGTACCCTTATTTCTAAAAATAGGGCAAAATGTTATTAGGAAAAGTTGTTTGGGATTACAAGTTATGCTCTAAAGTGATGGAAACCTATCTTAAAAATTTAAACGTGCTCTACTCTTACTCTTGGAGTACCCTGTAGACCTGCAACGGGGCCGCCACTCCGGTTCTAATGTGGGTTTTGACTTCGCTATCTTAGTCTATATATACAAGGAACGTGTTATTTTTGTGATCGAAAATGCAGCTGGGAAAACAGCCAAAGACGTCCTTAAGGGGGGAGAGCAATGGGGTAATTACCCCCTCCCTTAAAACCATAAAGGCAGAAGATTTTTTATACGCATTGTATTTTACATTTACCATTTTATCAAATTCAGGGCCGATTAATAAGAATCCTTTATGCTTTAATTCATTATACAGGGTGTCCGAAAAGTCTTAGTATGGGCAACTGTCTCTGCTATTATTAAAGATAGAGACACCAACTATTAGGTGTACCTTATTGGTTAATAAATCTACTTTTTCATGTAATTTAACCTTCTCAACCCCCTTAAAGGGCTACGTTAGGGAGTTGAGGTCAAGAATTTTAAATGCAATCCTATGCGTGTGGTGCCTCATTTTAAAGGTCTTCAAAAAAGAAACATTCTACCGTAAAACCAACGTCAGTATCTTAATTCTTTTTGAGATGGCAAGCGGATAAAAACTAAAAATCGTGAAAAAAAATTCATTTCTCGTATTACTTTAAAAGTTGTTCAAAATGACCACCATAAACTTCTTGACAGTAATAAAGTTGGTTTTGGAAATAACTTCTCACATTTTCGAGAATTGCTCCAAAATTGACTTTATTACTGCCAAGAAGTTCATGGTGGTCATTTTGAACAACTTTTACCCAAATAATAAGAGATTAAATTTTTAATTTTTTTTCACTAGTTTTAGGTTTTGAAGGCTTGCCATTTAAAAACGAATGATACGGACCTCGGGCTTGCAGAAAAATGTTTTTAAGACCTTTAAAATAAGGTACCACACGGCTAGGGTTGCATTTAAAAATTTTGACCTTAACTCCCTTGACCCCTCAAGGGGGTTAAAAAGTTAAATTACATAAAAAAGTAGATTTACTAACCAATAAGATACATAAGATAGTTGGAAAAAATCATGGGATGCTTTTTAAAGTTCAAAGACTTTGCCTTACTAAATTAAGAAAGTATGTAGCTGCACAAGGTGTCTATATTGAGCCCATTCCGTAGCAGAAATCTTATTTTACTTCACCGTTTTGTTGTTAAGCCCTCATCATCTTTACTAATAGCAAAGATATTTGCCCATACTGGGACTTTTCGGACACCCTGCATATTATTTGATGTAACTTACATTTTTTAAACAGGAATCAGACTTTATTTAAGGGTCGTCATGCCTCCCCCCCCCCCAACTTTTTACCATAGATGCCCTTGACCGCGGTACATAGAGCCGAAGTTTCCTAGACATTCAAGACCACAAAAATAAGTTACATTTCACGATGCGTAGAGAAATTTCTGCAATACCTGCGGCAGTAAGAGAAAGTAAGTAATATACATAATACGTGTAGATATAAACGTAACATCCATTTATAATGAAAGTCCTACAGCCCAGTAAGTATACAGCGTAACAGAACGAATCTGAATGTTGAGATGGATAAAATGTTGATATTGAAATCGAGGAAGGATGTAGAGTATTGAAGAGCCGCTTGTTCACAGATAATCTAATTAAAATCAGATGAAAGGTAGGTACATAACATTTTTCAAAAAGTGGCTACACGAGAAAAACAGTGTAATTAATGAGAACAGCTTACTGGCATATTTTATAATGAAAAGTTCAAGTTAAAAATCTTCAGCAAGTTGGGCTAAATATTCAATGCTCAGGACAACAATCAATTTGTTCTTTTAACTTTAATTTAAATAAATAAATTCTATATTATATGTTCTCTTTTTTTAGTCAATTTTTAGCTGCAGATATAAGAACAACTTTACTTACTGCACAAGTGCGGTAAGTTGCACTTACCGGCCTAGACACGGTTTGTGTGCTTTGGTTGCTAGGAAACATAAGAATCGTCTAGTAGAATGAACTTACTGTTTCTGTCAATAATGACAGTAAGTGACAAAAAACATAATTGTGCAAAAAATAATATATGTAGTTCATTTAGTAAAGTTATATTTTGTTACAAATAAGTAACTTACAATGCAGGTATCGCACAAAGGATTTATACAAGTGTTACATTATAGTTCAGTTATACGTTATACGCGATTGGTGACTTTTTAAAGCATCTTTTATATTTATATATAAGTACAGAAAAGCTGCTTGGTAAGTCTGTCAATAACTACTCCATATTATTTTTACTCAGTATATTTTCTTACAAATAAAAATTAAAATTATAAGGCATTCTTCATAAAATAAGATAGTAACGTATCTTTTTATATTTATGAGTATTAAATATTTTAACTTCAACTAAAATGCAAAGTTTAGTTTTTCTCTAAGAGGAGAAATTACAGTTTCATACTTAATTTATAAAATATATCTGTAAATATACAATATAGTAGATTTATTTTTGTGTTATACGGAGAGCACAAAAATTAATGGAATGTTGAAAGAAAAGCAAATAATAAAATATCGTACAGTTACACTGAAAAAAAAACTCTGTAATAAAAAATTTTACAGTAAAATTTATACTCCCTGTATAATTTATCAAAAAACGTTTAATATAGTGGACACTGAGACATTTATAAGTAATACATAGATATATTATTTTGACAAATGTACCGTTTTTGGAAAATAACTTTAAATATATCATTATAATATTTACATTAAATATATCTAATAGACAACATATTAATATTTAATAATTGAAAAATCACTAGTTTTTAAATCTAGTCGATTAGCAGTCCTTTTTTTTGAGTTGCCAACAACACCAACTAAACGTGAGTAAAAGTTGGTATGATTGTTTTTTTACACCTAATTTAATGGTGATTTAGATTTTTAATGTTAAAGTATTAAACTAAAAAATGATTTTCAATATACTCAAATGTAATTTAAAATCAGTTTTAGCAGAAACTAATTGGAAACATTGATGAGTGTCATAAAAATAGAACATTATTTACAATATTTTTATAAAAATCAATATACTTTGATGTTTTGCAACTATAGAATACGGTATGTATTTGATTATTGTGCCACGTATTGATATTATTACTGTTTAAATAAATCTTTTATGCACCTCGTGATTAATATTACGTCCAAAAGCTTTTTGATTTTATCTCGGGTTTTTCTAATAATTTTTTTTAACGGGGATATCAATTTTCTTTAAATTTTCTAGTACATTTTTTCCTTTGTTATTATTTTTAATTTTTTGAAAGAATTTCAAAAAGCAGAGTACACACTGGCTGAATGGCAGACTTGCCCAAGCCAAAATAAAAATTAAAATACTTAAAAAGTGTAAAAGCAAAAATGTTTTATTTAAGAGATGTTTATTATTGTTTATGTTACTACAGCAAAGTTTTGCGCTTATATCTCTAACGTTCCAGGGTCAAACCACACTCTAGTGCTACTCATAGTTTTATCACGGTCCGGCCTCGATCTCGGTCTAATAAAATATCTCTTAACTTTGGAATAATGCGGCTGAAGAGTAAAATCAACGTAAAAGTGATCTAAAAAATACCTTTTAAAATAATAGTTTAACTAGTAAAGGTGGGCAAAAATTAAGGTAAAAGCCTTATTTATCAAAATTTGCATAAATGTCATATAATGTCACATTGGTGTCCGAATTTCATTTGCCGTAATTGCATTGTATATTCAGATATGTATATAAAAACCGTAAATACTAATAAATTTCAAAAATTAATCAATAAACAACAGACGTCCATTTTTTATGACACTCAAAACGTTCCACATTTCGGTAGATAACAAAAACTAATTAAATAAATATCATATTTTATTCATAACAAAACGAAATTCAGGAAAAGGGATGTCACCAACAAATTTGATTTTGAGAAATTTATGAAAGTTAAAGCCCGCCAGTATTTTATTCCAAATTCTTGTCATAATTATTATTTTCAGCCGCTTGTCAACGTTGATTATTATTTTAATTAATATTTACAGAGCAATTTATAAACTATTTCAATATCCATCAAGTTTATAATTATTATAAAATTAATATCGAAATCAGCTTTCTGTTACCCTTTCTGTGAAACTTTTCGGACTAATATGGAATGTGTTTTAAAGCTAGTTGAGACAATGTCAGTAAATATAGAGTTGCCAATTAATAATTCACTATTAGCGTTGGTTATAAGTTTATGTAGAGATTTAACGGATATTTAATTTGGTAGAGTACCTAATAACGAACCTCCGACCAAAAGTGTTGTCTGTGAGTCTTGTTGCACAAACAATTTAATCAAGGATTAAACTAATTGGACACTTGTAATGTGATAGTACTTATATCAGGGGCCCAATTATTGAAATTGTCAGAAAATATTCTCATTGGAAAACATTCTAAAAACAACAACTCTCCGATTCGATATTTTTGAATCGGTAACGAAAGCTATTTCACAAAAGAATAACGTCTATAGAAAATTCATTCTGGCAACACTGTACGATTCTGTGCCGGCAGGTACGGATTATTAATATTACACGTAATTGTCCGTTAGTAAAAAACGAGTGCAACTATATCGGCAATTAATTACATAGAAAATTAATACTTATCGAAAATTATAAGAAAGTGGTATAACACCGTCTATTTTATTGATTTTATGCTAATAAGCTAATTTTGAATTTAAATTCTCTGCCGAACTTACCGTGAATTTACATCGATTTGACGTACATGTAGTTACTAGATCTAACCTCGCTTTTTTAAAATGATTTTTTGTTTCTTTGTTTTTGACTGTTAAAGTGGAAAAAAAGAGAGCGGGAAATTTGTCCCAAGAACAAAAAACATGTGTAATTGAATCTTTAGAAAATGATAAGGAATTACAATACCGTAGATTTTCCATCTCTAGTACATGTTACATAATAAGATCGTTTTCAATTTTTCAAAAAAAAAAAACACAACCCAAAAGTGATATACAGTAAAGACAACAATATTGTATTTAAAAAAAAAAAAACAGATAAAATGAATTTCAAATTCAAACATTCACTATTTATAACCCGATAATATACCTTCAAAAATGACAAATGTGTCAAAATTTCTAATGAGAATCGAAGTTCCTACTGAAAAACTCTTTTGATGTTTTCCTAACAAAAATTCCACGAAATTATTCGTTTGAGATCAGTCAATAATACAATCTCAACAATTTCATGTATACTTTTTCTTGTTTCACATGAGAATATTTTCTGACAATTTCAATAATTGAGCCCCAGTGCCATTCCCAAAGGTGACTGAACGGCAATTAAATTCATTATTTGATTAAAAGTTTCGACCAAGAGGCTGTGTTGTGTATAAAAAAAGTACCGGGCCGGCTGGTTATTTTAATAAATAGACCAGCTAGTGAAGAAACGTTAGAGATAAAGTTTTGGGGGTTTCAAAAATCTGCAATTTAAAGTTTGAATATACAAGGTTGTTCAAAAAGTCGTGACAAATCAAAGTTATACACTGCTTGAGAAAAAGTTTCGAAAAAAAGGACAAGGGAATTCAAATTCTTTATATGAAAGCGTGTTACAAAAAAAAACGGATTGACTTCATTTTTATTATTTGATAAAAATACATCAGTTCCAGACTTTTTTGGCAAATGGTATTAAAGGACAAGCCGGCTGAACTTTTTAAAACTTATCGTATGATACAAGTTAAACAGAATAATACGGTTCAAACAAAGAAGATGAATTTATGATAAATACCAGACGCGGCCCGTGAAATTTTAAAGTTGTATCTCTGTTGCTACTTATGGGACCCATGCCAAGTTCAGGTTTTTTAATAGTTAGCCTACTTGGAATGTTGTGATAAAGAAAAAAACTATCTTACAATTTGCGAAAAAAAGTTGAATTTTTGAATTGACCTACCTGGGAAAAAAATTAACATGTTTAGGTATTTTATTTATTATTTTTTCTAAACAAATTTTACATCATTTGGTCGACAATTCTCAAATTTTAAGAAAAAAAATGTGTGACTTGTCGACCAAATGATGTAAAATTTGTTTAGAAAAAATAATAAATAAAATACCTAAACGTGTTAATTTTTTTGCCAGGTAGGTCAATTCAAAAATTCAACTTTTTTTCGCAAATTGTAAAATATTTTTTCTCTTTATCAAAACATTCCTAATAGGCTCACTATTAAAAAACCTGAACTTGGCATGGGTCCCCTAAGTGGCAACAGAGATATACAACTTTAAAATTTCACGGGCCGCGCCTGATAAATACAAGGTGAAAGGGGTATGAGTCAGTGGCGCACCGAGAAATTCGACCTAGGGGGGGTTTTACCACCAAAATTCGAGCTAGGGGGGGTTTTAGCACCAAAAATTTTCTTGGCATATAAAGCGCCGTAGGCGACAAATTTTTCTCGTATTTTTTTAATAATAACGGTATTTTTAGTAGGACAAATTATGAATTATGGCAAATTAGTACAGATTTTAATAGAACCGGAAATTCTAAGCTGAGGGCTGAGGAGAATATAAAAAAATTTAATTAATAAGAAACATTTTATTCAAAAATAATAAATACTTAAAAGCAGATTACAGAATAGAATTATGTCTCTGGGGGGGGGGGGGGTTTTAACCCCCAAACCCCCCCCCCCCCTCGGTGCGCCACTGGTATGAGTACAATACTTTTAACAGTGATAGCATGGGTATAGTAAAATAAAGAAGTCTTATATACCAGGGGTCGAAAACCAACCGTTTACTTAAAAATTGTAATTAAAATTTCAATTTTTCTTAAGCATTTAAGTTAAAGTGTAAGAAAAAATAATAAAATTTCGCGCTGGTATAAAGTTGTAAGACTACAGTTGTAAGATTGTACCGTACGGATCACGATACTGCGAACATAGGCCTACGTTCCTACTAGCCTGGTCTGTACGGATAGGCAATGTTACTTCCTTGCTATCCGGTCCACTTTGAATATCCGTTACATTTTTAATTCTCGCAACAAACTTATTTTAACAAAACGAGGAAGGTTCTTTAGATTAAGGTTAAGTATAAATCACAACAGTATTTAGAAACCCCAGGGCTAATAATTAAAAAAAAATAAGAATATGAAAGGTGATATGGTACCAAATTTGTTAATACTAAATGTGATAATCTGGGTTCTTAAGCACTAGGACAATGAAAGGTATAAAGTGAGGTTAGTTTTTCAGAAATGGTACCCTAGAGCCCTATCGACAACAGTCTATACCCACTGACATTTTCACAACCGAAAAAATCGATCTCACCGCAAACAAATCAATGAAAAAACTAATGGCTACGTTTACACCGCCGTGTTTATTTTTTCGTCTTTTTTAATCATGTCATTGCCGTTGATGTATTCAGAGGAAACTTGATGGTGGGGATTATCGACTCCGTCGGCGCTTACATCGCTATGGTGGTGTTGATTATCGCCCCCTGTATAATCAATTACTGTGGCGCCACCTATAACAAATAAAAGCTAATATATTGTTGCTGTATTGGGAGGGTGTCGAATGTTGAGCTACTGTGAGAAAAAAATCCTAATGGAACTAAAGGCGATTGCAAGTTAGTCTACGTCATCTGGTACAAGAACAAAAACTATTTCTTAAAAAAAAATAGACATGAGGTAAATAAATAATAGTTGGTTTGCCGAATCTCTGCTTGCCCAATTTTAAATCGATGAAAACAAAACAATAGCTTTTAAATCTTAAAAGAATAAAATAAATATTTCTACATGGACATTGAATATATAAGAACTAAAAGTTTCTTAAACATGAATTCTATCCAAGCTGATATAATATGTACAAATCTGAAGGCCGGTCCTGTTCTATGGTTGCTGCTTCAACCGTGCATGCGCACCACTGGCAATGCGTGTAACGTCATTCTTGGTGTAAACACAGAATTTCGTATCTGTACAGAAGCGAAGAAACAGCATTTTGACAGGACCCGATTTTGAGGGCGCATGTCCAAAGCCGCCATCTTTTAACTGACAAATTAGTCAGAAGCACATGGTGAATGACACCAGCGGCTGGCTATAGTTAGTTCGTTTGTAACTGCAGTGCTAGATATTTGTACTGGATTTTGATTATTAAGGTTTATTGATTGATTGGTTTAACTTAATTCCCACACCAATCATCCCTTATTCCAGGAATTCGATCCAGATAGTTGCCACATTTCTTTCTTGTTTTTTGTACTTGATGGAACGTCATTTTTTAACTTGCTCGGAGGTTTGCATTAAATAATTAAATTAATATACGGTACATTATATTTTCATTAAAAGAATTATCGCAAAATGATCATTTATTGCGATTTTGGACAAGGCTGGGGATTCAGCAAATCAACATTTTTATTTATCTAATGTCTGTTGTTTATAAGAAATGGAATTTCTCCTTGTACCAAATAAAGTAGACCAAACCGCAGCTGCCACTTACGACTATAATTGGTATGGGTAATGGTAATGATATAAAAATAAAAAAAGGATAACTGCTTTAGCATAATGTGACAGAGAAACGCTGATATTGTGTTTATTTTTTTGTTTTCAAGTTTTTAAATAGTGATGAGTGTTTTTCAACTTGCTTATACTTAGGTGACAGTAAACCAGCTCTAAATGGTTTTAGTATGTGGTACAATTTAAAACATGCCTAGAAAGCAAAACATGAAGTAAGCACACGAATACATGACCAAAGAAATCATTTTCTGAACCGTGTTACCACTTGGTTTAATAAATTGATTTTTAAGACATTTCAGTCACTCTAAATATATTTAACCGACTCTAAATTTCTTTAATTTCAGGAAAATAATGACGCATTTTTAAGAACTTTTTCCTTAATTTTTATATGACCTAAACATACTTATATTGTGCATGAAACAACTCATTTTTGGTTACAATGTGTGGAATGAGAAATGGGAATCTTCGTTATTCACATAGAATAATAAGAAATAATATTTGGCGGCAAATTTCCGACGGATCTTGAATCCTATGTCACTTCCAAGTGCTAAAATGATCTACCAATTTGGTTAAAAACTCAAAGTTTCTCTTTTGATCTTCAGGATACATCCTCGATTTCCAAATGAAGGAAAAATTACGAACGTTGATTTCCTCGCATCTGAAGATTTAACTCAACATTGTTTTAGTCTATTTCTAACTTTGAAAATACGGTCAGGTGCAAGCTATACTTGCATAATCAGTGTTTTTCCTTATCTAAGACATCCCACGTAGACTTCAAGCCTAAGTACTAACGTACCGTGGGCGTCTGGAGAGAAGGGAAATGTAGTCTATTAACACGGGATTTGAATGATTGGAGGTTGGGACGGGAAGGGAAAACATCTGCAGGCAATCTGTTCCATAATCTGGAGACCCTAGGTATGAATGAGCGGGAGAAGTGGTCTGTTCTAGGCTTTTGTAGCTGGACGGGGATGCATACGTAACGCGCATCTTGTTGTTCTGTTAGGGACATTCAGGGGGGAGGGAATAATACCGGCTAATTCTTCAGAGCAAAATCCGTGGAAGTAGCGGTAGAAAAGGGATAGATCCCCAACAGCGTGGCGATGAGCGAGAGAAGGGAGTTTTCTCGTGAGGGCTGGGTCATTGATAAGTCGAATGGCTTTCTTTTGGATAGAATCAAGGATCGAAGGTGATGCCGCTCCCCAGATGTGGGAGCAGTACTCTAGGTTAGGTCTTATTTGGGAAACATAGAGAGTGTATAAGTTGGAAGGGGAGAAGTATTTTCTGGCTCGACAGAGAAAACCAAGCTTTTTAGCTGCCGATGTGGCTACTGAAGTAATGTGTTTGTGCCAGCTGAGATCATGTTCGAAAGCGACGCCAACGAGATCGAATGTTTCGTTGTTTTGTAGGGCTTGGCCATTCATGTGGATGGGGTAAGCGTTGCCAGATTTTTTGCGTGAGAGGGAGCAAGACTGGGTTTTGGAGGCGTTGAACTGAACAATGTTCTTGGCACCCCAGTCTAAGATTAATTGAAGATCTTGGGAAAGGGATAGGTACATAGATCTGTGTCTATTATCCAACTCCCGATTCGAAACTTGTCTGGAAAAATGAATATTGGAGTGAAGAGTACTATCGTCAGCATAACTGTGGATGGGATTGGTAGTTGAAGAGAGTGTTCCGTGCCATCAGCCTCCCACTTAATGTGAGCAAACCTTAGCCGCCCGATCTCCAGCCATCTGCCGCGCTACTTGCCGCCGGCGCGACTTCACCAAGGCCGTATCACATCGCGTATGCGTGGAGCTGAGTGGGGTGCGTTTCGACTGAGCCAAATTAAAAATTTTTAAAAACGTGTGTTAGGATGAGAGTTGGTCCTTACATCATGAGAAATATTTTTTGTCAAAAAGTTTTTTCTCTAAAACCAATTGTTCAGCAGTATTAAGTAAAAAAAAAAAACAATTAAATTCTTTAAACAATTAATCGCGCTAGAATTTTTCAATCCTGAGAATTTTAGCTCAATCTACACCGAATTCTCAATGTTCATAATTTTTTAAATTTTTCTGAGCGATTCTTTCGGTGATAAGGGTGAAGGACAGCAATTTTTAAGCGTTCTCTCCGAAAAATGTTTAAAAAAATGCATAAAAAAGGTACATTATATTTATTGTTGAATTCGTGCTTCAATCAGCTTTCATTTGTTACCCTACACGATGCCCTTAAATTTTTTTTATCCATTTTCTAATTTATCCCCTGAAATTAACCCCCAGAATTAAAATTTAACTTTTTATACCTTCCGTCTATAATAGGGCCACCACACTCCATCTTTGTGCTAAATTTCTAATTTTTACGTCAAGTAGTTTCAGAGAAAATCGCCTGTGACAGACGGGTGGACGGACAGACACCGAAGTAATTTCATAATTGTTCCGTTTTGCTAATTTAAGCACGGAACACTAAAGAGATGTAAATCTCAGGAAGCGTTACCTTTTAATCAAGATTTCACGGAAATCATTAGTTGATTTATTAACTAAAAAACATCATCTCAAAATACAAACACTATTTTTGCATTTAAATTTTTGAAAAATAATTGGAAATAAATAATCAAAAAGCCGAGATATGTTTTGGAGTACGCGTCACAATGCTTATAATTTTGAGAAAATAATAGTAAATAAATGACTGAATATGTTTAAACATATTATAAAAGATCATGATATGTGGGAGAGACCCAAGCATAAACTACTTTGACAACGCACCTGAGATGCGCTGCCGAGGGACTTGTTTTTCAGTAATAACCTGTAAATTGAAAACAGAACAGTGATTATTTCGCCTACTATTTAAACTATTTGTGTAAAAACAATAAAAAAAACATTCTAAAAGCAAAATATTCCCATAATGTATACACAATGACATGGAAAAAATCTAGGGATATTCATACTTGATTATCAATTTTTATTATTGTTTTGCATTGTATATTTTTAATATATTTTATGCTACTTTTTGGAAAATCCTTTATTTATTTACACAGTTATTTATATTTGCTTGGAATCGCCAAAAGGCGGTTTTCGTCACCATTATTAACACTTTTCACCCCCACCCATATTACTATCTACCTTGCTCCCATTTACGTAATTCTCTTAGATGCTGGCGAGTGGCGAAGGAATTATCAAATTGGCAACAACCTAGAAATAATGTTGATTATTTAAAAATCAGTAACGCAAGCATATTCAATAAGTTTTAGAATGTTGTAACTGAATCTGCCTATGGGAGAGAAAATTAATAACATCATGAAGAATAGAGGGAACGTTTCTCGTTTAAAGTAGGCTGCTGATCAGATATTGTGATCAATAAGGAATATGCCCATTTTTTTTTATTGCATAAATTGTTTAAGGAAGTCATTACATACCCAAAAAAATATGTTGAAAAAAATTACTAGGATAATTTAGCTAAAAAAATGTTTACTTTTCGGTATAATTTATTACAAATTAAAAAGCAGCCATTTGTCCTAAGTGAATAATGACGTCAGGAGATCAACAAAAATAAATGTCAATCTATATGTTAATGTAAAGCTTAACCGAAAGTCGAAGGTTTGTTTTTTCTCGGAAACAATTTAATTTTTTAGGTTGATAGAGGAATAGTGCAACTAGCTTCGGTGAAAAATTAAGTTATACAGGATGTCTCGTTTCGAAGCTATTAAACGTCAAAGTCGAAATTTCCGCGATTTCCGGTGAAATCGGGTACAGGTCGCAAAAGTGAATTAAATCGATGTAAATTTTCGAAGGTTGTAGAGGATTCGGAGTTTCAGATCTCTATTGAAACTGGTGTGTATCGGGAAATGCTAAGTAATTCTGTTGAATTTTTTTAGGTCGAAAAATGCCATTTGCTCAGACCCCTAGATTTTCTCATGTTATATGTTGTTTAGTTGTAAAACTAAAATCTGTAAACAAGACTAGCATAACCAACTATAAACAAATTGAACAAACATCATACTTTCTATAATATGTAAATTAAATGCGTCAACATGCAAAAATACCCAAAAAAATATATGCTACTTATTCGTTACAAAACTAAAAAATAACCAAAGAAATAGAAATAACACTGTTTCTAGTAACATAAACTTTCGTAAAATGCACGAAAAGGTCACTTTCTCTACAAACGTCGACCTCAAATTAGCTATGCATTGACCATTGGCCAATGGCGTGCATGACTTCAAGTAATAATAAACAGGTTATACACGAGAACATTTAAAAAACTAAAATGGAGATTGTAAAGAAAAATACCTTGGTTCAAATCCCAAGGGATTATTTTATTTTTTATTATTTTAGAATATTTTAAATGTGTCTAAACACTCTTCACACTGTTCAACTTAAAGAATCCCGTTGAAATTTTTATTTTACCCTTCAAAAGCCTATGTAATTCATTTTTAAAGTAGTTCAAAATAGATCGTCTCTATTTGTCCTTGCGGCTCATGTAGCTGACGTCACTGACGCCGCGGGGCTAGTAGCAGCACGGTACAGTACCCCACTGTAAAGATGGTCGACGTTAGTGACGTAAGCGGTCTATTCCGTCATTGGTGGCGCTGTACAATACCTTAAACACGTGTTTCTTTGTGTTTGAGTGTTTGTAGCAGTAATTCCTAGTAGGAAATAGTCTTATATTATGTATTATTTTTAAAACTATTTATAACCTTATTGTAAGTGTAATAAAAGAAACTTGAAATTTTTATAAATACCAGAGATACCGGATACTGAATATATTTTTTCTTAGAAAAAGAGCAAATCAAAATTAATGGAACATACGATATGAAATCTCCTTTTAAGACAAAACTAACAAGCTTTCTAATATATTAGCTTTTATTTGGGGACAAAAAACGCCAAGGAAAAGTATATTTCATAGTTTTCGCAAGTTAGAATTTCGACCATAAATTTCCTCTCTATGTTCGATGTATATTATAATTAATTTTATGCAAATTATCTGTGCAAGGAGCTGCAGAATAAGAAATTATAATTTAAATACAAGAAAATGTAAGGTCAATTTAAAATCATTGAAAACATAATCCTATCCAAATGAATTAAGAAAAACAAATATAAGTACATATTTACGTTACCAAATAACAATTTTTAAAACCGAATTTTCCAAACCATTTTTTCATATATTTTCAAAAATCAAAATTTTTGACAACAAACTTATCGAACACACTATTTCCGTATAGAAATTTTTTCCTAAAACCAAACAAAAATTTCAAATAGAATGTATATTTAAATGATGATCATAACGAGAAAGACAAAATGATCCTGAGGACGAGATAGAATCCTAAATGAACCTGAGTAAACTACAGATTTGCCGTTTTTGATTTGCTAAGGTTTATGTTACTTTTTTCTGTCTCTTCTTTTATTGTTATTTAAATAAACGTTCTATTCGCAAGTGGTTTCGAACACACAAATTTTGTTGTTCAAAATTAGTGTTTTCGAGAATTTACCCTTTCGAAATAGTTGTTTATGCTTATGCGAATAGTAAATGTTTTTCGGACGCGACATGAAATTTGTCCAACTAGGGTTCTCAAGGGTAAAAACTGTTTTTGCATTGTTTTACAATATATTTTTTTATATAATAGCAGAAACGTTTAAACAATTAATAAAAACGTCACATAATTCCCGACAAACAATGGTTTTAGTATTAAGAAACCAGCTTCTGTTACCAGTCAGTACCAATTTTTTTCCGAATTTTTTTTATCGCTCTAAGGCGAAAAAGTGATTAATTTCGTTACCCAAATGGAAGTCCAAATACTGCTATTATACCACTTCACCACGTGTCTTAAATGGCATCTCAACTGTCGGAGGTGGATTTCCGAACGTATGGGTCGGGAATAGGCTATGATAGTGTCACTTTGACAATTGTCTTCCCCATTTAAGTTCATAAATAACGGATGATTGCGAAAACTAATCTTTAGGTGCGGCGCCACGTAAGCTGCAGGATGACTAATAAAAACTGTTCCGAGTTTTCTTCCAAACAAAACGTCTTGTAAATTGTCTGGTTGTTCGCTCGAGCGCCTTGATTAGCAGCAAGATGTTTTGCGAAGAATGTTCTGAAATTAACTTTTACTTTATGATAGCGCAACGACAAACTTGGCAAAACAGGAGTTGATGCGCAATCTAATATGTACCAAAAATGACTTCTAGCTTAATAATAAATAATAATTTAAAAATGGGAGTCAGCAATTGATGTCTTGTTCTACACCATTTTCTGTTTCTAACGAACTATGATCTGTTTCATCCCTGCTGAGAATTTATCAGAAAGACAAATCCTGACAACTGCCCTTGCAGCAATGGGCCTGTTTCCTTAATCGATAACTAATAATATGCGACTGAGTTAGTACACTGGGACAAGTAAATTTTATTATTTTATTATTTTTAAATTTAAAATAGTAAAGAAATTGGTTTTAGAGAGCAACTACAAAGGTTATATTTTCTAATCCACAAAAAGCTAAAACTGTAACTCCAAACTCTATTTTCTCTTATGGTAAACGCCTCGGCTAACAATGAATAGTGTGAGTTTCACTAAGTTTACTTGTTTTTGTGTTACAAGTTTCGTGTTTTGATATATGTACTGTTACTCTGTATGTGTTTTTGCGCTGGTTTAAAAGTCAAACTTTGAAATATAAAATGCAAAAATCATGCTTTTCTAAAATCAAAAACGAATAAACATGCAGAACAGATTTACCATCGACAAAATAATAAATTATAGACAAACAACTGTAGCCATTAAAACTGCAGCAATCATTAAATAATTATTAAGAGAATATTTGGAGCTGAAAGTAAATTATAAAAATGTGTTAGAACCGTAATAGACTGATGATAACAGTTCATTTGGTATATCATACCATAAACAATTGTGAAATTAATTAAGACGACAAACCAAACAAATTAAGTGGGGTATCACAGAATCTAAGATTGTGAAAAACTTTTGGTACGGAAAAATACCAATATGCAAAATTTTTAAGGGCATAAAACATTCTGAACAAAATGTTTAACAGGTTTTAAGATATTATACTGTTTGGTGGAATTGTGGATGTGTAATTATTGTATTCACCACCAGTACAGTTTGACAATCCGATATAAAAAAGCAGTTTCACTATTGTTCGTATAATTTATCAACATTGTTATTCTTTCAGTTATTTATATAAAGCAGTTTTAATATTGAGTTAGTTCCAGTTAAGCTTAACTAAATCAGAAATACATAGAACGTATTTATATAATAATCTACCAGTACAATTTTTAAAGAGTTAAAGACGATTTTTTTTAAAGTCTTTAATAAATCTGATATATCTGCTTTTTAAACTTTTAATGGCTTCTAAAAGTTTGATTTCATTCCAACTCAAAACATAAATGCAAGTTTCTTAACAAAAATACCTTACCACATACCAATTATTAAAAATGGTTTAAAAAACTTTATACTTATTGGGTGAAGTGGGAATAAAATATATTCCTTATAATAATGGAACGAGAAAGATTTGTTAAACAACAAATGTAAGTAAAAAATTACAAGCAATTTAGTTTTTATCCTATTAATAGTCCTCTTTTCATGTTTTATGTAAGAGCTGTCAATATGACGTAAGCTTATTAAAAATCAAAGGATTCTGTCAGTAAATTTTTGTATTGGAGGCCCTAATTGCATGGAGCATATAATCGTTGCTTTCTGAAATAAAATAAATAAAATAATGTGGTTTCTAAAAAAATAAATAACGCATTTATCAATCAATGTTTAGCTTAATTTACGTAAATGCTTTCTAATAAAAAATAATTAAAATATATAACTTAATAAAAATTGAACATAGGTACTTCGGAAAATTGCTATCAGATGAAACCAAGAGGTTGCAATTTCATTTCAGCCAATCTCATGTTCATCTTTAAACAATAGAAGATCCCTTGTCCTTACCTTATTTTGGGTCTTTTTCTATTGCGATACGCTGAGCATGGAAGTTTTTACTTCCGGAACATGTACAGTCTAACAACATGAATTAATACTAGTGAAGCATGGACTATTTACACAAAATAAAAATCGTCATTAAAAAATCTCTTATAATGAAAGAATCCATTGAGGGTTATTCAAAATTTTCGATTTAAAAATGTAGGAACTCAACTTTAATTTTAAAATAATTGAATTCGTAAATTAAAACAAGAACACTCAGTAAGATCCTATATAACAGCATAAAGTTTTTTAAACCTTTCTGAATTACATAATCAGACCGTAATTAAAGATAAATAATAAATTTAAGGTTCACTTACCACTAAAGCACCATCGTCCGGTCATTTTGGCGAATATTAACACAGATATTACCAAGATTATAAACATAATGCCGACTATTATTCCAATTATAGAAGCAACGCCAAGTTCATAACCTACAAGAAAACAAAACAAACTGTAAGAATCTTAAAATTCAATTGAATGAAAAATTATAAAACAAGTAATATAAAATTACTAATTTGTGGTCAATATTTGCCATGGACTTATTCAGTTATTTGGCGTTCTCAATATACATATATGGTGAGGACATAAAGCAGGCGCGTGAATTTTTTACAGGTGGGTCAAAATTTTGTGGGCAACAAGTGATATCAACGCAACAAGCAAAATACACTTTTTTAATTAAGGAAGGTTTTTTAATGACGTGCCAAGAAATTATTTACCTACAAATAAACACTGCAAAAATCATAAAATAGGTACTGCAGTATATTGAACATTGCTCCTCTAGATGTGTATTGCTTTTTTCTATGTGTACTCTAGATTAGTAGATTGTTAGAGGCTTCCCGTTTTGATACGTTTAGCATCTCTTCAATAGAGGTCGCGCCTTGTTCTAAAATCCCAAAATAAATGGTCTAAATTCTTCAGGGGTAGCAACACTTAATTTATTTCTATCCGCCTATCGTGGGACTACGTTACTAGATGGGGGAGATGGTCTCGCTTTATGATGAGTGTGAATTTATTAACATTATTAAACACGCTTCGATTCCGAACACGATAACAACTGTACTCTTATCGATCTAAGACACAACTAAAAATATAATATGAAGATAATCACCCTATAACCACTAATGCTACTTGAACCAGGTAAAAAATAATATTGTTGGGTATTTCCAGGTTAGCAGAATGTAATCATAAAATAACAAAATACAAATTAGGCCAAAGAAAATCCGGCCAATATGAAAAGGTTGATTTACCTAGAAATAGGTTATAAAAATTGAGGTACGTCTGGCCGTGGCTGTTTTATAAGAGTGTCCATTATCTAAGGGTTTTTATTTACGGGATTTCCTATAAAGTAGATTTTTGTTAGCTTGAAACTGGCCGATAACACAGGTGGCCGATATAAAAGGGTGTCTGTTAACACAAGTTTTACTGTACTATGAAATAAAAAAAACTTGCTGGATAAGTCCATTGTACGTAAAAGATCATTATTTATAATCAAGATCCCCCACTTCAATTTACTTAACATCTCACAAACCGAAATAGGAAACAAAATAAAAGCAAATATTATACAAAGAAATATATTTTTCCTTTTCGGAGAAGAGAAGCCATCATTATTAATTCCAGTGGCGTTTTCCTGGTAAATAGACGATGTATGGTGCCTAGGAGAAATCGCGGCGATTTAGACGTATTAGGGATTCGTTTTTTGTAAGGTTTTTCTTTATTTCGGACTATAAAACACGCCACTTCGTCAGACACAAATATATTACAGCATTTCAATAAAATGGTTTAAGTTTTTGTTTCCGTTTGCGTTCTGATTTGATAGGATTTAAGATTAAAAGTCAGTAGTCAAAGGACATCGGTCTATTTATGGGGGATGTCTCGATTATAATTATATTAAACGGAACTAATATCGAAACTGTGGAAAGCAATCAAAGAAAAACGCCGTGAAAAGTTAACAACAGGTGTGATCTTCCATGAGGATAACGCGCCCAGTCACTCATCTTGAATCTCATGAATTTGACACTTACTAAGCAACCATTCTTTTCTTGTTGATAGTTACAGAAAAGCTTTCAAAAAAGTACACAAAGCTCTCACTCTGCATCTACTTACTCCGAACTACTATTTTGTTACAATACAAGAATTTGACAGAGAAATATAAAGGGTGTCCCTTAAGTCTAAACATGTAAGAACATAATATAATAAAAAAACATATAAAACATCACCCCAATAATAAACCAAATTTACAGAATCTATTCTAGAGTACACTACTCCAGTCCACAATCCCTCGCTAATAGAATGCACAAAGCGTAAAAGACCGACTTTTCTGCAAATATAGGTCCAACTCAGGCTATTCTATAAGATACCTGGAGTGCTAAAAGGTGAAATTCACCAAATTTCTTAAAAACCTATATAATGGAAAAATGAACCAGTTACATACTGAACAATATCAAAAACTCTATATAGTGATACCAAAATCAAAATTTATTAAAATAGTCCGTTTCTTCACTCTAATACTTTCTCAACTGCCTGATTTTTAACTAGTATGAATCCGCCGAAACATACAGAAAGTAAACATTTAACCCTTTTGGTTTAAGTTCTTTTGTTCGTGCAAAACGCTAACTCCCCTTGAACATAGTAATCTGATTGCAACTCGTATCGCTCATGAAAATCTCAATAATTTTTTTTATCGAAAATATAGCTAACCTAACCGGATTTTAATTATAGTAATAGAGGTTAATAGTAATAGAGGTTATTAACAATTCGGTTTAAATGCTTATTAACTTTGCGTGAAAATAATGAGGCAATTCGAAATATTCTATTTTAAACGTACAAAATTGCTAGTTAGTTTAATAGATCTATTAGCGATATGAAAAAGTACAATCAGGTTCAAAAAATCTGAAAATTATTCAGGGTTCCCAGCGATTTGCTTAAAGGAAATTCCCTGATTTTTTCTGACTTTTCTTTGACACTAGAGAGAAATTTCCTGACATGACAACAGAACGGAAAAAGTCCACAGCAAATCCATTTTCAGAATTTAGGGTCACTGACTATTTTGTGGTGGCTGTACGAACATATAAAATAAAAACAAACAATGTGAAATTAACTACATTTAAAAAGTAACCACAAATTTTACTACTAATAGTTACCTACCATAAACACCATAAATGTGTTGTCTAAAAAATTTGGTTATTCCTGCAGCGTGAAATCATAAAAATAATATATTAAAAATTATTAAAACTAGCAAAAGAGAATATAACAAAAGTGGTTTTAAATACCCTTTGGCTCAGGATTTGTCGAGATCTTGACCCGGAAGTCTTGACTACCCTGGTCATTGTACGCTGTCAAAATATAGTCCTTTTCCGTGTCTTGTTTGCTTATCCTTGCTATTCTGAGGCTGGCGATATATTTTCCATTTCCCTAAAATATTTTTTATTAAATTTCATGAGAAAATAAAAGGAGAGCAATGCAATGCTGTGAAGATAGATTTGAGCGGGCACGCATAAGAAACCTTTTTTATTAATAGTCTTATCCTTGTAACAATGAATCTTAAAATGACCCAATAGGTGGCACACACAGTAACAATAACATGTAAATTTTTTTCCTATTTAATTCATTGTATTAGTTACTTTTGAAACTTACCAGTTCCTTTGCAATTTCCGCTTCCATGATTCCCGTGTTGTCGTGGCTACCCTCTCTAATTTTTTGTCCGTCAACGTTCCACTCAATGCTAGGCCTCGGGTTAGCTTCGACGGTGACGTTGATTACACCTATTTTGCCTACTTCATATCCGAATTCTTCAATTGGCTGAGGTTGTGGTAGAGGTGCATCTAAACACAGAAATTGTTATTTTTTGAACTCAAACACATAAATTGAAGCTAACTTTTTAATTTATAAAACAGGTTTAAGATCTGACATATTTGTAAATGATGTGGAAATTTCATTCCTTCTTTTTTTACAACATTTGATAAAAGTGAGA
Source organism: Philopedon plagiatum (assembly GCA_963971165.1). NCBI lineage: Eukaryota > Metazoa > Arthropoda > Insecta > Coleoptera > Curculionidae > Philopedon > Philopedon plagiatum. The sequence continues at coordinate 99,678,512 of OZ020193.1, forward strand.
GGAAATCCGGATTCTCGACAATACTATTTCTCAATTCTACAATGGGCCCCGAAAACTATTAATAATATTGCCAATTATGAATACTGTAAATAATATTGATAACATTTTATTGTATGTATACATACATGTCATCAGAAATCTTGTGTTAAATTAAAAGTAAAGACAATGGAAATCCGAATAATAAGATAAGCAGCCCATACATTCTACCATTAAATAATCTCTGTAAAAAATTACATTTAATATCCAATCGTCTTTTGGTTTCTGCTTGTCCACCTGGGTATGCAGGGTGGTAAGCAACACATCTTAGGAATTTGCCATTGTCGGATGCCCTTAGTCTTCTTGTAAAGTTTTGAATTTTTGATTGGAGGTTTTCTTTAGCCATGTCCATAACTGTAGGCATACGGAGGTCGCTACTGTCAACTGCTTCATCATCTGAAAAGTAAAAAAAACATTAAGTACCTAGTAATAGAAATAGTACTAAATAAACTATCTAAGGTCTTGTCAAATAACGTAACATATAGAATGTTATTACCTAGGAACCAACTGATATTCGCTACGGGTCTTCCATCTTTTACTATGCATGCGGCCTGTAACGTGTCGTCAACTTTGTAGACATTTAGATAATCTGCTCCTCTGCTCAGGTCTAGTTCTGGAGCTTTTGGTGCTCCTAGAAGAAAAGATTTAATACAAGATTAACCAACTGCCAAACCAGTGGTGGACAGCAATGAATTGTTTAACTCTCTTAATAAATAGTAAACCTACTTGCAACTATTAGACTCATAATTCCGATCGACTCTTGAGCCTCGCTGGCGATACCGAGGGTACACTTAATTTCTCCGTTATTCTCGTCTCGAGCTTTGTGTAGCATAAAGCCGCATTGACCTGCATCAAGTCCTTCTCCATAGTAGGAAACCTAAAATGAATATAGATACTTTTAATTTAGGTAAAATTTTAATGGAAAATTTAGGGAAAAAATATTTTGTCTTCGAGAAGCCATCATCAATTTAATTTTTCTCTAAATACAGCTTTGAGACTCATTGAGTCCTCAATAAAGAAAAACATCCATTCGGTTAGTTAATAATTATTTTAGGTCGCCCTATTTAAAAATACAAAATATATACTTACATCTGCATCATTGGTTATCCCTTTATTTAAATTGTACGTTCGAAGCCCCGGAATCTCTACTCGGCAGTACTGTAAAGGTAGTGCCAGCCGACAAAGAAAGGTAACGTTCTGGCCTGGGAGCACCGTTTGATCTTTTCTGTCTACGTCTACCTGAGCTGCAAGAATTCCTGAAAAAAAACATTAAGTCAGAAAAACAACATACATTTAGTTCGTGAGTATTTGAAAAAACATTTATGCAATAATAAGAAACTATATGCTAAATTAGATGGAAAGAGTTTTTTAGCAATCAATAAGTATACTGTCGAAATTAATTTAGTAACTTAACAGGTTAGCACCATAGGCGTGCGGAGACTTCCTAATTAGGGTGGGCCAACCAGTGGCGTATTTAGGATTTTGTTTCGGGGGATGCCAGCCACTAAATGGAAAGCGGGAAGGTGGAAAAGCGCCGCAAGGTAAAATTTTATTATTGAGTAAAGGTACGACTGGAAATTCCCGTTCAGCTATAAATACATTTTCACTGTTAAAATATGTATGCAACAATTTGCATGTTATTGCGAAATAAGGTTATTTATTGTAAATGACGCACAAGTTTCAGTTCTAAAATTAATAGTGGTATTTTTTTATTAATATAAATAATTTCTTTTATGTTACGTTTTTTATTATTTGATTCATAGTCTAATATTTGTACATTGTTGAAATTAAGAGTATGTAGGTCGTCTAATGCACGTTTTGATAGAGCCGTGGGATTAGTATTAGTTTCTTAAGCTATTTTTGTATTCATTATTTCGGTGTTTTTAAATAGTGTCTTTGTATTGTCTAAATATTGTCCAATGTATCTCTGTCAATTAGTCGTCCCAATTAATGAAATATTATATATATATATATATATATATATATATATATATATATATATATATATATATATATATATATATATATATATATATATATTTATATATATATATATATATATATATATATATATATATATATATATATATATATATATATATATATATATATATATATATAATATTTATAAGAAATAAATTTGAAAAAGTAACTATAAATGTTTATATACAACCTTATTCTTCTTATTCCTTGAATAAGAATATTAAATTCATCTATTACCGAGTTATAATTGACATTTTTTGTTTTGCCTTGCTCTATATACAAAAAAAGAAGTGAATCCAGTCATTCTTGTCATAGTACTAAAACCAAACTCTGTTTAAAAGTTTCTTCTTTTCTTTAAAATTAAGATGTCAATGCTAAACCTATTGCAAGGTCCCTTAAATTAAAAATAAACTAAAAGTTGACAACAACGCGCTTTGCTCCTCGAAGCTCCAAAAATTTTAATTATGTATAACATATTATTATACTGATCCGAATAACTAACGAAAAAACATGGGTTTTCACAATCGGAATATGCCGCCCGATATGAATTATAAATGGAAGGGCGGTATAGTTCATATAGTTTGAATTATAATACGATTATTTTATCCGTCACAAATTACAGCACTATTAGGTCGACAATACACGAATCGTAGTACCTAATGTTAAAATTTTATTATTAAATAGTCTATAATTAAATTATAAAAACTTTAGCAAACCAACGACTATTTATTCTTGATTAACAAAATCAGGAATATTCTCCGGCCCTACAAAGAATTTTAGTGCGTATCTAGCATCTTCAGACAAGTTTACTTCAAAGACCCGTGTTTGCGTCTTTTATATTAGGAAGTAGTTTGCGTTCTAATTTCAAAAGTAATTTCCGTGTTTTAATTAAAGCTGTAAGTTATAAGTTTAACAGAGGGATTTATAAAACTAAAGGGTGTCCCAAAAGGTTAATGTTGATGGCGAATGCTACCACAGTACGTTATAAGCCTTTTTATGGCCCCCATTAGATAACATGCATCTTAACAATACGTTCTTTCAACAAGATAGAGCCACGTGACACACGGCGCGGCGCGGCGAAGGAAACTTTGGATTTTTTATGAAAACTGCCCGCGTCATTTCTCAAAATGGTGATATTCCGCGGTCTGCAAAACCATGCGATCTAACCCCTCTCGATTTTTTCTTGATAAAATAAACAATCATGTAATTTTTTAAAAATTGTTGGTTTTTATTTAAAAAGTAAGTCTCGACGTACCTACTGGGAGACTGTTTATTTTCCAGACAGGTGGTTATTTCCCCAATACTCCAATAATTAGGAGCGATTGAAATTTATTATTTTAAATTTGTTAATGTCGCTGAATTAAAAAAAAAACAATTTTATAGAAGTCCAGGTCCCCTCTTGCAAGCAGCATCATTTTGAGGCTTAGAAAAACAATTAACAAACAAGTGAAATAAACCGCCGCTTGGTGACTGCCTCAAAAGTAAGTTTCCCTGATTATTCCTGGGGTAGTCTACAGACGTACCCAATACTTTTTTCCCTCAATTCGCACATTTTTTTAATTTTAAAACATGCCCAAATACCGGCCCTTATCCGACGCTTCTGAAGAGCCTGACGTCACAAGCTCTAATACTATTAAAGAAAAAACCAATGATCCAGCCGGGGTATGGCCAAACTTAAATATTATTGTGACATCTCATTTTTTTATCAATTTTAGTGAAAACCGACAATAATGAAAAGTATTTTTAACCAAAGACGCATTTTACCAAAAATGGGTATTAATTTATTAGGTGCAATTTATTTACTTAATATGGGAAAATATGGACAACCTGTGAAACTCGTGTAATCGGTTGAAATTGTAACTAGAACGAAACAGGTTATGTTATACCGATAACACAGATAATTGCCACTTACCTATTACGTTATTTATAAACGAGATGACCATAGTTCCTACTAGCTTTAAATTTCTGCCTTTCTAAAAAGGTTAAAAATCAAACAATAAATCGTCTGTAATCGAGTTCAAAACAAACTTCGTGCAAGTTCTTTCAGGGACGCTTCAAAATTTGACTGCACCACAACACGAATTCAGTCAGCAGAAGAAGCCACCTAGAAGATCCTTTTAACAGAGCCATGGATTCTTCAGATCCCATAATCTGTAGCATAAATTTGCAAAAAGGGGTAAGGCAACATCGCAAATGACAGCTGCCGGCTGAAGTTAGTGACATGGTTGTCGAACCACAATTATACGGTATCCATTTGGTTTTGAGAATGATGACAGAAAAAACAATTGAACAAGAATTAACCCTATTGGTCAGTTCCATGGACCGTTTACACCAGAACATATTTTAGTGATCACAATATTCATCTTTTCTTTCCTGATAATCACGGAGGAATCAGAGTTCTTTCTATCCGTGTTGGCGAAAGTGCATTAGACAAAGACAAATAAAAAAAGGATTTGTTCAAATTTTTATCGTACATTCTTTGCTTGCGGAAGTATTGCTGGTTATATACTTCGAAAGATAGTCATCGCAAAATTCTTTTTTTTTCCTGATAAAATCCCAGCGGAATCCGGTTTCTTTCTATCCTTGTTAGCAAAAGGGGCACTAGTAAAAGACAAATAAAAACGATGTTGTTGCCAATAAAAAAGAATAATCAAACATTTCATCACATGCGGCTTTGTTTGTGCGCAAGTATTTCTGGTTGCCTATAGTGAAACAGTGAAAGTTTAATCGGCGTTGTCATAAAAATAAATTTCTAACCTGACAAAATCAAAATACTTCCGTAAGTTTTATGATTTTATAGCAAAAGACCTTTGTTTTTACTGAACACAAACAGCATTTGCAAAAATCTCGTTTTTATTAAAAAAAACAGTGTCAGCATAGCCACATTAACCTTATTATTTTATAGCATTTAAAATTGTTTCCTGCCCAAATAACAATACTATCTCTAACCAACAATTTGCACTAAAAGGATCGGAGGAAAAGTATTTAAATAAATAAAGGAAAAATTTCAAAAATGAGTAAATATTTTTATTAGGATAAGCAATGTATAAGGTTAAAAAATATTCCCTATTCTCCGATATATAATGAAAATGGATCTATAATATAGCCTACCTGCGAACAGTGATGTTTGTGTAAGTTAAAGACGCGATAAAAGTTGTTTAATCGATTATGCCAAGTAGTTTCACAATTTTTAACTGTAAATGTTGAGTCTTAGTTCCAGAAGGATAGATACACTTTTAATGACACTGTGACTTCAGCTTTAAACTGAAACCAAACGTTTCTAAAGCGCAATTTTCACTACTTTCTCAGTAACTAAAGAAATCTTCTGTAATGCCCACTATTCTCAACTTTATATCGGGTCGGCGTTCCTGTTACTTATTCCCATAACGCCCAGTCCAAGTAGTGTAAAGGAGAACAAATATGTACCTTGCTTAATATTTCAATAGTTGATAGTCCCAGATTCATATAGCACAGGAATTTAAGCTGCTAATACTTTATATAAACTTTTTAAGTATATTTTTATACTGAAAAAACAACTTATATCATGGGACAGGCTTCAAATAATATGACATATTAATCTTTCACATAACATAACTTTCTACCAGCTGTAAAAATTTTACGAGTGTGAGAGAGAAAGAAGACGACAGAGAAAAAAATGAGAGAGAAGGAACATGAGAGAGAGACATAATTGATCTCTTCGTTGTAAAATGGGTTTCTGTCATCATTCTCAAAACCAAATGGATACCGTATAGAAAGTTCAGACTCCGAAAAAAATGAAGGTGATAGTGAAAAGGAGGAATACTATCTAGAAGAAACCACAGCTAATTACTTAGACTTAACAGAATTAGAAAATGAATTGTAGTAATTATGTAAAAATAATTACCAATAAATATGTTTCTAAATATGCCGCTTTTTTAAAAATCTTACAGTTAATAATTTTTTTTGCATTCTATCAAGTTATTTTTTAATCTAGAACCTATTTGAAGTAATTTAAATTTGAGTTAAATACCTTTTTATAATTTTGGCCAAAAAATTGGGGCTCTAAAACCATAGTGAGACGGGGTAAATGTCTAAAATATGTTTAAATATGTTTCCCCATATCCCAATTAACTCATCAAAATTTCATGAAAATATTTTAAACCGTTTATCTAGAAAACGCACTCTGTATATTATTTAATTTATTTTTTGCTGCAAGTGGGTGCACAAAACCAATCTATTTTTGTTGATATTTATGATTTTTTATATGTCGAACAACTTTTTATCAAATAAGTTAATTTTAAATTAGGCTGTTGCACTATTTCCTTTCGTAATCTAAGAAAGTCTATGTCGAAACGCACTAGTATCCGTTTGTCGCAAAACACAACTCCTTTTACACAACACTTATTTACTAGTTACTACCGAAATAAAAATAACAAAAACTCTGCACCAGCTTTTACGAGCCGCTTTTCGCCGCCTAATCTATTTACGACAAAGAAACTTCGAGACCATTAAAACAGGAAAATACAACTTATCTAGTAAAAAGAAAGAAACATTTCGCTGCCGGGCATCACTGACTTGGTTACATGAGTGCTAATTTGGTTTATTTTACTGTTATTTTTTAGTTATATACAAATTGTTTTTTAATATGCTGGACAACAAGCAGCAAGTCCTGTAGTATATCACAGCATCCATAACACAATTTTACCTCAGCACTGTTAATAGTAGTAAAAGGGCTACACTGCAAGAACAGTGAGGATTATGCCAAATTGTAATTTCCCAGTAAGTGCTATATTATATTGTGAACTGTTATTATTGCCAACAACTTCCAACAATAGCATAAATAAGTTAAGATCCTTTGAGGATTTCAAAGCATCTTATTTAGATAATTTTTTATATTTTCTTGCGTGGAGCTAGATAGCCAGATAAGACTAGATGTGATACAAACTCCCATGTTTCAGACATTTCAAAAATATTACAAATCCTTAAGCACATTATTTGTTCTATCGATTTTGCTGCTCAGTTTAAAAATATATTTTATCAACATCCTGTCTCTTCCTGCGGATTAGTAAACTTTAATGAAATAAATAGGAATCTATCAAGAATCTATAGGTAGTAAATACTTTAGAGAAGTTGCACTTCCGAGAACTTGGGGAATGCTTCAATCCAATGTTGACTCAACTGTGACAAATTGTATGCACGTCCTGATATTTGTTTAGTAGTTTCTAATTTATGATGTGCCGCTTTGTCGAAAGTTCGATGCCGAACCTCTGCTGGCTTGAAGAATGGAACTATAATCTTGCAATTTTATACTATCGTTGAATTCGATAGTATTAGGTTCAGTGTGTGTATAAAGAAAATTCTATTACTAGCTAATGGAAAATGGGATTAAAAAGACCAGCTTTTACGCAAATACAGGGATATCAACATAAAAGTTGTGGGGATTTTTATGGATCATTCATATGTTTTATCAGCAAAACAATTGGGTATTGAATAAAAAAAATATAGTATAAAACATCTTCGCTTATTTTAAATTGGATGGTATGATTTTTATCATATTTTTGGATTCTAGGAGAAGTTCTGGACATATTTTGTACAATATACCCTATGCGGTTTTTCAATCATTTTTGAAATATTTCAAATTAAAAATTATTTCGCATAAATATACTTTAAACGTAACTATCCAGGTGGCGAACGAAATACCTGCTACCTTTTTAAATTGTCTTCGTATAAGTCAATGTTAAGGTTGACAATAATACTTTAGTCACCGTGGATTTATAATGATATTTTTATGCAAAATGAGTTATCCTATTAAACAATTTATTGGATTTTATTAGTTATTAATATTTGAAAGCAATAACCAGTGATTATAAACAATAACAAATGAATTACAATATAAACAGATAAATGTTAACATTGGTGTTAACATGCCCAATTGCTTTGCTAATAAGATATATGAATCATCCATAAAAATCCCCAAAACTTTCATATTTAACATTTTTTACCATCTTTCAAACAGGACTACTACAGACTTGCATCGGTCCAAAGATGATTGATAATAAAAGCTGCTGATTTAAAAGATAATTTAATTAACAAAACAATCAGTAAAACAAAAGTCACTTAGCAGAACGAACTTTCAACGAAGTTCTACCCTTAGCATATGTAACAATTATTGCATACAATACACAATAACAGGCAAGTGTATGTTATCACTAACCAAAAGGAAAATTGTGAATAATTAACAAATATTTAAAGAAGAAATTACATAATTTACTCATCATAAACTTTGAACTAACTTATAGACTTAGCTTAATATACATACATACATAAAACAAATCGACACACATTTTTATAATAGTTTCATTGTTTAAAATTACTTTCAAAAACTCTTAGTCCATCTGGTGTTAAATGGAAGGAAACACGGAGTGTGTTCCATATTATCAATCATTATCGACACAAAGTGTGTGGACACGTAGATAACGCTTTCCAATAAACCTAATAAACTTCCGGTTTAGTGATATCCAGCGTATTATTTTGGACATTAACACTCCCTGTGTTGTATCATAAAATAGAGAATTGTCGATACAATACGATACTACTTTTTGATATGGACGTTATTCACTAGTTTTGAAAAATATACGAACTATAAAATAATGCTTTAAAAGAACAATTATTAAAGGTGCACATAATGGTAAAAATGTAGTGATTTTTTGCTGATCAAAATGATGAATATAAACGCGCATATCTATATCATATAGCACGCATATAATATAAGAGCAGAAATTATTTACTTCCCGCACGCTTGTAGACAAAATATTTTCGGATATGTCAACTTGTCCTTTCACGTTTTTTAGTGACCACGAAAATGGTGGATTGCTGCAGCCTAATCAAAAAATGGAATGTTTTGTTTAAGTTCAATAGATTTTGTAAATTCTTTGTTTATTAAAAAAACTTTTCGGCCATTCGGATCACGTAACTCAGAAATATATTTAATAGGGTTTGATGCTAGTGTATACCAAATTATTAAGTATAAAAATACTAATGGCGACCCAAAATATCCTCAAACTTTGTAAAATAAAGACTAGCCAAACTGTGGACAACTAACATACACAATATTTGATGATATGATACACATGTGTTAATAAAGTTAGGCACAATATTTTGGATATGACTCACTTTTTATCATAAACGAACAATATTTTTTGATATGACATACATTTCATGTTCGTGTGTTTATTTGACTACTTGTATATGATGCACATATCAAAATTATAGTCAGTTTCTGAAATCAATGTATTCATTAATTAGCCAACAGAATACATTTGTAATGCGACAGCACACATGTGTCAGTGGTGACCCTAAACTCGGATTAAATTTTTACTACAAGACGTTAAGTTTTTCGAAATATGTTGCCTATATAAAGCAAAGATTTTTTACACAATTACTTTAGGAGATGGGGTCTCCGGTGGCCGCGTTGGTACGGTGCGCATCAGCGCTAGCTTTGTAACCGAGAGATCGCGGTTCGAATCCCGCTTCGATCATGGATGTTCTATGATTGTTAAAAAAGCATACTGGCCATTTGGTTAAAACCAGAGCCATCGAAAAACTTTAGGAACAACGCAGTATACGCTAAAATAACGTAGTATACGCCAACGTTCCTTATGATAATTCAATTTCAGGCATCGTTTAACTCCAAAAGCCGCAGCTTTGGCTATTATAATTTTATGATTTGTGGCGCCCGCTCTATGTTTATTTTGGCCACCCTTTGTAGAGCTCTAAACTAATTATGGCCAGACTAGTATTGTAATATATTTGACCACTGTTTGATCATCTCTCTGCGAGGTTTAATTTCATTCATTGATATGTACGTGGTAAGGAAACTCAAATAAAATAAAATAAGTTATTTTCAATTAAGTTAATGCACTATTAGCTAGCAATAGAGAATATGCCTGCAGATGTAGGTAAAGTCAGAAAAAATAAGCACTCATCGCAAATGAATCCACTGTCGTCAACGAAAAAAATTGAATGAAGACCATGTATATTGAATTCATGCAGCCTTTACTTGATGAAGATCCATTATTAAAATATTTAAAAATAGCAACAACGTGTTTAAATCACTAACGTTCAGATTCACTAAGAAAGTTTAAGATTTAGAACTGGTTTAAATTAAGATCTTATAGTTGATCAGTTATGTTTTGACAGGTTTTTGTCCTGTCATTGTTAATAAGTCGTCATTAAAAACTTATGAATTATTGTGATATTTCAGCGATTTACTTGGGTTCTAAATGATTTTCATCTTACAACGTGTTGCTGTAATGAATTTAGTTCTATTATTGTTGAAAGTAAGTACTAAAATTGTCCTTTTCTTGATAAATTTGCGAGAAAGTTCAGAAATAAGTTCATAGAATAAAACTTAGTTGTCTTATTCTTACACTTGTCAGTTTAAAACTTTTGGTTGCCAAATTAGACCGGACTAGCGTTGGAGAATCTGGCTGTAAATTTTTACTCATAAAACATCTCAATTGTTTCGACACACAGTGTCTTCGTCGAATGGTTGGTATATGGATATATTATTGAACAAAACATAAACTTTAGTAATTATAAGACAAGTTTTACAAAATGCGACAACAATAATTACGTCTACTCCTCAAAATTAACTATAAGTCGAATTTAGCATGTCAATTCTAGCTATTCTAATTCTAATATTCTGTACATGTATGTAAACACTGTTATTTCTGTAAATTTTCTCTTCTAAATTATTACTTCTCATAATAAAAATTTTCCAAGCAAAATGTCACATGGATGAACTGCATTTGTATATTATACGGTCTTCTCCTCAAAATACCGACGTCTCAGTCCCAGACAAAACTATAAAGTTGGAGCTCTTAATGTCCCAAACGTTTATCTCTTTCATAAAGTTAAATTATTGTGGATTGTGGTGAGTTGTGCAAGTTACTATCCAGTTTTGTCTATTATCTATCTTTGTACGCGTGGCAGTTTAAGTCTGCGCTACAATTTAGTTAATTGTGGAAAGTTAAGTGTAGTTTGCATTCCAGTTTATTATGTTCTTCAGTTTATTTAAACTGTAATATTTTTCTTAAATATCAACTTTCTCCGACTTAGTGACCATTTATAATTTGAAACGACGCAACGGAAAGTAAATATTTTTAAGTCTAATTCTAATATTCTAAACACTTAAATACAGGGTGCCCGAAAAATCTTAGTATGGGCAAATATCTTTGCTATTAGTAAAGATAGAGACATCAAATTTTAGATGTATCTTATTGGTTAATAAATCTACTTTTTTTGTGTAATTTAGCTTTTTTAATCCCCTTGAGGGGGACGCTAGGGAGTTCAGATCAAAAATTTTAAATTCAACCCTATGCCTTGTGATGCCTCATTTTAAAATTCTTAAAAATGAAACATTTTACCGCAAACCCGAGATCCGTATCTTAATTCGTTTTTAAATGGCAAGTCTTTAAAAACTAAAATCCTAAAAAAAATTAAAAAATTTAAATACCATAATTTCTCTTATTACTTGAAAAGTTGTTTAAAATGACCACCATGAACTTCTTGGCAGTAATAAAGTCGATTTTTGAACTCACTTCTCACATTTTAGGGAATGACAGGTGTTACTTCTTGCTAGAGTTCCAAAATCGACTTTAATACTGCCAAGAAGTTCATGGTGGTCATTTTGAACAACTTTTAAAGTAATGAGAGAAATAAATCTGTTAATTTTTTTTTCGATTTTTAATTTTTACCTTACCATTTAAAAATTAATTACGGACCTCGGGTTTGCAGTAAAATGTTCCTCTTTTGAAGACCTTTCACGGCATACATATGCGTAAGGGAAAACGTACAACGTGGATTATTACTTTGTAAAGGGCGATAGATGGTCATAAAGAAATGACTTTTTCTTGATTTAATGTTTATTATCTCGCATTATTTGTTTTCTGCATAGGTATATTAATTTATTTAAATGAACGATACACGAAAAGAAGACACCCCATAGAAGATGCTTGAAACCATTATGAAACTCGTATATCATCTTGTATTTCAGATCACAATAATTTTGAAATTGGAACGTTGTTGTTGACTTCTGGATATCTACGACTCGTAACCGACTATCAGGCCCAGGATAAACTCTATCGCATACGGTTATATTTAAAATGTTTAACTCAATTTAATAAAAAAGTAGATTTATTAACCAATAAGGTACACCTAAAATTTGGTGTCTCTATCTTTACTAATAGCAAAGATATTTGCCCATACTAAGACTTTTCGGACACCCTGTATAAAGGGTTATTCACGGTGTGTGAATTTATTTATGAATATTTATCAGAAAATCTCAGAAAATAAAACAGCGCCGAGAGGGCAGACATTTAGACAAAGATATTTTTCTTGAATAAATTTTCCAACACAGCCTTGTAATTCTACAAAAAATCAAACTTATTAAAAATATCGAGTGCCCCAAGTATTACTTTTCCAAATATGTGCATTTTGGGACAGCCGGTAGTATATTACAGACCAAGGGATTAAAGTGTATCTTATAATCCCGACGCTGAAGTTTGTTGTCCGAGACGATGGCGACGGCGAGCACCAAAATAACTATTTTATATATGTTAAGTTTTTTTATTATAACAAGTAGTTATCTAACTATTAGTTGTCTTCCAAATAATTCTCCATAAGTACCATGGTATTTGGTCTATAAAAATACATATATTACTACAGCCCTGAGATTATTCACCAAAATCTATTCAATTTGCAAACGTGATTAGACTGAGATACTTAATTGGATTCGGTTTAATTGTAATTTGTTATGTAAACAAGTAATAGTTTGATGTTACACATGCCTAATCCCCGTCTAAGATATTATAACATGTCCTTGAGCAGAAAATCTGGGTATACATTACCATACTATATTAAAATCATAGAATAACTGTTAGGCGGATGTATATTCATTAAGATGAATGAAATCATACGGATGGTTGCTTGATAGAGATTTGTAGACTAATTTGTTTCCTAAAATATTGTATTTACTGGAAATTTCTTACTAAAACAGGTTTATTCATATTTATAGTTAAATTGTCAGCAATAGGAAATATGCTGTTTTCAGTAAAAATCCAAAAATATTATTTTGAAGAAAATTGCTAGCATTATATCAATCTTTTTTTTACTTTTCGGTATAATCTATTACAATTTAAAAAGCCGCCATTTGAGCAGTGGTAAATGATATCAGATATTGTCTAAAGCACACGTTGCTGTTTGGTGCCATGTGATCAGTTATATTGTTTACAACAATTTGTCAAGTGCCTGCTAAAAAATAAAGAACACGGCCTTGAAAATATATTTAGTTGCCTATACTCAACACACCTAACCCGAATCGTTCACCTGTGATGTAAATAGAAGATATTTATTGTTTGCGTAATGTTAGTTTCATAATTATAGTGTAATTTATTTGTAATTATTTTTATTTATCAACCGAACTTCTTAAAAACTGCCTTATAGGTACCGAACAAACTTTTTCATGTACCAAGAACAGCCGAAATTAGATAGAAATAGCGCAAAGTTAATACAAAATTTACATTAATATTATTAAATGTTACTATCGCCAAATTCTAGAAAGCATATTTAGCTTTTTGTTTATTTTTATGGTATAATAAATTCTTACCAAAGTTTAAAGTCAAATGAAGTTTTGATTTACCATTGCTTATTTCGTATGTTTATAAATAAACTATATAAATTAAATTTTTATTTGTATTGTAAAGAGAATACAAAATATAAATCTACCATAAACGAGGCCCCTTATGCTATTCCAGAACGCTTGAACGCCATGAACGCTTTTTCAAAAGTCAAATATATTATTAGCTCAAGTCAACAAATTCAAAACCAACAAGAATTTGTTTAAAATAAGTTTATCGTTATTTCGCGCCATGTGTCGCCAAATTAACCTCATTATTTACAAAACGCGCGTCTTTTTGCTCCTGCCGGGAGACAAAAGGGTGAATGACACCGTCATATGCTGCCTTCCTTCTCCATGATTAATTTCTGTTATCAGTTGAACAACTGCGAAAGTTTGTCTTCATTTTGATCTCCCGTTTTGTAACCGTATTTAATTGTTTCGTTAAATTGTCATTGTGTTTCCTCAAAATCTATTATTAATGATGATGTATGAGGTAGGCTGAAAAAATTTTGCTTTTACCTGAGGTAAACTGGGATTTAATAAGAAACAAATTGACATGCTGTACACATCTTAGACAACACTAATTGTGCAAGTATAGCTTGCACTTGACTGACTTTTTTTTTAATGTACAGATGTTAGACTGACTAGCTAAACTGTTATTAAAAGTTTCACTGAAGTTCGAAGCTCTTTTACTTTTGTTAATAGTCTTTGCAATAAAGTCAACTGCAACTGATTAATAAGAGTAAAAAAAACCTTGACATAAGAAATGTTATTTAAACAAGAGTAAAATACAGAAGAAAATATTTTCTTTGGTTAGCAAATATCTTGGCAGTCGAAATTGGTCTTTATCACTCTGGCAAAGGAAGACGAAACATATACATACATGTTATCTTCTTTATATCTCTAAGATAAACATGAGGCCTAAAATCTAATTAAGTTTGCAAACAAGATTCTTGCTAACATGGAAAGGGTTTTTCTAAAATATGACATGATGTTTTGTGAAAGTTGAATTACGTCTAAAGTGGGTAAAGTTTGTAGTTACCAAAGAAACGTGTAGAGATAAAGTAAAAGGGGTAAAAGCTGCAAACATCTGTTGTTCTTAGAAATTACCGATACACAACATCAGCGCTCGCGCTCGTCTTTTATCACACCATATGGACAATTGTGACGAATGTGACGCTATTTTTTCCTGGTATAAAAAATGTAAAAATAGAAAAATGCATTTAATAAATACAGTAAAACATATACCTACTCTCTTTTGTTGTGTGAATTAAATATAGGTCATTTACGAAAATGTCTTAATTTTCTTAGGATGCACAGGATTGAAAATACCATTATACAACGATTGTAGTTGTAATAACAATAATAATAAATATATGACTATTTAGCAACCCGCAACGGCAGGATTTCAAAGTATTTTACTTGGAAACATTTTAGCCAAATGCCAGTCGGTATCTTTTTTATTTTGAACTTCTGTTCTCAATTATACTGTTTGCCTTACGCAACATCACTTAAATAAGTGGCCTTTTATTACCACCAATTAAAATTTAAGCTTTATTCTCAAGTTTTAATTGGATAATAAAAGGCCAATTTACTTTTGGGATGTTTTCAAGGTAAACAGTGTTTCTGGCAGAAATATACTAATAAAATTAATTAGTAAAAAAGCTCTTTGTTATTTGACAGACGACATTTTGTCGTAGCCTAACGTTAGCCTAACTGACGCGTAAAAGTGTAATGGTAACGATCCTTTTTTTAAAGAAATAAAATTAGTTTTTACCTGACCACAATAAAACCATCTTTGTCATGCAATTTTTAATATTTACTGTTGTATTCGCTATCAGCTGAGCTGGCAATGAAGTCATTCACCTAAATCACACCCAAGAAAAATAATCAAAAAGAAGGGAAAAGTATTTAATTGTTTTAAGCTTTTAAGATTCTTTTTATTTGCAAGCTCTTATTAAATTAAATTATCTGCTAAATGTACACATATGAAAAAGGTAAATTATTAAAAAAACTAAATAAGTATCTCTCTATTCATTACCAGCTAAGCTGGCAATGGAATTATTTAGCTAAATGAAATAATAAGCAAAATAATCAGAAGGAAGGGAAAAAGTATTTAATCGTTTTAAGCTTTTAAGATTTTCATTTGCAAGCTGGTATTAAATTAAATTATCTGCTAAATATACACAATATCAAAAAACATAAATTATTAGGAAAGCTAAATTATTATCGTTGTATTCACTACCAGCTAAGCTGGCAATGGAGTCATTCACCTAACTCAAATAATAAGCAAAATAATCAAAGTGCACAATCGTTTCAAGCTTTTAACCTAACTCAAATAATAAGCAAAATAATCAAAGTGCACAATCGTTTCAAGCTTTTAACCTAACTCAAATAATAAGCAAAATAATCAAAGTGCACAATCGTTTCAAGCTTTTAACCTAACTCAAATAATAAGCAAAATAATCAAAGTGCACAATCGTTTCAAGCTTTTAACCTAACTCAAATAATAAGCAAAATAATCAAAGTGCACAATCGTTTCAAGCTTTTAAGGTTTTTTTTTGATTTGCAAGCTTTTAATAAATTAAATTGGCTGGCGAACAAAGTTTTCCAAGAAAAGTTTAATTTTTCCGGTAATTTTCTGAACACAACTTTGTATCAATCCCACCAGCCAACTTGTTAAATGAGATTTAAGCTCGGTGACATGTCACTGCCGACGGCTTGCTTGTTAAAAGTTTTAAACCGTCTCGTAAGGTGTTATGTGAACTTAAATTGCGAATGGCGTTTTACACGCCGTTTTAAGGGATTCTAAACTTTACACAGCGATTAAAATGAAAAACGTTTATCTAAGTTTTTTGGTGCTTCCTATTTAGATATTGTTTAGCATCGTGTAAACTGTTGACTAGAATATTTCTGAGTTATGTGTGTGGGGGGATTACTGGCTTGGAAATATATAACAGAAAAATTATGCATTTATGGGAAATTTATATGGTCCCAGTGGGGACGTATCGGATCTCATAGGGAAAATTTATTGAAGAGTCGGCCATCGATTTAGTTAGGTATTTCAGCAAACATAACCTCGGGATTCATTACACAGATTTAAGTCTTGGTACTTGTTTAAATTTAAATCGAAAATCCCTAAACCCTTAGTTGTCAAATTAAACCCGCCTGAGCAATGGTCGAAAAATGTTAAGGTGTCGGTATTTCGTGTTAAATACTGATTTTTTATTAAGCCCACGTAAACTTCAAGCCTAAGTACAAACGTACCGTGGACGTCTGAGGAGAAGAGATTTAAAGAAATGGAGGTTGGGGGAAGGGAAAACATCTTCAGGCAAATTGTTACATAATTTGGAGGCCCTAGGTATGAATAAGCGAGAGAAATGGGATGTTCTTTGCAGCTGGACAGTAAAGGGATGCATACCTAATGCGCCTTTTATTGTTCTGTTAGCAACAGTCAAGGGGGGAATTATAGCAGCTGATTCTTCAGAGCAAAATCCTTGGAACTATTGATAGAAAAGGGACAAATCCCCAACACCGCGGCAATGAGCGAGAGAAGGGAGTTTTCCTGTTTATTATCATTGACGAGTCGAATGGCTCGCTTTTGGAAAGAACCAAGGATGTAAGTGTCGAAGATGATGCCGCCTGCCAGATATGGAAACAGTACTCTGGGTTAGGTCTTATTTGGAAAACAAAGTGTGTAAGTTGGAAAGGACGAAATATTTTCTGGCTCGAAAGAGAAAAACAGGCTTTTTAGCTGCAGATGTGGCTATTGAAGTAATGTGTTTATGCCAGCTGAGATCATGTTCGAAAGCGATGTCAACAAGATCGAACGTTTCTTAATTCTGTAGGGCCTGGCCATTCATTTAGATGGGATAAATGTTGCAGGCTTTTGCGTGACAGAGAGCAAGGCTGGATTTTGGAGGTGTTGAACTGAACAAGGTTTTTGATAGAAAGAGTTGCATAGATCTGCGTCTATTATACTATTGCAAATTTTTGACAAACTTTTAAAGCTTAATTTAAGATTCTATATTTGTGTGTAGTGTTATTCAATAAATTTTGATCGCATTAAAAGTATTTAACAATTTTTTTTTCATTATTTTCAGTTAAAACATAAACTCCGTCTCAATAAAAGAATCCTTTGAAAGAAATTGCACCAATTTTTATACTACTGTAAAAACGCCCCACAATCAACTGGGAACAAAGGCGTCATCAACCCGAGCATTAAACCATTAGGCGGAGCGAGATAATAGACATTAAATTGACGCGTTTTAAATATGACATCCCCATTTTTTAGCCTCCTGTCGCCTTAAAAGGGACGACTTTTTTATTTAGACTCCTGCAAATTGTTCCACTGTCTCCGATATGGCTAACAAGTCAATTACGAAGAAGCTTTTTGTATCTGTTTTGTCAGGCAAATATTCTTTTTGTTATTTTGGTTAATATTTCTTTAAGAAATACAGATACTGAGATTGTTTTTTATACACGCGATTCAAAACGAGAGTTTGTGTATACACCAACAGAAATTTTAACAAACTCTAATTATCCTTGCTTGAACAATTTTTTTTGAAAACTTTTCTTTGGAAATTCGAAATCTGCTGTAATTAGGAAATAGAATTATTTGTCGATAAGGAAAGGTCAAAATAATTAAAATACTTTCAATTAAGAGGTTTAACAAGAGGACTACCTTTTGACCTTTACCAAAAAGAGACGACACCATTCACTGATATTTTTTTTATCTGACAGCCCGCGTGTACTTCAAGCCCTTAGGCCGACCATATCAAGACAAGTAACAGAGACAAAGAAAACGTCCATACGAGGAACGGAGAATGTTAGTAAACAATATTTGTTGTGTGTTGTACCGTATTGTTTACTAGTCCTCCACGAACCGATAAACCTAAAGCCGGTGATCAAGTGAACTCCAAAACGAATACCGGTTATCCTTTTTTATTGGCAACTCCTAGAGAATGATACCAATATATCAGCTGATGTCTGAAGTAATCCTTGGGTTATAATAGAATAGTTTCGCCTAGCAAACTTTTGTTCTGTGGTTTCGCAAGACACATGTCATTCATTTTATTTGTTGTTGTCATGTATTTGTGTTTGTTATCTTGGCGGTGTTTTTCGCCGTTTTTTGCACTTTTTAAGTGTTTGTGTTGAGTTTCTGTGACATAATGATTATTAAATGCATAGTTTGTCACAGATTCGACATAAAATGTGGAGGACCATCATTTCGAGGTAAGTAAACAATGTTTCATTGGCTTTTCCTGGACAAGGGAAGCTGGCTAAATACCAAATATACTTTTCACCATGATTAAAAAATTATTGGTTTCACCTTTTCGAGGAATAACTATTGCGCAATAAAATAAATATTACATTACTTTTTAGATTTCCTGGTAAAGAAAGCCGTTATTCAAGTGAAAAAATGTGGAAACACAGACCAGTATTCAGAGCATAGAATTTATCCGAAGATAATCTGGAATAGAAATCCTTAAACTGGGGTTAGGTTTGCTTGGGTTTGCTTGCCCAATTCTTCATAATGATGAGTTGTCTCTTCCAAATCGACCAGAGCAATACACCCTTGATTCGAATGTAGAAGAGTTAGATAATAATACACAAGATGATTTAGCTCAGCCATCAACCTCACTTTATAAATAATAGTTATACAATAAACAAAAAAGCGTAGTAATAATTTTAACATGATTTAGAACTGCTTCGGCCAGATTGAATAAAAAAAAAATAGTTTCGTTAAGAATACAAAAACGAAGTTGAAATTTGTAGGCCAGTGACTAGCGTTTTATTTTTATTAGTAAAGTTTCACGAGTTTTTACAAGAACACTAGAGACATATCTGTTGTGCACGCCCAAAAAATAATTACCATCATCATAAATAGTTTTAATGCAAATACCCATATTTGGTTTTAAATAGAATATACTATAATAGATTGGGATTATTATTTGGTTAGGGTACATCAACCTGATATAATTAATACGATTTTGGATTAATTAATGCAAACGGATTAATTATAATAATATGTTTAAAACTTTTCAATCACAGAAATTATACAACATGTAATTAAAATAATGCAGCTGCAGCTGGATAATAATTTATGTTACTTTTTATGTTGTTTTTATTATAGGCTTAGAGATGGCGACGTCCAAACCTACAGACTTTGTTTATCTTTTAGTCTATTATTATTGTAGCAAAAATTATGTTTACATTGCACAGATTAAATATGATGTTCTATTATTTGAAGAAAAAATCGTCGCTTCTAACCCTAAAATATTAATGATAATAAATTTTTAGTAATTAATTTTCATTGCACGGTCACGAAATTTAGAGTGAGTGACAACGTCGCTTTACGGGACGTCGTCTGGTTCATTGAGAAATAATGAATGTTAAAGGCGTAATTTCGTGTGTGTGTAGTGATATTTTACGTCATGTTTTGTGAAGAACGGAAAGCTTACCACGGCCCGACGTTACCCAATGATTCTCCTTTTATCTAAGGCAAAAACACAAAAAGTATTATTTTCGCATACAGGTAAACAATGCCGATGTAGAAATTAAAATTCGATAGAAAAAGTGCCTAATTCCAGTTTAATTGGATATCAGTATCAGTACACAAGATTAGGGTTTAATTAATTTGGAAAGCGGCGATTTAATTAATATATTCAATGCAAATTAAATAGCTCTAATACCTGCCTTAAATTCGTGTCGGTAAGTATTAGCGATGTGCAGATCAATATTGATTAATAAAAATCCAATTTTTAATTATACACCGTGCCATCAACCTTTACCTGCTATTATTGTTTTTAGAGTTATCCATAAACCAACTGTTTATGATAAATCTATTGTAATTCAAACACCTATCAATAATTTTCAATTTGCTTGCGACTTCGTCCATGTCACTGCCAGTTCTTTTGTGTGTAAATCCAGCTTATGGTTAGTCCCTGTGGTAAACTTCATCCAACCTGATATCTATGTTCTACTTAATCTATATTTTCTTCAAAAATAACAAAGTACTTCATTCAAGGGTAGCAATCGGCACCCAAGCACCGCGTTTTATTTTTTATTATTTACTACAGATGATAAAATTCCCATTTGTGTTACTTATATAAATACTTACAGAGTTACAAAGCGTTTTTAAATTGGCCGCACTTGCTAATCTCGACGTACCTGTAACAAAGAAAAAGAGTTAAATTTTATGATAAACGGCCAGTCGTTGCTTGTTATATTAAACAAAGGACCGTAAAAATTAACGCTCAGTTTACTACCCCCCAATAAAGTTTACGTCCTACCACGGGAACTGAAATTATAGTTTTAAAGTAATCTATGCTGAAATCAGCATGTTTTGAGTAAGGGTTTAGTTAAAATCTAGATAAATTTGACATAAAATGGCCCTTCTCGCTAATTTTAATTGTCTGCTTTGTATTTTATCATCGACCGCTCAATGTACTTAACTTTAAGTAATTACATGTTAATGTCAAAATTAATACATCCCGCTTAGTCTATAGGAGGTTTTTGATAATATCCTTACATAAATCCCGTCTATAGGAGGTTTTTGATAATATCCTTACTCTTCATAATGCGAAAAATTTAAAACGGAGAATCACAAATTCAGCACATGTTGAAATAGAAGAAATTTTCCCGAAAGTTTCTAAAAAACGTTTTTCTGAAGAGAGAAATTAATCGTATTAAAACTGTTCTATTTTAGGCCAAGCAATAGAGCGATTTGTCGTGACATTAATACTATTAGAAAACCGTCTGTGCCATCACCTGAAAGACGATCCGTAGATGATTTCGGTTATATTTCCAACTCTGAAATTGTGTCCATTAATTTGTTTTAAACATTTGTAAGCAAAAAACGCGATTTTTTTAGTTTTTTGCTTATAAAATGGAAAGTAATGAAGCAATCTTAATGGTGTAAATGGACGATTTGTAGAGAATTGAAATACGAACAGAATGAGAGGTCGTACGTCCCGATCGGATAAGTAGCAACGGAGAAAATCCGGAAAAACCGGAAAATTAAGAGTTTTTTTAAAAATTCATTCATATTGGCTCTCCTTCGCTCCTCCGCTCTCCCCACAACTCCCCGCTTTCGCGCGCTCGGCCATTTTCACGCATCTTTACGTGCATTTTCAACCGGTTTCGTAGCATTTTATGGAAAAATAAAAATATACATTTTGTTTAATTAATCTTTCCAATTCCATTTCATTAAAATCGGACGATCCATAGAGCATCCAGCCAACCCAACCCAACCTGTTGAAAAATTAAAATGACGATTGTGGTAAAACTAATCGTCGGACAGCATCGGGGTTTTGCACACATAAAGTAGCTATAAATTACTACTTTTTCCCAAAGTTTGAACCCCCTACGTTTAAAAATGGCCTATTTATGAATTAAAAAACAGCTCTTAATTTTCCGGTTTTTCCGGATTTTCTCAGTTGCTACTTATCCGATCGGGATTTGTTCGTATTTCTATTCTCTACAAATCGTCCATTTACACCATTAAGATTGCTTCATTACTTTCCATTTTATAAGCAAAAAACTACAAAAATCGCGTTTTTTTGCTCAAAAATGTTTATAACAAATTAAAGGAATAACTTTCAGAGTTGGAAATATATCAGGAATCATCTACGGATCGCCTCTCAGATGATTCTAGTAGTATTAATGTCAAAACGTCGCTAATGTTTTGCTCTGTTGCTTGGCCTATTTCTTGATAATATTTACTATGCTTCAAAGTTAAAAAATATATCCATAGTAAAAAATTTAAAATTCAAAAGAAAATGTAACTAAATTAAATTGTCTTTATTTCAATGCTTATTTTTATATTTCAATAATGCTAAGGATACGCAGCCCTCACTACTCTAAGCGTGTATGTACACTATTGGACAAAGGAAAAGCAACAAAATGGTTATTTCTTTAAATTCCACTAATTTTTTCTATAAGCCTGTATCAGTTATTTAATTTTTATTAAATACTATGTCATAACAATCTGGGAAATTTTAAACACCATTTATAGGGACAAATAATTATAAAAAATAAAGAAGTCAAAAGCGTTAAAAGCAAAGCATTTAACATTATTTTATTTTAAAGGGCACAACAAACAAAACATAACACATTTAAAAATTATAGCAACCAGAAACATTATGTTAATAATTAATGGAAAATCCATTATTACTTATAATTTTCTGATAACGTCGCGGTATTGTGGCAATCAAAATTTTGAATCACAGTTTCAGGTAGATTTCTCCAAACCTCATTGATTGTGTCCACCAACTATTGTTTATTTGGCAACAATTGTATGCGTATACGACGTTCTACTTCTTCCAGCAGATTTTCGATGGGATTTAGGTCTGGGGATTGTACCGGCCACTGTAAAACTGAACATTATCCTCCTAAAACAATTCTTGAATAAGTCGGGAAGAGAGCTTTGGATCATCCTGCTGAAAAGTAAACCTAAACGATATTTTCCACTCCGCATAAGGTAGCATGATATTTTCCATTATATCCCTGTACATGAATCGATCCATGGTATCATTAGTGAAGTGTAAAAGGCCAGTCCCATTCCACGGGAAACAACCCCATAGAAAAACTTTTCCTTGATTATGTTCAATTGTGAGAGTAAAGTATGTCGCAGGTCAACTGGCCCACTAGGTCCCTGGATTTGACCCCCCTTGACTTTTTCTCGAGGGGTTTTCTAAAGGACAAAGTGACGGCGACTGCACCTACAACTTTAGATGATATGAAAGACCGACTCCGCTTTGCCTGCTTATTAGTGACACCTAAAATGTTACAGCAGGTACGAGTGTTTGGAAGCTGAAGGGGGACATTTCAAACAACTTCTCAAGCATGACAGATGATAAATAAGTTGAAATTAAATGATTTTTTTTTTATTTTATAACCTAATAAATCATAATTCCGTAATCGAAAGAGCAAATCAAGAAAAAAATGTACACATAGGTACGTAGTTTTTTTTATATAGGTTCGTATTTTATAAATAAAAGTACATCATCTCATTTAAAATTTCAAATTACTCCCCACCCCTTAAAATAGACAGAGGGGTAAATGTCAAAAATAGGTTTAAATAGGTCCCTCCCATCTTCCTAATTCTATCTCCCTAATGATATTTCATGAAAATATGTTAAACCGTTTTCGAGATATCGCCTTGTAACACTTTAAAAACTCACCCTGTATATATTACATTAGTGCTTTTTGTGTGTAGATGTCTAAATAATAATCTGTAAATACCGCACGACGTTATGTGCTTACCAATATATTTTTACCATAACGTACATGGCACACGTAAATTATACACTTTATGCTCTCATATTTATCGCTAAAAATATTTTATGCTTTCCTCTCAAATATTGAATTTAAATCAAAACTAAGCGCTTTGTGACCAAACACCAATCCCCATAGTATTATTCCATTTTTTCTGACCTCTAAATCATTTTAAAATCAACTACACGTCAAACATCGCAAAATAAATTGCCATTTTTATTACCGTACTGTACCGGCCAAATACCTTTAAAAATAAATTCGCATTAATAAAGCTGTTTGTTTTATTTATTTAAATCAATATGTTTTGTGGTGTGAACAGAGACAGCGTATTTATTGATTTGTCGAATGTTTGCAATTCTATTATAATTATTTTTGGGTTATATCGGCTAATATTAGATACACGACGTATTTAAATAATGCATGTATTTTTCTTTATTGCATAAATCGTTTAAGGAAGTCATTTAACATAACATAACCCAAGCAAACCCAAAAATATCATTTTGAATAAAATAACTAGGACAATTTCGCACCCACTTTTTCTAACCAATCGCAAGCTTTTATTTTGATTCGTTTCCATGAAAATTTTCGGCAATATTCATCCTGCTTGAGCTTCCGACAAAATTACACTGGAAATTTTTCTGTAATTTTAAATGTCAAAATATTGATGCGGGAATCGGAATGTCTAAAATTAAAGTTATTTGTCGACGTAAAAAAGCATATTTGGTACACAAATATAATAATAATTATTAAAAGTAAATATTGATACACCGATGTTACCTCTTAAAACGGCGAGGAGGGACCATTGGGCCCGGAACCCCGTATGGTATACTACTATTTCTAAAAGGCCATGCATTAAAGGCGTAATTGTCAATTACACTAGGCAACAAATTAAAATTTTTTTGAAGGTCCTAGGCAAAAATAGGATTTTTTGATTGTATATGATTGACATAGACGCAAAATGTTTTTTGAAAACCGGGGTCGTTCATAAAAAAATAGGAGCACAATTTTTAGTATCATTTGTTGTATACACACACCATTTGATACTTTTAAGAAGTATATTATAAACGTCATTTTTAATTAATATGCTATATACATAATATAATATCATAATAAATACTACTCAACGATTATTCTTATTAATAAACTAACTACTTTTCTTCCGATTTTTAATCTCTCTTATACACAGCCTCAGGTTCCTCTCGAAGAAGTGTGCAATAGTAATCCGCTAACATTGAAACATTCCACTTCCCTTGGTATCTTTTTTCCATATTTAAAATTTCCTGATGGAATCGTTCTCCATGTTCGTCACTAACGTCTCCACAGTTTTTGGGGAAGTATTCTAAGTGGGAGTGTAGAGAGAAGGTATCTATTCTGGGGTCCCATAAAAATCACCTCCTAAATTTTGGCTTCACTTATTCTGGGAAATTTTTGGGCGGAAGTAAATTTTCTTTGAAGGAACTAAAGGAATGTTTGTAATGTTTTTCACTCCCGGTTCAAAAGATTGTCTTTGTGGCCACACTCTTCTTTTATAGTGATCCATTTTAGCTCGGCTATCCCACTCGCAGAGAAAACAACAGTATTTTGTATATCCCAACTGCATACTAAGTAAAATAGCTACT
The DNA here is from genome assembly GCA_963971165.1 of Philopedon plagiatum. NCBI lineage: Eukaryota > Metazoa > Arthropoda > Insecta > Coleoptera > Curculionidae > Philopedon > Philopedon plagiatum. The sequence goes on from OZ020193.1 coordinate 99,704,090, forward strand.
ACCTTTAATCAATCATACGATAATCTACATACGACACTAAAGGATATGACACGACGGTTGAAATAAGACTAAACCAGGTAACTAACTTATGCATTTACTAGATTTTACTACCGTAGACAGGGACAAACCAATTACAATATGTCTAGACTGGCCTATCTAATGATAAATGTCTATTACCACTATAAGAACAAGGTACTGCCTGTATCACGAAAACCAAACCTAGGCAAATATTTTGGCAGCCGGATTTGTGACAAGCAGGTCAAAATCTATAAGACCGACCGAAATCTATATTACCGACCTTTTTTTTGGTTGACTCGTGCTATCCTGCAGGCAAATAATTTCATTCTTGCCGGCCCCAAGCGGAGAAAATATCAAAAATTTATAAGTAAAAACAAAGAAACAAACCTTTTACAATAAAAATGTAAAATCGCAGATATTCATATTTAAATTTATGTTATATAATAGTCCCACGGCGCCGCGCCGTTCAGCTTCCCTTCGGAGAAGCCCGTTAAAATCACCCAACAATTTATGACGGTTTGACTGACATCTCAAATCGGTCTAGCGGCGGGGTTTATCGCAATTATCGTCATGTTTATGGGGCTATAATAATTTCTATATCGAGGAATTTTATGTGGTAATATTTGGAATTTGATGGTTCGATATTTCCATTTCACCATAGTAAAATATATACGTGATTTCCAAAAATGTATGTGGTGGTTTTTAAAATTTGTTAATGCATAAATTTTAGCGGGAAATAGTATATCTAATTTACAGCATAAGTTTCTTTAAAAAGTTCATTAAGAAACGCTTAGACTGTGAATTAGTTGTATGATTTTCTTTATCACGACTGTGCATTTTCACATGATTAACTAGACGGACTTTTATTAAAACAACAACAATTTTCGACGTACTCCCCTTCTAAGTCGGTGCACTTTTGCCATCTTCTTGGGGAGCTTTAGAATGCCTTCACAGTAAAAGGTTTTTGGTTGGATGTAGCCAGTTTTGCACAAAATTTTCAACTTCATCATTGTCTTTAAGTCTGATGCCGCCTAGAGCTTCTTTAAGGGGCCCAAAGAGACGAAAATCTCAAGGCGACAAGTATGGGCTATAAGGAGGGTGGGGGAAGGGTAATCCAATGCATTTTTGTCAGAGTCAATTAAGCAGTGTGTGGCCGGGCGTTATCATGGAGAAAAATCACACTTCTGATGGATTAATTTCGTCGTTTTATTTGAAAAGCGGGTTTAACATTTTCCATTAAGAGCTGAAAGTAGTAAGTAACTGCTGCGTTCCGATCAAATTCTGTATAAATGACACCTTTCGTGTCCCAAAACACCACCAAATTTCGGTGTTGAAGGAACCACTTTCGCTTTTTTCGTCCTAAATAAAGGTTTGTGTCGCCATTCCATGATGGCCTTCTTAGCACTGATCTGAAATCTCTTACTAAATCTTATTTAGACAATGGAATAGATTTATGTATACAAAACTTATTCGCTTGCTAAATAAATAAACTTCTCATGTCTAAACCCAATCCGTTTTGAAAGGAAAATGTACGTTGAAAAATTAAGTTTTATGATATTCGAGGCACAAAATAAGAAACGACAACCCTTTTTATTATGAAAGGGTTTTAATGGTGTAAGATCAACGACTAGCTATATTTCACTGCGAAAATAAACGACATGGCAGCAAAACACAACGCGTCGCGCGATTATTTATATTTCTAGTGTATCAAAGTTTCATTTTGAGTTAAAATGTATTTTTCAAGAAATAATGAAACTAGTACACGGCAAGAATATAAAGTAACTGTAACAAAATTCATTGATATATATTTTTTTTATCTAAGACATCCCACGTAGGCTTCAAGCCTAAGTACTAACGTACCGTGGGCGTCTGAAGAGAAGGGAAAGGTAGTCTATTGACACGGGATTTGAAGGATTGGAGGTTGGGACGGGAAGGGAAAACATCTGCAGGCAATTTGTTCCATAATCTGGAGACCCTAGGTAAAAATGAGCGAGAGAAGTGGCACATTCTAGGCTTTTGTAGCTGGACAGTAAAGGGATGCATACGTAATGCGACTCTTGTTGTTCTGTTAGGAACAGTCAAGGGGATAATACCGGCTAGTTCTTCAGAGCAAAATCCGTGGAAGTAGTGATAGAAAAGGGATAAATCCCCAACAGCGCGGCGATGAGCGAGAGAAGGGATTTTTCTCGTGAGGACTGGGTCATTGATAAGTCGAATGGCTCTCTTTTGGATAGAATCAACGATGTTAAGTGTCGAAAGTGACGCCGCTCCTCAGATGTGGGACCACTACTCTAGGTTAGGTCTTATTTGGGAACCATAGAGAGTGTATAAGTTGGAAGGGGAGAAGTATTTTCTGGCTCGAAAAAGAAAACCAAGCTTTTTAGCTGCCGATGTGGCTACTGAAGTAATGTTTGTGCCAGCTGAGATCATGTTCAAAAGCGACGCCAACAAGATCGAATGTTTCATTGTTTTGTAGAGCTTGGCCATTCATGTAGATGGGGTAAGCGTTGCCAGATTTTTTGCGTGACAGGGAGCAAGACTGGGTTTTGGAGGCGTTGAACTGAACAAGGTTCTTAGCACCCCAGTCTAAGATTAATTGGAGATCTTGGGAAAGGTATAGGTACATAGATCTGCGTCTATTATCCAACTCTTGATTCGAAACTTGTCTGGAGAAATGAATATTGGAGTGAAGAGTACTATCATCAGCATAACTGTAGATGTGATTGGAAGTTGAAGAGAGCAGGTCACTAATGTGAAGAAGAAATAGGGTTGGTGACAGGACTGAACCTTGGGGGACGCCAGCACTGATAGGATGGAAGTTAGATGAGTGACCGTCAACCACAACAGATATGCGCCGATTAGAGAGGAAGCTACCGATCCAAGTACATAGTTTGGTAGGAAGACCGTAAGAAGGTAGTTTGTTGAGGATTGCGGCATGCCATACTTGGTCAAAGGCCTTGGAAATATCGAGATCAACAATCTGAGATTCGCCATAAAATTCTAGACTTGTTCCAGTTATGTGTGACAAAGCTAAAGAGATCAGCTGTGGATCTTTGGTGACGAAAGCCATATTGTCTATCATGAATGATCTTGAGAGAAGAGAGATAGGTCTATAATTGGATGGAAGGGACTTGGAACCTTTCTTCGGGACAGGCTGCACGCGAGCGGTCTTCCAGCTATCTGGGAAGATACCCTTGTCATAAGAGATCTGGAAAAGACGAGTTAAGATGGGTGCAAGTTCTGGAGCGCATTTTTTTATTATATTATTATCATTACCATTGACTTTTTACCCCGAAATTTACTTTCGCTAAGATCGGTCTAATATACGTTTTTTAATGCTGACTTAATGCAGTGAAAGAACAAAAACTTGTCAAGATCTTTTTCATCCACTGAAAGTTTTTACTAAATCTTAAACATTTTTAACAAACCTGAGCAAACCTGAACAAACCTGGTGTTAGTATCTATTGTAATTAAAGAGCTACACTAATGCTCAATGTTTCCTAGTAAGAAACCCTATAGTTCATTTTACTTTTCAATTTATTTTTCGGTTTACATATTTTTAGAATATGTTTTTATTGTTCGTATCAGTGTAATAACTACCTACATATCGCAAAACTAGAAGTTATGACAAACTAAATAAACAGTTATCGTACAATGGTAAATTGGACAATACGTACCGCAACAACCGCAAAAAGAAATGAACTGTTATAAAAAATTGCTCTATTAAACTATTGCCAGGTTAGAAAACCTAAAATTAAATTAAATTATGACAAAAAAACTTATCATCATTAAATATGAATGCAGTTTCTTAAGTCACATGTAAATATGTAGAATGAGAATCAAGAGTTCTCTAAACCACCTGAAGATGCCTTATATAATAAGAACCAACAAATAATGGTAAAGCAATCGTGAGAGATCTACCATTCTGAGAACAAATCTAATTATTTTGTAAATAAAAATTAAATTAATTGGTGCGCGAAAAAACCACACCCTTATATAAATACCCATTATTTAGATATCAGATTTAAATTTGTGTATTGCCTTTGGCTACAAACATTTTATCATGTGTATTAATAATTTTGATATATTCATTTATAATTACGTAAAATATTGTTAGTTATAAATTATGGTATTCAATAATTAATAGATATAAATAATTATCAATTGGATATAAAATCTGTATAAATCTTAATAACTCAAATATTTGTAAATACTTATAAACATATTATGTGCATATAAAATCATATAAAAATGTAGATCCTGAATACACGATACATGTTATTATGTTTTATTATTATTATTGTCGTCATTTGTACCAAAAAAGCAGCAGTATATTGTCACTAATTTAATTTATCGCGCAAAGTATGGCAGGCCACCATCTTTCACCGTCACACTTTGCGCGACAAGTCCGTGACATCCTAAATGGTATATTTCACTAATTATTGGTCATGGTGGCCCTGGCCAGAAAGATTTCCTGATCTAATCCCCTTAGATCTTTTGTTGCGGGAATTTATAAAAGAAAAACGAGGCTACCACACCAGAAACATGAAAAACCAGATTCGACAAGCATAGTCCCGAAATGTTTAATCGTGCGGACAACTCCTTTTAAAAAAGAATTTTAAAATGCTTGGAATTAGACCATGGCCATTTTAAATTGCTTTTTAAAGCACGACCATCGTCGTTAAATTTAAGGTATGTTATGAGAGTTTTTACCCTTATTTTTATTTATTTAAAAATTCGTAATTATGTGACCAGATCCCTTTCCCAAGATATTTAATTATTTATTAATCTTCAACTGGGGTGCCAAAAACCTTATTCAGTCCAACGGCTCCAAAACCCTCCCTGTCAGGCAAAAAACACTTACCCCATCCACATGAATGGCTAAGCCAAACAGAACAATAAAGCGATCGATCTTGTTAACATCGCTTTCGAACATGATCTCAGCTGGCACAAACACATTACTTCAATAGCCACATCAGCAGTTAAAAAGCTTGGTTTTCTCTTTCGAGTCAGAAAATACTTCTCCCCTTTTAAACTTACACACTATTTATGCTTCCCAAATAAGACCTAACCTAGAGTACTCTTCCCACATCTGGGGAGCGGCATCACTCTCGACACTTAACATTCTTAAATTCTATACAAAAGAGAGCCATTCGACTCATTAATGACCCAGTCCTCACAAGAAAACCCTCTTCTCTCGCTCATCGCCGAGTGGTTGGGAATTTATCCGTTTTCTACCAATACTTCCACGGATTTTGCTCTGAATAATAGAACCATAACGTTACGTATGTATCCCTTTACTGTCCAGCTAGAAAAGCCTAGAACATTCCACTTCTCTCGCTCACTCATACCTAGGGTCTCCAAATTATGGAACAAATTGCCTGCAAGGTGGTAAACTGACAAGGGTAAAAGTGGGACACGTAAGTTTTGTACTATGAATTTACTTCTTTCCTTTCGCAAATTGATAGAGAAAAGGACAGTTAGGCATGTACTTTTCTCAATAACAGGACTGAATTCATTTTAGCAAACAAGGTATAACTCATGTTTTAAATGAGGACAAAACCTAAAAGTAGATCTTATTATAAACCATTACTAAATCATAAACCTTTTTAGGGAATCCCGGTATATAAGTAAAACAAGAAACTTTTCAACATATTTCTTACAGATTCTCGTCTTCACATTGCTAAAATTAACTTATGTATGTATCTTTCGTAAAGCTTTATTTGTAGGCAACCTCATAATTAATTTGATATTGTTCTATAATTCGGAACAAATTATGTTTAACCCTATATCCAAATATACAAGTATACAACCCTCAACACAAATATAATTATGATAAACGTGATAAGGGGCTATATAAAGACCTCACGGCGTGTCAAAATTGTGTAAATTTCGGTCAAATAAACAACTTAAAATGATAAAGGCATTTGGGTCAAGACAAATATTATTTTGTGGTATGCGTGTTGAGCTCTTAGTGAACACTGTAATAAAACTAGCTTCTCTATCTGTATCAACTTTTAAACAATCATATTTTACCCTACTTATAATTACGGTTTTATTTTTCTTAGAACGTGGGAATCAATTTTTGATCTCCACAAAACAGTAATGGGTTACTAGCTGTAATAGCTAGAAAGTAATGTAATAGTAAGAGTAATAGAGAGAGTAATGTTTGAGGGACGAGCCAAGCTAGATTCCTCAAAATTACACGAGTTAAACAAAATTGCATTTCCTAACGTGTTTCATACAAGATTTTTTTAAATTTTGACAAAAATAGTTAAATAAAACTATTGTATCAAAATATCTAAGTAGGCATCAGACGAAGAAATTTGTACTTTATCTAGTAGATACCTAGTGGACAGTTGTCTGGGTTTTGAAGTTTTATTTGTAAAGAAATGTCGTAACAAAAATTAAATTTTTTCTTAATTTTTTGTGTACGTGTTTCGATTTGATGCGTACATTATTGATTGAAAATGCGAATTGACTGAACAAGTCGATTCACGAGAGAACAATATTTTTTTTCCGTTATTTTGGCTGACTCCATGATGTGCGTATAGCATATCATATAGTTTTAAACATATCTGGCTATTGAAAATCAAATATAAACAGGGAATGTCAAAAAAGCAAAAGAAAAAAATAAACCTCGGTACTCTGATGCATCGTAAACAGTAGGGTGTCCGTTATTTACCAAGCTGATTTTTTTCTTGCGACGCCCCCTAAATTTTTAGTTTATCGTCTAAAAAAACATGTCAGACCAAAATAAGCCCTTAATATTCATAATAAACCTTGCCCTAAAGACGATACATTTGCCATTTAAATTACATGGGATTTTGCCACTTTTTACAATTAATTATTTTTTCTCTCGGACAATACGACTTATAGCAATGAGGTATACATATTCTTATAGGAAATTGAACGCTCTACAAAAAAGGCCTCTTATAATTTTTCGATTAATTCACTCCTTCAAAAGTTATTCAAGGTGAAATTTGAACTCTATGTAAATTTTCAGATTTTTTTACTTTTACGGCAAAGTGATTATTATTTCGATAAAAGATATTAGTTTATTTCTAAAAATAGATAATTCTGGTGGAATTAGGGTAAAACAATTTTAAACATGGAAAATAATAAACCGCATAACAGGTAGCTGGTTCTAGTTTGAATCATTTTTGAGACTATTCATTTATAACACGCAGTCAACTAATTTTTATGGAATTACATAAATTTTGGTATACTTTCATCAAATTTCCCTTCAATACAGTAAGTGACTACTCAAAATTACACTACAAGCATTCCTGCCAACACACGGATTTTCTATTCACGCAAGCGCGCTAAGTCGCATTTAGTACCTTGAATAACTTTTGAAGGAGTGAATTAATCGAAAAATTATAAGAGATCTTTATTGTAGAGCGTTCAACTTCCTATAAGAATAAGTATATCTCATTGCTATAAGTCATCTTGTCCGAGAGAAAAAAAATTAATTGTAAAATGTGGCAAAATCCCATGTAATTTGAATGGGAAATGTATCGTCTTTAGGGCAAGGTTTATTTTGAATATTAAGGGCTTATTTTGGTCTGACATTTTTTTTTGAGACGATAAACTAAAAATTTAGGGGGCGTCGCAAGAAAAAAAATCAACTCGGTAAATAACGGACACCCTAGTAAACAGTATGTTCGCTGAAAACATATTTTTGGAATCAGAAAAAGTTGATTCCGAAATAGACATCGGAAATACTGTTTTCTGTGCTTAACAAATATTAAATATCTATAATATAAAAATTTAAGAAAACGGATGTAAGTATTTAAAATTTTGTTTCACGTATGCAATATATCCTTTGTTAATTAACTGGCTCGATTACCGCCCTCGATTATTCCGGTCGCTCTTGCCTCATGATCTCACTCGTTTATAATAAGCTCCTAACCACCCTTGTATTGCAATATATTAGTTTTCAGTAGTGAGATTGAGTGATTTCCAACCGTGAAAAAGTGTAACTTACTTCACACACTTGTTGGGTAAATAACTATTACTCTTAACATACAGCTTAACAACTGAACGACCCAAGGGTCCTTTCAGTTATTATGTGGTTTATGAGCAGGACGGTGCCGAAATCAATTTGCAATGCAGGAAAACCAATACATATATTTGAGGAGCATGTGCCCATTAGAATGTACGGTTTAATTAAATTTTAGCTTGACTTGGGTCTGATTACGTTTTCATGTCCGACAAAGTGGGTAACATGGGGAATTGCTTTAGAGGTAGGGGTTTATACAGAGTGTTTGAAAAATATACAGAAGGTTTTCCTATGTAAATATATATACAGGGTGTTACAAAAAGATGTTAAGAAATGTTAAGGGCAGATCCTACATCTAAAAATATGAAAATAAGTTTATATAAATATGGATCCACCAACGCTTTTTTTTCGAGATACAGGGTGTTTAATATTTTCTTTTTTAAAATTTTTTGTTTTAATTTCTCGATTAAGGTATTGATCTGAACTTTGGTATACGCTAGTATGTAATCAAAGGGTATATTTACGTGGGAAAATTTATTTTCCTCTGTGCTTGCATCAGTGGCGGGCGTGCTGGTATGTCTTTATTTTTAGGCACGCCACCGATTTTTTGCAAAATTGATATCGTTGCTTTAAAGCCCAATTAATTCTGCGTGAAAAGTGTTTCCTGAAGGTTTTCGCTCTGATGCGCCGTTCTCGAGATAAAAATTAATTTATATCTTACAATAAAAACGTAAATGATTTTTTTATATGCTTTTTGTTCCGGAAACAGTGCTTTTCGATTTAAGTTTATAGTAGATGCTAGAAATGGCTTCCTCGTGCTTCAATACATGCTCTAAATCTAAATAGAAATTAAAAAAAAACATTTAAAAAATAAAATATTAAACCCTGCATCTCGAAAAAGAGGCTTTTCATATTTTTAGGTCTAGAATTTGCCTTTAAAATTTCATAATATCTTTTTGCAACACCCTGTATATACACAGGGTGTCTCACTTAAGATGGATACAAGCTAATATCTCGGTTATTTATAAATCAATTTGGTTTATTTTTGGTATGTTGATGCACGAATCCCGAATATTTGTTATTTTTTGTCAAATGTCATGTTGAAAAGTAGATACTTTTCAACACATGTGTTGAAAAGTACTTTTCAACACGCGTGTGACAAAACAAAAAACACTTTCTAGCCAAGTTAACCGTGCTTTTTTTTCTCACTTTCATAGGTGGTCGTAGGAAAATACCGTTGTTTCATTGTTTGCAACGAGTGTTCCTTGGGGTCCCTCTATCATATAGAGCAAAAAAATGACTGGTGGTTTTTAGGCTCATTAAAAGTCGGTTAAGGGCAGCCGTGTGTACACATGACTATCAATATTTAATACTTTCCCAAAGGGTTTAGATAAGTTGGGTGGGAAAGGAAACACCAATACTAAACACATTATTGAAAATGCATTGTGATAAACATAAATAAAACATAATCATATACAAACGTAATTAATTGGACGGGTGGGCCTGTTGATCACTGCACATCTTTTCAAATCTGGGTTTTAAATTTAAATTGATATTTATTATTATATTTATTTTATAGAAAGAATAGAAAAATACATTCATTTATAATAAATTGCTTGTAACATAATCCATCTGCACGTAGACGGCCGTAAAATATGTTTACCTCCCTGTCCATATTCGCATTCGCGTATATATTGGTTTCGAGACCGTCCCGATTGGACAATCTATATATCAAACAAGATATAGGTCGTCTACGAAATATTGCTATGCACTGGCGGGACATACATATGTCATAATAGGTGTGGCGGTGTGTATTTTGAGGGTGAATAGAGAATGTTAACACGCCAGATAACGCGGCCTATTCATTTGTAAAATTCCCTTGTGCCCTTTGTGTCGAAATAGAGCCAATTTTATCGAAAATAAAAAAGCGGGAGGGAGAGGGGAAAAGGGATGGTGCGTGGATAATAACAATAACATACTGACTATTTGCAAACGGTAAACACCACAACTGTTATATAGTATGTTAACTTCTGTTCCGTGCTAAAATTAGCAAAACGGAATCACTTCGGTGTCCGTCCGTCCGTCCGTCCGTCCGTGTGTCCGTCTGTCACAGGCGATTTTCTCTGAAACTATTCGACGGATTTGAAATTTAGCACAGAAATGTGTAAAACCCAATCAAACTAAAAGTAATAAAGTAATTATTATTCCCTAATTTGTCTAAGTGCATAATTACACCTATTACCATTTTACTTACTAATAATCAACAATTTATTATAACTTCTAAATTAGTTCACGATGAAATACAAGCAAACAGCCCAGGCCGCACCGGTAAGAAACTTCATGTTGTATTAATTTCCGAGGAGAATTCTCTCCACACTTTGGGTTAACCTCCGAAATATGTAACTGTAACTCTAACTATGTTACACAGTCTCAGAGGAATATTTCTACTAAAGTTTATTATTGCTTTCGTGTTAAATAAATGATTATACGAATCCCGTATCCGTGTCTTTAGATGCTACAAATTTTGCCGATCAATTTATTGTTTATGTGAACGATACACAGATCAAAAGCATATATTTTTTCGCTGGGCGTTGAAACTGATAAGGACAAAGATAAGACACATTTAATAAATCATCAGTTGGATTGGGACACCAATGTCCGGTTCAACGGTTATACTCATTCCATTATCCATTTAAGCAAACCCAAGCAAAACGGAACACTTATGGAAACACTTCTGTGTCAGTTCGACCGTCTGTCACAATTTAATTGTTTATTTCCTTATAACTGCTGGTTGGTTTTAGAGAAAAAGTTTTTCGATAGAAAATATTTCTCACGATGTAAGGAACAACTTTTGTCCTTACACGTTTTTCAAAATTTTTAATTTGGCTCAGTCGAAACGCTCCCCACAGCTCCGCGCATACGCGATGTGATAGCTCGGCAGATGGGCGGAGATCGGGCGGCCGAGGTTTTCTAAGGTTACGTGGGGGGCTGATGGCACGGAACACTAATAAGGAATATGCACATACTTTTTTTATTGCATTAATCGTTTAAGGAAGTCATTACAAACCCAAAAGAGTTATTTTGAGGAAAATTACTAGGATCATGTAGCTACAAAAAATATTTACTTTTCGGTATAATTTATTACAATTTAAAAAGCAGCCATTTGTCTCTAGTGAATAATGATGTCAGGTGATCAGCAAAAATAAGTGGCAATCTACATGTTAACGAAAAGCTTAACCTTAAGTCGAACATGTTTGTTTTTCTCGGAAACAGTCAGAGGGGGAGCAATTGAATTGTTTGGCTTAATATAGGAATAGTTCAACTAGCTTCGGTAAAAAATTCAGTTATACAGGATGTCTCGTTTCGGAGCTATTAAACGTCAAATTCGAAATTTCCGCGATTTCGTTAGAAATCGGGTACAGGTCGCAGATGAATTAAATCGATGTAAATTTTTGGAGGTTGTAGAGGACCTGGAGCTTAAGAACTGTATTGAAACTGGTGAGGATAGAAAAATGGCAAGTAAGTCTTTTGAATTTTTTTAGGTCGAAAAATGCCATTTGAAGACCCCTCTTTGGTACCCAATAACTCGAAAACAAAAGGTCGGATCGAAAAACTGATTGTTAAGTGAAACTTCACAATCTTAAATACTTACTTTCTTTTTGCAATACATTTACCTAAACCGAAAATCACTGGCAAATGGATATATTTTGGAAAAACTGTAAATTTCTATTTTTGACCCAAATATTTCACGGTTTTAAATTTTTTGTGGGTTCAAAATGTTTCAAATTAAAATCCCATATACGTTATCAGAAGAAGCTCGTCGAAATACATAATATCCGTATTTTTTAGTTTCTTGAATGCTTAATAGGAAGGGGGCAATCGCCGATTAAATTTCGATTGTATAATTTTTTTTTGCCCTCGACCTCGGTACATTTGAATCACTCGGTATTTTTCCTATCTAATTGTTTCCCAATTTTTCAACACCATCTTATAAAGGGATGATCACACCTTAAAATGAATACCGAAGGGGTCGTCCAGGAGCGTATTTAAGGGGAAAAATCGCATATTCTTGATTTTTTTCCGACAAATCCTATTTTAACCGACATTATTCCACACTATTTTCCTTATTTAGTGACTCTTTTTGAGTTTATTTTATCCGTTCATCGAGACATGCAAAATTTGTAATTTTTGATTGCCATGAAGACAAAGAATTGCAGTTTATTTATACGAAACTATTCAAAATTTCGCAGAAATGCCAGTTTTTGTTGCAAGATTGGAAGGTTCCTGGACCGATTTCGGCTTGAAATATACACGAATAAGATTTTAGGAACTTTCTACTTTAAGTGCAGGGATATTTCATTGGACGAGTTACGCATTAAATGCCATTTTTACTGATTTTTCGATGACTCTACAACACTGGAATTCGCCATGTACTTATTATGAGTCATAAGTTCACTTTTGATGACAGTCAATGGGATCACGTTTTACAAGTTTTGAAATTCGCGCGAAAATTTGTAGACGAAAATCCTTTCTCTTTGTTAATAAAGACCAAAACAAATGGATAACAGCAACCGCCATAAACATTTAATTTATGCAGAGAATATAAAAAAATCAGATTTATTGGGGTTATATGTATATTCCCTATTGTGCATGAATAGCTTGCACTTGACCGATTTTTTTTTTTAAATTTAGAGATCCCCTACAATATCCTAAACAAACCTAAAATAAAAGTAAGTTGAAATTGTTAGGTATTTTCTTTCCTGTAATTTATAGATACACTTAATTTTGCATACTCCTTTTCAACAAAAGTTGTTTGTTTTAATTTGCCATTGTACACTTTTTTAGCATCACGGAATCTCTCATCAGACACACCATGCTGTCAGGTATTACGCATAAAACTCATTCAATAAAGAAAACTGCGGGAAAGCAACCCATAGCGAAACAGTATCATTCATAAAATTTCCCATTTTCAATACCGCACATCCGAAATATGGGGTAAAATATAGGGTACGAAAGGTAGAAATATGTAATCAAAAAAGAAATTACTTAAAACTTTATTGCAGGGGTGTATTTTAGATAAAAAAAAGAAGATTAAGAAGTTTAATAAACGGATGCCGTTAGATATTAATTAAATATACTACGAATCTAACAATACAGATGTAGTTTTGTGATATAAATTATTTTAATAAAGAATATTCGTTTCTTTATTACATAAATAAAAACGAGCAACAAGGTGAGCTTGGATTAAGTTTAACCCAAAGGTGCGCTTACTTCGGAGTTTTCTTCATATATCGTTTGAGTGATGAGCTCCAAGTAATTTGGTACCAAAATGAAAATAATCGTTGGATAGTTATTAAAATAAGATGGATTTTTCGAAATTTTTTTGAGGTTACATTGTTTTATTCCATGGAAAATGATTACTCGTCGATTTTTTGGGACTAAACCGATTTTGTTCGGTGCTCTAAATGATGTTTTAGTGTTATATATGTCCAAAATATTTAAACCCTTGCCAAATTTGAAGTAAAGCCTAAATACACAATTTAAAATCTGAACTCTAATTTTTAAATTTATTTCAACTTACATTTTTTTCAAACATAAACAATAATCTTGTTGTTAAACAAACAATAAAAATGAAATAAGAATCTTTACAATTGTGAGAAAATTTTTATTCTACATTTATCCTCCTCCAATCTCCACACATTTTTCCAAATTAGAAAAAAAATTATCATAGACGTTTGTCAGTTCAATATTATCGATAGGACAGCACTCTCAGCTTTTCATTTTGAATTTTTATAATTAATTAAATTATAAAAATATAAAAACTATTTAGCCTTTATTTTGGATTATAAACAACTTTGTTTTATACACAATTTGTCTAAAATAATAAATAATGGTACTTCTCTGTTAAAGCATGTTTTCTTAATTTATTAACACCCTGTACATCTGATATCAAATTTTTTAGAGTTAGCTTATTTTTTTGACGAGCAGAATTTTTCATAAAGAATGATTTTTCCTCGTAAAATCTACAATAAAGATATTTCTCCTCTTGTCAACTCCATTCATGGACACACTGTATTTATTGAGTACTTCTTGACTCCCCTCAAACTAATTTATAAATTTTTATTTTATTCAGTATACCTAATGTAAATTCAGATCCAGACCTGATTTTTATGGCATTGTATTCGAAAAAAGAAGGTAAACAAGCACCGAGCAAACTTATATCTCGAAGATATTAATTTTTATCGTTCCAGAGCTTTATTGAGGGATGCCGCGACATTTTTATTCGCGTAGCATGTGGCGCCACCCGTGAGAGCGCCAAGTTCCAGATATTAAAGTTTGGCTGCTCGGACCATTTGTCAAAAGCTTTCCAGAACGACACATAGCAACTTTACAACTTAAAAGTCATTTGTAAACCGGCTGGCAACGCCTGCTTATGAGTAGATGCCACGCGGGGTGAGGATATTACTTCAATTTGTCTGAAAAATTGAGATAGTTTAAAGACTTATTATCTAAATGTGCTTTCTGCCACCAAAATCTACATGCAGTATTTGTTTGAAATATTGCATGCAGTATAAGTAGGAAATTTAAAATAATATTTTTCTATTCCCGTATTCCAATAATTAAATTAAATATATTCGATGTTTCATAATAATGGTCATTATGATATAAATTTTTATTATGAAACCGCATAATTAGCCAATTTGAAACATATACTTTTGGTGGCCTTTTTTTAATCCAAATGATCTGGCTTTGACAGGTATTTTACTAAAATTTGCATTTTCACTAATTCTCAATTTTAAGAATATTCAAATTAGAAATTATGGTATTAGTGATAGCGAAGAATTTGTTTAACCGTTGCTAAATTAAATAAATATTGTTCAATTTAATATGTATTAATAAATGGTCGTAAAAAATAGTACATCAGGCTATCCTATTCAAATTTCATAACTTTTTCAAGTTTATCATGACCAAGTTCCCAAATTAATTGCATGTGAAAATTCATTTTTTCCAGTTTTGGAAGAGTAATTCACTTACCAACGTTCAAAGAGAACCTACATGTTAACTTTTTTACAGTCAAGTACAAGTTGAGTGTACCAGTTGATTATATAAGGGTAACGTCACTTTTCACACTACAGAGAAAAGTAGTTCTTTCTTCGCAGTTAAATTACTTCGACGTCAAAAACTAAAAATTATCAACCCAGTCAAACCCAATCTATGTACATTTTTTTTATTTGCTCTTTGGATTACGGAATTATGATTTATGTTATAAAATAAAAAAATATGTATCATTTAATTTAAACTTATTTATCGTCTGTCATGCTTGAGAAGTGATTTTAACTTCCTACCCGCTGTACCATTTCAGGTGTCGCTAATGAGCAGGCAAAGCGGTATTTCATATCATCTAAAATTGTAGGTGCAGTCGCCATCACTTTGTCCTTTATAAAACCCCACAAGAAAAAGTCAAGGGGGGGGGGGTATATATCTGGGGACATCATTACATACTGTTAACTTAATGACAAAAACCCAAGAGCACCCATTTATTGGGATTTTTCATTCCAGCGATGCATAAATGAACCAAAGCAATACTTTAATAACCTTATTCCGATACTGTTTAAAAACACAATAAGCCAAGATGAGAAAAAATCGCTGTTGCCCCTGGAAACCGCCGGCACGTCTGTTTGACGGATTCTGTAGTCTGAAGAGTTGTTTTTTAAATTTTCAATCAAAAGCTATGGCCTTGCAAAAAAAAAGAAAATATGAAGGGAAGTGATTAGGAAGAAATTATTTAATGGACAATATCTTAAATGAGGGAAGCTGCTAATGCAGGCACAATATTTATTTTGTATTAATTTAAACATTTTTAAATTATAGTCCCAAAACATATTAAGAAATCAAGAAATCTAATTCCTGCTTTGAAAGACTGGTAGTCGTAGAAAGAGAATAGTGCACTACTCGCACGGAATTCTCATTTCTCACTGGTATGATTTAACAAGCTTTTATACTCGTGGGAAATGAGTATCATTCCGTGTCCGTTGTACCATACACTCTTCTCACATTCCATTAAGAAACAAAAAATTTACCATTATGCTCCAAATATGAACAAAATTATCCTTTACTGACTAAGAAAGGTGTGTATCAAAAGCGGGGCACTTTATGTCATCTGCGGATCTGATTATTATTAATATTTTTTGACCTTACCTTACTGAACCTTTACTGCTATAGGATTTGCTGATGCGTTAATTTATTAATATATTAACATTATGAACAGCATTACATGAGTTACCACTTAATAATCAAAAAATATATAAATGTAGGATAATTTAAAACAGGCATACATTCACAGTAGTGAAAATTAAGATAACACCTAAAATTATTACAAATTAACTTTTCAGTCCAATTTGATTTTAGCTGAAAGTTAGACTGAACTGATTACTCATTAAAATTTTGCAGAGGAATTAAAGTACCATGCCTGCCAATTAGAATTTAAGCTCTACAAATGTCTATTACGCTGTGTCAACATTATATTTTAACGAGTTGAATAAAAAAAATCCAGATAATTAAAAAACGGTTAATTCTAGTCGAATTGACTCGGCTGTCCAGCTGTAATTTTATTGTTGGAAAATAAGTAATGATAGAAGTGGCGTTTTACGCGGAATAAAAGGTCAAATGTTTGTTCGACCTGGTGAGCTTGCGTTCTATACCGAGTAAAATAGACCTTGTCATTCAAATATATGTTCTTTTATCTGAGAAAGTCCACGTAGATTTCAAGCCCAAGTACTAACGTACCGTGGGCATCTGAAAAGAAGGAAAATGTAATCTATTGCCACGGGAATTAAAGGATTGGAGGTTGTGAGGGGGAGGGAAAACATCTGCAGGCAATTTGTTCGATAATCTGGGGACCCTAGGTATGAATAAGCGAGAGAAGTGGAATGTTCTAGGCTTTTGTAGCTGGACAGTAAAGGGATGCATCCATAACACGTCTCTTAATGTTCTGTTAGGAACAGTCAAGGGAGGAATTATAGCGGCTAGTTCTTCAGAGTATCCGTGAAAGTATCGGTAGAAAAGGGATAAATCCCCAACAGCGCGGACAGGGAGAAGAATTTTCTGGCTCGAAAGAGAAAACCAAATCAAGCTTTCCTTGGCAAAGGCAAAGCAAATCAATCCTGAATTATTCTAACCAATCACTGACTACAAGAACCAATCAAAGCTTGTGACAGGTTAATATGGGGTCACTGCACATTGATTAAATCACTGCATGAATTTTCTGGCTCGAAAGAGAAAACTAAATCAAGCTTTCCGGGGCAAAGGCGAAGCAAATCAATCCTAAATTACCCGAACCAATCACTGACTACAAGAACCAATCAAGGCTTGTGACAGGTTAATATGAGGTCACTTCACATTGAGGAAACCACTGCATTAACTCCTTTGCAGAGTATGCAATGAATATATGGATAGTACACGCAGATGCGCTGCCCTAACACTTTGGAGATTAACAAATCACCTAAGAGAACTGGACATTCAGCAGCAAATCTCCATGAGATACCTAATGCAATGATTACGTAACCTGATAAAGTTAACAAACCTTTTAAAATAAGCCCAGCACGATAGGGATTTCAATAATAATATTGACTGTAGTAAAGAGGTTGTATAAACCTCAACTGTTACCTTCTAATCCAATCCAGTCCAAGTAATAATTAAATATACAATATACAAGGTGTTAATTTACTGAGCTATAGGCCTCAAAAACTTTCTCTCATATAAATAAGAAGTGCTATTGAAAACTTACTTAATAAAAAACATTGACAATTTTCGCTACTCTGTTATTCAGTTCAAATTAGTAATAACATTATGTTACGCAATTTTCCATAAAGCCTCTAAAGTTTTATTTTACCCCTAACTAATATGTATACCTATTAAAAAAATTATGGTAGACAATTTTTTTGACACCCTGTAGAATGAGAATGAAGGGCTTGCCCTTTCATTATTATGATGACCCAAGTAATAGAAAAGGACCATTCGCTGGAACTACTGTACCATAGTCAGTAACACTCCTGTACAGCATAATTTTGTTCAATCCACAGTGAATAGAATCCTGAAAATCTACTACTCTCGCCTATATTGGATTTATTATTTAGTTAAATAATTGCCTGTCATTTTTTATACTGAACACCAAAACCTGAAAAATTGAAATTACAAACTTTGTACCATCAAATGACTTGCACGAAATAAAGTTTACCAAGTTTTCAATAAGTTATTAAAAAAGAAATATTGGAAATCAATTTTTTTAAATCTGAGATACCCCATGTAGATTCAAGCCCAAGTACTAATGTACCGTGGGCGTCTAAAGAGAAAGAATTTAAAGCATTGGTTTTGAGGGACAGGGAAAACATCTGCAGGCAATCTGTTTCCTAATCTGGAGACCCTAGGTATGAATGAGCGAGAGAAGTGGGATGCTCTAGGCTTTTATAGCTGAACAGTAAAGGGAAATTATAGCGGCTAATTCTTCAGAGCAAAATCCGTGGGACTATCCATGACAAGGTTACGTTGTCTTATTCCTTGGGGTTAGAGGTTTCACGCAGGTGCTATTTGCAGCCTCCGTGGTGATGTTTATTGGTTGTTGCCCAGAAAACCCTGGGTCTCCTGACAAAAAACCGCAAACGTGCTAGCATGTCCCTGGTCTGTGAACTCTTTGTGTTTTTTCCAACTTCCAAGTTTCCCATCTAATAACTTGGTTATGTGCTACTGATGAGTGCTAATAAGCACGAAACACGTGTCTAGCACTACCTTACAGACAGCTATATATATATATATATATATATATATATATATATATATATATATATATATATATATATATATATATATATATATATATATATATATATATTATTCTATATTATACTGACACATTAAAAAAAAATTCTCTGGCAGCTTCCAAATATTTGACCAAGAGATTTAATATTTCTTAAATACACTATAACCACTCAAGACGCTTATATAAATATTATCTTATTAAATTTTGGTCACTTTGTGTTTAGGTTTACTTTTATTAAAGTGTATATTTTTTGATATGGGTCCAATTTTCTTCTTCAATTACATTGAAACAACAAAGATATTTTTCTGGTGTCACTGTTAATGGTATTACAGGGTATTTGCCAAAGTTTTCACGCCTCGGCAACAAATAAACACGTTGTTAATATTACACTTAGGTGCTTTTTTATTTGAGTAACTTTTTCTTATAAACCTTACAATTACAAATACTTCGATTTGTAACACATCAAAAAAATTTTAATGATATTAAAAACATACGTCAAAAGTCGACCTGTAATAATTTTTTTCAAACGTGCATCATTTTATCTAGTGGTGGGTAGAATGGTATTATTTACAAAATTGTATTTTTTACACAAGCCTATACCATGCAGTCAGTTATAATTTATATTGATCAGTGTATTCCGATTACGATAACGGATAAATGTTCGTCACCCATTATTCGCATCGGCATGTTATTCATAAGTCAAATTTTTGTTGCTGCGAGGAGCGAATCGCGTTGTTGCCAAGTCCTCTTATATTTAGTTTTTACGTTTACTTTATTAGGTTTATTGTTTTTAGTCAGTTTATCTTTCTTTTTAACTAACTGTAAGGTAGGCCACGTTTTTAGTATCTTCACAAATAAGCGTTATTGAATTATTGCATGTAAAAATAAAATTATAAATTCACGGTGACTAAAGTATTATTGTCAACCTTGACATTAACTTTGACTTACCTACGAAGAAAATATAAAAAGGTAGCAGGTATTTCGTTCGCAACGTGGATAGGTACGTTTAAAGTATATTTATGCGAAATAATTTTGAAATATTTCAAAAACGAGTGAAAAATCGCATTGGGTATGTTAAACAAAATATGTCTTGAACTTCTCCTAGAATCCAAAAATATGATAAAAATCATAACAATTTGAAATAAGCGAGAAAATCGATGTTTTATACTATATATTTTTTACTCGATGCTTAATTGTTTTGCTGATAAGAAATACATATGAATGATCCATAAAAATCCCCAAAACTTTCATATTTAACATTTGTTCCCATCTTTAAAAATAAAAAAGTTATATGGCCTCTTCACTTTTATTTGGATATCCCTGTACGTGTGTTTAATAACGACGAAAAACCTAATACAAGGTGCTGTAAAAAAGGTCTGCTAAAACGAGTAAAAATAAATGTATTTCAATTTGCCCAAAATAATTAAACCAAACCGTTTGGTGGATTTTTGGATAAGGCAACACCTGGCACTAATAAAAAATGTTATTATCTCATTACTCGTAAGAGATGTTACGAACACTGGTAAATCAGCATGATATTGGTAAACAGGATATTTTTTGTTAATACTGGTAAAAAACTTTTACACCAGGGCACATTATTTATTTATTAAGTTTCGATTCCTTAATAATGAACAAAATTTTTTAAATTTCAATCGCGCCGACTGCGCTGGATTTCAACTGCTTGCAATTAATACTATTTCCGACCCTGCATGCTTCATTTACATTTCAATAAATACCTACATCTGATAAATTAAATTCATTAAAAATTAAGTAAATTTAAGCAGTTAGTGCATTTTTAAAGCGGCAGTCTTTTTTGCGTAGAGTTTTATTTCTCAAGAGCTCAAATTCCATTTCGAAATAAAAAAATTCCGGACTTTTTTACGATTCATAAAGTAGGCTCTAGCGTGCGGTGGACTAAAATATGCATGTAATCAAGAACAACAATAATCTTAAAAGTCCGCTCTTCATATTGTGCGCTAAATTTTTCAGGGTTTTTGTGAACTAATGGTTTCCGCTGAAAAAGCAACCTAATTTACAAGCAAAAAATAAAAAAAGCATTTTGATTTAATTTGTAGGTGTAAGTAATAACGTAATAACATGAAACGACCAAAGGTGAACTGCAGTAATAGCATGCAACATTAGCGCTTCTATTTTAGTTCTCGCTTATGCAGTTTAATACAAGTAGACGTTCAATAAACAGTACTTTTTTTTTACTCAGGACATGAGATTTGCGTGGTAAACTCTTTATCTCATGTTAAAGTTTGTTCTACTTAAAACTAAAGGACGAAATTTGCAACAGAGGTTATTTTAATCCTTAGAAGACGCCGCAGTGACTTATTTTTACCAGTAGGGCTAACAAAGATGTATAAAAATAGCAGATTCAAGCATGGAGTGTGGAGATGATTCTTCTTCAGATTCTTAATAACTTCTATGTAAAATATACTACGCGCAAAATAAATTGCCGCTTTTGACTTATTCCCAAATATTTTAACATTTATTTTTAGGTAAAAAAGCAAACAAAAAATATATTTGAATTTAAAAAATATACTTCACAAACAAAATGTTTACGCAGAGGACACATAAAAGTATTATTTTTTTATAATCAATATCCTTAATTACCCGTATGGTGTAAAGGTATACATACATATATATATAATTATATTTTCTTTTTTATTGTTTAGCCATTCATAATATATTTTTTATAGGAAGTTTTCTTGGGTATAGGCTATTTTGTAAAACGACATAAAATTCAAAAATTCACAACGTTTCGCACATTGTACAATATTCTTCTTCAGGCTTCTTAAACACTTGGAAAGTGTGCATGTAGGAATGAAGAATTCATTCCTACTTTTTGATAAAATAAGCAACCATGTTATTTTTGTAAAATTGTTGGTTTTATATTAAAAAGTCCCGAAGTACTTATTGGGACACCCTTTACTTTCAATCCTTGTTTCCCTGTCCCTGCTTATTTTCTAACTGCTCTACAAATAATACACAAAGAAAATCCATTTTCTAATATGAAAGGAAACATTTTTTTTATTAAATTTTTATTGATTAAATATTTTTTCAGTATTTTCCTCCACATGACTCATCGGAGCTTAACCCCATGATGTACTTTGGATAAATTGATAGAGCCGTTTTTGACAGCTTGACAGCTTACGCGGAATGATTAATAACAGTGCGCTATCGCAGCCTTTCACTTGTTGTCGGGACGGCTTTTTGTTCCCTTCTTTCATGTCGAGCCTTCTTTTCCTTCGTATGCAATTTAATCGAAGGTCGTCGGGGTTTATTAATAAAAGATGCATTGATGTTGACAGATTTCGTTATAGTGCATAACGAATCTATAACCTTATTAAATTTGCTAACCAAATTCGAATAAACAAAGGGTTTAAAAAGAAACCTTAGGTAGATAAATGCTTTTTTTCTGAAAAAAAGGTAGATTTGTCTTTTTTTTCATTTGATTTTTTGAAAAACAATAATTTTTCACACCCCCTTTTCGTACGAAGCAAAGGCGACATACATGTCAAGTTTTATCTCATTACTTCTAATAGAATAGGGCCTAACATGGAGTTAAAAATTTAACATGTAGATTCCTATGGTCCGATTTACAGAAAATGCACTGTTTATAAGCAAGCGAAGCCGCGGGTAAAAGCTAGTTTCTAATAAATAATGATTACCTTGTTGTGTTGCCTTATCAGAAAACTTCAAAACTCTTAATATAATAGATAAAGAAAATTCGGTCAAGTGCAAGATATACTTGCACAATAAGTCTTCCGTGCCTTCAGTCCCCCATTTAACCTGAACAAACCTCGGCCACCCGATCTCGGCCCATCTGCCGCGCTACATGCCGCCGACGGCACCAACGCCGTATCACATCGCGTATGCGCGGAGCTTAGTGGGGAGCGTCTCGACTGAGTTAAATTAAAAATTTTGAAAAATGTGTAAGGAGAAAAGTTGTTCCTTACTAGCGTGAGAAATACTTTTTGTCGGAAAACTCTTTCTCTAAAACCAATGATTCAGCAGTTACAAGGAAGTAAACAATTAAATTGTTTATAACAATTGATAGCGCTAGAATTTTTCAATCCTGATAATTTTGGCTCAATCTACACCTAATTCTCAATGTTCATGATTTTTTCAGATCTTTCTGAGCAATCCTTTTGGTGATAAGTGTAGGGGACAGCCATTTTTAAGGGTTTTTTCCGAAAAATGTTTTAAACAATTCATACAAAATACATCATATATATTGTTGAATTTGTACTTCAATAAGATTTCATTTGAAACCCTACACGATGGCCTCAATTTTTTTTCCATTTTACCCTGTGAAATTAAACCCCAGAATCAAAATTTAACTTTTCATACTAGTCCCGAAAGGGGAAAAAATAAATTAAGTTCTAATATTTTCCCACTAATGATTTAATAAATACGATCACGTTTTTGGGCTTAATTTTAGATTAACATCTAAGTTGAAAAAAACATACTCAAAATATTATAAATGTTTTAACTCGTCTAATAAGTTTGCTATATAAAACTCGGTATTACATTTCTTTAAAATAATAATTAATATTTTAAAACGAGGTACCACACGGCATAGGGTTGCATTTAAAATTTTTGATCTCAATTCCCTAGCGTCATCCCTCAAGGGGGTTAAAAAAGTTAAACTACATAAAAAAAGCAGATTTATTAACCAATAAGATACACCTAAAATTTGGTGCCCCTATATTTACTAATAGCAAAGGTATTTGCCCACATTAAGACTTTTCGGACACCCTGTATACTTGGTTTGGAATAAAGACAGTTTAAAGTTAAATGGCATATAGTACGTCAAGCAGTCAATTTAGTTTAAAAATCTCTTTGTTCTAAGAGAACCTTTATCAGTGTGACAGTGTGACAGCAACGGCATCAAAAGCAAACCGTTTAGAATCTGGAGCGTCACTTTTTAGAAAAATGGTCTCTATATTATAAACTGATTTTATAGCTGTAGAAGACTTATATTTAATAAGGTTCGATCGCGAAAAGGCGGCGCGCTATCCAGTCAGCTCGGAAATATAAAAGAATAAAAGAGATATAAAGCAGAAGAGTCATTTTTCTGGGCAATTTTGTGAAAAATTGAATTTATAACGTCGTAAAACTTTTTAATAATGCGCGGTAATTTAGTACTGGCAGTAATGCACGGTTTAACCGATAATTATTGGAATTTGTTTTACTATCTATCTTTAGTGCCATTTAACTGTTTCCGAAAGTAATTTTAACGATAACGATAACGGTAATTAACAGTAAAAAACGACACTCTGAGCTGGTCACATAAATAATTATGATACCAGCAATTAACTGTTGAATTTAGCAGAAACTTTTGATTCAATTAAAACCCTTTTAATAAATTATTGACGGTTACTTAAGTTATGTAATGAGGTCCATTACACCAATAGAGATGTAATGTGTGTTATTACATAACTCGTATTGATTTTCATAAATTATAAACAAAGGAAAGTAATCGAAATGTTTAGGTGACTTCTATGTTTAGGTGTCATATACAGCATGTCCGCGGATGGGTTTCAGAAGAGAAAAATGGACCAAATTTTGCAAGAAACGTAAAAATGTCACTCTTAATAAAAGTTTTTGCTTGTAAAATACCAAAGGGGAAACCACTCTCAAAAACTTGTACACTAAAATACCAAGTTGGCCAAGGAATACCATGTATTACCAAAATGTATTAAATAATAACCACAGAATACCTGGTAATACTAATACCTAGTAATACCTACGGAATACCTGAAAATACCTACGAAATACCTGATAATACCTATGGAATACCTAGTAATACCCATTAATTTTCATCAATTTATTATTTTTCACTATTTTGATCAATTTTTTAAGGTCAGAAAAAAACCCTGACCTGGTGGAGTAGTTCTGATGTCAAATTCGTATTCAGCAGCTCAAAATACCTGGGGGTAGGGAGTCTAGTCTACCGAATATGAAACTTTTTTGTGCCTGAGTAATTAATTATGCATATTTTTTATAGACCAATAATTAAATTTAGCACATTCATCCAAAACTCTTCATTCTAATTATCTTCATTAAAGTAAAGAATCGTTCGAATAAATTACATTTTCCGTTTGTTACCTAACAAGTAACGTACACCGAGTTCGTTAAATTTTCAACATCCGAATTATTAAAATGAAGTTCAGAGGTCATTTTCATTGACACGCGCTGCCTCCAATTAAGCCCTTTTAGCTATGAATAATCTGTGGTCAATAGAATCAGGTTAATGGGAGCTTTTTTTAATAAAAGATAAACATTATATCGGTAGGAGTAGACCTCATTATATTTGTAACGATTAGGAGTATTTGTGAGTTTATTTTTACCTTCGTTTTCTATAAAAATTGTTTGGTTGGGTTGGGTTATCCTAGTAATTTTCTTCAAAATAATTTTTTTTTGGGTTTGTACTGACTTCCTTAAACGATTTATGCATGACTTCCTTAAACGATTTTTGCATGACTTCCTTAAACGATTTATGCATGACTTCCTTAAACGATTTATGCATGACTTCCTTAAACGATTTATGCATGACTTCCTTAAACGATTTATGCATGACTTCCTTAAACGATTTATGCATGACTTCCTTAAACGATTTATGCATGACTTCCTTAAACGATTTATGCATGACTTCCTTAAACGATTTATGCATGACTTCCTTAAACGATTTATGCATGACTTCCTTAAACGATTTATGCATGACTTCCTTAAACGATTTATGCATGACTTCCTTAAACGATTTATGCATGACTTCCTTAAACGATTTATGCATGACTTCCTTAAACGATTTATGCATGACTTCCTTAAACGATTTATGCAATACATTTCTTTGCGGATTCCTTATTCCTTCAGCATCCCAAAAAAATTGTAACCATAATGTTACCCGCTGCGGGTTGGACCCTAAATTTGCGAGGTGGTGGAACCTGTAACAAACCGATTCAGAAAACCATTTGAATTACTGTTAAACAATGCCAAATTCGCTTCTGAAGTGGCGACTCTCTGTCGCTTTTGTTCTGGCGTCAATATTTGGGGTCTTGCAGACACCTTATGAAGTCCCAAATAGTCGTTGATTATTTTATTTCAATTGTATCATTTGAAATGTCTGCTATTTCTGCTAAACGACTAGTAGTTAACCGACGATCTTGTGTAATCAAGTCACATACGCGATCAACATTTTCTTGAGTGTGCACAGTTTGCGGCCGACCATCACCTTTTGCATGTTCGCAAGATATTCTGCCACTGCGAAACTTCCGAGACCAATTATTACGCTAAGTACGCTAACTATATCTTCATGAATTTGTTTTGGTACCTTGCAGATATTTAATAACAGCATGAAGTTCGTTTCCTTTCATTTTTCGAAATCTTTGCACAACTCCCAATCTCCAACTCTTTCAATCCCATGTCAATAGACTACATTTCCCTTCTCATTAGACGTCCACGGTACGTTAGTACTTAGGCTTGAAGTCTGCATGAGATGTCTTAGATAAAAAACAACTTCTATTTGTCCTAATATAACTTTTTAACAAATAAAGATACAAAAATCAGTTGTGACACTTCATTCGACAGATAAATTAGGGACCATAAATAGTGTACAGCCCTCGCTCTCCCACATCTGGGGAGTGACATCACTTTCGACACTTAATACCGATTCAATGTTATTAGGATTTTTTTTTAAACTGTAAAGAGTTTCGGTTTGTCACTTCTTTTGCGAGTCAGTGTATTTTTGTATTATTTATTCTAGATAGAAAAAACATCCACAGAAAAAGCGTTACTTTTATAGACCGGCTTAATGGCAGATCTACCCAAGCAGAAACAAAAAGAAACCGTACAACAAAGAATATTTTACCAAACAAACTCTGCTTTATCAAAAAAAATCCTATTTTCTATTCCAAACTTTATCATGTCAACAAGAATCCAATTTAAACTAATAAAATGACCCTTTCGCTTGATCGGTCCCTTGTCATTGTCAAGAAACAATGATTTGCTTGAAAAAAAAGTCTCGGGGCATGCCAGAGGTTTTTATATCAATTTATTTTTCCTGCTTATTTTATCCAGAAGAACTCCTTTGGAATTTGGCAGATACTAAATTTTTATATACTTTGTAGAAGTAATTGTTTCATGTTTTGAGCTTAGATACATGGCATGGAAAAATATCGTACGTCATCCAGGTGGTAAATTGCCGCTACCATATTTATTGGTTTAGGCTATATTCTTGCAAGTTTCATGTTTATATATTTACAACATTTATTTTCTAATATGTACTATTATATTCCTAAACATTTTAAAGCAAAACAATCTCCTAACATAAACTTACAGTAAAAAAAGTCGCTTCTAGGAGCCACAATAACTTACCCAAATGTGTTTGTGTACCATCGTAATTGTAAATGGTAGTGAAGCAAATACAGCTTACCTAAAAGATAAGAAACTTTCGATAATACATATATGTAAACCACATGTTCAATACTGTAATTTAGTAAATTATTGCAATACACCCATTAGTACTAGAAACCGTTTTCTTTCTAACATAATAAATAATTGCTTATACTCAGAAACAGGAAATATCACATTAATTACATTTTAAGGTAATCAGAAATCCTAGGGGCTATACTTAATCTGATCAATTACATTGTCCCTAGCTAGTATTTAAGAATGGTTGTTGCCAGGATTTCAGTTATCTTCTGTATATACAGGGTGAGTCGGGAGGAACGCACCAAATTCTAGGAGTGTATTCTATACTAACCTATACGTAAATATAAGTAAAAAACCCGAGTTGTAAAGTTGGCCTTTCATTTCTGAGAATCGCCTAATAGTCTAATAGAAGACCACCACTAGGAATTAATACAATATTATTTACAAGGACTGTTAGACGATGTTCCTCTTAACATAAGAAATACCATGTACTATCAGCAAAATGGAGCTCCTCCATATTTTGCTCGCCAGGTTACGTAATACTTGAATGACACTTTTCTAGGACGATAAATTGGTCACGGGGGTGCTGTTAGTTGGCCACCAAGGTCTCCACACCTGACCCCGCTAGATTTTTGTTTATGGGGCTGGTTGAAAAGTGAAGTATACAAATTAAAAGTGGACAATCGAGATGCACCAATTCAACGTATTTGAAGTGCTTACGCTTACATAAAAAGACAAGAAGAACTTAGGAGAGGAACGGGTTCTGTCCATAGGCGAGCCAGAAAGAGGTCCGCGTAGGTATATTTGAATCTTTATTAAAAAAATTGTAATTAAACCCCATCTGCAAAAAAATAAAGGTATCCCGGCTGCAAAACAATGGCTCCAACTTGGTAGTATCTGGAACAATATGCGGTTGGGAGTGCGAGATGGTGTCAGTTCTACGCATACCCCTGTGAGGTCGAACATCGTAGCCCACTGTAAAATACGCTATCGCGATCTTTGCCCTACATACGCGCAAGGTATGAAACAAAATAAAAGGCTTGAAGAATGAATTAAATTTCTCTTGCTGATCAGTCTATGGGTATGATTTAACATTAACTTATGTCCTTCTCGTGAACTGCAAAAAATAACTGTAAAATTACAGTTTGGTTCATAAGATTTTGCTTATTTTTCCTTAATAAATTATGCTATTTTGTTATCACACAATAAGTTATGAAAATTTACTTCCTAAAAGCAAATTATTTATAAAATATTTAATTTTACAAAGTAAAGTAAAATTAGAAATTAAAAATACAGTTCATATTCCGAAATATTATACGTCACAAATTAGTGTCAATTTTTACGTTACAGGTTCTGTAAATCTGTGACGTCGCGCGGCTATACAAGTTAGTTGTTGAAGGAATCGCATGACTTATTACTGTAAATGCAGCAAGATTAAACGCAAGGTCATTTCCTTGTAAATCTTGCAACAATAAACAAGCATTTTGTGTAGCTCGTTGTATGTTTGATAAATTTTGTTTATCGATACCCAACTTTTTCTAGTAAAAAGTTGTAAAATGCAGCAGTAGAACTATATACGTGAATTTACTTTCTACTTTTTTCTGTTTTCTAATTTCTTATTCTGCAACGAGTTCTGCTTTCTCCGCAATTATTGTCGATCCTAAATCGAACAAATATTTTTAGTTACGAAGAGAAAGTAAAAATGTTTTCCATTTCCAGCAGTTTGTATTTAAGATTCACAATTATGCACGAATAACTTGTATATAATATTAAGAAATTAGAAAGAACAAAGAAATATAATTCTTACAGCAACTGTAGATTTATATGTACAGCAAAATTGGGTAGTAAAATTAAATATTATATTATTATTTGTGTAGTTCGTTGTAGGTTTGATAAATTTTGTCTATCGATACCCAACTCTTCCTAGTAAAAAGTTATAAAATGCAGCAGTGGAACTATCTACGTAAATTTACTTTCTATTTTTTTCTCTTTTCTAATTTCTTATTCTGTAATGAGTTCTGATTTATCCGCAATAATTACTGTCGATCCTAAATTGAACAAATATTTTTAGTTACGAAAAGAAAGTAAAAATGTTTTTCCATTTTCAGCAGTGTGTATTTAAGATTCACAAGTATGTACGAATAACTTGTATAATATTAGGAATTAGAAAGACGAAAGAAATATAATTCTTACAGTAGCTGTAAATTTTCTAAAAATGTACAGCAAAATTGGGTAGTAAAATTAAATATTATATTATGCAATTTAAAATGGTAACTATAATAAATTTATATTCCGATTACGGAAAATAACGTATTTCGGTAATATATAAAGTAATTTTAAAAGGGAAATATTAGGTATACGTTATTGATATTAAAAAATAATGAATATATTGTGTACCTACAAATTTACTTAATTTATTAGTGAATTTTACCAGAAATATATAGGGAAATAAAGTCAGGATGTTTCTGTAAATTTATGGTACTTTACGTGGGTCTATTTTTTTTATCTAAGACATCCCACGTAGACTTCAAGCCTAACTAACGTACCGTGGATGTCTGAAGAGAAGGGAAATGTAGTCTATTGACACAGGATTTGAAGGATTGCAGGTTGGGACGGGATGGGAAAACATCTGCAGACAATTTGTTCTATAATCTGGAGACCCCCCTAGGTATGAATGAGCGAGAAAAGTGGTCTGTTCTAGGCTTTTGTGGCTGGACAGTAAAGGGATGCATACGTAACGCGCCTCTTGTTGTTCTGTTAGGGACATTCAAGAGGGGAATAATACCGGCTAGTTCTTCAGAGCAAAATCCGTGGAAGTAGCGGTAGAAAAGGGATAAATCCCCAACAGCGCGGCGATGAGCGAGAGAAGGGAGTTTTCTCGTGAGGGCTGGGTCATTGATAAGTCGAATGGCTCTCTTTTGGATAGAATCAAGGGTCTTAAGTGTACTCTAGGTTTGTCACCAACGTAAAATAACAGAAATTTAACAAGTTGTTTTTTGAAGCGTGGAGCAGCTAAGTACTGTCAAACTTTGACGGTGCAACGGTTGACCTGTATCATACAAACTGATGTTTAATTCAAACCTTTGTTGTGGTAAGCAAAGAAAGGAACACAGTATCACCAAAAAGGTATTTTACTATTTTTCTAAACCAACTCAGTTAAAATTTTGTTAGGGCAACGATTAAAAATAAATGTTTCCAAAATCAACGCTTTTAAATTGGCCTTAACAGCTGTTTTCGAGCTTTTCAAGCCAATATTTGTACTTAAGCGAGCTGATACAACAGAGAAGTTTAAGTTAATCCGAAATTCAAGCGGTCGTTCAATTAAAACTTAAATATTTGTTAGCGGGATACATTAAGGCAGCGACTAAAACATTTTAATTAGATGTTTTTTGCGTTAGGCAAATTTTAACGTATCAAAGAGGGTGTACTTCTTAAGTCCATAATCTAGAAGGTTTAAGTAGGTGATTCTGAAGTTAATTTGAGAATAAAGGTGTATATAAAGATGAGGTCAGTAATTACTTAATTTTGTCGGATGTAAAGGTACATTGGGAGCTATTTTTTAAATAAAACCAACAATTGGTATTAGAAAAATAACGTGTTTATTTTATCAAAAAGTAGAGACAGAGTTATGTTTTAAAAATAATAATCTCCAAATGTCCCCTCGACTGTTTCACCAATGACCCTCCCCGACGACTACAAATAGAAAATTGTGGAAAAAATATCTTTGATGTCAAAAGTCCATTCCATCTGGGCTACAGAGTGTGGTGGTCCAGTTATATACGTGAAGTATAAAAAGTTGCATTTTGATTCTGGGTGTTAATTTCAGGGGGTAAATTGAGAAATGGAAAAAAAATTGTAAAGCTTATTGAAGCACGAATTCAACAATATATGCAATATGATGTATTTTTTATGCATTTTTCTTAACATTTTTCGGAAAAAACGCTTAAAAATTTCTGTCCCCCTCCCTCATCACCAAGAGGATCGCTCAGAAAAAATCTGAAAAAGATCATCAAACATTGAAAATTAGGTGTAGATTGAACTAAAATTATCGGGATTGAAAAATTCTAGCGCGATCAATTGTTATAAGCTATTTAATTTTTTATTTCCTTATAACTGCTGAACCACTGGTTTTAGAGAAAAAGTTTTTCGACAAAAATATTTATCACGACGTCAGGAAACAACTTTTGTCCTTACACATTCTCAAAATTTTTAATTTGGCTGATTCTAAACGCTCCCCACTCAGCTTGGCGCATACGCGATGTAATACGGCGTTGGTGCCGTTGGCGGCGGCGGGTAGCGCTGATGGCACGAAACACTAATTATTGTGCAAGCATAGCTTGCACTTGGCTTGGCAGATTTTTTTATCTAAGATAGCCCACGTAGACTTCAAGCCTTAGTACTAACGTACCAAGAGCGTCTGAGGAGAAGAAAACTGTAATTTTTTGGCACGGGATTAAAGGATTGAGGGAAAAGGAAAACATCTGCAGGTAACTTGTTCCACAATCTGGAGACCCTAGGTATGAATGAGCGAGAGAAATGGGATATTCTAAGCTTTTGTAGATGGACAGTAAAGGGATGCATACGTAACGCGCCCCTTGTAGTTCTGTTAGGAACAGTCGAGGGAGGAATTGTAGCTGCTAGTTCTTCAGAAGAAAATACATAAATCCCTTTAATCCCTCTAATAAAAGCGCGGCGACGATCGAGACAAGGGAGTTTTCTTGTGAGGTTTGGGTCATTGATGAGGCGAAAGGCTCTCTTTTGAATAGAATCAAGCGTCGAAAGTAATGTGGCTCCCCAGAGATGGGAACAGTACTCTAGGTTAGGTCTTCTTTGGGAAATATGAAAAGAGAAAACCAAGCTTTTAAGCTGCTAATGTGGCTATTGAATGTGTTTGTGCCAGCTGAGATGGTGTTGCCAACAAGATCGAACGTTTCATTCATCTGTCTAGGGCTTAGCCATTGGATGGGTTAAGTGTTGCCGGATTTTTTGCGTGATATTCAACCCAACCCAACCGAAGCAATAGTGGATTTTGGAAGCGTTGAACTAACCAAAAGTTTTTGGCCAGTCTAAGATTAATTAAAGATATTGGGACGAGTATAGGCGTATAGATCTGCGTCTATTATCCAGCTCTTGATTCGAGACTTGTCTTGAAAGAAATATTCAACTTATAGTTATAGATGTCAAAAAATAAACAAATAAGTTTGATATTTCGACCAACTGAAGCACTAAAAACTTTGGTAAGATATATTTTGCAGCAAACTTTGAACAAAGTATAAAATACAGAGATAACAAAGCTTCCGTATATGAAATTCGAATACCTTTACAGGCTTCTAATTACGTTTTACCAAGTCTTTGATATAATTCTCCTAAAAGCCGCACGGCAAATAAATTTTGTTTGGCGTTTCGTAAAATTATTGCTAATATATTTTGTAAGGCTTTGCAGAGGAATACTGAACAAGGGCTTTGAGAAGCAAATTCTTCGATAAAGTGTAGTTTTGTTAATTTTTTGTTGATATTAAATATAAACTACTCGTCAAAAAAATCGAATAAACAAAGTTTCAGCATTAGTTTAAAATGATGTAATTTAACAACAAATTGACGGATTTTGATGAACTTTTCAAATACGAACAGGCCGTTTGGTTTACATTTTGTTTCAGGAAGATGTTTTGCATCAGTAAGGATATATGGACATTATACAGAGCGGAAAAGAAAGTAGCGCAAAGATTTAAAAATTTTAAGTTATTGTATTTGCACTAGCACTTATTCATCGTATTGCATACTAGGGAGGATTTGAAGTCTCAAGTCAATATTTCGGAACGTATTTGTCAATTTTTTGATTACGGCTTTCTAACAAAAAATATCGTTTTTTCCAAAAACGGTCTTTTTTATGAGAGAAATTCTAAAATTGCGCTACAGTTTTATTAATAACAATATTTCCATCGAATCAAATAACTTATCATTTAGTCAGCCTCAAAATGTATACAGAATATCCGCATTTCTTATTATACAGGGCATAAAATAAAGTAATGCAACGAATCAAATTCAAATTGAAACAATAGTTATTTGTTTTACTAGGCATAAAAGCACAAGATTTAATGCCGCGGCTGGTGTTTCATAGCCGAGCGTAGCGAGGCTATGAAACCAGCCAAGGCATTAAATCTGCTTTTCTGCCGTGTGAAACATATAATTTTTTCTTCAAATTTGTTCCAATTCCACGCAAAATCGACTTTTCCATATTTAAATTGCGTTTCATTATCAATATCCAAATAACTAAATTATTTTCTGGCGTTTCCGGAGTATCAAGTGTGGATACTAACGTTGTTAATTTTACTGGAAAGGAGGGAAGTGGACAGAGTTCAATTGTATTAAATAATTGTTCACAAATCACCATAAATATATCTAATAAATAAAAATTTCGTGTTGTACTTTGTAGTTTTAATGCAATAAAACCAGTTTATCATCAGCATCATTTTGAGTTTTCTTAATGTCATTGTCAATTTTAATAACCAGTTTGATTTAAATTATTACTTGGAAGGTTGCCTAGCAACGAACTTTTTCTGCCTAGGCAGTAAAATTGGACTTTTTCTGCCTAGGCATTAAAAGTACAACTTCTAAGCCTGCCAAGTGTCATTAAAAGGCCGCTTTTAATGTCATTTGGAGAAAAAATTTATTTATCAATAACACACATAGGACAGTACATACATTTTCAAATTTCATTTTAGATAAATTGGACTAAACCGCGATCATTAACAAACCGTTACCACAAACCCCCAGAACATCTGTGGTTGTGTGGATTAGCCCATCAAAAGAGACAAAAGAAACAAAAAAACTGACAAAACTATACGCAGCAGCTCCCAACCAGCGACGAGCCCTCGTTATTAAAATTATGAAATAAACTGGTAATGTTACGTATTCTATTAATAATTTACTGATAACAGTAAAGGAAAAATATATATGAAATAATTTGAAAGCGCCTGACCAGTCGGAAAGAGACAATAAGACAAAAAAAAAGTTAACCAGGATACAGCGAAATAAAGATACTGCGAAATAAAGACCGATACAGTTTTATCAATAGATGTGTTGTTAATAGGTACATTTCTTTCAGGCTATAAAAGTTGGAAATGCGGACATTCGGTATATATTATGAGACTGATTAAATGAAAAAATGTCTGATTATCGATGGAAATATTGTTATTAATGAAACTGTAGCGAAATTTTAGAATTTGTTTCATTAAAAAGACGATTTAGGAAAAAATTGATATTTTTTGTTAGAAAGTCGTAATCAAAAAACTGACAAAAAAGTTCTTACTTAGACTTCTGACCTAGACTTCAAATCCTGCCTAGTATGCAATACAACAAATAGGTACAAATACAAGAACTTAAACTTTTTACATTTTTGCACTGCTTTCTTCTCCGCTCTACATAATGTCCAGATACCCTTACTGACGCAAAACGGCTTCCTGAAAAGAAATGTAAACAAAACGGCCTTTCAGCATCTAAAAGCTCATCAAAATCCGTAAACTCGTTTTCAAACTACAGCAAATGCAGAAATTTGGTTTTACGTTTTTTTGAGAGAGAAAGAGAGAGAGAGATTTTAATTACAATGAGCTACCCAATACAATTGCTTTATTGTTATGTTTTTCTTTTAAATCCACAAACACGTCACTTTCTTTCTAGGGGACCCATTTTGATATACCCGATTCCCCTCATCACCATCCCCCAAAAATTTCAAATGGGAAGTGATGTCGAGTAACCACTCATTTAAAAGCTCTTCAATTTTCTAAGCAGCCATGTTTCATTTGGTGGCATAACCTATAATAATATACTTTTATTGGAAAGAAAATAATTTTAAATTAAACAATTTACTGCCAGATTCTCCAACGCTAGACCGGCCTAATCTAACGATAATTAGATTTCAAAGATCTACAGGAGTTAGCTCGGGGGGCCTGGGTGGCCGTCTTGCTAAACCAGCGACCGGATAACCATAATAATTTTTTGCTGCACTTTAGAAATGAACGCTTGGAGACGCTTAGGTAGATATGTTGGCAGACAACAGTGTTTTTCCCTAAAAAATATTCAAGTGAGTCCTTCTTCCCCGTTAAAAATCAGCCTATTGCAACTGGCTTCCTTAATATGAATCGCCAATACTCGGGAGCTGTGCTATGGGTACGTTTGTTCAGTTTTCCTAACTTTCAATTAGCTGTGTAGGAATTTTAACTGGCCTTGTATTTCTTTTTTAATCTTTTAAATTTGCTCTTTGGTTTTCTAGAAAACAATCCAGCTCAAACTTTACGATGCTGTTTTGACGTCTGTAATTTACGACATGACAAAAAGAATTTTATTTACCATCAAATAAAAAACATGAAAAGGAAAATAAGAAAGTAATAAAAATAAATTTCATTTTGCCTGTAAACAATATGGTTCTCTAAGAATTTCCAATAGTTTTTCGACGGTTATAGAGTCACTACTTATTAAAGAGATAAAAATAAAAGCAGTTTAAAATTTATACCCCTTTTGAGAACCTATGGTATTGTTTTTTTTTTGTTTCCGTAAAAGTTACAAAGCTGTGAGTTATACATTGTAATTTTTTCACAAGCATATTCTATATTTGATACTGCACGTCCATATTAATTTGCAATAATTTGCAAACATACAACTTATGTAAAGTAAACTAGTCCGTAAGCTTTTATTAAAATACTGTTGTACACTTAACAAGCATCCTGTTTATTTTAAATAAATTAATAATCTTATAATAAACATTATTAATACTGGTATGAAGTTTAAGCTTGGAATAAGTTATATTATAGGAGGTTGAATGTACACACAAAAAGATCCATTATAATCCGAACAAAAGCACTTGTTTAGATTGAATCAACAACAAGTTCGTGCTTGTGTTTAACATTTCGACATACATTAGCAAAGTTTTCGCTAAAGTGGGGCTCGTATTTTATGTAGTAAGTGATCAGTATTTACTTTTGTGAGAGCAATGGACTGTTTTAAAAACAACACTATAATAACAAAGAGAAAACTAACAATATGAACAGCAGTAAAAATAACGGTAATTATTGATATTACTGTAAACAGCGAATTTTTTCATGAAATTTTGCACAGACCCTAATTTTGGGTCGTAGAACACGAATCCGAAGTCAGCTTTTGGCGGTCTCGTATGGTTTTTCCAAAAAAAATTGTTTTTGGAAAACTTTTAGGTTAACTTTTAGGTTACCTTTTTGTTATAGATTCCTTTAAGTTTCGACACTTTCACTTCAACATATCTGTAAACTTATAATTTTTATTAGTTTTCGTCACACAAAACACCACATTTAGGCAAAAATAGCTAAGAAAATTGCTGTTTTCTATAGAAAATTCCATTTTATCGCTCTAGACGTCATTATTTTGCCAGCTGTCAATTTTCCGGCGTTGCCACGTTTACAAAACATTTTTCTCGCAAATTTTAACAATTTCCGGCCATAAATAAATCCAAAAAAAGAGATGGCAATATGAGAGTAAAATAAGACAGATAGCATTTTATTTTCCCTAAAAGGGCAAAAAGATGACCCCAACCAACACCCTGGGGCACCGATCCCTCTTCGCCTGCGAGGAAAGAGACTGGTCAGGGCCCCTAACCAGGTGCTAACCCTGCTCCGACCTTAGGGTGCCCTCCGATCCACCGTTATACCACCGTTATATCGAAAATATTAGATCTGTCACCTAATTCACCGACTTAGAAAAGTTTTTGATACGAACGGTGGATCGGAGGGCACCCTAAGGTCGGAACAGGGTTAGCACCTGGTTAGGGGCCCTGACCAGTCTCTTTCCTCGCAGGCGAAGAGGGATCGGTGCCCCAGGGTGTTGGTTGGGGTCATCTTTTTGCCCTTTTGGTTAAATTTGGTTCATTTTCGCATTTTCCCGCCAACTTTTTATTATTCCTAATTTACAACTTTGTCTTGAAAAATAAGTAAACCTGGCAACGCCGGACATTTGACAGCTGGGAACGTAATGGCGTCTACTACCAAATACAATGGAATTTTATATAGGAAAAAGCAATTTTCTTAACTATTTTTGGCTAAATGTGGTGTTTTGTGTGACGAAATAAAATAAAAATTATAAGTTTACAGATATGTTTAAGTGAAAGTGTCGAAACTTAAAGGAATCTATAAAAAAAGGTAACCTAAAAGTTAAAAAAATTTTTTGCGGAAAAACCATTCGAGACCGCCAAAAACTGACTTCGGATTCGTGTTCTACGACCCAAAATTAGGGTCTGTGCAAAATTTCATGAAAAAATTCGCTGTTTACAGTAATATCAATAATTACCAAAATAACACTTATGAATGTATTCGCCTTAAAACTGAAAACGTTAGTTTCTTGGAAATGAACAAAAATGTTAAAGTTCGGTAAAAACTGGTTGATATGGGAGATTAAACACTTCTATCTTACAAGAAAATTTATTCGATGTCCTTATGGATCGAGCGGAAGCTGCAATTTATTGTATGTCGTCGACTACAAAAAACCTATATTCAATCAAAAATAGAAATTAGGTAAATAAACTAGGGTGTAGACAGCCCAATCGCCCCCCCCCCCCCCCCGAGGGGCTCTAATGTCAGAAATGTCATCATTGTCATGCACTGAAAATTTCGTGTTTCTAGAGTCTGTATTAAGGAAGATATGACGCTCCTTCGGACTGATGATGACCTAAGCAAACCGCTTATCTGTATCGCTAACTAAAAAATATGGATATCAGCATTTCGACGAGCTCTTTCCAACGAGGTATATGGGATTTTGATTTGGATTCATGTTATCCCCGAAAAAAATTAAAAACCTTGAAAAATTTGGGTCAAAAATCGAAATTTCCAGTTTTTCCCTAATAAATACATTTTCCAGTTGTTTTAGGTAAATGTATTGCAAAAAGAAAGTATTCGAGATTTTCAAGTTTCACATATGAATCCGTTTTTCGACACGACATTTTCGAGTAATTGCGTACCAAAAAGGGGTCTGCAAATGGCATTTTTGACCTACAAAAATTCAAAAGAATTACTTTCCACTTTTCGGACAGGTCTGTAAAAAATATTGGTTAACCGGATTTTGTCAAATTTTGCAATAAAGGATCATTTTGCAATACTTATAAAAACAGAACATTGCTTCTTTCATCTCTTCCTAACTATTTTACTCCCACACCCTTCATTCCGTACATTATACAATGTATAAGTTTGCTAATGTAAAATAACCGTACAAGCTGTCTTCAACTACCAATCCCAACAGTTAACCTGACCTGACGATAGTACTCTTCACTCCCAACATTCATGTTTCCAAACAAGTCTCGAGTGAAGAGATGAAGAAACGCAGATCGATGCACCTATCCCTTCTGCAAGAACTCCAATTAATCTTAGATTGAGGTGCCAAAAACCTTGTTTAATCCAACGCCTCCAAAACCCAGTTTTGCCCCTTGTCATGCAAAAAATCTAGCAACATCCCATCCACATGAATGGCCAGGTCCTACAGAACAAAGGAACGTTTGATTTTGTTGGCATCGCTTTGAAACACAATCTCAGCTGGCACAGACACATCCCTTCAATAGCCACATTAGCAGCTAAAAACGTGGTTTTCTCTTCCAAGCCAGAAAATATTTCCTCCTTTCCAATTTATACACTCTCTATGTCTCCCAAATAAGACATAACCTAGAATACTGTTCCCACAGATGAGGAGCAGCATCTCCTTCGACACTTCACATCCTCGACTATATCCAAAAGAGATCCATTGTACTGATTAATGGCCCAGTCCTTAAAAGAAAACTCCCTTCTTTCGCTCATTACCGCGCTGTTGGAGATCTGTCCCGTTTTTACCGATACTTCTACAGATTCTGCTCAGAATAACTAACCGCTCTGCTACCTTTCTGACTCTTCCTAACACCATTCATACCCAGGGTATCTAGATTATTCTAATTGCCCACAGATGTTTCCCCTCCCACCTTCCAATACTTTAAATCCCGTGTCAATAGAGTGCACTTCTCGTATCTTCAGACGCCCATGGTACGTTAGTACTTAGACTGGAAGTTTAAGTAGGTTATCTAAGATAAAAAAATCTGTTCTTGCCAATTTACAATCAAAACGGAATTAGCCACGGCTTGCATAAATCCACCGTCTTAATTACGGGTGCTGAGTTACCCACTGCCGTGTCAAAAAAGCAGTAACTAGAAATAAAGATTTAATTCATTCAAAATTTAAAACAAACTACAAATATATGTGTCTATCGTATATCTATAAATTATGCCCCAGTTTGCTAGTGTAAAACATAGGTGTATCGTATAAATTGCGGTTTACGGTCTGCCAGCAACAAACAATATCTTCTTGCCGATTAACACTCAAAACCGGATTAGCCGCGCCTTGTATAAACCGACCGTTCAAATTAATTACGGATGTTAAGTTACCCACTGCCAAGGGACAGCAATAACTGAAGATAAAGATTTAATTCACTTAAAATTTAAAACGCCTACCAAAATAGGTGCATATCGTACATCTGTAAATTATGTCTAAGCTGGCTAATGTAAAGCATACGTGTATCGTACATCTATAAATTGCACTTTACAGTCTGTCACAATTAAAACGGAATTAGTCACGCCTTTCATAAACCCACTGTCCTAATTATGGATGATAAGTTATCTACTGCCATGTCAAGAAAGCAATAACTGAAGATAAAGATTTAATTCATTGAAAATTTAAAACTACGAAAATATGTGTCTATCGTACATCTATAAATAATGGCAGGGCTTGCTAGTGTAAAACATAGGTGTATCGTACATCTATAAATTGCCTGTAATTTTTGTCAATTAACGATCAAAACCAGATTAGCCACGCCTTCCATAAACCCATCGTCCTAGATATGGATGTTAAGTTACCCAGGTCCATGTCAAGAAAGCAATAGCTGACGATAAAGACTTAATTCATTCAAAATTAAAATCAACTACAAAGATATCTGTCTATCGGACATCTATAAATTTTGCCAAAGTTTGCTAGTGTAAAAACATAGGTGTATCGTACATCTATAAATTGCACTTTACGGTCTGTCACCAACAAACCATATCTCTCTTTGCCGATTAACACTCAAAACCGGATTAGCCGCGCCTTGCATAAACCGACCGTCCTAATTACGGATGTTTAGTTACCCATCAATATTGGCCCATTAATCACCGGATAGCGGTGTAAATGACGCTTCGTTCAATACACCTATATAGAAAATGTAATGACAGTACAGTTTAATAGACCCATCTAAACTGCTGGCCACTCGAACTTACACATAGAAATTTTTAGGCAAAATTTAAAGTTCAATATTTTCAACAAGAATGCAAATTTTTGAACGCGTCTTGCAGATTTTAAGAGCTAGTTTTTTTCGGATTAAGCTGCATGACGTATATTTACCGTAGGACCATAGGTTTATTATATACGGGGTGATCAATGAAGTCATGCAAAAAATCAAAAAGCTTGTATGAGTGAAATTTCCGCAAAAAATTTTTTTAGTCGTTGCAATATGGTTCGTTACTAAGGTAGCATCAATATCTCTAGACGTTTTGTCACTTTTTGGATTAAGGCCCTTAGGTCTTGTACACACTACTAAACATAAAATTTGGGTAGCAAAATTTTCAAAAATGCTATAACTTGACATTGGATTGACGGTTCTTGATGATTTTTACGGATTTGGAAGCCCTATTTCACGTAGATTTTCTATAATCTAAGCATTTTATTTGGTGGTTGAAATATACAGGTTAAAATTTACACATTCTACCGGGTCGATAATAGACAAAAACGTAGCGACAATAATAAGTTTATTACATTATATTCTACAATATACAAGATTGGTTAACAACGGCCAAAAGTCAATTCTAACAAAATTTCTAATTCTAAACCTAATTTAAAGGTTCCTGCAATCCCTAAAAAATCCCGGCAAATATCAATGGAAAATTGCCAAGTGTCCTATCTTTAAATACCTAATCTTTGGTAATAATTTATCCGAAATTAAGTAGGTACACATTAATAAAAAAAAGAGAAACTAATATTTTGTTGGTCCTCCTGCTCGACTTATTACTTCCCGACATCGATTTGGTAGAGTATCCACAAGATTATTTGTGGAATATTCTCCCATTCTTCACGAATGGCCTCACTAAGTGGTTCTAAGGGTTCAGGGAGTATACATCACGCGATCTTACTTTAAGTTTTAAATAAGACCAAACGTGTTCAATGACATTAAGATCCGGAGACTTTGCAGGCCAGTCCATCCTATTGATGTTCTGTGCCTGCCCTGCAAAAACTTAAATAATGCCAAACCTTAGAGCGCGTCGTACCCTACGTTTTTGTCTAGTATCGACCCGGTATAATGTGTAAATTTCAAACTGTATATTTCAACCCCCAAATAAAATGCTTAGATTATAGAAAATCTACGTGAAATAAGGATTCCAAATCCGTAAAAATCATCAAGAACCGTCAATCCAATGTCAAGTTATAGAATTTTAAAAATTTTGCTACCCAAATTTTATGTTTAGTAGTGTGTACAAGACTTAAGGGCCTTAATCCAAAAAGTGACAAAAACGTCTAGAGATATTGATGTTACGACCAAAAAAATTTTTTGCGGAAATTTCACTCATACAAACTTTTTGATTTTTTGCATGACTTCATTGATCACCCCGTATATAATAAACCTATGGTCCTACGATAAATGTACGTCATGCAGCTTAATCCGAAAAAAACTAGCTCTTAAAATCTGCAAGACGCGTTCAAAAATTTGCATTCATGTTGAAAATATTGAAGTTTAAATTTTGCCTAAAAATCTCTGTGTAAGTTCGAGTAGCCAGCAGTTTAGATGACGAGTGGAGGCGAATATGCCGAAAATAGCCGACAAAACCTCTTTAAAGCGATTGATGCCCTAATTAGCCGGTCATTGTAAATTCGTAGTATATGTACACTAGTAGTCACTTTATTTGTCATGTAAGTGACTCAGTGCTGGTTTAAATTAAGGTAATCTAATTGATTAGTTAGGTTTTGACGAGTTTTCCAACTGTCACTGTTGAACACATAACGGTAAAATGTAAAAGTAGTGGAAGTACGGAAAACCGCTTCAAAAAAAAATCAATTTCACGCAGATGATGAGGATATTCACCTACACATTATCCAAGCCGTTGTTGAAAATCACAAGACTTCGTTGAAAAATTTGGAAAAAGTACTTCTGAAAAACGAAAGACGCTCTGTTTGCAAATCCACTGCTGGAAGAGTTCTTTAAGCAAATCATTTTATTTCATACAAATCTACCATTGTCCACACGTTGAAACGCGAAGACTTTAACACTCGGTTTGATTTTTCGGCTTGGTATCAAGGAAGATGACCCGTCTTTTTGCAAAAAAATCATATTTTCTGATGAACCATGTTTTACATTAAATGCAAGTAGTTAGCTCCCAAAATTGTCGTTGGTGGAGTACAGCTAATCCGGGATTTGTTATCCAGTGTCAAGATCAGTATTATTTTAAGACAAATGTGTGGTGTGGTATTGTAGATAACCAACTGATAGGCCCATTTTTCTTCCGTTGCAATATAACGTTAACTTAAATTTTTGATAAATCAGTTGTTTGGCTTTGTTAGTGGCCTTCCACTTAACATTAGAAATAATTTATGGTATCAGCATGATGGTGCGCCATGTCATAGTTCCCGAGGTGTTAACGAGTTTCTTCAAGAAATGTTCCAGGGGTGTTGCATAGGAAGATTTTCAGAAAATCATTGACCAGCAAGGGCGTAGGATCTAAACCCCTTGGATTACTCTCTTTGGGAATAATAATTTTCTAACTGATGTTGGTAAAAGCACATTATTGATTTCGGTATTTTATTGACGAATTTTTAATAATGGCAGCACCAAAGCCTCTCAATACCAAACTGATCAACTAAAAGATACTAATTGAAACCAGTATTAAAACTTAAACATTTTTAGTAAATCTGAACGTAAATACTTGACGATAATGTGCTCCACGTGCTTTATTCAAAATTAAAACTCCTAATGGGTGTTAATATCAAATATTATATCGAGAAATAAAAGACTGCAGCAACAAAATCCGGACGTATCACTTGAAAACATATTAATTTCAGCCCTCTCTTCATTATATGTACTACTAAAAGC
Source organism: Philopedon plagiatum (assembly GCA_963971165.1). Lineage (NCBI taxonomy): Eukaryota > Metazoa > Arthropoda > Insecta > Coleoptera > Curculionidae > Philopedon > Philopedon plagiatum. Next base: position 99,747,517 of record OZ020193.1, read on the forward strand.
CTCATAATAAAAAAGTACTTAAGTAAATTACCCATCAAGCGAATTATCCGCACAATTTACCCTCCATTAAAGCTGTTTCTACATGGCCACAACTGTTGTTCATCTGAACAGGAAATTTAGACCGAACCACAGAATAAAACACATTTATACGTACGTGCCACGCGAAATAATGTTTGCCGCAGGTCAATACTGTAATCGAAGGCAAATATTTATTCCTCTCTTGTTTTGCGCATATATTGCTCGCAATAGGCATGCAATTGATACCTGTATGTATTTATCTTTAATATTCATTAGGAAGAGTATATTATATAACTAGAGTAAGCAGTGCCGGATTAGCCAATAAGCAAAGTGAGCAACTGCTTAGGGTATCACGTGTAGGAGGGCACCAAAATCTGAACGATCTTTTTCTAAATTAAAGATTAAAGAATTAAAAACGAACAATATTTGTCCCTACAAATTTTTCAAAGTTTTTAATTTGGCTCAGTCGAACCGCGAGTGCATTACTATTAAGTATAGCTTGCACTTGACCGATTTTTTATTTAATGAACTGTTAGGGAAATTTTTCTTTCTGTCACAAATAATAAAAGAGTCTGAATCGGGCTGCATTAATACATTTTTATTTACACCACCATCTATGGCAAAAACTATTAATTAAATTAATACTCACGCAAACAGAAGGAGGTATCAACTCAGAGTATACAGTGTGTCCCAGGAAGTCCTTGTTGCAATGTTTAGGAAGTTCTCGAGTCAGAAATTTAAAAATGACCTTAGAAGCCACTGTTGACGAGCAAACTGATTCAGTTTGTTAGTAAAGCCTTAAAAGAATAAATCTTGCTAAAATACTGAAGTATGCATTGGACCAGCGAGGTCGTTATAGTCTGTGGGCGAGTGCTGCCTTTTATTTATTTTACTGGATGATTGTATGCCGATTCAGTGAGAACCACTGACAAGTCAGCCATTTATTGCAGTACAATCCTAATGGGAAACCGGCCAGCTTATAGTGGCCGGGCTTTATCATCAATTTCCACGATGTAATTGTTTCCAAAGTTGTATTAAGCTCTTTGATTAAAGTCCTATGCTTGACAGGTATTTGCAATTTAACCACCCATTTAAAACAAATACTAGACAATACTCAATTGTAATTAGTTTGTCCTGTAAAATGACGCATAACGCATAGCAATTAATTTTTTTTTCTTCGATTTATTGTCATCCGTAAATTAAATAAAATTATCTACTAAATCTATCGAATTCGTTCGCTTATGTGAACGATTTTAATTAATTTTACAAATGGTTTTCGGTTACAGATGGCGCCAGAATCAATTTAAATTATTGTCGTCATGTGTTTGTATGCATAATGGTATAACGGTCTATTTATTAAAACATTAGGTTTTGATATATTTTTATATTCGGAATGCAGGAATGGTAAATGGCAATTTGATGTTGCTAAATTTGTATTCAGGATAGAGTTTAATTTTCTTTTAACTGTCTGACAGATGCGAAGAACTGTCGCACATGGTTCCTTTCTTCTCTCATGTCCTTTTGTATATCTAGGGGCACGGAAGTGCCCCCTGCCAAGGGGAAAATCGAAAAATCGAGACTTTATCCCTTTTAACCATAAAAGTGTGAGGTGATACAAAATCAAATAATAGGTATATCATAATTTTATGTATTGTGACTTGAACAGAAGTAGGTAGTATTATTTTTATTGTAATATTGTTAAAAATATATATTTAAACCATTTGTATGCGGAAAAGTACCGGTATAAAACATTTACTATTATTCAGTGGTTTTAAAATAATATAGCACCATTTTATTTGGTTCAAGTAGAGGTTTTAATTAAACCTTTAAAACGTCAAATTATTTTCGAACAATTTTATTTAAATTTAATCGTGTTTAAAATGGAATTTTCAATATTAAATTTCAAATATTGTATAAATATATTTATATACTTATTTTATATTATTATAAAATATTTTGTGTCATTAAAATGATGTTTGATAAATTTTACGGTCGTATGACAATTTACGGGAAATAGGGAATATGCAAATAACCCAAATAAATCTGAAATATTTTTTTATATTCTCTACATAAATTAAATGTTTAAGGCGGTTGCTGTTATCCATTTATTTTGGTTTTTATTAACAAAAAAAAAGATTTTATACTGCAAATTTTCGTGCGAATTTCGAAACTTGTAAAACGTGATCCCATTGGCTGTGTCGTTAAAAGTGAACTTATGACTCATCATGAGTACATGGCGAATTCCAGTGTTGTAGGGTCATCGAAAACTCAATAAAAATGACATTTAATGCGTAACTCATCCAATGAAATATCCCTGCACTTAAAGTAGAAAGTTCCTAAAATCTTATTAGTATGTATGTATACTTCAAGCCGAAATCGGTCCAGGAACCTTTCAATTTTGCAACAAAAATTGGCATTTCTGCGAAATTTTGACATATCACTCTAATAATGTCGAGTAAGTAAACTGCAATTCTTTGGTTTCATGACAATCTTTGAAAATTCAAAAATTTTCAAATTCTAGATGTCCCCGATGTAAATAAACATATTCACTTATAACTTTAGGAAAAAATACAGAGTGATTCAAATGTACCGATGTCGAGGGCAAAAAAGTAAAAAATCGAAATTTAATCGGCGATTGCTCCCTTCCTATAGAAAATGAAGAAACTAAAAAATATGGATACCATATACTTCGATGAGCTCTTTCCGATGACGTATATATAGGATTTTAATTTGAACCATGTTGACCCGACAAAAAATTAAAAACCGTGAAATATTTGGGTCAAAAATCTAAAGCTCCAGTTTTTTCCAAATATTTCCATTTTCCAGTGATTTTAGATTTAGGTAAATGTATTGCAAAAAAAAAGTATCTGAGGTTTTAAAGTTTCACTTATAAATCTGTTTTTCGATCTGACGTTTTGTTTTCGAGTTATTAGGTACCAAAGAGGGGTCAGCAAATGTCATTTTACGACCTAAAAATATTCAAAAGAATTACTTGCCATTTTCTGATCCTCGCCAGTTTCAGTAGAGTTCTGAAGCTCCGGGTCTCCTCCAACCTCTGAAAATTTACATCGATTTAGTTCACTTTCGCGACCTGTACCCGATGTCAACGGAAATCGTGGAAATTTTGACTTTGACGTTTAATAGCTCCGAAACGAAACATCCTGTATAACTGAATTTTTTACCGAAGCTAGTTGGACTATTCCTCTATCAACCCAAAAAATTCGATTTCTCTCCCTCTGACTCTTTCCGAGAAAAACAAACCTGTTCGACTTTGGGTTAAGCTTTACCTTAACATGTCTAGATTGACACTTATTTTTGCTGATCTCCTGACGTCATTTTTCATTAAGGACAGGCTGGTTTTTAAATTATAATAAATTATACCGAAAAGTAAACATTTTTTGCAGCTAAATTATCCTAGTAATTTTCTTGAAAATATTTTATTTGGGTTTGTATTGACTTACGCAATAAAAAAATATGTGCATATTCCTTATTGGAGGTAATGTTCGGATCTAATATCTAATAAAACGTCAAAAAGTTAATAATTTTATAGAAAGAAAATTTCTGCTCTGTTTTCTCCTTTTATTAAGTTAAAGGCAACAAGAACTTGTAAACAAATTATATGCCTTAGACTGAAGTAACGCCGATTAACCGCGTACTTAAGTGCTAACTCTTGTTCTCGAATGAAATTAGTTCGTTGCAATCTGTGCATCGATAAAGAAATTTTGCGGAAAACAGAAACAAGGATGTGTTAATTAGTAAAGTCTTAATGAACGAACCTTAACAATTACCATTATAACTACAACTTAAAACATTATTTACTCTTGATGCAACAGAGGTGATGTAACGGCAAAAAAACGGAAACGAATATTAAAAATTATATATATACATATATATATATATATATATATATATATATATATATATATATATATATATATATATATATATATATATATATATATATATATATATATATATATATATAGTGACCGCCAGAAACTGCGCAGCATATGGGAAAAATTTTCATCTTTGAATTTAACAAATTTATTTTATTTCGAAAAAGTTCTGCATACCTTCAAACCAAAATAGTACCCAAGAAATCGGGTGAAAGCCTTATGGTATACGAGGAAGAGTCAAAAATTCGAAATTGCGTTAAGAGTAAAGTACCCACATTTTTTACTTTACAATTTTGTTTTATTAAGAAATGTTGTTTTAATTTCAAAGTAATGGCCAAATATCCATTTTCGATTACTTTGGACAAAAAATAGGATTTAATCGTTTTTTGTAAATTACCCTGTATAAAAAGTAGATCGCAACGGTACAGTACGCAAATTATATTTTCTGTAGACTTTATTAGAGATAGCCGTAAATGTTATGACAGAGTAGTCAGTTTCAAAAATATTATGGCCATTAAAAATAAAAACATAAAAATTTTAAATATTTTTGCTGCACACAGTACTTTATTTTTGTGGAATCAAAAAGACTCATCAAACTGAAATTGTGTGATACACTTTAACGTAAACTATCTTCCAATGCTATATTTTTTAATCGTGGTCCTCACAAAAAAAATCTGAAAACCCCAAAATATTTTATAAAATTCGGGTTTAAAGATCGATTCATACGTATTTTAAATGAAAAATATGCGTTGTTTGGATTCAAAGTGTACAACTTGAGCTTAATTTTTTATTGCAAATAAAGGACGTTCATAAAATATTTTGGGTGTTTCAGTTTTTTCTTGAGGACCACGATTAAAACCTAAATAAAGAAAAACTTTTTAGTTTTAGGAATAAATATACCGTTTGGAAGATAGTTTAAGTTAAAGTGTATCACAAAATTTTAGTTAGATGAAATTCTTTTGATTCCCCAAAAAATTAAATACGGTATGCAGCAAAAATATTTAAAACTTTTACAGCCAGATTGTCCAACGCTAGTCCGGTCTAATTTGACAAAGTCTTTATTAACAAAGAAAAAAAAAAGGATTTTCTGCTGCAAATTTTCGCACGAATTTCGAAACTTGTAAAACGTGATCCCATTGGCTGTGTCGTCAAAAGTGCTTTTATGACTCATAATGAGTACATGGCGAATTCCAGTGTAGAAAAATCCATTTAAATGGCATATTATGCGTAACTTATCCAATGAAATATCCGTGCACTTAAAGTGGATGGTTCCTAAAATCTCATTCATGTATATTTTAAACCAAAATCGGTCCAGGTACCTTTCAATTTTGCAACTGGCATTTTTGAGAAATTTTGACACATCATATCTTAATAATTTAGAGTAAATAAATTACAATTCGCTGTTTTCATGGCAATCTTTGAAAATTCAATAATTTTCAAACTTGGATCTCCCTGATGAAAATAAACCTATTTATTTATAACTTTAACGAAAAAATGAGCGATTTAAATTAGTGGCAGGCATTCTTAGATAACCAAGGAATAAAATAAATCCAAAAAGAATCACTAAATAAATAAAATAGTGTGGAATAATGTCGGTTAAAAATAGGATTTGTCGGAAAAAATCATCCCGTAAATACGCTCCTGGAAAGTGTGATTATCCCTTTAAAAGATAGTGTTGAAAAATTGGGAAAAAATTAGATAAAAAAATACAGAGTGATTCAAATGTACCGATGTCCAGGGCAAAAGAGTCAAAAAAATCGAAATTTAATCGGCTATTGCTCCCTTCCTATAAAGAATGAAGAAACTAAAAAATATGTGTATCCATCTTCCGTGAAATATGTGTATCCATTTTCCAGTGATTTAGGTTTAGGCAAATGTATTGCAAATAGAAAGTATTTGAGATTTTAAAGTTTCACTTATGACTCCTTTTTTCGATCCGTTTTGAGTTATTTGGTACCAAAAAGGGGTCTGTAATTGCATTTGTCGACCTAAAAAAGTTCAAAAGAATTACTTGCCATTTTCCGATCCTCACTAGTTTCAATAGAGTTCTAAAGCCCCGGGTCCTCTACAACCTACGAAAACTTAAATCAATTTAATTCACTTCTGCGTCCTGTATCCGATTTCAACGGAAATCGCGGAAATTTCCTCGACGACGTTTAATAACTACGAAACGAAATATCCTGTATAACTGAATCTTTTACCGAAGTTTGCTCTCCCTCTGACTGTTTCCGAGAAAAACAAACCTGTTAGGCTTTGGGTTAAGCTTTATGTTAACATGTAGATTGATACTTATTTTTGCTAATCTCCTGACGTCATTATTCACTAAGGACAAATGGCGGCTTTTTAAATTGTAATAAATTATACCGAAAATTAAACATTTTTTGTAGCCAAAGTATCCTAGTAATATTCTTCAAAATATTTTTTTTGGGTTTTTAATGACTTTCTTAAACGATTTAGCCAATAAAAAAGATATGTGCATATTTCTTATTGTAAATTTTAATTATCATCTGAACTATAATTTTCATAATCGAATTATATTGATTATTTAAAAAAATCCAATTTTACATTATTTGCAATTCAAATTATCTCATGGCTAATTTGCATAAATGTAATTTCTTTAAGGTCACTTTCTGCTAAAACTTTCCCGACTTTTAAAAGAATTTTGCTAGCAATAATTAATAAGGAAACGTTTTTTTCATCAGATTGATCCTCTTTCATCTCCGGTGATAAGCGGAGAAATCGATTAAAAATTAATTAGTTTCCTGCGTCAAACCACATAAAAAATACGGTAAAAATAAAGGGTTAAAAGATTGTAATTGAAAATTCCTTACTTTATCGAAAAACTGGAATTTATTTGGTTTGCGTCCATACTTTAACGTTGCCTTATTTAAAGAGGACAGTGGCGTAAAATCAGGGTAAAAAAGAGATCACAAGATGGCTTATTTGCAATATATAGTGTAACCAAAATTTTTTAAAAATTTTGTCATAAATTCATATATTTACAAATTTTCATAAATAATTTGTTTTAATTTTGAAAACGATTATATGTGCTACAATTGCATATCGTTGGGCTCGAGATAGATATATTTAGTTTTACGTTAGTGTTGAAAAGAACTAAAATTCTTGCAGCTTTTAGGAATATTTTAGACAATTTTAATATTTTCTAGTACATATAAAAAATCTGTCACTATTTGACAAGCAACCTGGCATGCTCCCGAGTTTTTTTTTAACAATGTCTCGGCAACCAAATGAGCCAGGAAACTGGCGCCTCTATCAAATTGTACGTCTGGTTTTTACGCATTTGATCATGTATATAACTCATTTTGCATAAAAATAAAATTCTAAATTAATAGCTTCACATTAACTTTGACTTACCTACGAAGAAAATTTAAAAAAGTAGCAGGTATTTCGTTCGCAACCTGGATAGTTACGTTTAAAGTATATTATGCGGAATAATTTTTAATTTGAAATATTTCAAAAACGATTGTAAAACCGCACAGGGTATGTTTTACAAAATACTTCTAAACTTCTCCTAAAAACCAAAAATATGATAAAGATCATATCATCCAATTTAAAATAAGCGAGAAAATCGATGTTTTATACTATATTTTGTTTATTCGATGCTCAATTTATTAATTGTTTTGCTGATAAATATGAATGATCCATAAAAATCCCCAAAATTTTCATATTTAACATTTTTCCCATCTTTAAAAATAAAAAAATTATAAGGCACTTTTATTTGAATATCCCTGTACAGGGTAAAAAATATGTAAAATAACTAACTATGGAATACCATACCATGTACTTTGGTCTACGAAATAAAAGCTTATTTATTTAAAAAAATATATTATGTTAGACGATATAAGACTAACCAATTCACTCGATATATTTATTTGGAAAAAAAATTGTTTCATGCCACTGGTAAAAAATTGGCAACATTTCGATTTTAATGTATTTTTAAATCGAACAGAAAAGAAGTTAATGTAGTCGAACAATTTACAATGGGTGCATTCCCGAATTCCTGATTTTCGCGCTCTAAAAATTTTTCAATCTTGTCACGATATCTATTTAATAGTCCTTTGGTTTGGTCTAGGTTTACTTTAGCGAATAAATGTTTATTGCGTTAATTGTTCAAAGGGATTTTATGTCTGTAAATAGCGACGAAAACATTGTGTTGAGTGAAAAATAATAAGGATAAGTTTCAAAGCTTTAAGCATAAAATAAGGTATAGAAGTAAAAGTACTAATGCTTTTTTTACTGACTTCACAAGAGGAGGTTCTCAATTTGACCCGTATGTGTCATGTTCACTCATAATTCTTGACCGGATTAACCGATTTCGATAATTTTTTTTTGTTTTGTAGATGCGTTCTCGCAAATAGTCCCATTTTAAGGGTTTTTTGCTAAAGTGAGTGGAAATCTAAAACAAACTGCGAAAAACTAAAAAAAAACTCTTGAAATCGACAATTTTTGCATGTGTACTTCGGAATGTGAGCACCGATTTCAATAATTTTTCTCCGTTTTATTTAGCATGACAGTCCGGTGGTTCTGTTGGTATTTGACTTTAAAAAATAATAAAGGGGAGGGGGTGAGAGGGGTAAAACCGAAGCGGCTTAGAATTTCTTCCAAAATGTTGACTAATATCTGATTTTCGGGGTTAATGATGGCACAAAATCTAACTTTGTCTAGCAGATGTTAAAAAGATTACCGGGGGATAAAAAGGAGCAATTGGCAATTTCTGGAAAAATGGTAACCTACATTACATATTTGGGGCTATTGAGGTCAAGAAATTTAATTTTGTGTAACAGATGTTAAGAAAATTAACGGCGGTGGGGGATCAAGAGGAGCGACTGCCAGTTTCTCCAAAAATGCTACCTAATGGGTTATTTTCGGGTGGTGGGCGAAAGGAGCGGGTGGAAAATTCTTTAAAAATGTCAACTATGTCATTTTCGGGGTTACTGAGGTCTAACAATCCAATATTACGTGGACACTACAATTTTAAAGAGGGGGCGATAAGATAAAAGGGAAGGGAGAATAGGTGAACTAAAAAGAAAGAAATATTTTTTTTTCAAAAAAATTAACCAACTTCACAAAAGAAAACACACTAAAATGTATGAAACCATATTTTTACGTATTTATAACTGCGGTTAATGGTAAACTTAGTCTTGTTTAAAGTTAGGTAACTTGTGCATCGAAGTTCTAAACTTTGAAGTCGGCGTAATTTCACATTATAAGGATTCGTAATGTTAATTCATAAACAAATAATAAGGATTTGCGCTTACTTTAACGTTCAGAATTTTTGTGTATCGATTACTTAAAGTCGAACGCAATTAGGCTGATCATTCAAAGAAAAGGCTGACTTCAAAGTTTAGAGCTTCGTTGTACAAGTTACCTAACTTTGAACAAAATTAAGTTTACCATTAGCCACAGTTATAAATATGTAAAAATATTATTTCATACTTTTTAGTGCTTTTTCTTTTGTGAAGTTGGTTAATTTTTTTGAAAAAAAATTATTGAAACTTTGATTAATCGAACAATAAAAATATTCTTACATTTTAGACCACAATTATGAAAATAGTTAAGTATGCATACCAATGTATTTTTTTCAGATATAAAAGGTATCATAAGAGAGAAAATGTTGTCGAAAAATTGTTCGATTGGCAATTTCGAGAATGAAATTTTTAACAAAGCCACGAGACGTCAGTCGAGTGAATTTGAATATCATACGTAACATGCTAGTGTATTAATAGCCATCATTATATAATCGTTGCACAATATACCATTTTCTCATCGAAAGAAAGTCGAAAAATACTACTATTGTAAAAATTGCTCTTCCTGACATATACAAAAATGAAAATTTGTCCAATTTAGAAATACACCGTCGTCTAACGCATTACTACCTAAAATTGTAACCTTTAGCGGTACAGTCCCTAACAGGATAAGCTCTTTTATCGCTTAATCCATCAAAAATTTCCATAGTGCCCGCATATAAGAAAAATGAATCAAGCAAAAATTGCGACAAAAACCTAATCCGTTCACGCTTGGGTCTCAAGTTTGATGGGCCCCGACAGCGAAGGAAGAATATAATTTTTTAGTATGAGGAAGATTAGGAGTATTATGGGGGTGTCGATTTTTAAGTGGATTTTAAAGAGGCGTAAAAAATGATGTTAAACATATTACATTAAAAATAAGTTCCATTAATTTATAAAAAATTATTATTTTGTATAAATAGATTAATTACTGACAATCGCCAACGCAAAAAAGGGAATTTTTAAGTTAAAGAAAATTACTTTAAAAGGGTAAATTTTGCTTCTGATTTAATTCAAAGAAATATCCCTTTCAAGTGGAAAACATGTCTTTGACCATATATCCTCCTAATAAGAGAACAGTGTATTAAAAATAAAATCCTGCTAATCAGTGGTGCCCCCAGGATTTCGCCTTGGGGAGGCTGAGAGTCTGCAGCGTGAGGCGAGGAAGCACAATTCAATGGATTTTGGAAATTGGCGATCAATTCATCTTACAGGATGATAACGCACGATCTCATCGTGCTCGAAATGTCTTCATTATCTTCAAGATGTCCAAATTGACAGACTGGAGTGGACACCGACGTAACCTGACCTGAATGCAATTGAACATGCATAGGATCAGCTGAAAAGGGAAATATGGAGTCGAAAAATCATACATCAACATTAGATGAGCTTCGTATCGCCGCAGTTGAAAAATGGGAGAATCTAAACCACCAGGACCTTGACAATCTTGTCGTCTTGTAAGGGGAGGCGAAACACGATACTAAAATGTTCTTAAGACATGTTCTAGCAGTGACTAATCTTAAAAAGAGGTCATTAGACCCGCTCCAAAGTCTCTAAAACTAAGCGGTGCAAAACTTTTTTGTTGTGCGTATAAACGTGATGTGTTTGACAAAGGCCTTTTGTACAAACTAGGTAAATATAATAGGTATTTTAAGGCAAATTTAATTAATTATTTCTCCACTTTGCGAAAATGAATAATAAAAATGCTTTACTGTGCGCAAAATATAATCTTAAAGGATATAGGCTAAGCATTTTTATTCCATAATCCATTGCCGTTTATGTCTTAAGCTTTATACGGCTCAACAACGAAAAAGAGAATATAATTCTTTTGTATAAAGCAGACTAAGAGTATTAAAGAGGTATCAATTTGTAAGTAGGGTTTTGGAGATAATAAAAAGGCGCTGTAAAATATATTATCATTATTATTATTTTTTCAGCAATTGTAACCATCAAATCGGTATAAATTCTTCACTTTCAGTAATACCATAATCTGACATTATTTCTAATTTAAATATTCCTGAAAATTTTAATGAAAATGCAAGTTTTAGTAAAAGAACTGCCAAAGTCAGATCATTTGTTTTAAAAGAGGCCACTTAATTAAAAAAGTATGGGTTCTAAATTGGCTAATCTAGATCTAGATCCAGCGGTGTGGGCTGTGCGTTCATACGTCAGTCAGTCAGTCAATTTCTCCCTTTATATATAGAGGTTAATACTATTTTATTAGAATATATATATATATATATATATATATATATATATATATATATATATATATATATATATATATATATACATATATATATATATATATATATATAATTAATAAATGTAAACGCGAAGATTTACTTCTTCGCTAGTGCAGCGATAAGGCCGTGAATGGAAAATAAAAATAACTATGACTATCTTTGATTCTGGTCTGGGTGACCTCCTGCTATCGATTTCTGGGCCGTTACCCATCAGCGGGCAGGCTTACACCCAGGGTGGCTGAAGAACAGACCACAATTTGACCAGAATCAAAGAGAGTCCTTATATCCAAAATGTTCGGAAAGGATGGGTAAGATGTAGTGGCTCGCGCCAACTAGTTCACCCAGTGTTGCTCCAAAAATGTTTGGCTGCTAACACAATAATACTCGAAAGTATGTCGATGTCGACTTTCTCGACATCGACGGTACAAATGCACCGTGTATATATATATATATATATATATATATATATATATATATATATATATATATATATATATATATACAACATATTTTATTAATAATATTTTATTGTAAAAAAACCAAAACCATTGAAAGTGAAATCAGTAATATTAAACATAAGTCTAGTGATCAGGCAATCATCCTCCATAGTCGCGTAAAATAATGCAAGTAGGAGTTATACTATAATACACCAGTTTTAGTATTGGGTATGATAGTACAAGTAGACTTATTCTTCTTTTCCCGCTCGATTCAAGAAGGTTTTTAGACTTATATATACTAATTTAACATTTTTTGTATAGCTTTTATCATTGAAACAGACATACTACTTTGTCCAAAAAAAACTAGTAATTTTTATAATATATTTCTTAAAAAAATTGGCTTATACTACTTTTCCCGCGCATCAGCCAATTATTCGGTGAATTCATAATTTTTGAATAGTTATTTTTTTTGGTGTTTCCCGTCAATATTTTACCAAATATGTTAAACTGGACCTCTTCGATCCGGGTCTAGTGATGTTGATTAGCTGAAAATATGTTTAGCATTAGTGCGGAAAAGTGCAACTTTTAGAAAGCATATAAATAAGTGCGGAAAGTAGGTACTTTCCGCACACTCGTAAAAAAGTTATTTTTTAAGACAACTGTAACAGCATCGACAATAAGACGTTCTACTTTCACGTTCTACGTTCAGTTACCACCGTAACGTTTCGATTTAAAACTCCAAACATATTATTTATTCTAATTCTTTTTCCTCAATAACGGTTATACAAAATGAAAAACATGTAACCTTTAACGTAACGATCCCTAATAGGATCAGCTCCTTTATCCCTTAATCCATCAACAATCTCCATAGTGATGTAAGAAAAATAAATTGAGGAAAAATTACGACAAAAACGTAATCCTGGGTTTCAAGCTGTATAAGACTCGACAGCGGAAAAAAGGAAATAATTTTTTTATTACAAAGAAGATTGAGAGTATTATGGGGGTGTTGATTTTTTTAAGTAGATTCCGTGGGTGCGTAAAAATGATGTATAAAAGTTGTATTCTTATTATATGAAGATTTTAATAATAATTTCCATTTCACATGAAAAACAGTTTATCCGGGGTACTTGTAGTGCTATTTTTGCATGTTGTCACAAAACAATACTTACACGGTAATTTAAAAGAAATTGTATTGTTAAATAAAAATGATTACACGCAAACTATACTATAAGCAAAAAACGAGCGTTACGCAAACAACAAACATTTTCTATTTACATCACAGATGAACGATTGGGGTTAGTTGTGCTGAGCAACTGAATTTACACTCGAGGCCGCATTCCTTATTCTTGACAGGCACGTGACTAATTGTTGTAAACAATTCGACTGATCACATGGCTGTTAAAAATTCCGAGCAAAAAGGTAAAACCAATTGAATATAAGAACGTAGCAGGAAACGGCTACTCGTGCTTAAAACAATATCCCACGTCATTTATCATTGTTCAAATGGCTGCTGTTGAAATTGTAATAAATTATATCAAAAAGTAATTCTTTTAGTAAAATTATTTAAATTTGTCACTAAACGGCGCGTTCTATCGACTCAAATGAAGAGCATATTATTTATTATGTTTTTATTGAATTTTAGACGGCATTTTTGCAATATCTGTCAAAATAAAGAAGGTAGAATAAAAATAAATAAGTTTTAGGTAAAGTGCCCTCTAGCGGCGAAGCATTTAAGTATTTTCACCTTTTGAAAAATTAAAATATTGCACAGTGATAACTTGCAAATATTGGGGTTTGAAAATTTCTTTTATGGAACTACTACAATTATTTTATCATGAGAAATTATCTCTCGAATGCATTTTCCGAGCACCACGTATAACAATATTCGTCCAAACTATACAAATTAGATAGCCACTATACTAGAATCTCGATAAGACAAAAGTCGTAGCTAGGGGTTAGATTTAAGCATTCTCAAATCATCGACTTAAATTAATTTGTCACATGATTTGCACAACGGCATTTATCTAACTGTGCAGCTTTAATCAAATTAGGAGACATGGTTAGTTTACTGAATGTGCAAGGTGTCTTGTAAGACCAAATTAACAGCCACGGAATGTTCCAAAATAAATATGTTGAAAACATTAAGTGAGACCGTTAAAAATATCCACATTGTTTTTTCTTTTATAAGAAATGGCAAAGTCAAAGTAGTATAAAAGTGAGGCGGGTGACACACTAGAGAAATTAATTTTGTGAATCTCGTCGCATGAAACATGTAACTTGTTTCATCCTCGAATAATAACGATGATACGATGCAGACTGACGTTTCTGAAACAGGAGACCAGGTATTGTTTCATATACAAATATCATGACACACAACGTGCTCTGTTTGTTGACACTTGTGTCTTAGATTCTTCATTATATTACCTGTCGCAGCAAGCAGCGTTGGAGAATCTGGATGTTAATGTTTCTTTTTAGGTTTTTAGTCAGAAAATTATGCTCTAAATTGCAATTTTGCAGGTTAATTTTTAAAAAATATTCATACCACAGGTACCACAGGTTCAGCAGGTTTACAAATTATAAATACGGCCCTGGCCGGAGTGGCATCACCTTTCACCCTTAACATCCTTGACTCTATCCAGAAGAGAGCCCATTCGACTCATCAATGACTCAGTCAGTTACAATAAAACTCCCTTCTCTGGCTTATCGCCGCGCTGTTGGAGATTTATCCATTTCCTACCGATACTTCCACGGATTTTGCTCTGAAGAACTAGCCGCTATAACTCCATGATGTTCCTAACAGAATACGTATGCATCCATTTGCTGTCCAGCTACAAAGGCCTAGAACATCCCAGTTCTCTCAGTTATTCAGACCTAGGGTCTCCAGATTATAAAATAAATTACCTGCAGATGTTTTCCTATTCCCTCCCAACCTCCAATCCTTCAAATCCCGTGTCAATAGATGACATTTCCCTTCTCTTCAGACGCCCACGGAACGTTAATCTTAGGCTTGAAGTCTGCGTGGACTGTCTCAGATAAAAAAAATGTTATATGCCAATTTCAAAGCATGAAAATGCAGCGCGTACGTTTTTATTTTAATTTTATTAAAAATTAGAAATTAAGAAGTGGGAGCCTAGACTTTCTATAATATAAATATAATTATGTTCACCACTTTCTTTAACTTTCTAATTTAAAAACTTCCCTTTGACGTTATTAAAGAAAAGTCAGGAAAAAGGCTACGGAACGAGCTTTTTAATTTTAATTTTAATTTTTCAAGAACAAAATTAAAACAAGAAAGGACTGAAATTATTTTAAAAGGCATATATTTTGTAATGGCACAGGCATATGGTATAATAAAGTATACTTTATACATAGATATGCTTTTACTAAATAAAAATTTAACGCCCAGTTGCACCAAGTTTAATTAAGAATAATGTGACAACACTCATGTTAATGCAATTGTTCAGAGGTGACACAAAAAGTCAATTTAATTTATTCTTGATTAAAAGTTTAAAGCAATAGGCTATAAGAGTCTAAAAAGCTAATTTTTAGGATTACAATAAATCAGTACACACTGAGAGAATTTTGTCGTTGCCTATCCTGGTTTGATCTGATGTAACCAGATTAAACTCAAACTAAACTTCCTTAAATAAAAAGAAAATGTCAACAAAAATATAAAAATACTAAATTATCAACATGCTACAGGTAAGGTTAGCGGTGTGAAAAAAGTCGGCATTTCTCTGACAATGTAAGCGTTGTACAGCAGATTTGGTATTGATCCTTTGTTGTCAAAAAGATACAGAAAATGATCCTGAGCGAACCTGAACAAACCTGAGCAAACCCGCACAGAAATGCTGACAGTGCCAGACAAGACTTTGCCTATCCTGGGGGCTTTACCTTGGCAATGTCAGCGTTGTATAGAAGGTTTACTAAGGACCTTCTGCTGTAAAAAGAATCCTGAGCAAACCTAAACCTGAGCAAACCAACACAGCAATGTCAAAAAGATACAGAAAAGGATCCTGAGCAATCCCGAACAAACCTGAGCAAACCTCAGCAAACCGACACAGAAATGCTGACATTGCCAGAACAGACTTTGCCTATCCTGCGGGCTTTACCTGGGCAATGTCAGAGTTGTATAGAAGGTTTACTAAGGACCTTCTGCTGTAAAAACACAGAACCTGGCAACCTTGGAAGCCCATTTCAAAAATCGTGCTGACTTTAAAATTGACATTGCCAGCATTGTTCACGATTGTTTATAATTGGTTTTTTATATTCTAATTTTTCTGTAATTCTATCCAATTTGAACGTCATATATTTAAAGAAATAACAAGATACAACCCTCATTTACTCCAAATTTATTAATAGCAGCATACAAAATTCGAAATATTACAGCAACTTAAGAATAAAACTACCTAAATCATGAATTATTTAAACAAATTTTTCAACATGAAAACACTGTTGAAATCATCAGTTTGCTGATTGCTTTTTCATGACAGAAAAAGCTGTCGGAGTAACTTTAAAAACAATTTTTTCCATTTAAAAGCAATTTTTATGTATAAATGTGTGTTTCCGCCTCTAATCATATTTTAAAATAACAATGATAGAATATTGAACCATCAGAAACAAAGAAATTTGTGTATTTTTTGTGTATGTATAGTATAATGAAACCTTTATTTTTAAGACTATTCAATAATTAACAATATCAAAAAGTAAGTACGTTGAATTTTTTCTTTCTGTATACAATGGAACCAAAATCAAAATTAACAGATAACCAAGAAATTACCATAAAATAAAGTTTTACTAAACTAACACTAAGAGACAGGTGCGCTTGGATTTTGATATACAGAATGCATTCATGTTATTTCTTAGAGAATATTTTACAGGTAATTTTGACATTTTCTCCTCGACCCTGTATTTTTGTACCTAATTTTTGCGAAGGAATTTCGGAGGAAACGCTTTCACAGATTCTTTAATTATGCAGCTACTCTTTCTTTATTGATAACAGCGACGTGTTCTCAAAGTAAATTAAAATTGCAACTAAAATGGCTATCAAAGAAAATTAGCTTTAATTTCCCCGTCCGCCTTGCCCTACAGCAACAATTTCTATTCTTTTATTAAAAATAGAGAGTTCGAGACAAAATTGTCTCTTTTGCTAGTATTACTCCGAGAGCCCTACAAAAGATGCGCTGTTATAATTTTCATTATTGCCAGGCTCTGGTTCCTCCTTCTGCTGTCTTGTTAAAACTGGCCATTCTTTAAAACAAGAACAAAATTTCAGAACGTCTAGAATGATAAAAACATATAACGTTCTCGTAAAAACAACTTTTTAAAGATTTAGATAAAACTTTTTCTAAAATAATTACTATTAAGCAATAAATAATTTTAGAAGTAGCAGAGTTGAAATTGTAAATTTTGCACAAAAAAGTAAACATTTTTAAGAGAAATATATACAGGGGTTCGAAACGTCTTAGTATGGGCAAATAACTTTGCTATTAGTAAAGATAGAGACATCAAATTTTAGGTCTATCTTGTTTGTTAATAATTCAATTTTTTATGTAACTTAACTTTTTCAACACCTTTAGGGGTATCGCTAGGAGGCTGAGGTCCAAATTTTTTAATACAACCCTATGCCGTTTGGTACCCCATTTTAAACGTCTTCAAAAAAGAAACCTTTTGCTGCAAACCCGAGACCGTATCTTAATTCGTTTTTAAATGGCAAGGCTGTAAAAATTAAAAATTGTAAAAAAATTAGCAACCTTTATTTCTCTTACTACTTTAAAAGTTGTTGAAAATGCTACCATTAACTTCTTGGCACTACTAAAGTCGATTTTAGAACTCTGTCAAGAAGTAACACCTGCCATTCTCGAAAATGTGAAAAGTGAATTCCAAAATCGACTTTATTAGTACCAAGAAATTAATAGTGGTCATCTTGAACAACTTTTAAGGTAATAAGAGAACTGTGGGTAGGCATTTAAATTTTAATTTTTTTTTTCACGATTTTCAATTTTTAAAGGCTTGTCATTTAAAAACGAATTAAGATACGGACCTGCGGTTTGTTTTGTGAATACCTTTAAAATGAGGTACCATACGGCATAGGGTTGCAGTTTAAATTTTTGACAGCTCCCTAGAGGGGGTTGCAAAAGTTAAATTACATGGAAAAGTAGATTCAAAGCAGATATTCACCAAAAATTTGATGTCTCCAACTTTACTAATAGAAAACATATTTGCCTTTACTAAGACTTTTCGGACACCCGTATATGTTTGTGGGTTGTGTTGTCTGGGGGGAGTCTGCTGTTGCACTATCTACCATTACACACATTGCATAGAAAATTTCTCAAATGCGATTATCTCGAAAGCGGTTACTCTTAGCGACTTCAAAAAAGTATACTTCTTTGACGTGAAAGAAGTAGGATTTTTTCAATAGTCAGATCGATATACTAAGTTAAAAACAAGTTACGTCATTTAAAGGAAGTGCGGGGTGCGGTATGCGGTAGGAGCCACCCTCTACTAGTGACAACAAAAATATGGACACATTTGAATTCCTCGTTAAAAAAACACCCAAATCTCCAATTTTGTGCCGCTATATCGTTTTGTTGGGATTGACAAACAAAATTAAAATTTTGATCCCTCTATCAGTGGCGCACCAAGGGGAGCTGGGGGGCCGTACACTACTAATTGAAAAAATCCACCGAATTGTACTATTCAAGACACCCCAAGACAAAATCCTGGGTGCGCCTCTGCCCTATCATTGTTATTATCAACTTTGGAATTAGGCAAGTTTGAATATATCGCATTATTTTGACACAAGGAATCTGCTGTTGCTCTGTGTACCATTACTTATGGACCACCCTGTATATTAAGTACATTTAAACTTAACAATTTAAAACTAAACAGTTTTTATTTTGTGATGAATAAGGAATATGTTAAAAGGTTGCCTAACGACAACCCTTATTTCTTTACGTTTACCCAGTGTATTTTTGGGTATTTACATGGATTTATTAAGAATGGATACGGGATGATTTAACATTCTTTGAAGCCAAAACAAACCATTCTAAACGACACTGTAAACACAATTTGTAAACATTGGCCACATCTTATTTTACCTTGTATTTTTGTACAAAAAATACGTTAGAAGCATCACAAGATTTACTAAAAGTAATAAAAGCCCTAAAATATTTTATTTTTCTGCTAAATAATGATAAATTGAAGTTAAAAGGGTTTTATTATTTATAGGTTATATTATTTCTAAAGGTTTATTTAAAGTCGCTCCGAGTCATTGATAAATCTAGAAGTCGCACTTTTTCTTTTCTAGTTCATTAGACAAAGATGTACGTGTAACCGAGTGTTCAGACGTTTTTCCTAAGCAACCAGCAGAGACAGCAACACTTCTGAGCTCCAACACCCCAATGCTATTTTATCTCTTTCTACTACCATTCTTGATTCAATTACGTATTTCCTTAAAGTTCGTAAACTCTACCTCTAGGGGAAATGTTGTCATAACAAACAACAAATATAAGGCTTCACGTTCGATACGCTCACAGTATACGGACATCGAATCCTTTCTTAATAACTCCATGGGTATTTAGATATCATTACTTCTTTAAAAACCGATTCAATGCCTATTTAATCAGATATAAACAATTTTCCAGAATTTGTTCAGTTCGACAAACGATGGTGTAGATGGTTATAGATAAAAAATAACATTACATCGTTGATTCTGCCGTTGTAAAATCTGTATTAATCATGCAGCGGTATCAAAGATTTAACTGAACCTTGGTTGGGAGACAGAATCGTAAGAAAAATATTAAGTATACACTTCACACGTTGCGATTTTACTTTTATATCAGAACAGTCCAATCCCGAGCGTCGTTTTTCTTGTCAAGATACTTAATGAAAACGGGATATTTTCTTATAAAACCCTCGCAGATATTTGCAACGAAAGGGTGAGCCGTAGAAAGAGCCGATATTAAAGCCCTTTACTTCTAATTGGGATCTTAATAACAGAGCCAATATTTGTTGGGTATTTTAAGTAATCGAGCTGTTTGTTCTGTGAACTTAATTACTTTCGGAATTAAAGGATGTTATTCGCGTTTTAATGTAATAAATAATCTTTTAAGTTTACCACTGACCTAGCAAACAGTCGATGTAGGATAATTTCATGGATTTAATGAGAATTTTCATATTGTGTATCAAAGACTTTCATATTATCTGCTTAAGTATAGTCTTCTGTTTGCAATTCATATCGATCTACACCAGGCGCCGCCCGTGAGTTTTTTTACAGGTGGGTCAAAATTTTGTGGGCGAGTAGTGATATCAACGCAACAAGCAAAACACACTTGTTTTAATTAAGGAAGGTTTTTTAATAATGTGCCTAGTTTTGCCCAGAAATTATTTACCTACAAATAAACACCGCAAAAATCATAAAATAGGTACTGTTGTATATTGAACAATTGGATTTGCCACTCTAGATTGTTAGAGGCTTCCCGTTTTGATACGCTTAGCGTCTCCTCAATAGAGATCGCGCCTTGTACTAAATGCCCAGAATAAATGGATGGTGACTGTTTATTCTGAGCTAAAAGTATGATTATTTGTAAAATACAATTAGGAACGCTGCCGAAACTCCGTTTACTTTAATAAATACAATGGCGACTAGACACAGTAATCCGATCTTTGTCTACGCACATGCAGGCTGCCAGCTGTAGTAGATATGAGATTGCCAATAATTTTAAAAATATTTTATCGAGGAACAAGTGCTACCTTGTTGCCAATACACCTTTTAGAGCCGATCTAATTTTTTAAATAACAAAAATTAAAAAAAAGTCTTCCCTAACACAGCCTCGAACCCACGACCTCTTGGTCTACTCGATGAGATTTTACCTCTGGACTACGCTGGTAATGTAAGAAAACTGGTCCGACGCCGCTATATTTGGCGACTAGCGCTGGCGTGGCTGAGATCGTATTTATAAATTGTTATGTGTGTGTCATAAAAACAAAGAATTGCAATTTATTTACTCGAAATTATTATTAAGATATAATGTGTCAAAATTTCGCAAAGATGCTAGTTTTTGTTGCAAAATCGAAAAGGACCTGGACCGTCCTCGGCCTGAAATATACATGAATAAGATTTTAGGAACATTCTACTTTAAGTGCAGGGATATTCCATTGGATGAGTTATACATTAAATGCCATTTTTATTGATTTTTCGATGACCCTACAACACTGGAATTCGCCATGTACTCATTATGAGCCATAAAAACACAGTCAATGGGATCACGTTTTATAAGTTTCTAAATTCGCGCGAAAATTTGCAGTAGAAAATCCTTTTTTTTTGTAAATAAAAACCAAAAATAAATGCATAACAGCATTTGCCATAAACATTTAATTTATGTAGAGAATATAAAAAAAATACTTCAGATTTAATTGGGTTATATGCATATTCCCTATTGTGCATACTTGTTGGTGGGGTGCTCTTTCCAATGGTACTTTTATTCATTTAACAATTCCATTGACGATGACGAAAGGGAAATTCTCTTGGTCCAATAAAGCCCTATAGTATGTACTGGTGATATAAATAAGGTAGCTACTATTGAAACGCAAAGTAAATAAAAATTGAAAAATATCAAGAGGCTTATTTTCCTCAAAATTTCCGCGAAACAACAGAACCTAACAATGTGGCACAATGCATCATAAAGCATTAGATTCATAATCATCGTCGTACTCATACACTTAAATTAAAGCAATGTCTTCATCAGTATAAGGCAAAGTTAGGAGAGACTGTCGAAATTATCTTGTCCCTTATAAATTCTATGTCTGAACTAAAGCATGGCCGTTCTGTAATTTAACTCAAGTGTCAGGGAATGAGTTTAATTTCAAAGCTTCAGCAATTAACGCCCATTCTAAAAGGGTTGTGCTAGCAGCTAATTTGTTTAAAAATAATGACACTAGATAAATGTTTGAAATCAGGAACTTTATTCATGGCTAATTAACGGTTCAATGGAAATAATTAGCCAATTATACAGAGCATTTCAATTAAAACAAGCAAACAAACCCTTATTGTTGTTTTAGGGGGACATATTTTGATGTAAAATTTAGCCCTTTCATAGTTACCCCTATTCCCGCCAACTCTCAAGTCTAAAAGTTGAAGTAGGAAGTGATGTCGAGTAATTCCTCATTAAAAGTTGTTTTAAGTCTCTATTCAGCCATATTTCATACTGTTTTAATCCTTTTTAAAGTGTAAAAAAAATTATTACGGTTATCTGGTCGCTGGTTCCGTAGAACCGCCACTCAAGCCCCCAGTCTAGTGTTGGGAATAATCGGATGATTTCAATAATCGGAAACCCGGCCTGCGAGTATTTTAATAATCGGATGATCATCCGAATAATAATCACATCTGAGATGGCGACAACCAGGCGATGTTGCCCTGTTGCCAATTTATTAACACATAAATGAAATACTATTGATTTTTACAAAAGGGATTAGTGATTACAAGCAACATATGATGCCTATTGTCTATAAAAATGGTTTCTTCCAAAAGAGAGCCGTTTGACTCAGCAATGACCCAGTCCTTACAAAAAACTTCCTTCTCTTGCTCACCGCAGCGCTGTTGGGGATTACATGTACTATTCTTAACGTCCTGTCCAGGGTTGCCAACTGGCCTTTACTGATTTACTCTCAAAACTTTCCCGAATTACTCACAATTATTCACAACTTCAAAATATTAATATCAAGACAGGTCTTTTTTGTATAAATCGTAAAAAATCGTATATTATATAATAAGTGGCAACTTTAACGATAGCGCTTTTGTTTTTATTTTACTATTGTGCAATTTTGCCAACCAACAAAAGCTGGTGTTACGTGTATGGCAAACGAGAAATTCCCCAGAACATTTAAAACAGATGCATTGTTTGTGTAAATCACACTACTCACACTAGGTGCAAGAGGGGAATACCCGAGACGAAGAGACACCTAGTGTTGCAAGTTGCAATAACAAATAGACGAACAACAAACAAAAGCTAGAACATCTGTTCTCTCGCTCAATTAGATCTAGGATCTCCAGATTATGGAACATATTGAATGCAGATGATTTCCCTTCCCCTCCCAACCGTCAATCATTTAAATCCCGTGTCTATCTCCCTTCTCTTCAGATGCCCAGGGCCTACGGTACGTTAGTACTTAGGCTTGAAGCCTACGCGAGCTGTCCCAAATAAAAACCAAGATCTTGTTGTGATTACTTTTTATTAGTTTGTTACAAAAGCTTTGTTTTCATTATAACAAAGCATATGCCTAATTATATTAAACCTCTTCAACTTAAACAACGTTTTTGATAAAATAAATTTCTTGTGATCAATTTGGTTGTTATTACTTCAATCCTACTGCAAATTTTTGATATAATTTTCAAGCCTACTTTAAGATTTCTTTTCTTTGGGTGTATCACCAACTTTTCTTTACACCTTATTGAAAATTCCGTCATGTTCGCGAACGTAAAAAGAAATCTAAAAGAAAATTAAACAAATTACAATAGAATCACTGCAATACGAACAATCTACCGTACAAATAATAAAACGTCTTTTCCGCTTAAAGAAATTTTCTTTTGCCATCCATTTTCGTCCTGCGTCTCTCAAATATTCGCATTACGCAAGCAATAACTTCCAGAAAATTTAGTTTTACCTCTAGAACAGGCAAAAAACACGCCTCTCCCTATTCCAGAGAACGTGGAATTTTAGCACAGAAGTATCGAAAACCGATTAGAAATGGTATTCATTCTAACGGGTAATTTTCGTCAAGCGCCGTTTTCGAATTGCGATTACATTAAAGACTTCGCTGAAATGTGGGAGCACGTGAGCGGAAATTTTATACCGTAGAAAATATTTACGAGGACTTTATGGGAAAATTCTAAGACGCTGTAAAATTAGAAAATATTTTGCGTAGCAATTTGTTATTTAAAATGCATACTTGAGGTTGCATTTGTTAGTTTGGTCACGCAGGAAAGAAACTCTTAAGTTCCTATGTGGAAAGAAACTTACTTTAAAATAAATCAATATTGTCTTAAATTATAATTTACAAAAATATAATAAAATAACATAAAGCATATGTAGGCCAAGCAACAGAGCAAAATATTAGCGATGTTTTGACATTAATACTATTAGAAAACCGCCTGTGACAGCATCTGAAAGACGATCCGAAGATGATTCCTGTTATATTTCCAACTCTGAAATTTTTTCCATTAATTAGTTATAAACATTTTTAAGCAAAAAACGCGATTTTTTAAATTTTTTGCTTATAAAATGAAAAGTAATAAAGCAATCTTAATGGTGTAAATGGACGATTTGTAGAGAATTAAAATACGAACAAAATGAGAGGCCGAACGTCCCGATGGGATAAGTAGCAACGCAGAAAATCCGGAAAAACGAAAAATTAAGAGGTTTTTTTTTAATTCATAAATGGACCATTTTTAAAAGTAGAGGGTTCAAACTTTGGGAAAAAGTAGTAATTTAGAGCTACTTTATGTGTGCAAAACCACGACGCTGTCTTACGATTAGTTTTGCCACAATCGTCATTTTAATTTTTCAACATACTATTTTGCAACAGGTCTGGATGCTCTATGGATCGTCCGATTTTAATTATTGAATCGGATTTGAAAAGTACTAGTTTAATTGAACAATATGTATATTTTAATTTTTCCATAAAATGATAAGAAACCGGTTGAAAATGCACGTAAAGATGCGTGAAAATGGCCGAACGCGCGAAATCGATCGAGTAGCGGGAGAGAAGCGGAGCGAAGGGGAGCCAATATTCGCGCGCTCGGCCATTTTCACGCATCTTTACGTGCATTTTCAACCGGTTTCGTAGCACTTTATGGAAAAACTAAGATATACATATTATTCAATTAAACTTGTACTTTTCAAATCCGTTTCAATAATTAAAATCGGATGATCCATAGAGCATCCAGACCTGTTGCAAAATAGTTTGTTAAAAAATTTAAATGACGATTGTGGCAAAACTAATCGTCGGACAGCGTCGGGGTTTTGCACACATAAAGTAGCTATAAATTACTACTATTTCCCAAAGTTTGAGCCCTCTACGTTTAAAAGTGGCCGATTTATGAATTTAAAAAAAAAACTCTTAATTTTACGGTTTTTCCGGATTTTCTCCGTTGCTACTTATCCTGTCGGGACGCTCGACCTCTCATTTTGTTTGCACTTGTATTGTCTACAGACCGTCTATTTACACCATTAAGATTGCTTCATTACTTTCCATTTTATAATCAAAAAACTAAAAAAATCGCGTTTTTTTTGCTTAAAAATGTTTATAACAAATTAATGGAAAGAATTTCAGAGTTGTAAATATAACAGGAATCATCTGCGGATCGTCTTTCAGATGATGGCACAGACGGCTTTCTAATAGTATTAATGTCACGACAAATCGCTCTATTGCTTGGCCTAATGATGAAGGATTAATAAAACATACCAATATAGGTACCATTATTTTCTGTCATAATAAATTTTTAGTAATTCACGGGGCGTCGTCTGCTTCATTGCGTAATCTGAATGGCGTAATTTTGTTTGTACTCTTTAGGCAGGACGGAATATACGTGTGCAGTGATATTTTACGTGGCTTTTGGTTTTTCCTGACAGAACTTTATCCATAAACTTTACGGAATGATGCGTCATCCGGAACTGTCTTGACAGAGGTTTGCTTGGTGGTATACAGAATACAGGAAAGCCATTACGGTGGCATGCCGAGACGAAATAATATAAAATTATATAAAATCTTAACAATTACCAATTTTCTCATGATTATATCGGCTCCGTTCAGGCAAAGTATCGTAAGCGCCATTTTCGTCAAAATGAATTATGTAAGTATCTTTGGAACCGTCTCTGGGAGACACATCGATTAAGTAAAACGTCATGAGCTCCAAAAATTATTGCAGGGCAAAAATTTAAAAAAATTGGCAAGCTTGGAGTTTGCGGCATGTTATGAATCCATATAAATCTAAATCACTTCTATTATTTTAATTATCATAACTGCATCAGTATTGTCTGCAAAGCCTGCAAAAGTCATTAAAGATTTTACAGTTTTAAATATCGTAAGCGACCTTAAAAGATAATTTTAAAATATCGCAAGGTAACAGTCCTTTTTTAATGTAACATTGCTTGCGGGTCTATTCTCAAATTTCTAGTACCGAATATCGCATACGACATCACTATAATTTCGCTTAAAAATACACCCATAAAAATGTTGTTGTTCTCTGGGTTTTACCTAAGTGTAAAAATATTAATTACGATATGCAATTAGTTTTAGGGGAAATTGCATCGATGTCGCATGCGACATTCGGTAATCGAAATTCAAAAATGTACGATCTGTGTAGGGACGATATTGCTTTGTGTTATTCTTGGTATCTTATGTCAACAAGAAGTGTATTTTTGTTAGTATTGTTCAATATTAAAAAATATTTTTTATTTATTTTCAAAAAACCACGACACCATGACCTTACTCATCTTAATCCTGTGACTATCTCCGGGACCAGCATGTTTTGTTCCTGTAAATGTATATTATACAATGAGATGAATCCAACTTAGACAAAAAAAGCCTGATAAATCTATCACTATTAACAAAAACCCAAAGAAATATCTCATTCTCTAAGATTTATAATAATGGATTCGAATGGGGAAAGAAAATGAAGCAGCGAATAAAGCAAGCTGCAAAAACTAAACTCAATTTTCTGGGTGTTTCACTTGACGGCCGGGATTTGTCTCGAAACCTTTCTGTTCCTTTACTATATAATAAAAAGAATCTTAAATCGAACGAACTATGGAGTCGGTAATAGACAGATTTGTGGTTATGTGTATGGGAATTTATAAAACGCAGGTTTCAAACTGGCAAAAAGGAAAAAAAAATTCTAATAATAAAGACTCTGGATGTGTAATGCGATAGGGGAAAAACACAGGACGATCTCGATTCAAGCCATATAGATTTAGAAACAAGGACGAGATACTATTATTTACATTTTGGGGCGATTAGATTTCAGGGTTACCCTTACTTTGGCCAACTAAACTGCTGGCCACTCGAACTTACACATAGAGATTTTTAGGCAAAATTTAAAGTTCAATATTTTCAACAGGAATGCAAATTTTTGAACGCGTCTTGCAGATTTTAAGAGCTAGTTTTTTTCGGATTAAGCTGCATGACGTATATTTATCGTAGGACCACAGGTGTATTATATACGGGGTGATCAATGAAGTCATGCAGAAAATCAAAAAGTTTGTATGAGTGAAATTTCCTCAAAAATTTTTTTTGGTCGTTGCAATATGGTTCGTTACTAAGGTAACATCAATATCTCTAGACGTTTTTGTCACTTTTTGAATTAAGGCCCTTGGGTCTTGTACACACTACTAAACATAAAATTGGGGTAGCAAAATCTTTAAAATGCTATAACTTGACATTGCATTGACGGCTTTTTTAGGGATTGCAGGAACCTTTAAATTAGGTTTAGAATTAGAAATTTTATAAGAATTGACTTTTGGCCGTTGTTAACCAATCTTGTATATTGTAGAATATAATGTAATAAACTTGTTCTTGTCGCTACGTTTTTGTCTATTATCGACCCGGTATAATGTGTAAATTTCAACCTGTATATTTCAACCCCCAAATAAAATGCTTAAATTATAAAAAATCTACGTGAAATAAGGATTCCAAATCCGTAAAAATCATCAAAAACCGTCAATCCAATGTCAAGTTACAGCATTTTAAAAATTTTGCTACCCAAATTTTATGTTTAGTAGCATGTACAAGACCTAAGGGCCTTAATCCAAAAAGTGACAAAAACGTCTAGAGATATTGATGTTACCTTAGTAAAGAACCATATTGCAACGACTAAAAAAATTTTTTGCGGAAATTTCACTCATACAAACTTTTTGATTTCTTGCATGACTTCATTGATCACCCCGTATATAATAAACCTAAGGTCCTACGATAAATATACGTCATGCAGCTGAACCTGAAAAAAACTAGCTCTTAAAATATGCAAGACGCGTTCAAAAATTTGCATTCCTGTTGAAAATATTGAACTTTAAATTTTGCCTAAAAATCGCTATGTGTAAGTTCGAGTGGCCAGCAGTTTATATAATTTTCCACCTACCTTTTTTATCCCTTTTTCTAACCCTTATTTAAGAGTGGGGGTACTGCCGCAACTTTGACTATTCACTATGGTATTTGGTTATTCTTGGGTTACGCAGTACAGCAACTGAATGGTTAATTTTTATTTATATATATTAAGCTACGTTTTCTATATTTTGATGTATACGTTTAGTAGTACTGATACTGAATTTCTCTTTTTGATTGTATTTAACGTTCCAGATTGAGTGTGTCTTTAGACCCATTCAAATATATTAAACCACTTTCATAACATCTTGTATTTTTTTTTTATCTTCTGACAGCCCACGAAGACCGAAGTCTAAGTACTATGTACCGTGGGTGTACTGGGGAATCGACTCACACATCCAGAGCTGGAAACATCCGTAGGGATTTCACCTGCCCTTTAAGAGGATGTGTGGGGTGGTACCACCTCGGTCGAGGAAGGATTCCTCTACCACCTTCCATTCCTCTACCACCTTCCAATTCCTCTACCACCTTCCAAATTTGTATATTAAAATAATGCAATTACTGTAGTTTAATATCTGCAATCGTAAATACCACAACATATGACTAAAGATTAATAAAACATACCAATATATCATTATTTTTCGTGATAATAAATTTTAAAAAATTTATATCCATTGCATGGTGACGAAATTTAGAGTGAGAGTGGCAACGTCGCTTTTTGTCCGCAACACGTGCCGTAGTCCCGTTCATTCATAGCTTGAATAGTTTTTAAGGTGTAGTATTTTGTGTGTAACGTTTTTGACAGGTCGGTGGTGGGGAAGGTGGTGAGGGAAGGTGGTAGAGGAATTCTTCTTCGACCGAGGCGGTACCACCCCACACATCCTCTTAAAGGGCTGGTGAAATCCATACGGTGTTTCCAGCTCTGGATGTGTGAGTCGATCCCCCAGTACACCCACGGTACATAGTACTTAGACTTCGGCCTTCGTGGGCTGTCAGAAGATAAAAAAATATACTTGTAGTGAAATTGAAAGTGATTTTTCGTGTTTTTAAAAAGAATTTCATCCATAAATATTAAAAATGGCACGTTAGTGCCGAGTGTATATAAAAATAGATTACTTTCATCCGAAACTGTCTTCACAGGTTTGCTCGGTGGAATGCGGACGGCTAGAAAAGTCATAGCGATGGCGTCCGACGTCGGAGAATTAGCGTTCTCTCTCTCCTCCTTTGTCCTACACATGCACAATATATGACACAAAACAAAAGTGTACGAATGAGTAATGTCGTCTCCTCTTGCTGAAGGTCAATGGACCAAGCAAACACATTTTGGGTGGTTTCCCCAAAAGTGGGCCATCCTGTGTCCTTGCTTAGAAAAAATTTTAATAATCCCATAATAAACGAATGTTCCAAAATGTTACTTTGGATACTTAAATATGTTAGGCGTAGGTACTTAAAAAAAAATTTGTGGCTTTTAACATTTTTTAGGCAAATTAACTGTAAAATATCAGTTGGTGCCGTCCAGTCACGAGTTGAAATAATAATTATTAAATTCTCCTAAAAAAAAGTGTTTTGGTAACTTAATTTATTATTTATGTCTTAAAGATTACAATTTTGTTGACAGGACTAGATTTCAATTTTTTTTTCCGGTCAAAAGTCCCTCAGTAATAATCTCAGTTCCGTGTGATTATGTAAATGCTGGAAAAGTGTGGGTAATAAATATGAAGACGGTATCACATATTTAGGTTAGGAGTTTCTTAAATATCTCATTGACCTCTAAACAATGATTGCCATTTAAATTAATTTGTAATAATGGAAACTGTGACGTAATAGACAACATAAATTAATCCAAATAGAAAATACATATTACGTGCACGTAAAGCGAGACCGCAAAAATGATGCTACACTTATTAGAGTTTTAGTGGCAATTCTTTAGGGGTAACAAATTGCCCGATATCCTCGTGACAAGCGAAATCAAGATTGGTGTTTTTGGGCCAACAAGCGAAGAGAAAAAGGATAAGTTTCCCTGGTTGGATTTGACTTTTACTCTTATCTAGATAGCGATTGGTCACTATAAGCCTACTATAATGCCTATCTAGGAATTAATTGTTAACCGGAAAGAGACCACAGAAATACGTATGAGAGTAAAACCAAAATATACGGGCTTAGCGCAGAGGATTCAAATGGAAATAGATTTAAAATAAAGATTTCTGATCCTAATTCTATATTCTAATAAAATACAGATTAGTATTATAAGCTGAATTAGATTTCAGTCAGAGTTTAATAAATTATAATTTTAATTTTCCAAAAAAATTAACCAACTTCAGAAAAAAAGTACTAAAAATTATGAAATAATATTTTTACTTATTTATAACTGTGGTTAATGGTAAACTTAATTTTGTTCAGAGTTATAGGTAACTTGTACACCGAAGTTCTAAACTTTGAAGTCCCTCCCCCGTTAATTTCTTTAACATCGGTTAGACAAAATATGATTTTCTGACCTAAGTAACCCCGAAAATGATATATTAGTTAACATTTTTGGAGAAATTCTCAGCCGCTCCTTGTTATCCCCCCTCCCGCTTAATATATTTTTAGCATGTGTTAAACAAAATGAGATTTTCTGACCTCGATAGCATCGAAAATAAAACATTAATTAACATGTTTGGAGAAATTCCTAGCCGCTCCTTTTATTCTCTCTACTCCCCCCCCCCCCCCCCCTAGTAGCTTTTCTTTTAACATTTGTTAGAAAAAATTTGATATTCTGATCTTGCTAGCCCCTAAATTGACATGTTAGTTAACATTTTTGAAGAAATTCCTAGTCAATCCTTCTTATCATATCCCCCCTCCCGTTAATCTTTTTAAATCTCCTAGACAAAATTAGATTTTCTTACCTCAATATCTACGAAAATGAGATATTAGTCAACATTTTCGGAAAAACTCTAAGGTTTTACCCCTCTCACCCCTCCCTTTTATTATTTTCCAAATACCAACAGGACCACCGGACCATCATGCTAAATACAACGGAGAAAAAATTATTGAAATCGGTGCTGCCATTCCGAAGTAGACACGCAAAAATTGTCGATTTCCAGAGTTTTTTTTTAGTTTATCGCAGTTTTTTTAAGTTTCCACTCACTTCAGCAAAAAAACCTAAAATGGGACCATTCGAGAGAACTCACCTACAAAGCAAAAAAAAATTATCGAAATCGACTAATCCGTTCAAGAATCATGCGTGAACATACATAAAAAATGACACACACGGGTCGAATTGATAACCTCCTCTTGTGAAGTCGGTTAAAAAGCGAATCTAAGTATGTTTTTCATTTTTTTTTCTCAGTGACTATAGTAGGCCCCTAACCTATGCTTTTAACGTGACTTTACTAAATTTTCCACTCAGTTTGAGAGGATTTAGAAAACGATTATCAGAAAACATTTTCCGAGCTACGACAGCACCGGACACTTCGGGTTTTAAACTGTGTTTATTTTACTACTGCTTGCGAGACTGCGGATTAGAAAAGAAATGCCAAATGTTCCAATTATTGTTTGTAAATTATAGGACATTTTATCTGGTAGATTAACTTTTCATTCTGCGTTTCTTTAAAATACGCCTTTTAGAGCTGATCTCCTAATTTTTTAAATGACAAAAATTCAAAAAACGGCCACACGAGCACGACCTCGAAACCATCACCTCTCGATCCGTAAGCGGTTACTCTACCTCTGGAGCAC
This sequence comes from Philopedon plagiatum, assembly GCA_963971165.1. Taxonomy (NCBI): domain Eukaryota; kingdom Metazoa; phylum Arthropoda; class Insecta; order Coleoptera; family Curculionidae; genus Philopedon; species Philopedon plagiatum. The sequence continues at coordinate 99,779,235 of OZ020193.1, forward strand.
GTTACTGATGCAAGAAAACCGGTAAACGTGTTACAAGTGCATCATATAGAGATCGGTAAATACGACGTCGCCCGAGTGCGGTATACTGAACGCTCGATACAAAAATGCGTCCCGGGATAAGCCGAGAACCGGCGGCGTCGATGAGCGCCGAAAGCGATATTATTGATGGGCCGCCAGTCGACAAATTTTGTCACTTTTTAACCCAACCCCAGATGTCTAGTTTTCCAGATATTGGAAGGATTAAGTTAGCAGCCAAATTTGTAAAAAAACGGAAAGGATTTGCAAGTGGACGCTACTGGATGCAAACTATAGTGATAGGTAGTAGCTCTTAACTCACCTTGTAAATATCAATCTGCTTATGTGTCTAGTTTTCGAGAAATTGGAAGAATTAACATAAGCTATGACATTAGGTATTGCAGAACTAAAAATATATAATCTAAACCCAAAAGTTACACTAAATTGCAGAAAGCTTTATTTTTGTAAAAGCTCTTTAAACCTGGTCGTTCTAAAATGCATATTACAACATTATAATATTTTTAAGTCACCTTGCCGTTCAAGTGGAAATTTAATTTTGTAAAATTAAATTATAAAAAGATTTCCCGGTGCAGACTGCGCGTCATCACGACGGGCGTAAGGAGTTGAAACCCGATGAATTGAAATCGGTATTACACATTGAAAATGGTTAAAATATGGCCCGATTGACAAATAGTATCAATGAATTGTATTGAACTATGTAAGCAACAGCTGGAAATGATTTGTACTCCATTTTGGAACGTCATTATATGCGTTAGTGGAGAAGAAAATTAACCGTCTGGTGCGATATTAAGAGCTTTAATACACGATGGTTATTAATAATTGTGGAACACATAGGACGCAAAAAGATGTCTCTTAAAAGTAGAGCGACTACTTTCACGTGTACTCCAAATCTAATATAATATAATATAACATTAGATAATATACAGTAAGTTATTTAAAGTGTTACAAGGCGATATCTCGAAAACGGTTTAAGATATTTTCATGAAATAATTTTGGTAAGTTATATTAACATATATAAACATATTTTTGACATTACGCCCTCTCTCTATTTTGAGGGGTGGGGGTAACTTTGGAATTTTAAATGGGATGATGTACTTCTGTTTATAAAATTGAAATTTACGTAAAAACTACGCGTGTACAATTTTTTTATTTGTTCTATCGGTTACGGAGTTATGATTTATTAGGTTATAAATTTAATAAAAAATATTTACCATTTAATTTAAACCTATTTATCGTCTGTCATTGAGAAGTTGTTCGAAATGTCCCCCTTTAACTTCCAAACACTTTCTCACTCTTTTTCTAAACAAATTTCGTACCCGCTGTAACGTTTCAGGTGTCACTAGTAAGCAGCCAAAGCGGATTCGGTCTTTTATAGCATCTAAAGTTGTAGGTACAGTCGCCATCACTTTATTCTTTATAAAACCCCACAAGAAAAAATCAAGGGGGTCAAATCCGGGGACCTAGCAGGCAAGTTGAGAAATAATCGTTAAAACGTCAAAATTCTCAACTGTACGTAAAAGTAACGTAACGTAAAAATAACGCATTTCCATGGACACGAAAAATTCTAAAATTTTTACAAAAATGTCCGAAATTCAATCGTGGAGGACTGTGAAAAAAAAATGTTTGGAAATAACTTTTGATCATAATGAAAGATTTTATTTTTAGGTGTAATTCCTACATTAAAAAGCTTTAAAAATCGGGTTTTGTTCAGTCCTTGCTGTTTGGGTTACAGTTGACACAACTTTCTTTGAAAGTAGGTGTAAACTTTTCTTTATATTTCCGCCTTTTCCAGAAAACTTTCAGATGTTTTATGGCGCAGTATAAAGCTTTTTAAGAGTACAAATCAATGTCTGAAGAAAAGAAATATATTAACAGCACAACATATGATCATGTATAATAATCGTAATCAGCGTGTTAAAAAATAAAATTTTTGGTGGATATTTTAATATTTTAAAATAATTTCTTAATAATTTAATATAATATGTATTTTTAGTTTAATGCGTATAATTAGGATAATGAATTACATAATGAGGGACATTGTTACTATTTAAATTTAACTGGTGGAGAATATTTTTAAGCATGGTTATTTTGAATCGATTCTCGACGTTACAGAAGATGTAAAAAAAACGGCATCATTTGTAGAATGGAAACAGCAAATATCCCGTCGTTAATGCTAAATAATTTATCACTCACCGTATCTACGGAACTTTCCGAATCAAATGGCTGCAGGGAGTCAAAAACGAACTAGCCCGAAAATTTGTACATGAAAAAAGTTATTTTTTAGAGTAATATATCTCAAAAATGACGCTCTGTCGCTCCTTTTTTGTCCGTCTCTATATCATAGCCGATTATCTTCTTAACAGAATGGAATATTTTATAAAAGTTAGTATATTAAAAAATGTATGCTTATGAATTTTTCTGGTATCCTATTTTTCAAAATAAAGATTTTTTTACATTTTCATATCAATTTTTCTCGGTTATTACTCTTAAAGCTGAGTACTGATAAATATAAACTTTTCTCCTTTACTTATATTTAGGAGGAAAACCATTATTAAATAAAATTTAATAACACCGAGTCTAATTTGTTGGACTTAACTCAAAATGCCGTTTTGTCAACGAGACGCTAACAAAGAAAATGTTTTTATAATTTATGTATTTAGAAATACAAAATTAAATCTCCCCTTTAGAAATATGGTATAAAGGTGTAGTATACGTCTGAATTATCCGATTTAAAAGCTTATGAAAGAGCTTTTCGCAATTTAAATGCAATTTCAAGATTGGTGTTTATTCAAATTATTTTACACTTCAGTATCTTTTTCTTTCCTATTGTAACAATACGGATGGCATAATACAGTGAACTACATGCAAATAAAAAAGTCCAGCTGAAAAAAAAATATATTAAGTAGTTTATCTAAGAATTCGTCAAAAGTGCAAAATTAACCTTGCAATCTGTATTTCCACTGTACACAAAAACAATAAAAACAAATGCTCTGTTTCTTACCAGAACATTTAGCAAACCTAAGGCAAGCATTATAGAAAAACCGTTTAATCTGTTAGGTCGGAAATGTAAAAGACAAAAAGTACTCTGCTTCCAACATCAACAAAGCTTTGAGGAAAAAAATAACAACTAGGAATGTTCTAATGCGACTATTTTCACATTCCTCTGTTGAGAGAAGGCCAAAAACAAACGAGATTTGAAGCGGGCTATATTGCACGAAGCGTCCTTCACTGGCGCAAGTCGTGTCTCCTTGAATGCAGTGGCCAATTCCATTGGAATTCATGAAAAAGCTACAAGTGCAGCTATTTATGTTTGCCTAAAAAGGACACAAGTTAAGAAAAATAGCTTTTCTGCAATTCCTTGCGTTGTCCGTACCCCATTAGGAGGAAAATTTAAAGATCTACAGCCCAATTCTTGAAAATTAATCAAGTACTAAATTTAACTGACACTTTAGTCACCTGTGGCAAGTTTTTTATCTTTGGACAACCCCAACTTTTAAGTAGGTGTATGGGATGGTGCCTCCTCGGACGAGAACGAGGTCCTCTACCACCTTCCAAAGTATCCGTTGTATGCACACCTGAAGAAAAAAATTCTTCTGATCGCGTGCACTCACACACCGCCTGAATCACTTTATCATTGCTGAGAGATTTCTTTCCACCTAATGCATCTTTAAGTGCACCAAAGCAGCGAGGAGCACCAAAAGGAGTGAGGTCAGGAGAATAAGGAGGATGTGGTAGACACTCAAACTTCAAATATTGGATGCTTGTCACCGTTGAGCGTGCAGCATGTGGCTGCGCATTGTTGTGCTGCAAAAAATCGCCAGTAGTCAGAAATCCGCGCCTTTTGGTTCTGATGGTAGGCTTGAGACAGTTATTTAGGAGTTCTGAGCATGTGACACTAGTAATAGTAACCCCATTAGGCATTAGTCTTCCAAAACTACCCCTCTTGCACCTCAAAAAGTGTCAGCATAACCTTTCTTGCCGAGAGCTGTGAACGAAATATTTTGGGTTTCGGCGAAGACCGGTGACACCATTGTTTGCTCGCTCTCTTAGTTTAGAGTTGATAATAGTGCACCCACGACTCATCTCCAGTCACAATTTTTGCCACAGAGGCATCTTCTTCTGCTTCATATCGGCGCCAAAGTTCTTCAACTCACACCTCTTTGTTTCAATTCTGGAGTTAATTGATGTAACACCCGCCTTCCTGACACTTTATGGAACTAAAAGGATGTCAGATACATATGTGCTGAACCATGGCTCATATTCAAAAACTCAGCTATTTCATCAAGGACAATAATTGAAGATTTTCTCTCACCTTGTCTTTAACTGTCTCGATCAATTCAGGCGTCACAACACCGTTTACTTGGCCAGGTCGGGAAGCATCAGCCACTGAAATGCCTCCGTTTTTGAACTTGCTGCTCCATTCATACACTTGCTAGAGTAAAAAATATGAATTTCAATATTGTAACTTCACTCTACTCTCTAGTGCAGTTGCCATTTTGAAATTATCACTGTGTAAAGATTTTCAATTTTTGCTATGAGATGTGTCATTAGCAAGGCCTACCAAATCTCAAAAATATTATTTCTGCCAACTTGTAAGGCAGAGTTTCGTTCGGTACATTTTTTAGGGCACTTTTAAGATTTTCATTTGACTCTGCCTCGTATAACCCGCAAAATCTACAAAATATTCACAGCGTAAATCCTACCATCCAATATTAAACGACAAGCCATGATTCGTTAAAATTTGTATACGAGTTCTAGTTAAGAGTATTAAGACAAATACCTAGATTTTTCATCATAAGACAATCAGACATTTTTCCAGCAAAACATGTAAACGAAACCACTGTGCAGCTTTTTAGTATTGGCATCACGTTTTCAATGAAATAGAAGTTGTTAAGTGAAGTTCTATTACGGTTTATTCGATACTCTCCACGACCGGAGGAATCTGGGAAAGTTGATGGAGAAGTAAAAGGGATTGTTTTTGGAATCTTTTTAGGGTTTATAGTATTAAATCCCAGCGCAAACTTTTCTGGAGTAAAGGGTTGGCGATAAAGGATGAAGGGCTCCTGGCCTTATGGTCATATTTAATAAACTAAATGTTTAGTTGGTACAGATTGAAAAATAACAATATAATAACGAAAAAGGTCGGTCCTTTATAGAAACCTTTTGGAATTTTTTAGTTAGTCTACATAAATCGTTTTTCTGCTCTCTAATGCTTCATGGATGCATTATTTTAAATTATGATTAAACAAAATGTCAAAAATACACGCATTTGACTCTAAGAATGTACATGATATAGAAAGTGGACCCTATATCATTAACAGTTACAACTGAAAATAAGATCACCAACGGTTATAGGGGAAAATGTAGGGGGAAGGGTTATGACGTCGGCGATGTCGACATTGTTTTATGAAACGATATCGCTTTCATAACCCTAGTCGACACGCACGTTACTGGCGGTTAACATCTGACGTTGACAGATAAACTAATTTATGTGTCAAATTGTTGCGAAGTAGATGCACGGTGGTGTATTTTTGCAGATTTTTCAATTTGACACCTTTAACATAAACCTGTATTTGTTTCGGTGCCTGTCGCCTCAAAACCTTGATCAAAACAAAACATACCGGTTAACCGCTGGGTTTTAGCGACCACTTGTATTTTGGTATAGACACTTTTAATAAGAGTAACAAGTGAAAATGGGCAAAGCACTGTGACAAAATTGAACCGTTACAAACACTAACCCAGTGAATATTAGAAACTAGGATAAGCTATCTGCACCATGCCGTATGTCTTCACAGTCGTTTCTTTAAGTGATGTCCGCAGCGGTGAAAAAATATATTTATGAGCATTTAGAACTATTTGCACGTCATCTAAAATTTGCAAAGACTGCGCTAGAGACCACGAAGGATTCTGTAATTTTTGTAACGCTTAACAATATGTATTTCGCTTTGCAATGACCAGCTTTTCGAGCCAGCTGGATTCAACCGATCAATCTGTGATCGAAAAGATAGTTCCGAATGGAAAGAGTCCAATTTTCCACCTACCTGACACTGGCGCGACGTTTTCCTTTATGGATAAAATCCTTTAAGAAAATAAAAAACACTGAATATTGCAGTACAACAAATATTTCCACTACTAGGCAGTCTTGTAGACAAAAACATATTACGCCTCCGCAACTGTTACCATGACTTATTATGTTATGACCTGTATCCATTAATGAACAGGACTAAATTGTTATAGTTTATTAATGTATTCATTTTAACCTATTTTTACAATCTAAACGTGATTTTTTTTAATATAAGTTCTATATTATAGGAAATAGCTGTAGCTAAATCCGATCAATAGCAAGCACATCGTGTCTGAGAAGATTATAAAGTTTTTAACATATATCTTTCTCCCGGGTTTGAATATTGAAATGTCAATTTTAAAGAAATATATTGCTGTAATATTAAATTTGCGTCGGCGAGACCGTTCGGTAGAGAGAAATAGTGTGAAAATGCGATATATCCCATTCGAAATATATATATTTTCTGCGGTTTCCGATTTATCAAACAGTAAGTTCATTCGAAAAACTTTTCAAATAAATATATAGTATGGAAGTGGGTATCAAAAATAATGTTATATTGCCTTTAGGTGGACTTTGCAAGGTTTATGATGTTTGTTCTTTGATATATAGTGCGATCCATGTATTCTTAGCCTCGAATAGAAATAAAGACATTGCTAAAAATTTTACTGCCATTAGGTAGAGCGAACCCTCATTCGGTTATATACAGTAAGGACATAAAGTATGGAATAAATTCCTTATAATATAATGGTCTCAGATACTTAAAAAAAGGAGGTCCCATATTAGGCTTCTTTCCTCTTATGTGTATATCAACGTTAACATTTATTTTTCTAGTGCCTTAAGACAATTTTTAAATAGCTCCAAATTTCCAAAGTACCCGTATTTCACCAATACCTTTGTTTTAATTGTTAGCTTTAAGGAAAACTTTATCCCGCAAAACTTTAAAATTTCTTTATAAAATTCCATTGGCAAGATTAGTAATGGAAGAAAAAAGGCAAAATCAATTAAAAGTTGTATTTTTGTTGAGAGAAGTTAAAGTTTTTCGAACTTAAACTAGTTTTTAGAGCAATTATTCCTATTGGTAAGTTCAATGAAGAAGAGAAGTTAATTAAAACAACTAAGAAGTTTTAATTTTATTCAAATCAGGTTAGAATATAATTTTGTAGAGTTTAAACCGAGTCCCTATTAATTTTAAAATAAAGTGTCGGAAATATCTTTAAATTGACATTTCTATACCCAAAATTTGTATAATGTTATACATAAATTAAATGAAAAGGTATAAAATAACGTAGGATTAAAAAAACGTCCTCAAAGTATAAAAGTAACATAGGTAAAAGGTATGAATAAAAAATAGAACTGTCAAGTTCTGAAGCTTTAGTTTTAAGAAAATTAAATATGGTAATCACGGCAGGACAAAGAGCTTTTATGATCGAAAGTTACTTTGGAAATGGTAGAAGGGTTGATGGCCAGTGGGTTTATGCAACACGGGAAGTCATTCAGGATTTTCAAACAGAATTTCCACACATAGTCATGGACTTCGACCAGTTTCGCAAAGTTTTGACTAGATCTGTGGCTTTGTACGAATAGAATGGAAGGCATTGGGAGACCCAAAGTTCGCACTGCACAAAAAGTAGAAGAATTGAGGCAGATTCTTAATGAACACCAACAGAACTCTATTCGGCATTTAAGGCAGCAAGTATCTGTATCCTACGGAACCTGTAATACAATCCTGAAATGTGACCTGCATATGCTCGCTTCTCGTCAAAGCTCAGTCCAAGAATTGTTACCAAACGACAAGCCGAAGCGAATGCAATTTTCAGAGTGGTTTATGGGTAATTTGCAAAATAATGAAATCGTATTTGAAAAAACCGTTTTTACCGACGAGGCGTGGTTATACCTCTCGGGTTATGTAAATTCTCGACAAATGAGAAAGTTGGCGTGTGGGCGACCATATCTAAAAGAAGGTTAATTGGATCGATTTTTTTAAGGGACTCTCAATTCGGCGCGATACCGTAATGAAATTTTAGAAAATTTTGTAAACGCATTAGGCGATGAAGAGATGCGACAAGGCTACTTCCAGCAGGACGGCGCACCAATTCACGTTAATCTTGATAATTTAAATATTTTGGAACAATTTTTCGAAGACCCAATCATTAGTCGTAATATGCCACTTAGGTGGCCACCACGGTCCTGCGATATCACGCCGTGCGACTTTTTTTGGCCGCACATTTAAAACTCGGTTTTCAAAACCTCATGTGAAAATTTAGTAGACCTACCGGCTAGAATTCTAAATAAATTTCAGGAGATTAACACTACCCCCTAGTGCTTACCAATGTTTTTGATGCTGTAATAAGAGGAATGAGAACATCTTTGGAAGTAGAAGGTGGACACGTCACTTATTTAGTTTAAATTTATAATTTTTAGGATATTTGTTGTATATGCTTCTTTTTAATTCTGTATTATGCAATAACAATGACAATAATGTAATTTTCTTAAAAATAATAACTTCAGAACTTGACAATTTTATTTTTCATTCATCTCTATACCTTTTACCTTTGTTACCTTTCAAGAGTAATAATTCAAGACATGCATGATTGATTCCACAGCATACTCTGAGGACGTTTCTTATTGATCTTACGTGATAATGTATACTACATTCGAGGGCACAAAGAAATGGACCAAGAAAGAGAACGATTAATGCTCATTGTTTTTTTTATTTTTAACAAGTTGTAATGAAATCTTCAGTAAATAACAGGAGCTTATTTACTTTGTAAACTTTAAATTTTTTTTAAATTGTGTTAGCTCTTCTAGCTGTATCTTGCTTTTATTATATCTACTAGAGATTATTCGTATTGCGACCAAATCAAGCCTAAAAAAATTACAGCGGTTTTTATTTGAAAATATTTTGTTTCACACTGTTTTAATACTAGACAATAATATATTCAGTTTGCACTGACAGACTAAACATGACAAATAGTCCGCTCAAGCTTCTTTGTATTTAAAACATACACCCATTTTTTCTTATAAAATAAAAGCTAATACGACTAATACCCCAAACCAGCCATAAAGTTTATATGAAAATATGACAATGAAGTTTCTTTATTAACTTTGGACTGTAATTCACACACTGTCTATTCTGTTGTATGAAAGTCAGCAAACGTATTAATTATAAACCAGTAAATAGAAACCTATATGTGACGTTAACAAAGACTAGTTCCATGAATAGTAGTTTTGTATTATTCTATTTATAGAAATCGATATCCAGGTATGTCTGCCGATTTTAATAAAATCGAAAAAAATATTTAGTAAAACTTGCGTAATAGCATTAACAAAAAACTAACTTATCCACACTGTATCCTGATTGGATTATATTCAATGACGAAACGTTTTTCGATTTTTTATTTCAAAAATGCCTGTAAATACTGTCTCAATAGTATGCAGGAAATACCTCTTAGGCAATAAAACTTTTCTTTTTTCATTTCTCCATTGCGTCCCCTATCATATTACGAAAAACTATAAAAACTCATTATTTCTACAAGTTGGTTACCAAGATATACAGGGTGTTATGAAATTAACTGGGGTAGTCTACATCTCCCAGTACTTTTTCCCCTCAAATCGCACATTTTTTTTATTTTGAAAAATGTGTTTTTAATTCCACAGACGCATTTTACCTAAATGTGTATTTTAATTTAATAGTAATTTCTTTACTTAACATGGGAAAATACGGACCACTCGTGAAATCGGTTGTAACCAGAACGAAATAGGCTATGTTATACCGGCATTGCTCCCCCTCTGACTGTTTCCGAGAGCACGAAACCTGTTGGACTTTGGGTTAAGCTTTATGTTATTTTTGCTAATCTCCTGACGTCATTGTTCACGTAACTTTTCACTGAGGGCAAATTGCTGCTTTTTAAATTATAATAAATTATACCGAAAATTAAAAAAATTTTCTATTTAAATTATTCTAGTAATTTTCTTTAAAATATTTTTTTTTGGATTTGTAATGACTTCTTTAAACGATCTAGCAATAAAAAAACATATGCATATTCCTTATTAAGAGAAACAAAATAGGCCAATGGCTAGACGGTAGATAACGATTTCTCGCTGATGGGCAGTATGTGGTAGGAGACCCTTGTCTGGAAAAGACAAGTTAAGATAAGTGCAATTTTCGAAATGCGTTTTTGGTAACACAATATGCCTAAATATGTAAGTAAAATTTCACTTCCTAAAATCTGAAAACAAAGGCACAAAATATATTTTGACTAGAAACTAGCCTAATTTCACGTAGCAGCGATCTATTTTTAGCTTAGCTATTTATATTAATGCTTCGAAAATTACACATCAAGAACAACCTCAATTTCATACCTGACTATATCTTATAAGCTAATGTCAAAGTGAAACTGTCTAAATCTGAACCGATTTTAATTATTAAATTCTACTGAGCTTTAAATAAATTCCAGTTATGCGGACAAGTTCTATATCGATTTGCTTCGAAATTACTTTCGACATCAATATGTGTGGGTTATTGGATTTAATGGTAAATGTCGCTTTTGATTATTTTAAATTACCCTTCAAGCACTTTTAACGAATTCAGTGTTGTGATTCTGTTGTGAAATAAATTAGTTCTTTGTTACATCAAAAATGGAATTTCTTGCGACAAAATACCAAACGTTTAATAACAAAAAGAAACGTATAATTTACAGATAAATTATATTTCTTACATACTGAGATCCAGAAACGAATTTTACAATAACCAGTAGTCAAGTCACAATACATAAGATTATGATTCCCCTGTTCTTTTATTTTGTTTCACCCACCACTTTTGGGGTTGAAAGGAAGAAAGTCTCGGTTTTTCGGTTTTTTCCTTTTTTTATGTGCTTAGCCCCGCTTTTGCGAAAAATTTTCATATTCTACGCCCACGGAAAGTATCATAGGAATTTGATGATCAGGGTCAAAATAGCTAATTTTTGGATTTGATTAACTTTGAAAGCAAAAGAGATAGAAGAATGAAATTACGGAGTTTATTTAAGCTTGACAACATTTCTCCAGAAACAAATTTTCTCCGGAGCAATGATAAAGGGTGTGCCCTAATGGGTAGGTATTTCAGGATTTACTGTATAAATAAAACCAAGGATTTTAGAAAAATATCATACGTGTTTATTTTATCAAAAAGTAGAGACATGCTAGTTATGTTTTAAAAATAATATTCTGTAGTAATCTGTTAAGGGCAAGAGCTGAAGGTTTGTTGCGTTAAAAACAGCTTGAATTCATTTTTATTGATACTTGACGAAACGAAGTTGAGGGCACTTTTTTAGTCAAATAACAATAAAATAAAATCTTGTAAAAATACTTTTTAAAAACAAACTTTTAGTATTTAGATATACTGAAACGGAAAAAACAAGTATAGTTTTTTCATTGTGGCAATGATAAATGCTATTTATGAGTGGACGCAGTTCGCATGGGTGGATCCTAATAAAACTGGTATCAAATCATCTACACACACTTATTAAACTGAAGATACTTTTTTTAAAATACAAATGCATAATATTCTTTTTCCATGATGAACCTACCCAAATAAAAAATCCAATTAAAACAAATATCTATTGAAAAAAATGTCTCATTTAAACTTCGTTTTGCTCCAAAATAATTTTAACGTTGTCTTTAATAATCGTTTGAAGCTTGTTTACTTCATATTTTATTTGGTCCATAAATAAACAAAAATAAAATTTTAAATTGATTTAGGAGCCACTCATATTTTCAATTATTTTGAATTAAGTTTGGGGCACGTTGCTGAAGTTTGTTGACTTACGTAAAAGATATTTTTATTTTTGGGATAGGCGTTATTGCTGGACTGTAAAAACATCCTACTAGTAATGAATTTTATAATGCTTGACCTTTGTACCGATAGCCTATCGAGGCATGTAAATTATTATGCTGCGTAGCTTGTATTGAATGGGGTCGTTCGGTTCTGGTAGCCCTACATCACTTCGATGGAATTGGATCTTTTTGACTATCCAACATCATTTAATAATTAATTTATTATTAATATCATTGGGTGTCAGAAACATTCCCTTAGGATACTGCAGCCTTTGACGAGTTATTACTCTGCATTCACAGAGCAACTGTTCAGCAGTTTCATCCGCTTCATTACAGAATCCAAAGTGTTCTTCCTCAATCTTTCCCATCTTTTTACGGTGATACCTCCAAGGGCCGTGTCCAGTGAAAAGGCAAGTCCCCAGTCTGAGTTCATTAATTGAAACTCCAGAGGCTTTTTGTGGCCAGGACGACAACTAATCATTATCTACGCATGTCTTAGTCCTGGAGCATTCGTCCAGTAGGCTGTTTTCTGTTCTTTCTCCCATTGCCTAAGGCTTTCCATACGGTGGCCTCTAGTGATGCCGCAGAAGGGATCAGGTCCACAGAAAGGTGCTTGTGCTATTTCTTTGCCGCTGCATTGCCAAGAGGGTTTGAAATTCGGCATTTTGACCCCGCTTCCACCCCCTCTGCCATCTTTGATTCATCTGTGTACCGCACTAGTGAGCACGGTCCTTTATAACCACTTGAGAAAAACGTTTAAAGTCACACACTTTTGCCATTGAATCAGTTGGTTTAATCATCCATCTAACTGGATGACTTTTAGTATTTTGAGGTGACCAGTCCGGACTTAAGTTTTGTTGTTTGAGTAACTCTTACGGCATTTGTTAGTGCTTTCCTCCTTATAAATAAGTGTAGTGGAAGAAAGTCTAGTACTGCCTCCAGAGCTATAGATGGGCAGTTTTTTATTGCCTTTGGTCAATGAGTATCCCCAAGTGAATGACTTCTTTACATAATCCAATCACTGTCCCATTCTGGACAGGAGGTGGTAAAATTAACTTCCTCCTTCTTGTGAACGGAAGGGGGGAGAGGACTGTCTTACTCGGATTGATATGTAGGCCCTCCTGTGAACACCATATGTAGCTTAATCAATGCACCACTAAAAATTTATCACAGCTTCTTTTATTCGTTTTCGTCCGAGCTCTAAAACCGAATTACGTAAAACTTTTATAAGCATATTTTTCAGGAATGTAGTGTGAAATATTCTAAAATCCATAAGCATGTTAGCATAACAACTGCTTTTAAAGTCTTGAATGAATGGGCGCAGTGTATATATCCCACGTGTAGTTGCTTGGCCAAGCTTGTTTACTCTACATCTGGACTTGGATTTATGCGCTCAGGTGTTTTGCATATTTCTGTCATAATCATGAAAGTAAAGGATCAAGTGCAAGAAAGACCAATGAGAGAGTTATGTCAAACAAACAACTAAAGCCATAGTTATTTTCAATTACAAACACTGATTCTGTGGACAAGTGATTCAATCAAATTGAAAAAATCCCAATATTTTTCTAAATACAAATTTACATTTTAAATTGTTTATCCGTATTTTTCAGGGTAAAACAATATATCAGGTTAGCCTATAAATAATAAAGTACGTTTGCCAAATCCAATTTGCAATAAATGAAAACCCATGTTCGTTAGATTTCGACGTAATCACTTATACATTCCGCACACGGGCAATATTGCATGGATTGGAGGCATTTAAGAATAAGACGGAACCTTGTGCCAAAACAAATGCAGTGAGAAATGACCTTTAATGCCAGGGGCGGATTTGGAATTTCGTTTAGGGGGGGGGGGGGGGGAGCTCAACGTTACCTCGAGCTACACAAAAGTATAGGCCAAAAAATAAACGGGCAAGTTCGCGTGCGATATGTTTTTTATTGTTTACGGTTCTATGAAATGTACACTACTTCATAATGGATGAAATATCTAATCCTGTTCTTGCGAAAACAGAACGGTTTGTCATGTTAACTTACCAATAAGCTAGCATTTTATTTATTTATACCTTCGGTCCATTTGGGCTCATACATAAATATATATTCATGTATATAAATTGTTTTCGCACACATTTTTTGAAAGCACGTTTTTTCAAAAATATATTTTTTCGATAATACAGTTATTCGAAAACTAGGGATCTTCTAAAACTTTTATTTTCGGAAACCAATTTTTTAAACCACTTTTCGGAACTACATTTTTTAAGAAAAACACGTTCTTAGAAAGTAGGGTAGACCGGGGTCGAAAGTAACAGGGGTCAAAAGTAACATCTCAAATATTTTTATAAACGTAATAGATATGCATGCGCTAATTTGTCAAAGATTCCGCCTATTCAGGTGCTAAACTCCCATTAGTACCATTACCGGCTCCATGAAACACAGTTGTGCGTATAGAGCCATTTAAATTTTGTATATCAAAAAGTAACTTTTTTCGAGTTCGTTTTTATTGTGATAAAGTGCAGAAAAAGCCATGTAGGTACAATTTATCGCACTAGATAGTTTTTTTTTAGGTATTTTGTTATTGTATAGGCATAATTTTGTACCGTGTTGTTGTGTTTTTCGCTTAAAAATTGTAATACAAATTTGCAAGTACAGTCGGGGACGGTTGTAACAAGGCAACTCGGGGACGGTTGTAACGTTACAACCGACCCCGTTCTACTACAGATAATATAGTTTTTTATTGCTTTTTTTAAGAATGCCCCGTACGAAGAAAAGGAAGACAGACCGTGGTACGAAAGATATAACCTTTTACGAACCAGCATATAAAGAAGTTACTAATGGGAATCTCTCTATTAAATCATAAGCAAGACAATATGAATTATGCCACGTGTCATTGACAAGATACAAGAAGAAACTGGAAGCCCCCAATGAAAATTTACCAGTGTCCATGATTGTCCTATATAAATATTTTATTATATCCCCAATTTTAAGCATAGTCCTACAATAAATGTGGTGCTACAACCGACCCCCCTTGGTGTTACAACTGACACTGGGTGGGGGCGGTTGTAACAAATTACATCACTTTAATTTTTAGTTACCTGTGAGGTTTTTACTTTGTTCAGCCCTAAAATATCACTTACATAATAAAGGTAACTAATTACCTTAACTATAGCCATACAAATAGTATTTCCAATTCTAATAGTTTTTTCATAATTAAATACTAAAGTCAGAATGTTACAACCGACCCCGGTCTACCCTACATTTTTTCAAACATTGTCTCAAAAAGACTTTGAATATTCATATTAAACAAACACTTTTTTGAAAGTAATTTACTACCGAATAACACGGCAGACACAAGGAAACGTTAACCTGATCGAACATGCATCCATTTGGTTGAAGTCAAGTATAAAACAACTTACATAGAATAGTTGCCAGCATGTTTTCTTATCAGAAATAAATTTTAAAATATGTAATTTTGAATTCAATTTACATGGTGCCAATTTTCAATAAAAGGTCACATTCGAAAGCGGCGGCGGCGAGAAGGTTATTAAGGAACCGGAAGAGTTCTGTGGAGACCAGAACGGATATGAAGCGCGCAAACGTGAATGTCAATTGATTTCGTAGGTTATTTGATGCAAATGTGACGAATTTGCCTAGTCCTGGTCATACTTTTTATGTTAAATGGGTATCAGCATTTTTCCATCTGCTTTAACTTGTTCATTTTAAAAATCTTGTAAACGTACGAAAATAAATCGCGACAGATGAGCATCAGCGTACGTGGTTGGATCTGTCTGCTACACCCGTGATCCACTTAAAGCCTATTTAAAAGGTTTGCCAGATTTTTGAAAATGGTTTCCTGCAATTTATATATACTTCCCCCAAGGGTGCTCCAATCCGTTTTATAAGCTAACACCCTCATTGTCACTCGTCTGTTTTGCAAAACAGGATTATGTGATCTATCACTGATTTCATAAGCCACTATTACCCGCGGTACATTTTCATGTTCATCTTCACACGAAGTTCTACTGCATTTAAACTTATGACATACTGTTTCATAAAATCACAAAACACAGCAGACGTGACAAAATGATTTTAAGAAGTTAATTAATCATGATAATTAATCGTGAAGTGTATCTTTACAGGCTTTACTTTAAAATTTAATTATTTAAAGGTTAATTTATAATTATTAATTTTTATTTAAAGAAAAAGTTCAAAATTAGTTACTGAAAAACTAATTTATTGTGGTCCTGTATACTACAAATTAATTATAACAACTTTAATTGGATATCTGTTTGCCTTTCTTCAATTTGGCCGCTCAAAAATATTTGTATTAAATTTTTGTAACATTTAAAATTTAATTTTTTCCTCTTTTGAGAGACCCAGTATAAAATATCAAGAAAAGTTCTAAGTCGATCTTAATATTTTTGAAAGCAAAACTTTTCTCCCAAATATTAATAATAAAGGAGCTTTCTATTTGGCCAGCAAACTCACGCACATGATGTATAATAGAGAAATGTTTATATTACTTATGCAGTAAATGAAATCACAATTAGGTCAGAGGCAAAGCACATGGTACAAGTAATATAAAAAAGCCGCATAATATAAAGAAATCACACCAGTATCAAATTAAAACTTCGGTAAAACAAAAAAATATTTAGTCTGAGGCTGCTTTCAAATATCCAATATCCAACTTAGCAATGCCGTCAACATCTACATCTGTATTAGTGTTGTTACCAATAAAATCTATAGTGCTACATATCTTTCTAAAAGTAAAGACCGCACCTTATCAACTTATACAGATGCTCCAAACTAAAAGTTTTTATGTGATATTAATTATGGAAAGCAAACTAATAGTATTCAGAACAGAGTTAATGCCAAAGTAAATAAAACCTTAAGATTTATGGAGCGTATCGAAGCCTGACGCCTTACTTAATGTTTTAAGCATCGACCTAGGACAACGTCAGAACATTTTAAATTGCAAATTTTACTCGCGAGCCCTCGTCGGGCGCAGAACGACTAAGTGCCGCTTAATAAATGATGAGACTCCGGTTTTCTATCGCGGTTTTGTAGAGACAAAATGGGACTACTATGTGGCAGCTTGAACGAAATGAAAATAAATCAAAAAAAGAGCGCAAATCAATATATTTCTTTATTTCTGTTTGGTATATATTTTTTTTAAATTGCCTATATGCAAGCAGCCCTAGTAGAATAAAAATATAAGTTTACAACCATAGCTTTGTGAATGTGCTGCGAGAAAAAGAGAGAGAGAGAGAGAGAGAGAGAGAGAGAGAGTTTCTTATAAAAACGTGATATTTTGAAAACGACAACCACGAATACCGGCATTCTAAAAGAAACCTGTAATGGGCTTATTTTTATTTCATACTCCATTCGAAAAGCTTATACATAAAAAATTAGAATTTTTTCGGATCAAATTCACCCTCAAAATAACAATCAAACATCGATCAATATACAACGGGACGATGGCGTCTGATGACGTAGTACCACGATGAGTGACCAAAATTTGGAAAAGCTGGCAACGCTGCAAAAATTTGGACATATATATGACATTTATCACTGTCAGCAGTCACAGTCAGTGCATGTGTCAAAAACGTTAACCTTAATTTTGTACTTTCTGTGTGAATAAATTATTGTCGGACAGTGTTCAGTATTCCTTCGTTAGGTTCAGTGTTCACAATGTTCTTATTGCTAATGAGGTTTACAAAGTTAACCTCTGCCTCAGAGAATGTAAAGGTGGATTTATGCAGACCACTTTAAATTTAATTTAACCCTAATTTAACTTTAATTTTGCTTTAAGAAAATTTCAGGGCATTTAAACAGATTATGTATGTTTCACTTACGCGGGCGCACATAATACCAAAAGTGTGAAAGGTTAGCATTAGTTTGGGAGCTTTTTACGCCATTTCCATTTCTGTGTTTGGTTGTTGATATCGTTTCGCAGTTTTTATTGCTTGTAAATTATGGATAAAATCAAGTTTTCTAACAGAAAGAAACGTTATAATCATTAAAAGAAGGGTTAGAATTCGATTCCGATTTCGCTCTAGGGTATTTTATATTTACCAGGTCAGCTTGTACATGCGCAACTTCATTTTCACTTATTTAACCTTAAGAGGTTAAAAGTTGGCGAACTTCTTAAAGTAAAATTAAAGCAAAATTAAATTAAAGTTGTTCTTAAATTGTGGATAAAAGCTCGTATGCCTTCACGTGTATTTAACTCGTACTAAATTAAATGTGAAGTTAAACTAGGGTTAAATTAAATTTAAAGTGGTCTGCATAAACACACCTTAATAATCAGGTACTTAATCAAGGAGAAGAAAATTTGACATTTGACTTATATGCATATTCCCTATTAGGTAACAGACTCCTTGAAGATCTGATGTCGATCTAAACAATCTCCTTCACTAATGAATGCAAATACCCAGAATCTCTCTCCCGTCATGATCCTTTAGGCCGTTGTCTATGTCATATCTGATTAGAACAATAGAATTTTGTTGGCCTACGGCCTGTTTCCAGCAATAATAAGCCTCCATTATTCATAGCAAACTACGGAAAAGCACCTAAGAGCTGGGGCAAACAAGAGGTGTATCCGTATGTCGTGCGTTTTAAGGGCTTCGAGATTATATAATATGTAAACGGGTTACATTTTATCTAAAATCTTGATGGACCTTTTAAAATACGCGCTTTATCCCACTAACTAGCTTCCTTTTTTGAAATTTGCATTTAAAATGGGGACAAGACTAAAATAAACCTATTTAGTACGTGTTTATTTTAAAAACATGTTCTTTGTGCAGTTTGAATTTACAGAAATATATTTGTTAGGTGACCTGAAAGACTAAAAGTAGTATTTTTTTTTTCACTGTCGTAGTTGTCCACTCGTTTTTTTTTTAATGTTAAAGACATCGTTTTTCTTTTTTTGATGATTAATTACTTTAGAACTTCAATATTGTACAATTAATTGTTCCTAATTAACAGCAAACCTTATGTTTAACTTTTTAAGTAAAAATTCTCTCTAACTGAGGATATATTTATCGGTAAAAATTAATTTTCAATTCAAACGATGCAAGTAAATTACAAATAACACAGAAACAAAATTTGGTTGCTTTGAATTTGAACTGCATATGGAATAAGATAGTCCTCAACATTTGTCAGTAATCTGACAGTAGTCCGCAACTCATCTTAAGGATTTTAGTCATATAAATACAATGTCCCAACTTTGTTCAACGCAACATTTTATACCATCTTTAAGTATACCACAAGTGTTACAAATAACAGACAAACAAAATTTGGTTGCTTGCACTTTAAATTGCATACAGAATGAGATGGTCCTCCATAATTGCCAGTAATATGACAATAGTCCTCAATTTTATATTTGGAATTAATCCCCTTTTGTCATATGCATGAAATGCCTCAAATTGGTTGGCTTAACACATTTTATACTGTTATTTAGTATACCCAAAGAGTTACAAATACAAACAAAATTTGGTTACTTGGAATTTAAATTTCACAAGGAATGAGATGGTCCTTTATATTTGCCAGTAATATGATAATAGACCGCAACTTTATCTTTGGGATTAGTCACCTTTTGTCACATAAATCTAATGCCTCGAATTGGTTAGTTTAACACATTTTATACTGTAATTTAGTATATCAAAAGAGTTACAAATAACACACAAAGGAAATTAGGTTGCTTGCAATTTAAATTTCACACGGAAAGAGATGTTCCTCCATATTTGCCAGTAATAGGACAATAGACCCCGATTTTATCTTTGGGGTTAATCATCTTTTGTCACACATACATATGCGAATTAAATCATTTACAGAAATAAGTCTATGTTGGCTTTTACTTAAATTATTAAAATTTATTACTCGTTCCATACACATACATATATTACATTATTCGTCCTCACATTCACAGAGACAACGTCAAATAAAAAGAAGCCAAAAGGGAAAATATGCTAAACATGTCCTATTAAAGTGCAACAGTCTTAGAGAATAAAATATTGTCTTGAGCTTTCCGGAAACTGGAATTTCCTTTATAAAAGGGACATATTTCTCGTTCTCTTTTTCCTCTTTTGCTATTGTATTGTTGGAATGTAGAATGTCGAGATTTTTAGGAATATGCTTCTTTGCCAAATATTTCAAATCGTTTAATTTTTTTATATCCGTTTGTAAGCTAATTCCATAATTTTAAGATTTGAGGATATTTACAAAAACTATACACAGACATTTTTTACAAAACCTCTTCTTCGATATCTGAGAGGAGTAAAGAACCAAAATCCGTCAAATTCTCGAATTAGAATTTTTGAAAGATTACAACACTTTTTCACGTAAAAACTGGTTTATACCAGCTTTCAAAAAACAGGAAATACAAAACAGAAAAGTGCAGCAAAAGGGAGAAAAGTGTAGCTTAGAAGTATAAATGTGTAACATAATATATTTTGACGAAATCTATTTAAAATATGACATGTAACGAATTTTAATAGCCAGTAGCTAATGTATTTTTGGGCTTCATACTATTGTTCTGGAAATATAATTTTTACCTAAAAAAGCTTAAATATACAAAAGAGCTTCTTGTCCTAATTTTGACGAATATTCCATTACTTAAGGAAAATTCTCGAGAAAAAGTTTTTTTCATTAATGGATAACTTCGGCGCTTTCGGAAAACGAGAAAATAATTCGTAGATGAGTTGATTAAAAAACTTGAAGATTATATTAAGAAAGGCCAAAAAAAGTTTAATGGATCCTGAACTACGTTCGAAGAAGGTAAGAATAGTGATTTAGGTGATTTAATGAAGTGAGTTGGAATTAAGGCGAAAGTTTTCGATCGGCTTAAAGTATATTGGTGTGAATTTTATCGCTTTGATTAAGATCTTACTTACCGAACTCAATTATTTTATTGGAGCATTCTTTCGTGGTTTTTGGATCATGATAAAGCTTACCTAAAATAAAGAAAAAATAATTAATTAACAAACATTTCTATTCTGATCTACTTCTACAGTAGCATATATTATTTTGTAAAATCTAGGATTTTTAAACAATAACAGACATTTCTACAGCTTCGAGACCTAATTCCTAGTCTGGATTTCAAAGAGACTTGAAATTACAATAATTATCTTACTACCTACTGCCTAATTGTTGAACAAGTGGTCCATTAAGTGTGCAACAAATGGGAAGTTCTTATTAGTTGCACAACCGAAATATAAATACCGCCAAAAGTTGGTGCATATCCGATAACCATATCAGGTGCACTTGAAATGGCTTCAAGTCAAACAGCATACAGGGCATGTCAAAAAATATAAAAATTGTTCAAGAGAAAAGTACCCTTATTTCGAAAAATACAAAACAACGTTATTAAGGGAAGTTGTTTAGAATTAAACGATGTGTTTTGTGACGTATTTGACGTTAAACGTCAATTTTGATATAAAAACCTTGTTGGAAAGTACCGCGGCTGAGATTAAATTTAGCTCGGAAGTGAATTCGTCTGGTTTAGAATAACAAATTTATCTAGGGCGCCAGAAAGCTCAAAAATTATTTGAACTTTCGATTCCTTGCAAGAAATGAAACAACAAAAAAATAGGTTAAATGTATTGTATTATATCACAGTTAAAATAATAAAAAAAAATAATGGAGAAATTGAAAGAAGTTTTAGAATAATGCTGGTATTTATATATATTTTTCGATATTACACACAAGTTTCGAATTTCTCAAATATTCTTGAAAATAAGGCAAATACTTTTCTAATAATAATGTGCATAGTCAAAACTAATGCACAGAAAAAACTGCTAGATTATTTTCAATAATAGTACTGTTTTTGACCACTGTCACATTAGTTATATTAAAGATAATATTGTCTCAACAAAACAAAATTGAAATAATCAAAAAATATATTGCCTATTATTTTACTTCAAAAGTATACCTACTTCTTTGAAAACTATTTTACCATTATTTGAATGATCAAAATACTATTGGAATCCAATACATTTCTAATATTCCTTGGAGTGTAGAATTGTTAGACCCAAATATTAAACTATTTGCTTGGAATGCTTAAATATAATTGGGCGAAAAATAGCTATTTGTAGGCGGTGTGATTCAAATTACAATATAGTTTATTAAACGAAGAAGAACTACGGTTTAAATAAAAAATGTACAAATTAAGTCAATAATTCTTATATCATTTCAATTAAAATAAACACTCCTTTAAAACATATAAGGTATTGGAGAAATAATAATTCAACGGGTTCTATTGTTGGCTGAAATATTATTTATATTGCTCGCGGACACCCTTGGAGAGGTTAGAATTTTTCTTTGTTCGTTGAATAGTCGTACGCCAAAAATAATAGATCTTTTGCAAGACTGGAGACTGGAGTAACTTATGTCAGTATTTAATGGTAAGTAAAACAAATCTAAAAAGCTTTGCAGTAATAAGTATGTTTTATTATTCGTAAATCTCTCTTGGTTAGTCTATTTTGTATGACTGTTTACTCAGCCGATACGTATTGTTAAAAAACTATTAACATTAAATATGATCGCAAGTTTATTGTTGAATTTGTATTTTTTAGGCATGGATTTCACCAAATCTAGCTGTAAATTTAGGAGATTCGAAAGCAATGTCAAATTTGTTCCATCTAGCATCCTGTACCCATACAAGCCAAAGGAGACGGTTTGACAAAGAAGCAGATCCTATATTTGGAGTGAAATAAATAGAAAAAGTTTGTGTTCGCGTCAGTGTGGTGTAATAAAATGTGTTTTTTATATTGAAATATTTACAGAATGTCTAAGCAATGTATGTTTAATAATACTAAATAAAAATTATTTTTAAATAATAAAGCGTGTTACATTTGTTTCAAATATAAATATAATTGATGTAATAGAAATTCTTCATTATATTAAATAAGTGTAATTGTTCTTCAAAACACGAATATGAGTGAATTTACACAAAAATGTTTTCTTTCTATTGGAAGTTACATTAAATTAATTACTGTTGTAATTGCAACAATAACAGCTATTTGAATCAAATGAGGTGCATATTCTTACAAATAAACTTCCAGTGAATCCAATGATAGTTTGCATTGAATTTAGAACAGGTTATTACTGGCATCAAATAATTGTTATATTTGATCGATCCATTAAAAACCAATGAAACCTTATATTTAAAGCAATCTTATAACAATGGTTAGCAATGATAAACTAATCATTAAAATAAACCGAATTTGTATCGTGCAATACGGAATAGAGTCTGTCATTGAGTGAATGGGTATCCAATTCAATATACGATAGTGTTTTTCTGTGTGACCATAGGAGTCGATTTCATGTGGAAAAAAAATTATGACATTATGATTTTATAATGAAGGCTAAATGAAAAACAAACCGACAATAAAAAGAACTTGACCTAAATGAAATCTCTCATTAGATATTACCCAAGGCAATAGTTTACAATGCATGAAATATACTGCCGTATTTTCCAAACTTCTACAAATATGTTGAGTTAAATTTTAACACGAAATAAAGTAAATGGCACGTACACGTCTATTTCAAATCTATTTTACTTTTGCAATTCGTTTTAGTATAAAATACATTATTTATAGTGTGAAGTTGTCGTAATTAAAGAGTAATAACTATACGAGTAGAGTTGAAAAGAAAAATATATTTTAAATAGTTTTAATTTAAATAATTAAACACAAAAGCGCATTCTAAATTTGTTTTTTTTTGCGCTTTAAACTAAAATATATCTTCATTAATAAGCGGGAAGAAAACCTATAAATTTTACAAGCCGGGCAGAGGTTTCTTAAAACATATGCAAGTACTTTTCTATTATTATAATTATACCTTAATAAGTAGTAAACAAGCTTGGTCAAGTAACTACATGTGGATCTACGCGGCGCGCCAATCCAATTGAGACTACGCTCACATGTTTAACTAGCAAATGCGATGCGACCACTACCAAGGCTTGACATTTGCCGTCCAAGGATATCAGAAAATTTCACCACGCTTACCAGTTAACTTCAGCTAGCCTTTTATTGAGTTTTATCTGTTTTAACAGATGTCATGCTACGGGAATTACGACTGTTGAATTTGGATGAGGCTAAAAAGTAACGAACTATAAAAATAATAGCTTTTTTCCCTTTAGAAATCACCAACCAGTCAGAGCCAACTGGATATCAGTCAGCAACCGATCACGTTACCGAATATCTCAAATTTGATTGGCGCTGAGAGGTTTATGATTTCCGTGGGAACAAAGCCAGTTAGTACGTAAATGTAGCATTTATCACTATTAAATTTACTTGTACAAGTCGCCGGTGTAACATTGAAGTACACAACAACAATATAATTAAATTCTTTGTTCCAGAGCTTCCATTTATTTTTAAATTATCCACATGTGTCCCAACTGTTTTTAGTCTGTAAAATGGTTAATATTGGCACAAATGTATTACGTAAAATAAAGTTAATACATCTAGTAACTACATTCTTTTTCTGCCTGAATGGCGATCATGTTTTTGTCATTTTACCGTAAGACCCAAAGGGAGGGATGTACTTGGATTATGTTTGTTGCGTAATCCTATATAGTCTCTGATAATAATTATACAGATTTTTTTTACAAAGTCTTCTTATAGCCTTAGTCTTCTTATAGTCTTTGTTTCAGTTTTTACAGAACTTTTTTAGACCTTTTGGGTCTCGCCACTCCTTAAAATAAGTGAAACAAATAAAAAATCTCCGCTTGACTGATTTTTTTGTAAGTGAATACTGAACTTCAAACTGTTTCTTAATAACTACCTACATGGATTTATTACATAAAAGGATACGGGATGATGTAACATTCTTTGAAGCCAAAACAAACCATTCTAAGCGACACTGTAAACACAATTTGTAAACATTGGCCACATCTTATTTTACCTTGTATTTGTGTACAAAAAATACGGAAGAAGCATCACAAGATTTACTAAAAGTAATAAAAGCCCAAAATTACTTTATTTTCTGCTAAATAATAATAAATTTAAGTTAAAAAGGTTTTATTATTTATAGGTTATGTTAATTCTAAAGGTGTTTATTTAAAGTCGCTCCGAGTCATTTATAAATCTATATAAATCTATACGTCGCACTTTTTCTTTTCTATTTCATTAGACAAAAACGGACGTGTAACCGAGTGTTCAGACCGAGGTTCAGCCGTTTTCCTAAACAACCAGCACAGACAGCAACACTTCTGAGCTCCAACACTCCAATGCTATTTTATCTCTTTCTACTACCATTCTTGATTCAATTACGTAGTAATTCATAGTCTTGTCTATGTTCGTAGTTCGTAAACTGCTCCCCCAAGAGAGTAAGAAACAACAAAATATAACATCACGTTCGATACGCTCACAGTATACGGATATCGAATCCTTTTATATAATAAATCCATGACTACCTGTATACAAAAAGACTTCTTACTGTTTCTCGTGTGTCTCTGCTGAATCACTCACGAAAATCACTCCTTTATCTACGTATTTTATTGTTATTTCATCGTATTTTTTAATGTATTTAAACTGAGAGTTAGAGATCATATAACCTCAACAAACTATGTAATCCAATTCTACGACAAAAAATACTAGTAATTACTTAAGGGTATTAATAATTTTGTTTTTGAAATCATGTTTTCGAATATGTATAGGTATAACCATCTAATAGTTTGTGACAACTCTCTAACAATGTCCGCTAGCAAACGACAAGACTCTATACGATTTTATGGACACCGACTGTAAATTGTTTAGAATCACTGCTTCGTACAAGATTCAAAAACACCATAATTGCTAATAATACAAAGTAAATCAGATTTTTACAACAGTACAATACTAAAACTCAGAGCATTCACGTCTAAATGGTCTCTTTTTGTGGCGCCAGGCACAATTTGTGCATAATTTCAGCAATACAAAAAGAAAATGTCTTCGCTCCGCAGTTGCAATTTCATAAACACTAACTACAAAGTGAAATTCACGTCGGATACAGTACAGAGTCGTTGAAAACAAATGTAAGGTAAGCATAGATGAAGCCCTTGCTTTTTACTCTAAGTCCTGTTAGTAAGTTTCATTATGCTGGTTGACAAGATTTTATGGAAATTATTCTTGAATTGCAGTCAATTGTTTAAAGTCTTTACTGAAATTGGACGGAAAACCTAATAAGTACAGGGCGGAATATATGCATCTAAATTTATTCAAAATATGCATAATTTTATTAAAAATATGCACTAATTTCATCTAAATATGCTAATTGCATATTAGTTAAAAATACTGTTTGTAATTCTGGAACTACGGTATTCAATTCTCCAAAGAGTCAATTAATTGGTCATTTAGTCCCTTGGGATTAAAATATTCAATACAATAATTAAAAAATACTACTGATTTGTACTATATATTTATTTTAAAATAAAAAAATACCTACAAATGAAACGAAGACATCAGTAAAATACATTAATTAAAATAGAAATATAACGATAATATTTCAAATAGAAATGCTATAATAGGAATTTATTATTAAATGGTTTTCAAAGTTTTCCATTAAAATTTCTTAATGTGGACTCGTCTGGAATATTGTAGTTACAACATTTTTGTAAAAATTCTCTTAGCTGTGAATTTTGTAATTTTTTTAAAGGAATGTTTGCTGCGACAAAAGCTCTGCACAATAGCGCACAAATCTTGGTTAAACAAGTCCTTTTCACTTTTTGTTTTATCACGAGGTTTCTGAAATGAGATTTTAACAGACTGTTGAACTAGCCCCGATTTCCTTTTTTGAAATGTGGCTTGATGCATTGCTGTTTTCACGTCTTGATCCACCTGGAACTGGAACTCAAAAGATTTTTAAAGAGATTCAATAATATATTAAACTAACTATGAAAATTGAGGACTACTATCTTATTATCTCTCCGTTAAATTCAGCTGTTTACTTGTCAAATTCCTGCGATTTGGTTTTTCGCTGGTTCTTTAAGGCTACAGGGTTTTTAAATTCTATAAAGCGAAGATGCTGCAGCCGTGTTTCCAAGCTATTCGTAGAATTTCCTCCACGCGCCCCTTTTGGCATTTCAGATTTGTTTATATTCGACTAAGGTCGAGTAATATACTTCCTATATATTCGTTCTTTTGGTCTTATTGAAAAATATGCGGGTTCTTGTCTTAATTCGCCCAGTTCGAAGTTCCACTAGCTTGATTCTCCTCCGATTATTTTCCTGTTCGGGCGGCAGATGTTCTGACATAAGTTTAGTATAGCTTCCAAAGGTTGAGATAGGAAGTTAGCTCTGTATCAGTTTTTGTTTATTATATCACGCGAATATTCTTTAAGCTAGTTACAAGATCCTCTTTGTATTTTCTCAAATTCATGCTCCTCGAAGTATTCTGCAATAATTGGCCTCTCAAAAGTTCGAGATATCCACGTAAAAATATCTGAATTCCGAGGGTGATGGTTTCTCAGATTCATACCAGCGAATTACCTGTAAATGTACAGGAAAAGACGCTTAGAAAAGGTACAAAATCACTTTTTAAAAACGATACAAGTAAGAAAAAAACTTCTACATTGGATTAAAGATGATTTGCATATCTTTAACATAAATTATTGTAGATAGAACCACAAAAAAGCAACAACATTACAAATTCGTTGCAAGATTTATAAACGAAACAGGGCGAATTAAGTTTTTAAATTAACATGATGTCGTTTGATCTAATTTATAAGAAGTCGTTGGATTAGAGCATGTCCAGAATGGCTAGTCGTTTTAGTATGTCGATAAGAACAATTGCAAAAATAGAATTTCATAGTTTTAGTTTCTACTGTTGCTACTAAACCACCACTAGTTAAGGTAGTTTATGTAATGCTTATTTTCACTCGAAATAAGAACATAATATAATTACGGCGCGACTATTACAGTTTTTTTTCTACTTTACTCTCAGTCGGCTTAAGAAGAATTTAATGTAACGATATAATGCTTGAAACAAAAATATTTTTGTGCAAATAAAAATATATTTAACACTGAAATAAGACATAAACGGATCAGCGTAAAATTAGATTCATTATTTATCTTTTCTTTTGGAAATTAAATCAGATTTCTCGCCAGTTATCTCAGTACAGTAAGAGTCAGTCGTTTCTTAGATCTTGAGGTTTCCTTAAGCATTGGTGACAACTTGCCTAATCGCACCTTAAGGTCTAAGGAATACTTAAGAAACGATTATAAATACGAGCATAAGATTTAAGTGTAGGGTGTCCCTAAAGGTCTTTAGGCACATGACCGTAATGGACGAGGTCACATTCTTTAACGTAAAGAGAAATAACAATCTAAGTTACACTTGTTTGTTATTTTCTACTGCTCAGATGTTTGGTCAAAAGCAGATTAAAAAATGCCTTGCGGAAAATATGTTTTTGTAAGGATTTATTAACAATTATAGGAGAAAAACTTGTCGAAACCTTAACCTGATCAATGAAAAATCTGCCACTGTTAAGTCTTAGACATTTTTAATGAATCCCAGGTATAATGTTTATGTTGTACACGTAAAATACCCTTTATTTGCCAAAATCCCAGAGCTTTAGCTTAACTTAATTCAAAAATAAAAATAAACTTATTAAAAATAATGAACTCAATGAATTAAAAAGTAATAATCAAAAACTGTACTCGATTTGCTCCTCACAGCAGCAGAAATTTAAAATAATTTAAACAACTCTCTTATATACCGATTATTATAAAAATAATTCATAGCAATTTTTATTTTTAATATAGTAAGATTCTGCCGATCACCAGCACTAATACAAAAAATAAAACGATAATTTAAATACATTTTTATTCCGTTAATTTACAGCATTACTTTAGGTAAGCCAAAGCCGCAAACACTACACGCGGCCGTTTTCGTTCAAAGCTTAACGGCTAAGCCTGCGACAATGAGGTTGCCATACAGACTAAACTTTGCCGTCGAGAGAATTACTTCATTTTCCCGCAAGCTGCAGCAGCACTAATAGCTTTTTTCTTGTAGTTCGCTGCATGTGTGGCCAATTCATTAATATTTAATATGATATGGGGATGAAAGTTTAGACAAAGCAAGCATTGGCAATTACTGAAATAAATTAAATGTTTCTTTGAATATGCGATGAAAATTCAATTTACTTTCTTTATTAACTCAAGTTTTGTTTTTCGATAAATTTAAAGTACGCGGTTAAACTTCTTAAATTTATGGTCTTGTGCAAAGAGAGAAAAAGAGACTATGTCCTATTATTGAACAAAATTTAAAAAATGTTTTTTTAATACAAACTTCTTTTTACTGCAATGGTTAATATTCAGACTAGACTTTGCTATCGACATAATTATAACATAATTATGAAAAAAGGGGGTAAGAAGTTCAAATTTTGTATGGGGAAAAATATTAGATGGTCCTATTACCTCGAAACTTCATAGAAGTACTCTAAAAAATAGCGACCAGATTTTCCAATGCTAGTCCGGTTTCGTCGGAAAATATAACATTTTGCCAGAAGTTTTCATTCTCAGGTATTGCATGTCAAAGCCAACTCTTTGTTCCTTGTGATCGTTTCTAAAAAACGGGTTTTGAGTAGCTGCACGATTTCTTAAGTCGGAACATTGCAGTAGCCGCCTCTGCGCTGTTCTAGAGGAGGCTGAAAATCCTGTGTTATGCGCAGCAGACACAGTTTCAACCGGATTATTCTGCAAATAATCTACGAAGTTTGCATCTTCTTCGTATGCTATCTTTTTGTTACTTAAACCTGTTCATCTAGACCATCCCAATGTGTGCTGTTTTTGATTTTCCATATCTACCTGCCATTCTTTGATAAGACCACCATTATTCAAGTGACAGTGTCACATAATTTGTCAGTGACAAAGGTAATAAAAGAATAAAAAGTTACATATAGTTGATTTTTTTTCTTGCGACGTCCCCTAAATTTTTAGTTTATCGTCTAAAAAAAAAATGTCAGACCAAAATAAGCCCTTAATATTCAGAATAAACCTTGCCCTAAAGACGATACATTTCCCATTTAAATTACATGGGATTTTGCCACTTTTTACAATTAATTTTTTTTCTCTCGGACAAGATGACTTATAGCAATGGGATATATTCTTATAGGAAATTGAACGCTCTACAAAAAAGATCTCTTATAATTTTTCGATTAATTCACTTCTTCAAAAGTTATTCAAGGTACTAAATGCGACTTAGCGCGCTTGCGTGAATAGAAAATCCGTGTGTTGGCGGGAATGCTTGTAGTGTAATTTTGAGTCACTTATTGTATTGAAGGGAAATTTCATGAAAGTATACCAAAATTTATGAAATTCAATAAAAATTAGTTGACTGCGTGTTATAAATGAATAGTCTCAAAAATGATTCAAACTAGAACCAGCTACCTGTTATGCGGTATATTATTTTCCATGTTTAAAATTTTTTTACCCTAATTCCACCAGAATTATCTATTTTTAGAAATAAACTAATAACTTTTATCGAAATAATAATCACTTTGCCGTAAAAGTAAAAAAATCTGAAAATTTACATAGAGTTCAATTTCACCTTGAATATCTTTTGAAGGAGTGAATTAATCGAAAAATTATAAGAGGCCTTTTTTGTAGAGCGTTCAATTTCCTATAAGAATATGTATGTCTCATTAGGTCATCTTGTCCGTCATAGGTCATCTTGTCCGAGAAAAAAATAATTAATTGTAAAAAGTGGCAAAATCCCATGTAATTTAAATGGCAAATGTATCGTCTTTAGGGCAAGGTTTATTATGAATATTAAGGGCTTATTGTGGTCTGACATTTTTCTTTAGACGATAAACTAAAAATTTAGGAGGCGTCGCAAGAAAAAAAAATCAACTTGGTAAATAACGGACCCAACCTAAGGAAACCCTAATGTACACTGAAGCACTAATGGCGTACAAATTTATCTGACGACCACTGTATCTAACATTTTTGACGTTCTGTAACACGGCATAAAAGATATCTGTGAAATTAAAATCAAAATTAAAGCTTGGCAAATGAAGCTGAAGATTGCTTCAGTTTTTACGAAAAATATTTCTCGTACCCTGTATTTAAAAAAAATATGTATCAAGATTTATTGGACCAGCAAACTTGAAAGCAGAAAATTGAAAGAAAATGTAATTTTTGTAAATTGTACCGAAAACGTTTTGGGACTCATATTTTTACAAACATATTCCTTTTGTAAGAAACGCATTATTAAATTTATGCTGTGTCGTTTTGATACACTTTGTATGTAAATATAACAATTTCAAATAGGAATGTAAGAAAAGCTTATTTCAATAAAATACTAGTTTTGTTATATGGTAGTTTTCCGTTATGCTTTGTAAAATAAAGATTAAAGCTTTAAAAATGAGTTGCAAACAGCATAACGTCTCAAAAAGAATTTCTCTTACATGTTTTCTTTATAACAAAAGGAACAGGAACTGCGGATTACGGTTATATTTTATACAGAAGCTGTAAGGCTTCCTTTTTAGATTTCGGTTTGGGGGCTTTGTAGTATGCTTATTATATTAAAATTTTCTTCTAATAAATAGGATTTCTCAAAGAATTTGCATAAAAATTATATCTTTTGTTTGTTTGAAATATGTTTAGTAATTTTTTGCAAAATAAATATATGTTACAATTATGAAGTGCCATAGAAACCTATCCCTAGAATTCACTAAAAAGGTATAGGACCTAGTACTAGGACCAGGATCAAAAAACCTTCCTCTTGAGTTTCTTGAAAGTTTCTATTGCACTAGCATTAGTGAATAATTTGCTCCTTTGCATTTTTAACATATTACCCATACGCCCAAATAATTTTTCTATACTCTTATCTTGTTTAGTTTTACTGTAGTTAGGTAAAATATCAATAAATTTATTTTTCAAATTTCCAAACAAATGGAATGACTTTACCTAACAGTATTTTTCTATGATATAACCTCCATACCTTTAGTTTTCTGAAATCCAGGAAAAACTCTTTATTCCAAATCTACTCAGATTTATTTAATTAAAAATATATGAATTATTTTTAGGTTACAATAAATAAATTTTAATTTCGTACTGTAACTGCCGTCATTCAGTACTTAAGATAATCATCAAACACTACAATGGAGAGAAATAAATATACGATAATCCGAAAACGTTAACAGAAAAAACAAAATACTAATCAAAGGGAAAAAATGTAGCAATTTGTTCGCACTGATTCTGATGCGGGCTCGCTTTTAATGACGACGAGCGATTTGCTAACTCAGGGGAAAACCGAATATCATCCCAATAATTTTTTACTACAGCGGGAAACTCAACGTTTCTAATAGAAAAATTAGCGAAATGTATAATATCAGGCAGTATTTTTCGATTTTGCAAAAGTTCTGTTTCTCCCCTGTGTGCTATTTGCTATTTCACGATACTGATAACGGTTGATTTTATTTTTAGGTATATAGGTTTTGACCCCGCTCTCTCTTTAAGCAGCTAGAAAGCAATGTTCTGCTACATCAACCGGGTAAAGAACGTACTGAAGCAAAGAAAAAAGCCCAAAGACGGAAAAGTACTTAGACCAGTTATATGGGGCCAAAACTTACCAGGAAAGTTGGAAGTTGGGAGGTCTATAGGACGTACGTAGATAAAAAAAAGAGAAGAGATAAGATTCTTAGAGAAAATTTGATCAGGTGTTGAATGAATTAAAAGCAATAAGGTAGCAGGCCTACATGAAACAATAGCAGACCTCATTCAGCATGCCAGAAGCAAGGTAAAAGACAATTTGTATGGGTTAGTATGCTGTATTTATGAAGAAGGAAAGGTTCAATAACATTACCAAAAAAAGGTAGGAGCCGATGCTTGCGAAAATTATCGGACCATGCATCAGTTTAAATTCAAAAATCTTAACACGGATCATTTACAAAGAAATAAAAAGACAGGTAGAAGCAAGGCTTGCGGGTGACCCGTATAGATTCAGAAGAGACTGAGTAACACGGAAAGCGATACCCGCTCTGTGACCAGTAATAGATGAGGGATTTTAAGTTAAGTCAAGGTGCATTGCGGTTGTAGGTTTTGAACAATATGGAGTGGAAAAAATGTTAAGCATACGAAAGCAGTACGCATAAAGTTTGAAGATAAGCGAATATTACACAACCTGTACGCGAATCCAACAGACATCAGTAGGGTGGATAAGCACGAAGAAGAAGCAAAAATAGGTAAGGGCAAATAGACATGGGTGCATCCTGTCACCCACAATTTTTAATCTATACATAGAAGAGGCAATGAGTCAAGTCGAGGGAATTCCTTACGCAGGAGCTAAAATATGAGGTGAGAAGATAGTCATGATTCAGTTTGCAGATAACAAGCTGAAAGTAGAAAGCTGAAAGCGAGATAAAGTTGCAGGATACCCTAACCCTAATGCAGCAAATATTTTCCGAATACAAAGGGAAAAATAATAATAAGAATGTTAGAGCAATGAAGTGTCAAAACTGGCCATGGGAAGAAATGATTGTTAGGAGACTAGGAGCAGACTAGACGAAGTTAAAGAATTTCGGTACCTGTGCAACATCGTCACCAAAAAATAAGCACAGCAAGCATCATAGCAAAAGCAGAAAGCACAGAAAGCCTTCGCACTGCCTTATGATGATGTAAAGCTGGGACACTAGAGAAGGAAAGAAGGAGAGAAGGAAGGAAGCATTCGAGATGTGGTGCTACAAAAGACATGTTGCATAGATTGGGTCACAAATGACGAAGTGCTGAATCGAGTCAGGTAAGGCATAACCATTTGGAGAATATTACAGAAGGGACAAAATAATCAAACATATTCTGAAACATGACAGTCTAACACAATTGATAATGCAGGGAATGGCAGAGGGCAGACAAGGCAAGGCTAAGTTATTAAGATCAAAGATATGGGTAAGGTTAGTTGTAGGGAGACAACGGATTACGCATAAAATCGCCAAAGATGGAGAGTTGCACTAAACTAACCACAGAATTGAAGACTCTATCAGTACCTACACATAAATAATAAAATTAATTTAGGCTCCTTATTTAAATGACAAAATATACATAAATCGTGCAAAAATTCAAAACATATTTTTTTACTAATTACCTGAATTTAAACGCAAAAACCTGCATGAAATTCAAATCGCATTATATTGCTCGCTTAAAATTCGCCATCAGTTTGAATAAATTTGCATTTTTTAACGAAAAATCCAGATACAGATAACCCGCATACGCCATCAGTGAAATCGGCGATTTTTCATCAAAAATACGCCTCCAAACAAATCGAATGGCCGTTTTTAAGTTAATTTTTCAATTTTCCACGGGCGCAATTACTTCCGCTTGTAACATATGCTCGCTGAAACGGAAAAAGGACTACCTACTAACAATGTTCTAAAAATTTTGGCCGATACTAACCAAGTGGGCTAGATTTTTTCCATTTGTTTTTAAGAAGTAATTTTGACTAGATAATGTTTAGCAGAGAAATGAAACATATTACGTTGTTCTCTGGTCACGGATTGGTGTGCAAACTCAATGAGTTGATAATAACCAAATAAAGTACAGGGATATCCAAATAAAAGTGAACAAAGATGGTAAAAAATGTTCAATATGAAAGTTTTGGGAATTTTTATGGATCGTTCATATATCTTATTAGCAAAACAATTGAGCATCGAATACAAAAATTGAATAAAATATCGATTTTCTCGCTTATTTTAAATTAGATGGTATGATTTTTATCATATTTTTGATTTCTAGGAGAAGTTCTAGACATATTTTGTATAACATACCCTATGGGGTTTTTCAATCGTTTTCCAAATATTTCAAAAAATTATTTCGGATAAATATACTTTAAACGTAACTATCCAGGTTTCGAACGAAATATCTGCTACCTTTTTAATTTTTTTTCGTAGATAAGTCAAAGTTAATGTCAAGGTTGACAATAATACTTTAGTCACCGTAAATTTATAATTTTATTTTTATGCAAAATGAGTTATTCTGTTAAAAAATAAATGTTGATTTTTTATTAGTTATTAATATTTGAAATCAGTGAATATAAAGAATAACAAATAAATTATAACATAAACAGACAAATGTTGACGAATGAATATCAAAAGAAATTTTTAACATGTCCGCCATTTAATTCTACTCACTTTTTATATAATATTCGTATCTGCCTCTGAAAGTATTATTTCATAATACTTTCAGCATCATTTTCACTCAGATTTCATACTTCATTTCTCACCTGCCTTTGAATTTATGCAAAATTTTCATTGTGATTGTTGTATACGACATTTTTCAAATAACCCCAAAGAAATGTATCTAAAGGTGTGAGCTTTGGGCAATTTGCAGGCCAATGTAACGTTCCATATCTACTGATCCATTCGTTATACTGATTGTTTAAAAAATTGCGAACCTCAATTCTATTATGGGGATGCGCTCCGTCCTGATGCCATATAATACGTGGATGTTCTTCAAGTGGCAATTCATCGAGAATATCTTCGATTTCATTTTCTAAAAACCTAAGATAGCGCTGGCCAGTTAATGCTCCCCGAACAAACAATGGTCCTAGAATTTTATTTTGTAATAACCCACACCAAACGTTGATTGAATTACGTCTCTGAAAAGCAATATGTTCGGTAGTAAAAGGATATTCATCCGACCAAACATGAACATTTCGTCTATTAAACATTCCCGCAGTTAAGAAAGTTGCTTCTTCGTCTGTCCAAACGATAGTATGAAATAAATTAGGATCTGCCGTATTCTTTCGTTAATATTTGTGACAAAAGTATATCTCCTTTTTGATCGGCACTAAGCTTTTGAACTGGCATAATTTTATATGGTCTATACTTAACATACTTGAACGTTCTTTGGAACTGTTCCATAAGTCAACATTTTACCTCTTCTTAGTCTTCTTCCATATCTGAGATACCGCACACAATCAGGAATTAATTTTTTTTTGATTCTCTTGAAAATATATTTGAATTGCTTCTTTCTTCATTTCTTTCTCTTCTTTTTTCATTGCCCAGAAATCCTCTTTCTTCTAGTCTTCTATTTGTTTTTATTATGGTGTTTAATGATGAAGTTCTTTGTCCCTCTTCAATACTTTCTTCATATTGCGTTTGAGCCGCTCTAGTATTATTGTTATTTTTTAAATATAATTTTAACATTTTGGTATCTTTAACTAATATAATAACTCATTTTGCATAAAAATAAAATTATAAATTCACAGTGACTAAAGTATTATTGTCAACTTTGACATCACCTTTGCCTTATCTACGAAGAAAATTTAAAAAGGTAGCAGGTATTTCGTTCGCAACCTGCATAGTTACTTTTAAAGTATATTTATGTATAATAATTTTTAATTTGAAATTTGAAAACTGAGACATATTTATTTACAAGAATCAAAACAGAATTAGTCAAAAGCCAGCGATTATATTATTTTGACGACATTATTGGACAGCTATGCGTTCGTAAGTATCTCATGTAGTTTTATTCCAGTAGTTGGATAATTTTTAATATTTTTTTTTATTAAACTCCTCGACTTTGATATTGCATTTCTTCATGTCTATGACTTTCAAGCAATAAAA
Organism: Philopedon plagiatum; assembly: GCA_963971165.1. Classification (NCBI taxonomy): domain Eukaryota; kingdom Metazoa; phylum Arthropoda; class Insecta; order Coleoptera; family Curculionidae; genus Philopedon; species Philopedon plagiatum. The sequence continues at coordinate 99,815,685 of OZ020193.1, forward strand.
TGCTGCAATACCGATCTACTTTTATTTTATACCAAAATGTTTTAGGGTTTGTATTATGCTTCAGAAACGTTATGTAAATATCAGGAACGTTTTCTCTGTAAGTTAAAATCGAAAAATCTTTGTGATATTGCAAGGAAAACGTTTTATATCGGCGCATGCAGAATAGAATTTCGCTACGGTAGATTTGGTTGTATTTATTGTTAGATGGGAGATTTTATCAATGGACCGAAAATGTATATTTAACTTAAGCGTGCCATTATTGCAGTTCTGCTATAAGTTTTTATTTGTTTAGGTGAAAAAAAGATGAAATAGCTCATGTATGTACACACATACACTGTATGTAAAAAGTCCCGAATCCGCTGGTTATTTTAATAAATAAACAAGGTAGCAAAACGTTTTAGAGGGTTTTCAAAAATCTAATTTAAAAATAAGTTAGTATATAGGGTGAATTATTTAAAGTGTTACAAGGCGATATCTCGAAATCGGTTTAAAATATTTTTCTAGAAATTTTGGTGAGCTAATATAGAGATGGGGGGACATGTTTAAAGATATTTTTGACATTTACCTCCTCTCTCTATTTTGAGACGTCGGGGTAATTTTGGAATTTTAAATGGGATGATGTCTTTTGTTTATAAAATTCGAATCTACGTACAAAACTACGTACGTGTACAATTTTTTTATTTGCTCTTTCGGATACGGAATTGTGATTTATTAGGTTATAAAATTAAAAAAAATATATCATTTAATTTCAACTTATTTCTCGTCTGTTATGCTTGAGAAGTTTCAAACACTTTTCACTCTTTTTCTAACTGAATTTTGTACCCGCTATAACATTTCAGGTGTCACTAATAAGCAGGCAAAGCGCATTCGGCCTTTCATATCATCTAAAGTTGTAGGTGTAGTTGCCATCACTTTGTCCTTTATAAAACCCCCCCACAAGAAAAAGTCAAGGGGGCTCAAATCCGGGGACTTCAATCTTCTCAATTAGGTACTTTTTCCTAAACTTCTTAACGTTTAGGAAAAAGTAAAAGGGGATGCAGTCCTTTACCCCAAAATAAAGATAAAATATACAGAGTCGCCCTAAACGTTATGACTGACCAATGTCTATTCTGAGATTTTTTCAAAATACTTTTAAGAAGTAGATATTTAATTTTTTTAAACTTTTATAAACAGTAGTAAATTATAACAAAAAGAAGCGATCTTCATATAAGAAATATACACTGGTCAGCAATAAGTTTTTGGGCGACCCTGTATATTACAAATTTATTTCGGGATAAAGAATTTAAATTCTATATTTGCGGAATAGTATAGTTCGTGTTATTTGGTTTGCAGAAAATGCAGTTTATGTTCCTAAATATCTAAAATACCAGTAATCTAGCCATTTGAGAATATTTTGTGGATTATATACGATGAAGAATCTAAATATGATGTTATTTTATAAAAAGTACGTAATTCTTTTTCATGGTAAATCAATTCCATTAGCCCCCTCATATCCTAATAAAATTTGTATTAAGTTAATCTCTTGGATTGCCAATAAACGTTCTTTAATAAATCGCAATAAGATTGAATGAAATTATGTGCTGGTAAAACCTTGTCATTGTATTGTTTTATCCTGTTTTGTTACCATAATGGAAAACTCGTTTTTTATTCGGTTTATAAGTACCTATTACAAAATGTGTTATTTCGTTTTTCTCATTTATCAAAGTGGGACAATAAAAGTCAATAAATGGTTTATTTTCGAATCAAGAACGAATATTGTTAGACAGTATTTAATATGAGTTTTTTTAAGTCTGCTATTAAAATATTTAAAAGCGGAGGGCCTCCTTTACAAGCACAATTTTATCGATGTAATTGAATGTACATAATATGTCCGTTCTACATACATATAACAAAGAAGTCAACAAAATATTGGTTGTTTTATTCTTCTACTTGGTCTCTGGTCACAAACGGAAAATGTCACTGTGGTTACATTCGCAGATGACACTGCTTTATTAGCAGTAGGAACAGATCTAGTTGCAGCAACCAGCCAACTCCAATAAGCAAGTGACCAGATTTACTACTGGACCACAGAGCTTAATGAACAAAAATCTATTCATATCAACTTTACTATCATAACTTTACTAACATAAGAATATGCACATGTTTATTTTATTGCATACATTGTTTGGAAGTCATTACAAACCCAAAAAATTATTCGAAGAAAGTTACTAGGATAATTTAGCTACAAAAAAAAAATGTTTACTTTTAGGTATAATTTATTACAACTTAAAAAGCAAACATTTGTGCTAAATGAATAATGACGCCAGAAGATCAGCAAAAATAAGTGGCAATCTACCTATAGTAGAACAGGTTTGTTTTTCTCGGAAACAGTCAGACGGGGAGCAATCGAATTTTTTAGGTTGATAGAGGAATAGTGCAACTAGCTTCGGTAAACGATTCAGTTATACAGGTTGTTTCGTTTCGGAGCTATTAAAGTCAGAGTCGAAATTTCCACAATTTCCGTTGAAATCGGGTACAGGTAGCAAAAGTCAATTTAATCGATGTAAATATTCGGAGGTTATAAAGGACCCGGAGCTTCAGAACATTATTGAAACTGGTGAGAATCGGAAAATGGAAAGTAATTCTTTTGAATTTTTTAGGTCGAAATATGCCACTTGCAGACCACTCTTTGGTGGGTACCTAATACCTGGAAAACAACACGTCGGATCGAGTTTGATTGAACAGATTTCCGATTTATTACTTAGTAATAAAACTGGAAAACAAGATGAATGAGATAAAGACGATTATCCAATGAAAATTTCTATTTGTCCGGATTCTTAAAGCAATTTAATCTATAATTGGCCAATATGGCAGCATACTAATGTCATTGCCAAAGGTGACCTTACAGGTGAATTAAATTTATTACCTGATTAAATCATTTAAGAATCCCAAGAAACCGAGCGTACATCGTTCTATTTTATTCAACAGTTGAAAATTAGTTACACCAAATAAAAAGGACATGCATTACTTATTTGAATATGATACCCATATTGCCTTTCCGATTTGTTGGATTATGACACACATTATATTGCCTTTTTATTAATACTATCAATTTATTTCATTACAATTAGAACACGCAGTAACTGCATCTATTAATACAAACTAAACGATTTTAAAAGAGAAAAATAAAAACATACATTGTGACCTAAAAATAATTATTCAAATTCAGTTCCTAAGATAAAACTCAGAATAAGGTCAATTTTTTAATTGGTTTTATTAACTGACTTCAGTTAAAAGAAATAGGAAATAAAAATTGTGGTCTCTGTTTGTTTTTTTTTCACTTAAAATTACTTAAAAATGTACGTAATCGAAATATCAAAAAAGAAAAACTTCAACAATGAAGTCGCTACAATAAACCTATAGAGTCCATTATAATACACTGTATTTGTGGTCTGTATAATGCCATATCCATTGTCGTGTTCGTGATAACATAGATACAAATGAGAAATGCCATTACTTTCTATAGATAACACTACTGGCTCATTCTATTCACCAATGAAATCGAAACTATCGTATAATGATCAAAGATATATCCTTACGGTTGTCATTAAAATGATATATACAACTGATACCTATCGACAGCAAATATCATTTTCCCAAGCCAATAAATTTATAACCTATGTTTCCATTCAGTTTTTATTTACAAAAATAAATACATTTGCCGCAGCTCCTATTATTAAGAACACCGTAATTTTACTGTTATACCTTTTAAATTTTTCATGTTTTGCTTGTATTATTTAAAGTAAAATACTATTAAATGCAATTTGTTGCTTTACTTTTGTCGTATTTTTTTTACTTCTTTAATTTTTTTAATTAATTGTCGCTGTAAATGGTGTTAAAATTTACCAGATTATTGTAAGATTGTAAGGAAAGCACTTCATTAAAATTAAATAACAGACACAGGCCTTTAAAAATCGTGGAATTTAAAGAAATAACCATTTTGTTGCCCTATTTTTGTCCAAGAGTATACATTTTTAACATCTGCTAGATAAAATTAGATTTTCTGACCTCAATATCCCTGAATATGCCACGTTAACATGTGACACGTTAGTTAACATTTTTGGACAAATTCCAAGCCGGTTCTTTTTGCCCCACCCCCTTCCGGTAATTTGACTAACATCTGCAAAAAGAGAAATTTTTTGACTTCAATACCCCGAAGATATTTCGAAAAAAAGTGTCTCTTCATAAAAAGGTCTGCATCGTAAGAAAATAGCATTGTCATTTAAAAATTTGTAACAGTAAAATAAATAATAAATGCATTAACAATTTTTTTATTAAGCTACCATCTTGATTATTTCACAGAGTACCGTAAAAACAATAAACAACACGCTTTGCTCTTCACAGCAGCAGAAATCTAAATTGTGATTAACATAACGATACGAATAATGAGTAACGAGGAATATTTGGTTAACTATAAACTAATAATCCCATTTTAAAAATAATTTCTGCCCTCCAATGCCTAGAATATTATGTGCCCTTTTATTAAAATATTAATAGTACCCGGGATTTATTAAAAAGGTTCAAGATTTAGTACTGGTTTAAATTAATATTTTCTGGCTGATCCGTTAGGTTTCGACACGTTTTTGTCCTGCCATTGTCAAACTTTATTTTAGGTGTTGCTAAATAGAAGTTAGTCCTATTTTTGTGAAAATATATACTAAAACTGCCCATTTCTTTGTAAATTGGCGAAAAAACTTTAAAATAAATGTATAGTACAAAGCTTTTCTTGTCTTAGGGATGACACAGACCAACGCGATTATTCGCTGCAGGAGCGGTGTTTGTCAAAAAGTCCGTTCAGAATCAATCACAGACTAGACTGCTAAGTCTATTAAATGTTTGCTTATGTTATCAAAAGACGTAAGACAAATTACATAATACACAGCACGGGATTTCATAGTCCTACCCGGTATGCTTTAGATATCCTTTTTATCCTTATAAAACAAAATACCTGTTTAGATACATATAAGTTTATATTAAAGTAACCGAAACCTTTCAAATAAAACAAGCAGATACAACAGAACATGACTAATCTACTAACTGCGGTATGAAGATAAATATAATCCCTTATATACGTAAACTACACTTACTGGAACTTCCTAAGTCGTATGACCAAGAATTATCCGGCAATGTTACAAAATAATCAGACCTGAGTTGTAAGTAACTTTAATGCCTTGTCGGGAGTTAAGCGGCTTACAGTGCTCTGTGTTTTAATTGAACAAAGGAACAGATACTATGCTATAACGTACACATGGCAAGTATACCGGACGTACCCTGGGATTTTAATTGAGTTTTATATAAACCCGAAATAAAAAAAAATGATATTAAGGCATATTCTCCCTAATGTTATAAGCTGGCTTAAGAATAAACCCAACTTAAATTGCGGTTCTCATATGCACCATTTACAGCCAGATTCTCCAATGCTAGTCCGGTCTAATTTGACAACAAAGATTTTAAACTGACAAGTGTAAGAATAGGACAACTAAGTTTTATACTATAAATTTATTTCTGAGTTTTATTGCAAATTTATAAAGAAAAGGGCAACTTTAGTACGTACTTTCGATAATAATAGAACTAAATTCATTACAGCAACTTGTTCCAAGAGGAAAATCATTTGGAAACCAAGAAAATCGCTGAAATATCAGAATAATTAATAAGTTTTTAATGACGAGTTATTAACAATGATAGGAGAAGGACCTGCCAAAACAAAACTGGGACCTTAATTTAAACCCGTACTAATTCTTAAACCTTCTTAGTGAATCTGAACGATAATGTCTAAATAGGTAATGCTTACGTTACAATCGGGAAAGTCTATTTGCCAAAATATTAGATTTTTTCGAGCTCGCTTAAATATTCTTTCAGATCAATTTAATAATTGCATTCAATAATATAATACAAGAAAAAATTATAATATTTGTCTACCTATACCTTCCTCTAGTCTTGTAAAAAAAATCAATTGAATATAATTATAGAAAGATTTTTAATAAACTTCCTTTATGTATAAAAAATATTTTGGTATTTAAAAAATTTAGAAAAGTTGTTAAGAAATTATTATTGGAGAAGGCATTTTACTCATTAAATGAGTATTTTGAAGATACTTTGTCATGATCATTTAATTAAATCGTTTTGTAGTATTATTAGATTTATAGTATTACTGATTTATATACCTGTTTTATATTTTTAGTTTTTTAGCTTTGTCTATAAAGATGTCATGTCTTTTTGACCATAAAGCATAATATTTTGATTTGATTTGATTTGAAAATACTCTTATTTCACTTACATTGAATAAGATTTATCTTTAATAACTGGCATAAATCGTATGAAATGTTGTGAAATATTAAAAATGTGTCAAAACGACATGAATTTCAATGTGGGCATGATTCAAACATGACCTAGGGATAAGTAAAATGAAATAAGTTAAATTTCGTAAAGTGGATAAGGTTACTTTTAAAGTACAGGTAAAATACATCGGTATTAGGAATAAAAGCGACAGTACTGACGTAAAAGCCTTGGTGTAAACCTAAACTTTAAATCGATTTTAGGGCATCCCCAGCAAACGTTGCATTTTATTTTTATCTCTATTAATAAAAAGGTAACTGAATAATTTAAAACATGCCAGTTTTGTCCAGCATGAAAGCTACATAAAGGTTAGAACTTTTTAAACAAATTACTATCACATGTTAAATATAAAGCAGACACTTCCTCTTCAGGTTTGTTCGCCACAATTCATCCTAAATTATAATAATTAATTTCCAAAATTTCATTGACTTCTAATTTTCTACTTCATTTTATTCTATTTTTTCAGATAGTTCATCATTTGTCTAAGGCAATACATTCAAATTGTATTACTGCAATATGTTTTATCGATAACGTACGTACGTTACTGAAAACTTTGAAACTAAATGTGTACTTACAATCTGACTTGAATAGAAAACTACTCAGCACAGAGTTGGATTAGGGTTCATATTCATATTTTGAAATAAACTTTCCCTAATTTTAAGAAATCTTTAATTAAGTAACCAACTCACGCTGTTAATGGAAAAAAGGTGAGTCAAGTAATTTAACGTAATCTCGGCACACAATGTCAACAAAATGTGTTGCAAAGCACTACCGACTAAATTTTAAAGGTGTTTCTTTGGCCCGAAACAAGAAAACACTTTGTGACAGTTCAATTTCGTCACAGTGTTTTTGTCTATTTTCACTAATTACTGCTATGTGAATTGGTACGCCGTCCTGTTGGAAGTAGCTTGTCGCATCTATTCATCGTTCAATGCCTTTAAAAACATATCAAAAATTTCATTACGGTATGGCGCTGAATTGAGAGTCCCTTAAAAAAATCGCTCCAATTAACCTTCTTTTCGATATGGCTGTCCATTCGCCAACTTTCTGTGAATGCAGGAGGCTTCTCTATAAAGAAATGTGGATTTTTAGAACTAAACTTTCTCATTTGTTGAGAATTTATATGACCAGAAGGGTAAAACCATGCCTCGTTAATAAAAAGGTTTTTTTTCAAATACGTTTTCATTTTTATGTAAATTTTATCCATAAACCATTCAGCAAATTGCATTAGATGCGGCATGGCGTTTGGTAACAGTTCTTGAACTGAGTTTAGATGATAAGCGTGCATATGCAGGTCACATTTCAGGATTGTATTCAGGTTCCGTAGGCTACATTTACTTGCTGGCTTAAACGCCGAATAGGGATTTGTGGGTATTCATTAACAATTTTCCTCTACTTTTTATGCAGTGCGAACTTTGGGCCTCCCACTGCCTTCCTTTCTATTCACACTTTCTGGTTCTCTAAACAAAGCCACAGATCTAGTCAAAACTTGGCGAAACTGGTCGAAATCGAAAAATGAAAGCTCTGTGTTCTACCATGATTACAATATTTAATTTTCTTAAAAATAAAAACTTCAGAACTTGACAGTTCTATTTTTCATTCACCTGTACATGTTACCTTTGAAGAGTAATAATTCAAGGCATGCGCGATTGATTCCACGGCATACTTTGAGGACTTTTTTTTATCTTACTATTTATATTGTGTGTTAGCATTTGAGTAAAATTATAAGGAAATACGAAACACTATTCTTTCGCTACACAAGTTTGCAAGGTTTATTAATAATATAAGAACCGTTAACTCCGTTCCTGCTTTTAGCGCAGTCTGTACACTATCTTCAAGAATTTGCAGCCTTAGATAACCGAGAATGGATCTAAGTATTAGGTTATTGTTATGAGGAACGTGCTCTGGATACAAATAATACAGGTGTTCCAGAGGGGATTATGAATAGACGCAGAGAAGCTAAGGTAAATTCTGTTTCGGTTAACTAGTTCCCGGCGGTACTTACGTATATGTACGATGTGTAACTAGAATATTCACATTATATATTAGTTAATACACAGGGTGTGACAGGGAGTTCTTGCCATATAAGAAAATTTTTTACTGAAAGTTGAAAAAAAATCACTTTGGTGTAGAAAAGCTCTGCATATTAATAGACTAAGAATACCTATGGAAAAAATCTAAAAAAAACCCGTAGTATACGGGGTAGCGGCAAAAACATAACATATACACAAGTATAAAGTACCATTATGTGGCATGATACAAAGAAAAGTTATTGTAACGAATTATTTTGAACCATTTTTTCTCCCTAAATACGAAATCACAGTCACGTACGAAATAAAAAAAATGTTTTCGGCTTGGTATCAAGGTACGCATGAAGATCTTTTTGCTAATAAATCATATTTTCTGATGAAGCATGTTTTATATCAAATGGAGTAGCTCTACTTGGTTGGCGGTGTACAGCTAATCCGGAATTTGTTATCGAGTGTCGAGATGAGTAATATTTTAAGACAAATGTGTGGTGAGATATTTTATATAACCAACTGATAGGTCCATTTTTCTTCCGAGGCAATATAACGTGGGATATTTACCTTTATTTTTTGTAAAAAACTGCTGTTTGGCTTTGTTAATGGCCTTCCACTTAACATTACAAATAATTTATGGTATTAACATGATGGTGCGCCATGCCATAGTTCCCGCGCTGTTACCGAGTTCCAGCGGCGTTGGATGGTAAGATTTTCAGAAAATCATTGGCCGGCGAGGTCCCCGGATCTGAACCCACTCGATTACTTTCTTAGGGGATATTTAAAGGAAAAAAGTGTATTCTCACCAACCCGATGTGCTCTAGAAATTCCTTAAGTTGTGTTAAAAAAAGCTATTTTAAAATTCTCTAAGTTAATAATAAAATGAATTAAAAAGGAATGTGGCTATATTGAAATTTGAATTTTCTAAATTTATTCTTTCTTGATTTAGTAATACATTTTGTTTTATATTAAAACTCTTAATTTTTTTCGTAGGAGACTGTGATTCCAACTTTTTAAATATCTAAGTTAGTTACCTGTAGCTTTTTCTAATTTTGCTCAGATATGTTTTAAAATGAATTAAACTTGCGCCATTCAATAAAAAATACTTAATCAAAAATTCAAATCATTACAAAAAAATGACTTTAACTTTTAGAACAAAAGGACAAACTTAAACGTCACTTAAAATAACTGAAGCTTTGTAGGATATTTATAGAAACGAAAGAAGATTTAATTTAGATATATTTTATTTGCAAAACTTATTTAAAGATGAAAGATACTCCTGGAATTTTTTTTCGAAATTTGCTGTCTAGACTGAACCGTTCTAAAGGTAGCGTATAAATGAAACAAATGATTTTTTATAAATATATATCTCTAAAACGGTAACCCTCGGTTTCAAAGAGCCGCGCATTTTTTTTTCCTTTTTATTTACTTATTTTTGGAAAATCCCAATATTTCCATATAAACTTGAAAAAATCAGTCAGGTAAATTTCGTTTTTACAATAAATCTGTTCGAGGTTTAAAGTAAAACAAAGACAAAGCATAACATATCTAGATATTAGGGAACTATGGCCACAAATATTTGTGCCCGCGACGTAATACGTCTTGATGTGTAATTATTGGTATCGCCAATATCAAATACTTTTGTTTGAACCAAGATAGTTATTTGTACCGTGAAAAAGCTTTATACAGCACAATACAAAAATTTGAAGGTTTTCTGGAAAAGCCGGAAAATGTAAACGTACCTCCAATTTTTTCCTTTTGATTTATTGAATTTTAGAAAATGATGCCACACTATTGGCAACTCAAAACAGTAAAGATATTTAGTACGAACATTTTTGTAAAAATATCAACTGCTTTTATTATAAATTAACAGGAGATTGACGCTCCAATCAAATTTGGATTATAGAGTGAGTCACAAAAGTCGGGAACGCTTAAATATCTTATGTATTGTTGGTCCGATTTTGATAAAGCTTGGTACCTATATGTATGGGATTACGGCCGAGCTGCTGGTGACATTTACAATATGGTCCAGTTTAGTGTCTCTGAAATTTATTAAAACATATTTTCTTAAATGAAATACCCTATATTTAATCAAATAAATTGATAACTTAAAAAATTCTAGACAACTTTGATGTAGGTACTTAATATCTAAACTCAGCCGTTTCTGAGATATTCGAGTTTAAATATTTGTAAGAATTACTTTTCATCGGAGAAAATTAATGAGTAGGCAACAGAAATTTCTGACATTGCCATTAAATTGAGTTTTCATTGGGTATTTCTACTTCCTACTGAATCAGTTTTAATAAGTTTTTAGCGTGTTAAGTGTTTTGCAGTTAGTTGCTATTAGTTCAGGTTCAGAATAGTTCAAAATTTATGTTTTCATAGTTTCAAATAGCTCTGTTTTCCAAAAAAACAGCGCTTTTTTGACGAGATATGACGTCCTAGACTTTGGGTGTGGGCAGGCGCAAAACCCCTCATCTATGGAAGTGTTTGAGATTCTAAAGTTTGGCCTGTTAAACCATTTTTCGATCCGACCTACTGTTTTCGGGTTATTAAGTACCAAAAATGTGTTTGCAAGCAAATGGCATTCCTCGACTTCAAAAAATTCAAAAGAATTACTTCCCATTTTCTGATCCTCGCCAATATCAATTGGGTTCTGAAGCCCCCGGTCACATACAACCATCTAAAATTTAATTTGAATGAACCCGATTTCGACGAAAATCGCGGAAATTTAGAGTTTGACGTTTAATAGCTTCGAAACGAAATACCCTGTATAACTGAAATTTTTAACGAAGCTAGCCCCACTATCCCTCTACTTACACTCCCCCTCGAGTGGCTTGCAACAATTTTACAACCAAAAGTTGTCAAGACTTAACTGATCAACAAGGACCTTAACCTTTGTAAATTAGGTGGTTAAACTTCCCTTTATATTCTCGTTGATGCATAGTCTATCTGTGGATAAAAAAGATAATTTCATAAAAATTACTTCATTTAAGTTATGAGTTGCCAACGTGGCGGTAGCTCTCTATTCAACCATGCTGCAATATTGTTTTTTTATATTACGTCTGCTCGCTTACGTCAATGATACAAAAACAAATTATACTTTTTAATTGAAATTTAAATCAATTTTTCTTATTTACAGCTGATCAATATTCAATTATTCCAGAGAAAAACAAAAACAAATAAATAATAATATATATTTCTCTCTTTTCCAAAAATAATCCCTCTAGCCAATGCGTCAGTTTTCAAACAAGAAGAGTAGCCAGTTCTTTTAAACAACTTTTTCAATTGAACTGTTATCTGTGTTGCAACGAACAAAGTTTGAACTTGTTTTAAAATTAACTGTTAGGACTTAAAAGGTCTTTCAAAAAACTTTTCGTTAAAACATTTGCAGGCCTCGTAAAAATCAGTGTAAAGATTTAATTGGAGCGCCAAATGGTCTTAGTCACGACGCACCTTTAATTCTACAACAACCAATTAACTAAAAATTTAATTTGACCTTACTATTCTACTAATATAATATTTTTATATTTTTTATTTAAAAATGTAAATACCAGTGGCGACTGGTGAAATTTAAACTTCCTACTAACACATTTTTTTCTCTTCAAATTTAAAAATTTTCGGCAAAATATACCAAATATTTAAAATAATTGTATTTTTGGTATTATTCTTAAAATGCAGGACAAATGACGTCCTGCAAGGAGTCTTGACAGGACACAGGACAACACTCCTCAAATGCAGGACGTTCTCCGAAATGCAGGACGGTTGGCAACCCTAATGGTCCTGTGTTGAATTAATGCGAGAATTCAAATCTCTATATTAAGTAGCTTACCAAATGATAAATCATTATTTTTTGCGTTGTAAACGACATCGTCTATACAATTATGTAGTTGTATATTGTTTCTCAGAATGTCCTATAATCATAAAATAAGCAACTGCACTGCTCCATCTTTTTGAGTAGTGCAGTGCCTAAGAAGTCTTTAGAGAGTAGTAAAGCGAATAACCCTAGTGCAGCTCGACTCGCAAAGACACTTTAATAATGATACTTCCACTGGCCGTTAGGGACATTTTCCGTAGTAAATTTAATGCAAACGTAAATATATGTATATCTAGTTCTGTTTCCGTTTATTTCGTTTTTACTCTTGACATTAAAATAAATTTATTAATTTATTTTTAAGCTATTTTTATTTCGTAGTATTCGTAGAGCACTTTTTGCTCTATACGAAGGAATGACGAAATACTGGTAATTTTAAATATATCCTATTTCTATTTCTTGCACTAACAATGTAGATTGAATCAATAAACTCAGTTTAATTATTTTTAACAACAATTATTTAATAATATTCGATATAGAGGAGGATGTTTATAGAGGAGGATTTAGAATTTTGTCGATGTCCACGTCACCTCGAGCTATACAAAAGTATATAACAAAAAAAACGGGCAAGTTCGCGTGCGACATCATTTTTTTATTGTTTATGGTATGTACACTATTTTATAATGGACGAAATATCTAAACCTATTCGTGTGAAAACCCAATCAAACAAAGGCTTCCATTTTTTATATAACATATTAGTATTGATTTATAGTAGGTATCCCCTTACTTGAGCCAGACAGATGACGTCACAAGCCCCACCCCTCTGGTGCAAACTGACAAAAAAAACGTTATTGAAAAAAGTCCTGACTAGCACAGGGTTCGAAACTAGGACGTAACATAGACGTAACATAGACGTAACATAGACGTAACATAGACGTAAAAAGCTAGTAGCATACATATATTATTTGAACCTTCACGTCTATTTTACGTCTATGTTACGTCTATGTTACGTCCTAGTTTCGAACCCTGTGCTAGTCAGGACTTTTTTCAATAACGTTTTTTTTTTCAGTTTGCACCAGAGGGGTGGGGCTTGTGACGTCATCTGTCTGGCTCAAGTAAGGGGATACCTACTAAGGATTCATATTTTTGTGGTATACTTCATTTCAAAGACCTTACACAGACGGCAAATGTTTGTTTTTGTTTATAATATTTTGTAGAATCCCTATCGAGGAATGGTTAATGTTTATGTTACAATATTTATTTTTGAATCCTTTTTGAACAAGGCATCCGCAACTGGGCCTATTCATTACCAAACACCCTGTATGCGTAATTTTACTTGGTACAATTAAAATCTTCAAGGCCTATAGAATACGGCCGGACAGACAAGAGTAGATATATTTATTTTTATCTCATAGCAAAGAAGAGTTAGCAGTATAAAAAACATAAAAAAGCTCTGCTAATGAAAATAAATACGTCATAAAACTTTTTTTACGCTTCAATTCCCTTTTGTAAAGCCAAAAGTGTTGTTTAAAATTAAAAAACTTGCTAACTTTTTTAACAAAAGGACGAAATTCAATATGATCAATTTTATATAAAAAAAAGCTCGGAGCGACGTCGACGTTTTCAAAACCAGTTAAAAGTTTTTCGGTTTCGACAGAGATAAAATTTCAAACGAAAAAGTTGGTATTAAAGAAATAGCAACGTTTACGATTGTGCCAGCTGACAAATGCGCTCGGCGGAGTTGGAGATTAAATTTACCCAAACTTTTGCAGTTGGGCTAGATAGAAAAAGAAATGCAAGTTTTCACGTTGATTCATGTTTTGTCTTTTTTGTCGATACATTTGCATTACAAAATTTATGTTCTTTAAAACAAAAAAACAAACGGCAAAACTAAAAAAAAATATCCAATGATCTCATTTTCTAAATTTTATATTAGATATTGGGTTTAAATTAGAATAAAATATATCTAATATAACTTAAAGAATGTTAATCAATAGGTAATAGTATATTATATATCAAGGGACTAAAGTAGGTATTTTAATCCTGAGGGCAACATTTGGTGCCTGAGCCGCAGGCAAGGGTATTTCCCAGGTCTTCAAAAAAAAACAAAACATGAAAAAATTGAAAAAAATAATTATTCTTTAAAAAATATATGAACAAAATGAACAAATCATTGCAAAATAAACCTAATACTTTAGTAGTACAAATTTTTATGTACGTAAACTAAAAAAGGACCACGAAAATATTTTGTGTCCCGATTATTAATCTACTTAATCATCATTTTCGGTTTCTAAAAAGGAACCATATTCGTTATTGTAACTTTCATTATCTGATGAGTTTTGTTTTTGACTCTCTACTTCAGCTGCGTATTAGCAAAGAAGCCGATCATCATGATCGTAACCAACATCTAGTGATGTGGCTGGTATTTGGCGATAATATTGACAGTCAGTATTTTTTTTTGGTTTTATTTTTTCATGTAGTTTCTCATACCTAAGATAAAGGCTATTGCAAATTGCAACAAGGTTTTTCACTCGTTTGTTTGTAAGTCTGTTTCTTTTTTTAGAATGAATGTGCTGAAATGATGACCAATTTATAGATCCAGCTGATGTGGGTATCAACTGTAACAAACGAGTAACCACTGGTTTAAGGGGTTGGTTTGCACAAAGACCTTGCCACATACCAAAAGCTAAAGGGCCGATCAACACCATTCTTTTTTTAAACGCATTATGACGTCGTCCTGAACACGTGGAATGTGTTTGATTTTGACATGTGACAGGTGACATGTGTTAAATGACAAGCGATAGCTGTCACATTTTTTAGACGTAAGCTATCGTTACGCAGACTCTGCTGTCCAAAGTTCATTGACCTACCATCAGAGAAAAGGGGCTCGAAGCAACTTGATGCAAAACTCCCCATCGATTCATGTAGAAGGTATACGATACTGGATTTTTTGCGTGACAACCAACAAGACTGAACCCGTCTAAGAGTAATTGGTGGTTCCGCTTTCCAAATCTAGGGACATTATTTTGGGATAGGTCTTATTTAGAAGATAGAGAAAGTATGCACTGGCCGTAGTATTGAAAAGGAGAAGTCAATTCCAAAAGTGACGTCAAAATAACATGTATGCTCGCCTGCTATCGAGAGGAAGTGGCGTAGTTTTCTGTACTATTGCCGTCAAGAGTCGGGCCTCAGACTGAAAGATACAAATATTTTTGAGCTCAGAAAAGGAATCCAAGCTTATTAGCAGCTTATATGGCTATTGACACAATGTGTCGATGCTTTACAATGAATGATGCATGAATGTGGTTCTAATTTTTTAATTTATTTGGCTAACACTCTGGGGTGAATACATTATCCTTACAAAATGAGCCTCCGAAGACAGACATTTAAGAAAAAGTTTTAGTTACAAAGTTCTTCGATCGTTTTTAGAAGTCTTGGAAGGCACTTCACAGCTCCTTTAAAGGTAATAGATAAATTAGGAAAAGTGTCTGCGTAAGCAAATTAAAAGGGCCTTAAAAGGTTTTCCATTAGAGAGAGCGAGCGTTACGAATTGTGCGAAAATTAGATGGAAAATAGCTTTACTTATTAATATTTTGAAGGTCCGTGAGCAGGTGTAAATACCTAGAATGTAAATAACATGTTAATTAGCAAATGAGTACGGCATAATAAATTCGTTATAATAAATCAAATTTCAAAGCTTTACATAACATTACCGGTTTTTGCAGACAATAAACAAACTCTCAGGCTAAAATTTACGCACAATATTTTAAGGAAAAAATATATATTAAAATTAATTAATCGTCGGTCTAAGAAATAATTATTGCATTGGTCGTGGAAATCATGAAATGAATAAGAAATCGCCGCGGTGTAAACGGCTTTTCTACCGATACTTACTTAATTACAATAGCTATTTACCTAACAAGTGCGGAAAATGAATTTTTCCGCACGAGTCTGCCGTTCACCGAACGACGCGTAGCGGAGTTCGGTGAAGCAGCCGAGTGCGGAAAAACATTTTCCGCAAGTGTTAGGTACAATAGTTTTTCTACGAGCGTGAGGAAAGTCAACCGAATTAATCAAAAGTTGAGATATTTTTATCTGATTATAAGTGCTTATAGTTTATTTAGAAACATATTTTATTAGATTATTGATAAAGTAAACATAAAGTAAAATATTATTAACAATAATAGTTACATGTCATTTTTAATGAGGATTCACTTATTCACGAGCAAAATATTTTAGAAATGCACTGACAGTTTTCTGACAATAAACAAACAAAAATGAAAGTAAATAGCTGGTTAGTTGCACATGGTAACTAAAGCATTTCGCAACCACCATAATATACTGGCTTACAATTTACAATGTCATCACTTTCGTCAAGATTTGGTGAACAAACCAGTGCTGCAATCGACAAAATTATTGAAGGAAATACACAAAAATATACTGTTAACAGTAAAAAGTATACTTGGAAAATATTTATGGAGTTTTCCAGCACGCGGAAATATACATTAGATGGAAATCGTACAGTGGAAGAACTGACATTGATACTTAAGGATTGGGCGGTTAATATGAGAAAAAGAGATGGTACAGAGTTTAAGGAGGTTACAGTTAAAACTGTGGAATATAACAAGTAAATTATTACAAGAAAAGTACTACAATGAATACAAAATCATAATAGATCCGTTCAAGAGTGTGATTTTTAAACAAGCGCATAATGCCCGCGATGCAATACGGAGAATTCTCCAAAAGGACCCTTCTAAACGTAAAATAAGCTCTGTGGCATTAAGTTCATTGGAAATAAATAAAATAATCAACTTCTGGAATGAAAATACCCCTGAAGGACTTCAGCGAAAGTTTTACCATATCGTCGCAGTTGAATTAGTTTGGAGAGGTGGCGAAGCCGCTGCTTGTTTTGTTGAATTTTTTCATATCGAGAGAAAAAATGATGGTTCTCAACAAATCGCATAGAATATAACCCAGTTTTTAGTAAAACCTGCCAGGGGGGCTCAAAAAGCTGCACTGGCAGTGAATGGCTAGTTCGAAACAATAACAACGACGCATGTCCCGTCAGGCTATTTCTCAAATTATTATCTAAAAGAGGCACAAACATTAAAACAAATAGAGTCTTTTTAAGAAGCCACTGGAAGACAGAAAACGATAACTGGTACGATAATATGCCAATAGGTAGAAATATAATTACCGAGTGGACAAAATCTTCTGCTGAAGCAATAGGTTTGGATACAAAGAGGATAAAAATTACCAACCACTCGAACAGATCTACTGCAGTTAGTCAACTGGTTAAAAGCGGAGTACAAGAAAAGAAATTATTAAAAATTACAGGACATGCTAATTTCATAAAATCATATCTAAATATTGATCAAGACTATCATAATAACATAATCAACAATATGCGTGAAAACACCTCTATAATGAAATCGCATACGTCATCTGCATATAGTTTTAATTTTTCTAATTGTTCTTTTAATAACTGTATTTTTAATAAATAATTTTAAATAAAATAAAAAAAAATTTCAAAAAATTTTCTCGCCGAGTACCACTCCAGGAATGATAAATAACTCAAAACTTTATTATAACTTCTTCAAGCAGGTTACTTTTTGACAACAGCCCTCTGCCTACGGCAGCGGGCTGTTTTTAAGTAACGTGCTTTCGAACTCTGTAATAAAATTTACTTGTAGTTATCAATGCTCTTGGGATATTATAGTTGATATTGTAACTAAAAAAACTTTTGTCCTTCTCAGTATAATTTATAATAATTTTAAAGCAGCCATTTGCTAGTGTCAATTTACATGGTAACGTTAACCTTAACCTAGGGGTGCTACATACAAACGTGTATGAATCAACAACTTCAGTGATTGAAAGTATCTTCTCGTACGATTGTACCTATATCAATTGATTTACTAAACTGATTGTTATTATTTGTAATATTGTGTGCTTAAGAGTAACAAATGTCAGTCTACAAGGCCTAAAGTTGAACAGGTTTGTTATGCAACACAAAGAACATTCACATTTCCTAGCCTCACATACTCTATCCAATTTATTTTTTTTCTTCGCAACACATCAACCACATAGAGGGATTTAACTTTGGAAAGAAAGGTGTGCAGTTAGATGAGTAGCATCGTCGCTCTTTTGACTAAGTGGCGTATATGGAAAAAATCTCATATTGGTTTTTTTCATTAAAGAATAAAGCGT
The DNA here is from genome assembly GCA_963971165.1 of Philopedon plagiatum. Classification (NCBI taxonomy): domain Eukaryota; kingdom Metazoa; phylum Arthropoda; class Insecta; order Coleoptera; family Curculionidae; genus Philopedon; species Philopedon plagiatum. The sequence continues at coordinate 99,834,102 of OZ020193.1, forward strand.
GGTATGACACGTATACCCTCTAAGTCGCATATATCAATTCAAAATGGTTTTAAGGATATGTACATTTTTTATTCAGACGTACGTTCCAAAATCTTTTTCCCTAAAGGACATATACGCCTCTATGTAAACCCACGCTTAGTTATCGCAGTGGGTAGTTCCCAGGCGAATATACTTCCATACGTCCGTTAGCCACGCAATGTCAGTGCTGTTACATAAGATACAAGTACGCCAATTAAATGTTACAAATCAAAAACTATCAGAGAAAAAGTATCTGTCGCTTTTAGCTTCATGTCGAGGCCTTACGCCAATTATACGATTAAAAGAATATCAAGATTTTTACAAAAATCTTCCACACTAAAAATATACACCGGATTATTCGAATTTATGTTGGTTCTTGAAATTTATAATTTTCTTCGTTAAAAAGAGATAGTGCTGGGTTTTGTAATGAAAAACTGTTAATAAAATTGATAATACTTTTATTTTATTAAACTTTATTACCTTGGGTTTGCTTGCAGCATCGATTCTAAGCCAAATATTCCCATTAAATGCCAATACAAAACTATTTACTTATGTATCTATAATTAAATAGGTTTAAAGTCGGATATACAAACGAAAAATACACATTTAACAAACAGGGGTATATTAGATTTTCTACGGGGCATTTGTTGAAACTACATAAAGACAATTTTACAAAGGGGCGTATATATATATATATATATATATATATATATATATATATATATATATATATATATATATATATATATATATATATATATATATTAACTATTTCTCAGTAATAGTAAAATATTATATCGTTTTGTAAGTACTTTTGGCAACTTGGAAGTAATATATGCTATATTACCAAAAATGTCTAGTGTATTCCTTTTAGTTCTACATATATGGCTATAGAAATTATTGCAAAAACTTTAAACTGCTCTCCTGAAAAGTTGGCAAAAGTAATATACGCCACTTAGTGAAAAGAGCGACGAATATGGAGAGACGCCTTATTTGCCCAAGCTGTAATTGTTGTTTGTGTTACGGTTGTTTTTTATTATAGTGTAATTTGTGTATATTTTTATTAAACAATGAAATCTATTAGAAAACTACCATATAAATATTGTATTGTGCCAATGTGCAAAAATATCACTGCAAATGCCCTGAACACCTCATTTTTCACGTGCCCAGAACAACCGATGATGAAAGAAAGTATATACCTAGTGTAAAGTTAATCAAAAATTTCCCATAAATAGGTATCATTAAAAGTCAGTATCGTCAAATTCAAGTAAGCATATTTGGCTGTACGTTTATTGTTATGATACAATGAATAATTAAGATTTGTAACGAAATTTTATACAAATGCAAGCATCAACTTTCGGCAAATTATTATCCAATAATAAAATTGTCCTTGCACAAATTCCGTTCCGATCATTGTTAAACATTCCTTTTATTCAAATATAATGTTTCCCATCCACGAAATCACCTAACCTCGGGGAAATAAACAATAAAATAAATTAACACTGGAATTCACGATGTACCAACCATTATAACACTTTTATTTACATAACATGTGACATCAAAACCAATAGTATCACGTTGTGCAAGTTTCGAATTTTGAATGAAAATTTGTAGAACATTTTTTTTGTTAATAAAGACCAAAATAAATAGATAAAAATCCGCCATAAATAATCAATTTATATTGCAGAAAATAAAAAAAAAAATTTTCAGGTTCATTTGGATTATATGCATATTATTAATATTATACCGATAAAAAATCAGAGAGCAACGGCAAATGGTAAAGGTAACTAAAATATTTTAATATTTATTCAAAACTAAAGAAAAGTCAAATTCCGTTCCGGTTGCATCATTATTATACTTTTTTTTTAGCTGATTTGGTAAAGATTTTCCTCAACCAACAAAAGGACAAAAGAAAAGTAGTGGGTATTTGCATAATACTACAATGGGGCAAAGTAGAAGAGTTCAAATGCCTTTCGTTTATAAAGAAATATTAAGGTTTTGAGAGCTAAAAGATCTCGGAAAGGACTTGAAAAGGAAGGGTTTTATTTAAGCTTTGCAGAATCGCCTCGACTCTAGACGCTTTAAGTTTAAATTTAAAACTCATTAAGGTCGAAAGGTTTAAATAGAAAAATATTAAAATGCAACAAAAAAACCCACTCACAGTAAGTTTGGTATCAAACTCATATTCAAAAGATTTGCGTTTTTTTGTTTTATTTTAGGTCTATTTTTTTTAATCTCATATACCAACTATTTTTGTTCTAGTGGGTCTAGTGCAGGCTTATTCTTCTGAGATAATCAATCATCAGTACCATAGATTGATAAACAAGGACGAAATATCATTAATTACATTTCAGAGCGCTCAGAGATTCCAGATTTACTCTGAATCTGGCCAACTATATTGTCCTCCGCCAACTTTTTAGGAATGACCATTGCCAGGCTTTCTGTTATGTAGCATATCTGGAAAATAATAAACTACACTGAAATACCGCAATTGGTGCAGGTAATCTGCAATCGTAAATAACACAGGTAAAGCATACGACTAAATATACCAATATACCATTATATTTTGTGATAATAAAATTTTAATAATTTTTTATTGCATAGTGACGAAATTTTAAGTGAGAGTGGCAACATAGCTTTTGCGATAGACCACGTGCCGTCGTCCCGTTCATTCATAGCTTAAAGATTTCTCAAGGCGTAGTATTTTGTGTGTAGCTTTTCTTGCATGTCGGAATATACGTGCTGTAGTACAATTTTAAGTCATTGGTTTTTCTTAAAAGGACCTTATATATAAACTTTAATAAACCGTGCATCAGTGCCAGGTGTGTCGAGAAATGGATTATTTTCATCCGGACCTATCTTTTCACAAATTTACTTGGTCGATACAGACGGCCTGGAAAAGCATAGCGGTAGCGCGCAGAGTCGGAGTTCTAGCGTTCTCTCTTTCTTTATCCTATACACACCCACAATGTATAAAACAAACACAAGGCTATATTCTATCCAATTTAATTTGATAATGATGAGAGAAGAAACAATTAAACAAGAAGACACCCTACTGTTCAGTTCCATGGACTGTTTACATCAGAACATATTTTAGCAATCAAAATATTCATCTTTTCTTTCCTGATAATCACGGAGGATTCAGATTTCTTTCTATCCGGGTTGACGAAAGTGCACTAGAAAAAGACAACAAAAAAGAATATATTGAAATTTTTATCATACCCTCTTTGCTTGTGGAAGTATTGCTGGTTATCTACTTTAAAAGATTAGTCATCGCAAAATTCTTTTCTTTTCTGATAAAATTCCCAACGGAATCAGATTTCTTTCTATCCTTGTTAGCAAAAGTGGCATTAGTGAAAGACCAATAAAAAAGATGTTGTTTGTGCAAGTATTTCTAGTAGTCTACTTTTAAAGTTTTATCGGAATTGTCATTAAAAATAAATTTCTAATCTGGCAAAACACTTATGTAAGCTTTATATTTTATAGCAAAATACCTCATTTAAAAGATTTATTGTTTGGGTGTTACGCCACTCTACTGTTAAGGAAAATAAATATTTTTTAAAAATATAATAGATATATAATAAAAAAAAATATAAAAATATATATATAATAAAATACCTCATGTTTTTACTAAACACAAGCAGCATTTGCATGAATCTCGTTTTTATTAAGCAAAACAGTCTCGGCATAGCCACAATAACCTTATTTTAAACTACTTAAAGCTGTTTCCTACATAGGTACCTCTCTGAGAAACAATACCCCTCTAACCAATAATTCGCAATAAAAGGATTGGATCTAAAGTTGTAGGTGCAGTCGCCATCACTTTATCATTTATAAAACCCCACAAGAAAAAGTCAAGGGGGGGTTAAATCCGGGGACCTAGCAATAAACTGAGAAATAATTGTTGAAACGTCAAAATTCTCAACTGGCTGAAATAAAAAATAACGCATTTCCATGGAAACGAATCATAATTCTGAAATAAGTGAACTTTTGGTAAAATTTATTTAAACTAAAATTTAGTTAACCATAATTCTGTCACCGAAAAAGCAAATAAAAAAAAACAAACTTGTACACATACGCAGTTCTTTACGTAGATTCGAATTGTATAAACAAAAATTCCACAGTTACCCCCACCCCTCAGAATAGAGAGAGGGGGTAAATGTCAAAAATATATTTAAATATGTCCCCCCCGTCTCCCTATTAACTCACCAAAATTTTATAAAAATATTTTAAAAAGTTTTCGACATATCGCCTTGTAACACTTTAAACAACACCCTGTATTATTTTCTATTCCCATATTCCAATAAAATGTCTTCGATATGTTTCATAATAATGTTCATTATGACACAAATTTTCATTATGGGTTAGTTCAAATGCATTTTTTAAATTAAATAATCATTTACTGATATCTACTTGTGCGTAATGGGTGAGTTTAGAAACACCCCCTTTCGTCTCCCCAGCTTTTTTCATCTAATGAGGAATTTGTAGTTATCTTTAACAAAGGTAAACAATTTCGTGTAATAGAAAGTACCCGTTTAGGTATTTATAAGTCGTGAATTATTGTGCTTTAACCAAAAACAAAAGAACGACCTACTTATTTCACCCTTACTTTAGGGTTATTATTACCAAAGAAAATAAATAGAAAAAAAAGTAATGTTAAATTATAGATGAATCTAATTTACCTGCTGAAGAAAATAACATATCACTGGACGATAAAAGCGTACAAATCATAATTTATGATCGCCTAAACATTACCTTTTGGTAAAAATCGTCGGACAGATTAAATTTCCATTCAAGAGAAAATCATAAGGCTCACGCGACTAATATTTATAGCTTATGCCTTATTTTTGCTATGCATAGGGTTGCCATCCATTCCCATATATCGGGACTGTCACCGTTACTGGAGTTCATGTCCCGATGTACCGACAAAGGTATCAAAAGTCCCGATCGACGTTATCACGGTAACTTAAATTAAATTTTAAAAGGCACACGCATCAACAAACGTGATTGTGAAAGGTTTTTAAAAAGAAAGCTTTTGAATAAGCACACACACTACAATAGCGTGGTGCCGTAGACGTCTATCTTGCGGATTTATGCATAATGTCGCGTCGGTATTTTTTGGAAACTAGTACATTTGGCATCTAGCCGTTACTATTAATGGTCCAAGTCATTTAAATATTCAACGTTTCTAATTGGATGTCGCTGTCTGAAATCCCAGAATAGGAAAAGTTGGAAGACACAAATATATATCTTAAATAGAACAGTTTGATAATTTTAGGAGATTACTGTTTTCAACAGTATTTATACCTAAAGAATTTAATGGAAGAAAAAATTCTTTAGAAGAGTGGAAAAACAGTTCGATTGAAGGAAGATGGTTAAATTTCTTAAAAAGTACAGAACATTTAGATCAGAAATAGCAGTTACTTAAAATGTGTGAATACCTGTTCGCAATCCCTGCGCACAATGCAAATTGCGAAAGAGTTTTCTCCTCCTAATGTCCATCCAGCGGTCAGAAGAAAGAAATCGCTATTAGCCGTGTCCGTTGAGGTCATTCTGCAATGCTAGTATAACTTTAAATCATATCACGTGCAGAATTTTATACGTACATCAAAGATCAGAAAGATGTTCTAAAGAATATCACCTCATCGGAAAAAATAAAACTGGCAAATCCTAAAAAACCGCTGGATATATCATATGAGATAGATAAAATCATGGATGAACATGGACATGAAGTTTTGAGATTACCTCCATACCATCCGAATCTAAACCCCATTGAACTTGTTTAGGCCTCTCTAAAACAGTTTGTTGCAGACAGAAATATTGATTGTAATTTTAACAATAATTAAGATTATTGGAGGGAATTTTTTTGTACCTTTTCCGAACAAGATAATAGCAATAATAAGACTGGCAGCAAATTAATTATATGCATTAGGTAACTTATCGAATTTAGAGTTATAATTAGTACCTAACCATAAATATAATTACCAAAATATCCGGAAAATATTTATGATACCACTCATAATCACAATTCAACCCCATTAACACAAAATAATTTGTCTTTATTCTTTATCAGAATCAAGCAAGCAGAATCCAGGAACAAAATTTCTGTTGACTGATATATTATTACGTCTTAAACTAATTGATGCTAAATTAATGATTACGAATGATAATCTTATTTAAATGAAACCGAATATTATTAAGCAATTATGCAATTTTATTTTTGTCGCTGACACTACCAGCAGCAGAAGCTGCTTAATATTGCCATTTCTGTTATCTAAGTATGACAGTTTTCAGAGGCAAAGCTCTATTTGACAAGCTGTACGTTATATTTCTTCCATAAAACATACGTCTGGTAAAAGTATTCAGCTTGGTTTTTCCCTATTTAGAGCCCATTTCGGTATAGTATGTTGATGTAAAACACCTCAAGTAAACCCCAGATTACCTTTTTTTAAATACTTATTTACTCCCACCATTTTAAGAACATCACAAAGGCCAAAAAATATTTGTTGGATATCTTATTTTAGCATCTTTAGGATAATGGTTTCGAAGCCTCTACAATTAGAAGCCCTTTTTTCTGTCAGATGGAAAATAATTAGGGTAAACTCGGCAAATTAAAAGGATTTTAAAAAAAGGTTTATTAACCTACAAAGTAAAGGTCAAAAAATAAAAAAGCACAAAAACGTTAAAAGGTTACTAAGTAAAAATTCAACCCCGGAAAAATTCCCCCTCAGTATGATTGGGTTTGATTGAAAATTTAAAATTTAGCCTGTAACTGATATAATCGGTTTTGTAACCAGCGTCATAGCTCAGCAAAGCTGTGCTTCGAACGCGACCGATCAGGGTTCGTGTGTAATGTGTATATCTCAACATACTACTTTTTAAAGTAAAATAGGATTAGGGTGTCTACTTCACAAAATCATATTTTGTGGAGAAGACATCAACAGCAAATTTGCAAAATATTTTAAGATAACTTTGATTGTGTTTATATTAATGTAATGGCAAGTTTGCGTATTTGCATGTATGTACATACATATTACTACACCTAATGGTATCAAAAAATTTTATTAGAACGCTTCGCTTTAAATATTATTTTATTTTATGATAGACACATGTTTTAATGTCGCTATCACCCGGTCGCAATAAAAATCTATTAACTACCTATAGCATGCCGTGACGCTTTGAATTTACCGTGGAAGACAGTGCCGAGCAAGCCAATAAAATTATCGGCGGCTTAAAAAAACGAGCATTAAAGCATGCTGTGCAGTGGTTTTGCTAAGATATTTTTATATGTATTAATGCCTATACCAAGAGATCTTGTAAACGGTAAAGGTTGGAATTGGCAGGTAAATTGATGTCAAAAGATTCGGAAAATTTCTAATACATCCGAAGATAATTGTAAAAACCGAATATCAACATTTGGCATTTATTTTTTTCTGATTTTATTAATAGAGATAATAGATTTTACATTTGCACTGCCAGTTTTCCCACTAATAAAATGGTGCCCTCAGATCTTCGGTCCAACGTTTCGTCCTCGGTTTCGTCTTTGGAATACGGACCTGTATCTTTTATTGCCGTTTTGTAATCTCCATAGCTGATTATATCTAAAGATAATATTACTGTAAACAGATTTCAACGTTTTAACTTAATTAAAACCTCTTAATACAACGATTTTTTTTAAATTAATTAAATTTTATATTTTTATTAGAATTTTATATATCTTATGTATCGCCGCATGGCTTGTAAATATTCTCGTAAGTTTAAGCGACCTAAATGCGTGGGAGCAACATCTTTTTCCCCGGTCGGGTCGGAGAAAAATATTCTAATTTAATTTAAACGTTTTTTCTCTAAGGAAACATAATTCTCTTTTTAAATACATACAGAATTCTTTTATTAGGGAGAGAAAAGAAAATAATGTTTACCGCTATGCTATAAAAAGAAGGATTCTTGCTAAGCCGTTGAAAGTAAATACAAATAAGCTTTTAAGTAAATAATATCTTGCTGAGAAAATCGGCAAGAAATAAATTTTTAGGGTACAAGAATTAAATGAAAAGAATTGCTTTCGTTTTGGTATTGTGGTAATAATAATAGAAGTATTAAATGTGATTAGGTTACAGAAAAAATAAATGTAAACATTCATTTCAACTATCAGCTGGAAGGAACCTTTTCAAAAACAACAAAATAAAGACGCAGGATGACGAATAAAAGTTTCGTGGTTGACGTAAGTTGAAAGAAAGCCAGCAAATTTTTAAAAAATCAGTCATCAACTACATTAAAAGTGTTGAACTACTCACCTTAAACCCCACCTAACTTATCCTAACCGAATATATCTGGTCTGCAATTAGGCCTAGTCCAAAACCTAGAATATCTTTACTTGATTTAAACACTCCATAAAAAAATTATCTTCAAGCAAATGTCTCACAATCAAGTCGATTATTTCCCTAGAAAGCGCTCTATAAAGCGAAAAAGAAATCCCATTGCGACACTTTAGACAAAAGAGAGTTCCCGATAGCTTCTACCAAACTTTAATGCGTGTTTGTGTCAGGTTTGCGGACGCTTATTTAGTTTCGACAGCGATTTAAATCACTTTTTTTCGCCCGCTTTTCCTCCAGTCACCGAATGGCCATAAATTTAATTTGTTGACGGGCGAGGGGCGCCACTGGGCCAGGTGAACAAGGAAAATGGAGTCGTTCTGCCGAAAAGGAAAAGGGAAAAAATAATTGTCTGACGCCGACGTGGGGAAGGTTAATAAAAATGTTGGAGGTAAATAAAAATTAGCCCTCAGAGAGAATTATTAGGTTCAAAGGCGAGTTGGTAAAGGAAGTGCGGAATATGTTACGTCTCAAAGGAACATAATGAAATAAAAGAATTTCATTGATATATGGTGTAAATAAAACGTAATGGAAGACATTATAACGCTTCCATTGATTCCTTAATGAATTGGTACACGTGAACAGTAACGGACTGCCAAAATGATTAATTTAATGAATTATTTAATTACATAGTCTTCGGCGGTAACTCTACAAATCCTAATTTATGACTGAAATTAAATCGTACAAAAGCAAGGCAAAAAACATATGTTGTTTGTAGCAAGCAAATCGCAAAAAAAAAACAATTCAATGACCATTGATTGTTTCAATTTTAATTAGTAAGAAGTAGGTATCCATCGTGGCACACGAAACTGAGTGCTTAGGACGACGATCCTGACGGGGAAGGCAAGCTCTGAAAAGCTACCTTACCAGACTGCATCTACAGCTTGCTAGACGTGGATCAGCGTGATCCCAAAGTTGGATCTAGGTGATGCGGCTGGACCACCTAGAGTCGGTACCCCTTCGAACACTACGACGTCGTCAAAGTCCCTAATGGAAACATCCATCAAGGAAACATCCTCCACAATACGTGGCGGAAAACCATATACAGGGAATTGCAACTGGCACGAAACATCTATTCAAAATGCGTGGCAAATATTACGGGGGATTGCATGCAGAAAAACGAGCATCGGCCATATTGTGACCCTTGCCATAATCACTAACTAAAACGATACAAGTATCTTCGAAAAACGAGGTTTATAACAGGCGGCCCTCTCTCGCCAAGACTGTTTGGCCAAGACCGTCTCCAAAACCCTCTTCTCTTTTCTTATATTTACCCCAAAATCTCCCGCTAACAACACGTTGCCTATCTCAATAGGAACTTGATGTGTCACGTTTGACCAATCAAGACATTCGACGTAAGTCCGAATGTGCGCCGTGCAAAACTCAGCTTTGACATTTATTTTGTCGTTCTCAAATGTAAACCCGATGTTTCGAAATGGCAAACTTTCCAATTTCTAGGCAATCCTATTACAGAACGAAAAGAAAAGAAGGTTAATGACAAAAATGTCTAATGATAAACAATGACACGACCAAAACTTCATCAAAATCTGATTGATCAATTAAAATATTTACTAAAGTCCTAAACCTTGATCCACAGTTTCATTTTCGAAGAATTGTTTTTAACTAAAAGGAAGTAAAAACGTAAGATCCTAAAATAAAATGAGCCACTGCAGTTTTTATCAATAAAAAAAGTAGCAACAGTAAAATGGCATCGTGAATACGAACAATGCAGTCTCTCTATCAGAAACACAATGGGTAAATAATTGTCTACCATCAACGTGGAGAAAATTTTTCGTTGACCTAATGGAAGTAAATAAAAATTAGCCCTGAATAACAATATTGGGCGCAAAAGGATTTCAGCAAAGAAAATACAGAATATATTTTGTCTCGAAGGAACATAATTAAATAAAAGATTTTGGTATATAATGTAAATAAAAGCTAATAGGTTTTCGTTGTTAGGAAACTTCGTATTTCTTTTATGGGTCAGTATACAAAAACATTTTTTTTAATTAAGTGTTTTTTGTTTGGGTTTGCTTGGGTTTGTCGTATTACATCGCGTATGCCCGGAGCTGAGTAGGGGGGGGGGGGGGGCTATCGACTGAGTCAAATTACAAATTTTGAAAAACGCATAAGGACAAAAGTTGTTCCTTAGATCTTGAGAAATATTTTTCGAAAAACTTTTTCTCTAAAGCCAATGGTTCAGGAAATAAACAATTAAATTTTTTGTAGAATTTTTCAATCCTGATTATTTTGGCTCAATCTTAACCTAATTCTCAATGTTCATGATTTTTTTCAGATTTTTCCGAGCGATGTTTTTGATGACTAGGGTAGGGGACAACAATTATTGAGCGTTTTTTCCGAAAAAGACTTTAAAAAATGCATAAAACAATACATCATATATATTGTTGAATTCGTGCTTCCATAAGCTTCCATTTGATACCCTACACGATTTCCTTGATTTTTTTCCATTTCCCAATTTATCCCCTGAAATTAACCCCCAGAATCACAATTAAACTGTATATATTTCACGTCTATAGTTGGGCCACCACACTCTCTCTTTGTGCTAAAGTTCAAATTTTTACGTCGAATAGTTTCAGAGAAAATCGCCTGTGACAGACGGACGGACGGATGCCGAACCATGTGTTTCGTTTTGCTAATTTTAACACACTAAAAACAAGGAAATTGCTTTCGACGAGAAAAGAAGTTTTTTTGGTATAAATAAGTAACAATTAAATCTGAGAAAGTACTAACAGACTAAATAGATACCCGGTTGTAAAAAAAACTCGTGGGGTAAATGCGTCTCTACCGCACCCATGCGATTGCAAAACCCGTCTTCGGCTTGTTTTTTACAAGGTTACAAGTATTAGACAAATTTATTTAGAGCATGGACAGCAATAGTAGTTCTAAAAGCTGTATTGATAATAAAACCGAAGACAATAAAACAAAAAGTCATCGTGTGACGCCGGCGAAGAAAAGTTTGTCTTTTGACCCTTTGAAGTCAATAAAAATAAGTTTCAGACTTAGAGAACATATATTGAGTCGAAAAAGAACATAAAATAGAAATATGCGACGCCTCTAATGTACAGTCGTGGCCAAAATAAAGTTGTTTTATTTTTTAACGATTTTTCTAATGAACGGCTGTACACAATTAAATTAAAGAATTGTTCCATTAAATTAATTTAAGTTGAAAATTTTATAAAAAAAACAAAATTTAAAACTAATTAAAGTAGATGTGAAACAAATCTTATAAATAATAACCCATTACAATTAACCCAAACAGCATAAAGATATCTTATACATATATACATAACATAAGATAAAAAAACTTCCTCAAAGTATGCCGTGGAATCAATCATGCATGTCTTGAATTATTATTCTTGAAAGGTATACGAGTAGGTTAAGTTCCGAAGTTTTTAAGTTAAGAAAATTAAATATGATAATCATGGAAGAACAAACAGCTTTTATGATCGAAAGTTACGTTAGAAATGGTAAAAGGGTTAATGGTCAGTGAGTTTATTCAACACGGGATGCCGTTCAGGATTTTCAAACAGAATTTCCACACATAGTCAAGGATTTCGACCAGTTTCGCCAAGTTTTTAATAGATCCGTGCCTTTGTTTACAGAAATTGGAAGTGTGAATAGAAAGGACGGCAGTGAGAGACCCAAAGTTCGCACTGCACAAAAAAAGTAGAAGAATCGAGGCAAATTGTTAATGAACACCCACAAATCCCTATTCGGCGTTTAAGAAAGCAAGTAAGCAATACAATCCTGAAATGTGACCTGCAATGCACGCTTATCATCTAAACTAATTCAAAGAATTGTTACCAAACGACAAGCCGCAGCGAATGTAATTTTCAGAGTCGTTTATGGGTAATTTGCATAATAATGAAAACGTATTTGAAAAAGTCTTTAAATCTGACGAGGCATGGTTTTACCTCTCTGGCTATGTAAATTCTCAAGAAACAAGAATGTGGAGTTCTGAAAATGCACATTTCTTCATAGAGAAGCCTCTGCTTTCACAGAAAGTTGGCGTGTGGGTGGCCATATCGAAAAGAAGGTTAATTGGACCGATAAAGAGATGCGAATAGGCTACTTCCAGCAGGACGGCGCACTAATTCACGTAACCCTTGATAATTTGAATTTTCTGGAAGAAACCACCGAATGAGTAGTCGTAACATGCCAGTTAGGTGGCCACCACGGTCCTGCGATCTCACGCCGTGCGACTTTTTGTATGGCCACACATTAAAAACTTGGTTTTCAAAACACCTTGTGAAAATTTAGAAGACCTACGGGCTAGAATTACAAATACATTTCAGGAGATTAACAACTCCCCCCAAGTGTTCAGCAATGTTTTTGGAGCTGTAAAAAGTCGAATGAGAACATGTTTCAAGAGTAATAATTCAAGATATGCGTGATTCATTCCACGGCCTACTTTGAGGACTTTTTTTTTGATTTTACGGCTTACACTGATGTCATTAATTTTTTAAAAATACATCGCTACCTACAGGGCGTTACTCAAAAATCGATTGACCTAACTGTCATAATGCCACTAAGCTAGATGTTTATTATGTGTCACAGTAAATTATGTGTGCCAATCACTGTATAGAAAAATACAGATGTCTTACCTTGACTTTGACGGTACCTAAATCTAGATTTATTACTCCTACATACCTGCAATTAAAAAGAAAACAAAATTAGTAAATTTAAGGCCCAAAATCTAAGGATTTGAATTAAGAATATTCGATAACCGAGTTATAGTTCAGATTATAATCGAAAATTCCGATTCCGGGCAATTTGAGAAAAATGACAGAGTTTTTACTAGCAAGTAGTTGGATTGAACTACCTTACACTAAATCTAAACCTTGTTTATAATCCGTCATTCAGGATGTTGTCATTTGGCTTGTTCGATGGTATGAAGAGCAAGTTCATATAGTTTTTTGGATTATATTAGTACATACAGGTATTATGTATTAAAAAACTAAAATATTAGCTTAAACCTAAGTAAAAATGTACACAATACGAGTATAAAACAATAAACTAAATGAAATATAAGTAAAAACTAAAAATTGGAAAAATCAGAAGCAATGCGGGTCGCTCTTTGCAGCAGTAATAATTTAAAGTATGAATAATATAAAATAATTCCCAAGATCTTCAATTAATCTTAGACTGGAGTGCCAAGAACCTTGTTCAGTTTAACGCCTCTAAAACCCTGTCTTGTTCCCTGTCACGCAAACAATCTGGCAACGCTCACCCCAATCACATGAATGGCCAAGCCCTACAGAACAATGAAACGTTCGATCTTGTTGGCATCGCTTTTGAACATGATCTCAGCTGGCACAAACACCTTACTTCAGTAGCCACATCGGCAGCTAAAACGTTTCGTTTTCTCTTTCGAGCCAGAAAATATTTCTCCCCTTCCAACTTATACACTCTCTATGTTTCCCAAATAAGACCTAACCTAGACTACTACTCCTACATCTGGGGAGCGACATCACCTTCGACTCTTAACATCCTTGATTCTATCCAAAAGAGGGCCGTTCGACTTCTCAATGACCCAGTCCTCACAAGAAAACTTCCTTCTCTCGCTCATCGCCGCGCTGTTGGGGATTTTATCTCCTTTCTACCGGTACTTCCACGAATTTTGCTCTGAAGAACTAGCCGGTATTATTCCCCCCTTGCCTGTTCCTAACAGAATAACAAGAGGCGCGTTACGTATGCACTCCTTTACTGTCCAGCTACAAAAGCCTAGAACAGATCACTTCTCTCGCTCATTCATACCTACGGCCTCCAGATTATGGAGCAAATTCCCTGCAGATGTTTTCCCTTCCCGTCCCAACCGCCAATCCTTTAAATTCCGTGTCAACAGACTACATTTCCCTTCTCTTAGACGCTCACGGTACGTTAGTGCTAAGTCTACGTGAAATGTCTTACATAAAAGAAAACGTATACTGCTAGCAATAATGACTAACGAAGAAATATCGGTTATTATAGTTCGAATACGCCGCTCGGTATGAATTACAAGTAGCGCGGTATAGCTAATATAATTTCAATTATAATTCGGTTATGAGAATACTTTATAGATCAAAAATCCGGCCCAACACTACCAGAAACCTGATTAAAACATAACATCTTAAGTGCGAGAAATTTAAAAATACCTAGTACTACGTTTCAACATATCGCGGGTGACCTGGCAATACCTCCTATCTGCCATTTTTCGCGAAAATGAGTTAATGATGGATTTGGAGTAAAAAGAATCCCAAGTATTTTAAAACGCTCGTTGTCATTTCTCCCACCTGAATAACTGAAAAATATTGATGCAACAAGTCCTATCTCGTCAGTTAGCATAGTGCCGCCATAAGAGACTAACCTTCATTAATCACTGTTCATTCTTAATAGGAAAAAATATACTTTTTGGTAAGTTTTTACGATTCTTTAACTTATATTCTATTTGTAAGACTTAAATACGCAGAATGGTAAAATAATCTGATGACGCTTGTGATGATGGACCTCTTTTAACCCTCCTTTGCCCGGGCGAGGCCTGTGAGGACCAAATCTATTATAACACTTTTTTTGATTCCGTTTAGATTTTTTTAAAATTTGTGACGGGTTGTTGCGTAGTGCTATTCTTTCTTTTAATATATATTTTAAAACAAATTTAATTCTACAGATTCGCCAAAAATGAAGAAAAAGGAAAAATCGTCATGTTGTGACGTTTCTGATTAACCCAGTCATAACAAAAAACTATATGTATATAAACATTATAGAACTTTTTGTTACAAAAGAAAAGGGTATACAGGTTTAAATAAAACATTAGTAAGCAATGGAAAAACATCTGAACAAAAAAATGCAGCGTTTTGAATTGAAGCAATAAAATTTAGGAGATTTTGTTTCGACGTCACTGGGAACAATATAATAGGGATAAGTACGTGAATCGCTGAACCTCGGTTTCATAGGGATCCATTGTATAATTTACAGTTTATTTGTACATAACCCACAAATACAATACTAAAAATCAAATTAGTACAACTATCCAAAACAAACCGTTCGACTCACTTACATAAGCAAAACTAATGAAAATGAATCAAAATTAAATTTATCGCATTACGGGGAAACCCTATAGATGTAATGTCTATGGAAAATCCCGATACATACTATGTGAATTCGGGGAATTACCGAAGCCTTAAATCGGCAGGTTTAGCATAGATTCCTACATACAAAATATCCTAAGAGTTAGAGCTTAAAAACATGATCTCCTATCTAAAATAACAACAATCATATTACCAGAATGCCATAATGGTTGCTAAAAACCCGTAAATCTTCTGTATCTAATAATTATCAAAAACAGGAACAATAAACCATATTTTTACAGTTGCTAAAGTTTTTTGTCTCTCCCGTAAAAAGTGCATTAACTCACTTAGGAGGTATTGCCAGGTCACCTGCGATATACTGAATTGATATTATTTTTAAACTAAATTCTGTTCTTCTCGTTTTTGTTGCGCGCAAATTTTTTGCGAATCATATACCCTAAGCAAAAAGGCTTATGCTTAAACTAGATAAATACCCCAAAAATGTACTGAAGAGCATCACCAAACTCATAATTTTCGGATAAGAAACTCCCTAAGACATTTGCATATCTCCATCTTTGCAAAACCATTTACAGACTTAGGCTTTGACCGAAACAGCTTAAAAGGGTCTAAAACGTCACCTCATTGTATCCCTAAAAGCCGTAAGAACGTCTTCACATGCACACACACATAGTAAGGCAGGAGCACTTATCCTAGTGAAAACGCACGAACGGTTTTACCTTTTCTCCTGGTGCGATGAGTCAAGATAAAATCTCCAATCTTGAAAATATACTGGACGATTTTTTACGACTATATTATACCTCGAACCTTCATTTTATGGGACTAAGGTGAAAATCCTTAAGAACAAGTTTTTATGAGTGTAGTTTTACGATTAGAATACTTTAATTAGCCATTCCGATCCCCTATTGTTAAGAAATAAAGAACTAAAAGCATCTGTTTTTAAAAACACCAAAAATGCTCTGCTAAACTTCTTGTTGCCTAACATCTACACACACCGTAGAGGTCTGGAGAAAAGGAAAATGCAATTACTGACACGGGTTATAAGAAAATGGAGTTTAGAAGAAGAAAGGAAATCTCTGGCAGACAATTTGTTCATAATGGAGACACAAGATATAAATGAGCGGGAGAAGCTTTTTTATATCTAAACCACCCACGTAGACTTGAAGTCTAAGTACTAAGGTACCGTAGGCGTCTGACGAGAAGGCCAATGTAATCTTTTGACACGGGATTTAAAGGATTGTAGGTTTGGAGAGAAATCTACAGGCAATTTGTTCCATAAATAACCTGGAGACCCTAAGTATGAATGACCAAGAGAAGGCTTTTGTAGCTGGACAGTAAAGGAATGTATATGTAACGCGCCTCTTGTTGCTCTGTTAGGAAGTCAACGGAGGAATTATAGCTGCTAGTTCTTCAGAGCAAAATCTGTGGAAGTATCGGTAGAGAAGGGATAAATTCCCAACAGCGCGGCGATGAGCGAGAGACGGGAGTTTTCTTATGAGGCCTGGGTCATAGATGAGTCGAATGGCTCTCTTTTGGAGAGAATCAAGTGAAGTGTCGAAGGTGATGCCGCTCCCCATATGGGGACAGTACACTATGTTAGGTCTTATTTGGGAAACATAGAGAGTGTGTAAAATGGAAGAGAAGAAGTATTTTCTGGCTCGAAAGAGCTTTTATAGCTACTGATGTGGCTATTGAAGTAATGTGTTTATGCCAGCTACTAAGATGATGTTCGAAAGCGATTCCAACAAAACCAAACGTTTCTTTCTTTTGTAGGGCTGCATTTATGTAAATGGGGTAATTGCTGCCAGATTTTTAGCGTGACAGGAAGCAAGATTGGGTTTTGGAGGCGTTGAAATGAACAAGATTTTGGTACCCCAATCTAAGAGTAATTGAAGATCTTGAGAAAGGGATAGGTGCGTGGATTTGGGTGTATTATCCACCTCTTGATGGTCTAGAAAAATGAATGTTGGAGTGAAGGGTACTATCGTCAACGTAACTGTGGATGGGATTGGCAGTTAAAGAGAGCAGGTCAGTAATATGTATAAGATATAGGGTTAGTGCTAGGACTAAACCTTGTGGCACGCCAGCATTGACAGGATGGAAGTTATGGATCGTCCACCACCACAGATATGTGCCGGTTAAAGAGGTAATATCTAGGTACATAGTTGGGGGGTGGGGGGAACCGTAAGAACGGTAGTTTGTTGAGGAGAGCGGCATGCCAAACTTGGTCAAAGGCTTTGGTTATGTCAAGAGCATGGTATTCGCAAAAAGGCTTGTTCCAATTATGTGTGACAAAGGTAAGGAGATCAGCTGTGGATCTTTGGTGACGAAATCCTTACTTCTGTCATGGATGATTTTGTGTTTTTGTGACGAAATCCTTACTTCTGTCATGGATTATTTTGTGTTGTTCTAGATATTTTAGAATTTGCAAGTTGACGACTGCAAGTCTCCATAACTTTGCTGAAAGCAGAGAAAAGAGAGACTGAGTAGCCAACAAATAAACAGATTTTCGCAATTACAATATACGTAAGGAGATAAGGATTAATTAAATGTTCAATTTTTGTCGAATTACTTCTCTAACGGTACTTTTACTCAACGTTAACCTTATGTTTTTGTTTCCGGTACTACTTCATAAGAAAAAAAGATCAAAAAAAGTGCACGCGTCTTTATGAGAACCCTGCTAAAATATAAGCTCAATATCAGTAAAAAATAAAATCCAAGAAAGCACTTTTCTGGTAAATTATCTAAAAGGTGACATGATATACAAAAGGGCTTTTGAGCTTCTAAGGAAACAATGGGGGAGATTCGGATAACACGATATCGCATTTCTTTACAGCGACGTACAAGATGTGTCGATATAGCCAGAAAGGGTATAATACAAATAAGATGGTGCTTTTGTTTCGGAAAAGTTAAACGTTAATCTTTAAGGGGATATTACGTTTTTTATGTTAGTTTGCTGGCTTATAAATATTTTCACGCCAATAATTTCATTGTACCAACAAGTTCCAAGGTAACAAGTCATTTAAAAAAAAGCAAATAGCAGACATGTTTAAGTCATAAGTAAGTTAACTGACTGGTTATTGATTAAATTAAGAGATCTGTGATTAATTTCTTTTATTCAAAATTGCCTAAATTAACAATTAATTTTGATTACATTTTAAACAATTTTTATTAAATATTAATTATTGCTTTCCACTTCTTATTATGTAAATATTATGGTGAAACGGTTTTTTTCAAGTGATGCGACGTTTAACTTCGCTGTCTTCCATGTCGTTTATGGAAGTCATTATAAACCAAAAAAAAAATAACTAGGATAATTTAGCTACAAAAAATGTTTACTTTTCGGTATAATTTATTACAATTTAAAAAGCAGCCATTTGTCCTTGGTGAATAATGACGTCAGGAGATCAGCTAGACCATCTAAAAACTCATACTTGCTGGAATTTGTATGAAAAAAAGATCAATTTTTTAATACAAAAATCTTAGTTTACCTATTTTATGACTAAAGTATTTTGTACAGGGTTTTCAAAATATGCGATAATTGTTTTGAGTATTGTATTTGGGAAAAACTGGAAATTTCGATTTTTGACCCAAATATTTCACGGTTTTTAATTTTTTGTGGGGTCAAAATGGTTCAAGTCAAAATCCCATATACGTCATCGGAAAGAGCTCGTCGAAATACGTGGTATCATTATTTTTTAGCTTCTTCATTCTTTTTAGGAAGGGAACAATCGCCGATTAAATTTCGATTTTTTGACTTTTTGCCCTCGACATCGGTACATCTGAATCACTCTGCATTTTTCCCTATCTATTTTTCCCCCAATTTTTCTACACTATCTTATAAACGGATAACCACACGTTACAATGGATACCGAATGGGTCATCCAGGAGCGTATTTATTGGTAAAACCGAATTTTCTTGATTTTTTCCGACAAATCCTATTTTTATCCTACATTATGCCACACTATTTTCCTTTTTAGTCATTCTTTTTGGGTTTATTTTAACCTTTAATTTATCTAAGAAAAGCTCCCACCAATTTAAATCGTTTATTTTTTCGTTATAAATAAATAGATTTATTTGTATCGGGGACATGCAAAATTTGAAATTTTTTTAACTTTTGAAGATTGCCATGAAGACAAAGAATCGCAGTTTATTTACTCGAAATTATTAAGATACGATATGTCAAAATTTCGCAAAAATGCCAATACTTGTTGCAAAATTGAAAGGTTCCTGGACCGATTTTAGCTTCAAATACACATGAATAAGATTTTAGGAACCTTCTACTTTAAGTGCAGGGATATTCCATTGGATGAGTTACGCATTAAATGCCATTTTTATTGATTTTTCGATGATCCTACAACACTGGAATTCGCCATGTACACATTATGAGTCATAAAAACGCAAATACGTATATAAGCAAATACATACTTTACAGGTATGCCTATGACCTCAAGGTCCCTTTGAAAATTGCAGTGGAAGTATAAAAGCTGTAGCAATAAAAAAAAACAATCAATAGTTTTAATATCGAGGTTTTATAGTGCAGGACCTATTTAAAGCCGTATACGCGTAAGTACATTCAATATTTCTGTAAAAAATTTATAAAAATTAATATTCAAACTTTTTTGTAAAAAAATATGTTTCTTTTGTGTTTGTACTTATGACTAATTAAGAAAACAAATTGAAAATAATCAGTTTTATTGCGAAAAGCATGTATATTTATTCTATAATTGACAATTGTTAATAAAATTAATAATAATTAATTAAATAATTAAAGAATTATTAGCAATCATTGTTTAATGTAAAAGATTGAAGTTCTTACGATTAAAAACAAGTCCCATGAAAATTCATTCACTATAGACGGGTCCCGAGATTTTAGATTTTTCACGGCCAACTGCACTAGACTAAGAGCTAATAATCGCAATATATCTACATGAGAGCTGTCAAATTTTCAGAAGCCTATTATGACCGAAACGAAAATGCCGCCAAATTTAAAATATCCGTTTATTTTAAGACACCCTCTACGTTACGACGTCAAAAATTTAATAACTGAATCCGATATGACACCACATATCAATAAAAAGCGTCTTATCCTTTCAATCAGAAACCCTAAATAATTCCGATTGAATTCTAATATAAAAGCAAGAATCCCTTTTCCGTCTTTATATGGATTTGCTGAATAAAATTGTCGGAGGACTGACGGAAATATTCTAAAGTATCTCCATAATAATAGGCAAATGCGGTTATTTGAATAACCCGGTAGAAATCAATAGAAAGAAATTTACATGCATAGGTTGTATTATTGGAATAACGCTTACTTTCATCAAATCTGTGTAATTGCTATGTATCAATCATATTTTCACTGTGCTTGATAGATATCAGATAGAAACAAATGCAAGTATTGCCTGAGATATGAATTGTCATTTTTAAAGTCTATTTACTTCAAAGATATACATGACATAAACATTACCACCGTATGATTATCACATGAATAGGCGGGGCATCCTTATTGGTCCTTTCACAGTAAAAATCAAAGGACTCATGCCATTTCAAGGAAGTCGGGGTATTGTTTTTAAAGAATTACACATCTCCACAAAAAAAATCGATAAATTACCACTGTAATATGACTATATCTACCATATGATTTTGGGGTCGCTGAATCCAAATTCGGGGTCCATTTAACCCCATCACGTCAGGATTTTTTATAAACTTCAAAAGAAAAACTCGAATCCTCAAAAAATCCTCTATTCCAATCCATTGATCACTTAATCCCAATAACCCCATAACCTCTTTATTCCTTCATCCTTTAAACTCTTAATTCCTAAAACCCATAACCCCCAAAACCCATAAACCCCATAACCCCAAAACCCATAATAAGTGGTACATGCAAGTAGCAATGATGTCCAAAGATTTAACTTATAAGATTTCTTGCATGAAGCTATCCTTTGCTGAGTTATTGAGTTGTGTGGTTATTACAGAATATGGGGTTAAAACTCAAGAAGCATGAATGGCTTGAACATCCTGTGTTTCAGTGCTTTAACGCACCAAAGACGTTTTCTTACGGAGTTATGGGGTTTTAGGGGTATAGCATTTGGAGTCTATCAGGTTAAGGGGTTATGGGTTAAAGAAATTAAGGGGTTATGGGCTTGTAAAGTTATTAAAGAATATGAGTTTAAGGCTCAACAAGCATGCATGGCTCGAACATACTGTGTTTCAATGTGGATACGTTTCTATCTTGCTGGGCTATGGGGTTTCGGGGTTATAGAGTTTTGAGGTTTATGGGTTTTGGGGTTTATGGGTTTCGGGGGTTATGGGTTTCAGGAATTAAGAGTTTAAGGGATGAATTGATACAGAGGTTATGGGGTTATTGGGATTAAGTGATCAATGGATAGAGGATTTTTTGAGGATTCGGGTTTTTCTTTTGAGGTTTATAAAAAATCCTGACGTGATGGGGTTAAATGGACCCCGAATTTGGATTCAGCGACCCCAAAAACATATGGTACATATATTCATATTCCAGGGGTAATTTATCGAATTTTTTTTGTGGAGCTGTGTTATAATCAGCTTGTACGTCGAATTTCGCTTTGGAAAGTCCTAATATTTGTATTTTTAATTTTGTCACTTGATTTTTTGTTTCTTTTGGCAGTATATATTGTTATTTGTTGATATTTTTGTTTGCTGCTTGTTTTTTTTTGTTAAAAAAGCAAAATGTCTAGTACAGACACTGCAGACTAAACCTAAAATTATGTTGATTTAAGTCCATCCAAAAAAGGCCCAAAGAAATATCATTTAAGGGTTGAGATGAAAGAAGTGATTTTAAATGTTTATAAGGGCGAACTGGAAGAGCATGCCGATTTTTTTTAGGGAAGAAATAATACAAAATGTCGCAAAAAAAGTTGGTGTATGCCATGCATCTGTATTTAATGTGATATGTGATTAGAAAATACAAACAATCGCATTCGTTTTCAAAACCAAAAACCAACCAGAACCGCACGAGCCTTATTGACACACTGGGCGAGATGGAGAAACATGCAATACAAAAAAAAGCCAATGAATTTTTTTTAGAAATGAAATACCAACTATCGACAAAGTTTTGAGGGTGGTAAACGACGATACTGGTTTGCCGAATTCT
This sequence comes from Philopedon plagiatum, assembly GCA_963971165.1. NCBI lineage: Eukaryota > Metazoa > Arthropoda > Insecta > Coleoptera > Curculionidae > Philopedon > Philopedon plagiatum. The sequence continues at coordinate 99,856,703 of OZ020193.1, forward strand.
GCAAGGTCTAATTTTTATAAACTTTAAAATACAAAAAATTTACTCTTCCTCGCGCAATCTTCTTCCACCCACTAATCCACAGTTTGTATGTTTTACGATATAGTATTGTTCACATCCCGATATACTGACTTATAATAATGTAGCAAATATTGGGAAATAGTTTTTCAATTCTGTGCCGCCTTGTTCAATATCACCAAATCGAGTTGGCATCCTTACTCAAGCATATTTTAAAACTGGAGTTTAACAAAGTAAAGTAACACGAATCAATCGATACCTACAATATCGATACATTCGTGACACAATCAGAATACAAGCATAATGCAATATTGATGCAGCTGCGCTTCTTTGCATTTGTATAGATACAAATGCGATACATTCGCGACTATGAAGTTTTCGAGATATCGATAAATGTTCTTTTAGCAATTGATCACCGCAGATTTTGGCACAATAGCTTTGCTTTCTCAGATTACATGGCCAAGAGAAGGTACAGGAAAATTGGATACGTAGAATATTATTCCCACATCTGGGGAGCGGCATTATCTTCGACACTTCGCGACCTTTATTTTATCGAAATTCGAAATGACCCAATCCTCACGAGAAAAGTTTCGCCTCTCGCTCATCGCCGCACTGTTAGTGATCTCTCTCCAAATAAAAAAATTCTAAAACAGTTTTTCCCTATAAAATTTTACTGAAACTTTCATAACATAAAGTACTTTCTGGTTATAGGTATAATATTTTTCTGTAATATGCCGTATTCCTCGAGTATACAAATAAACCTAAAATAATCCACCTCTCGAATTGAGACACTCCATTCACCGGTAAAATAAAATATCGCGAAGACCCTTTCCTGGACCTGTAGTAATAACCTTAAAGTGAGAAAATGGCACAATGAATTTTTATGACGGTCTCCTCACGGTCATCCAAAGGGCTTTATTTCCATATTATTATGGAAACGCTCTCGGGAAGATCCTTTGACACTTTGGGCGGCATTTTTTGCCAGGAAATCTGTGTGAAAAGGGTAGCGAGATGGACGATATCGATTGGAGTATTTGAAAGATATGATAGAAAGTGGAAGGAATTTTTGTATCAGATTTTTCCTGTCCTATTGAAAATAACAATATAAAAGGGGAAAGAATGATCAGCGAACAAAGAGAAAGCCGTAATGTTACAAAAACGAAAAAACAGCAGACATATTTGAGATGTTTATTAAAAGGACCTGCGTTGTGCAATTTACAAATAAATAATATTTTCATGTCAGGTATAAATTACACCTTATAACGAATGGCATAATATGGTTACTGCTTCTTTGCAAAAAAAAACACATTTTTCGCAAAGAAGTCAAATTGACAGTTTTCTTCTGTCCGTCGAATTTATGTATGTATATGCCGCCATTTTTTTTAGATGGAACCTCCGGATATTAACTCAGACAAATTACACTGTTCAATTTCAACAATAAATATTATTTTAAATGGTACTCGAGATTTTGCAAAGCCGCTTAAAGCGATTAAAAATTTTAAAAAAATAGTTGTTGCTTCTTCAATTTGTTCAGTGACTTGTGAGATAAAAGGCATTTTTTCAAAAAATGTACCCCTCTTTTACTTCTAAAGGTGCGATTTAGAAATCAAAATCGGTTTTAAAAACTAAAAATATCACAAAACCGCTCGGAAGCAAATGTCAGGACGTGCTAATGACAGTAGGAAGGCTTGTCAGGCAACTACACATGGCATAGGCTTCACATTGCGCGCCGATCCCATCGAGATAACCAAAGAAGTAGTTGTTATGCCAACACACGTTCGATTGGCAAATTTGTAGTGCCACCGTCAATGTATTTTAATATACTCGGTATCCGAAAAGTATGAGTATGGGCAAATAACTTTAGGTACTATTAGTAAAGATAGAGACACCAAATTTTAGTTGTATCCCTTTGGTTAATAAATCTAATTTTTTTATGTAATTTAACTTTTTCAACCCCCTTAAGGGGTTGAGGAGTTGAGGTCAAAAATTTTACATGCACCTCATTTTAAAGGTCTTTGAAAAAAAAACATTTTACCGCAATCCCGAGGTTCGTATCTTAATTCGTTTTTAAATGGGAAGCCTTTTAAAATTAAAAACCATAAAAAAAGTAAAAAATTTAAATACCTTTATTTCTTTTGTTACTTATTACTTTAAAAGTTGTTCAAACTGACTACCATGAACTCCTTGGTAGTAATAAAGTCGATTTTGGAACTCACTTCTTACATTTTCGAGAATGGCAGGTGATACTTCTTGGCAGAGTTCCAAAATCGAAGTTCATGGTGGCCACTTTAAACTACATTTAAAGTAATAAGGGAAATGAAGGGAACTTTTTAATTTTTTTTCACGATTTTTAATTTTTTTTAGGGTTGCCATTTAAAAACAAATTAAGAAATGGACCTTGAGGTTGTGGTACAATGTTTTTTTTCGAGGACCTTTAAAATAAGGTAAGTGGAGTCATTAACCAACAAGATTACTAAAATTTCGTATCTCTATCTTTACTAATAGCAAAGATATTATTTGCCCGTACTAAGAATTTTCGGACATCCTGTATTTTACCATGCTTGGCTAAAAATTATGTAAAAAATTTTTAAAATTTTTTGTCGTCCTTCTACCGTAACACAAAAATTTTAAATCAAAATAATGCAAACTACTACAAAATCAAACTTGCATTTTTTGCCACATTGAATCTAGGAGAGCATATGAGATTATCTCTCTTCGTGAAAGAACAACCGCAGTCGCTCGAAAATTACTAGAGCCCGTACTGGGACTAATAAATTGCTGGAATTGTTCAGAAATGCGATGGATGCATAAAATTTACTCTAGTTGCGGACAACAATCAAATAAACTTTACCACACATGTTTTTCTTTATAACTTCCGACATCGTATTTTATTAAAATGTTATTTGAACGTGTACATCATTCAACGTTGTTTATTAAGTCGTATTAATATGTTACGACCACCAATGAAAGTGAGAAAAAAAGCACGGTTAACTTTGCTAGAAAGCGCCTTATATCACACGCGTGATGAAGAGTACTTGTCAACATGACGTTTGAACAGATGGTGCTAATTTTTTTTTTATTTTCAACACGTGTGTTGAAATGTTTTTCAGTACACGTGTTGAAAGTGGGGGTATTCAATAAATACAGAAATTGGGGTTTTTTGATAAATATTTTTGTGGTCGTAGGAAAAATATTGTACATTACTCGTGTGAAAGTAATTTTCGCACAGTCGTGGGATTATCGCACTCGGCTATCGCCTCGTGCGACAACATTCCCACTCGTGTGAAAAATGTCACTTTCAACACTTGTTATGTAATATACTATTAAAAAGTTTTAAAATACAGGGTGTCCCATAACTAATGGGCCATAGAGCAACTAGAGATACTAGACCGATTGAGTCCTATTAGTTTTTTCGAAATGATACTCGTTATAGAGATAGATACGGGGTGTTGAAAGTGAAAGTGTATTTTGGAAAGTAAGCCATAATTGGAAAACGGTTCAATATATCGAATTGAAAGTTGGCATTATTAGGTTTTTATGGGTAAGAAATAGGAATTTGTAAACATTTTTACGTTTTACAATAGAGGGCGCTAGTTACATATACTGGGTTTAATAAACCTATGAGTTTTTTCTTACCTGTAATAGAAGGTACGTTTCAATTTAAGTCTATTAAAGAAAGGATATTTTTAAGCTAAAAAGGGATACTAGCTCGATCTTGATATATCTAACAGTTTTCGAGATATTTCCGTTTAGACATCACAATGCATAAGAAACCAAAGTAATTAAATTCATATTTTAATTAACACAATGCAATAAATTAGGGATGCGCATCCAAAACCATAGATGTTTTCTTTTTTTTTATCTTTGGGAAGTCCACGAAGGTCTAAACCTAAGTACTCTAGGTACCGTGGGTGTACTAGGGGTATCCGTCTCACACATCCAGAGCTGGAAACATCCGTATGGATTTCACCAGCCCTTTAGTAGATGTGTGGGGTGGTGCCGCCTCGGACGAGGAAGAATCCTCCTAAAAAAGCATCGATGTTTTGACATCGATGTTATTAATACGATGCTTTTTTTTGACATCGATGTAGATATTTTGATGTTTTGGGTAAGCTGATTTTTATTAATGCCTAAATAAAATTCTGCTCTTACTTTTACCGGCAAAAAATTGATTTTCGGTATCAGAACTTTAGACTAGACATTGCCAAAACCCCAACAGTATTACTGGCGCTATCTATTAGTAAGCAAAATAATAGCTGCAAAAAGTATACAGAACTAACAAGAAAAGAAAAAAACTTTAAGGGATATGCGGAGATTTTTAGATTTTTGCAGTGTCTGCTTAAAATTAGAATGTGTTATGTTTTTCCCCGAATATTTCAAAGCCTGAGTTACAGATATTTAAGAATACTGAAGGTTTGTTCGTTTATGTGATTTATTATTCGATTGATTAGGATAAGCTGCAGGAGAACATAATTTTATAATATAGGTAAGTTCATACAAATTACGTATTCAAGAAGGTATACATAGTTAACTAGTTTGACTTCAATAAAAGTAAAAATGTCGGGGTAGCTTCAAAGAGTCAGAAAACAACTTCTATTAGAACATTTTTATTGTGTCTATGTTATAAGTCTGCGTGTGTATTTTTGTAGCTTTGGCAGAAAAATTAGATTAGACGTTCAAAAAATTCCACCAAAAGCACCGTCAGTATTGTATGTTAGGATTATTACTTGTTCGACGCGTTTTACTTTTGATTAAATTGTTATTTTATTTAGTATTAAATCCAAAAGGGGCAGTACTTGCCACAATAACACCGCATATCTTTCATGGCAAACTATAATAAAAATGAAACATTCATCCAGTGTACTTTTGCGCTAAGAGATTTCCCTGACCATTCCCGATCCAGGTATTCGGCTCAGCCATAAATTGCGGTCACGTGACACGTATATACATCGGCCGAGCGGCCTGCGATACGACCTCACTTATGAATGAGTTATGGCCGGAGGTTACAGGGTTGGCGCGTCAGCGTATTTGTCATGCTGGTTAAAAAACCCACACTCAGATAGATTAGGCTGTGTGCGTATATGGATATGATTTATCGTGGTGTGCAGCATTTTTTTTTTGTTGAGAGGGTCTGGTAATTGGTTACAAAATTTATATTTCTGGCCAAAAATAGTACGGAAATTAATATTATGTCAGATTATATCCACAAAGTAATATATATATATATATATATATATATATATATATATATATATATATATATATATATATATATATATATATATACAGTGTGTCCGCTTAAGTTCTGTACATATGGGAAAATTTTTTATTATTAATTTTACGAAAAAAAGTTACTCTTTATAAAAAGTTCTGCTTCCTGAGAAAATAATATTAAACTATCCAAACTTGAGATAGTATATACAGGATAGTCAAAAAACAGGATAGTCAAAAATTAAAAAAATCAAAATTGGCCCAAGAGAGAAGTACTCTTAATTTTAATTTTAGAGCAAAATGGAATAAGAAAATGTTGCTTGGCATTAAAAATTATATCTGTTTATACTCTTAGTATACCATTACTAGATTTGCAATTGTCTCTCTAATTACCCTCTCCAAATGGTCAACACTTTAAAATGGCCTTTGTAGGTATACATTCTGTTTTAAGCTCCACAAGAAATAATCTAGGGGGCTCATGTGCGGAGACCTAGCGGGCCAAGGTCAGACTATCTATCGACAAATTTTCCATTAAAAAGGGTATTTAAGTATTGTCTTACATCCCTCGTACTGTGGCATTGTGCATTGGTGCACCATCTTATTGGTACCATATCCGTAGCCTATCGGGTATATGAAGTTCATGAATAAAATTAAACAAATAATTATTTAAAAAAAAACAGGTAACGTTCACCATTTAAATTTTGTCGAAAAAAAGGTCCTATTATTGTATTTTTGTAAATTCCACACCACGCATATTTGTTTTAAATGAGTACTGATCACGTGCACGTATAGTGAAATTTAGATTAACGTACATCTCTCTTAGGCCAATTTTGATTTTTAAAATTTTTGACTATCCTGTACATACTATCTCAAGTTTGAATAGTTTAACATTATTTTCTCAGGAAGCAGAACTTTTTATAAAGAGTAACTTTTTATCGTAAAATTAATAATAAAAAAGTTTCCCATATGTACAGAACTTAAGCGGACACACTGTATATATATATATATATATATATATATATATATATATATATATATATATATATATATATATATATATATATATATATGTTTTTTGGGTAAAATTATATTTTACTAATATTTATCACCAAAAATTTTAACGAAAAACACCTCTTCCGCCGATCGTTCAAAAATGTTGACATTTCTTGTAGAGAAAGTCAATATCAGTACATCTAATCGTTGCTAGGCAACGAATAATAACTGTTAGGAAATATTCATTTCTCTACTTACGGAATAGTATATTACATAACAAGTGTTAAAAAGGACATTTTCTGGTGGGAATGTTGTCCCAAGAGTCCCAAGAGTGTGCGAAAATTACTTTTACACGAGTAATGTTCAATATTTTTCCTACGACCATAAAAATATTTACCAAAAACCTCAATTTCTGTCTCTCTCTTTCAACTCTAATATTTTCAACACTTCACAGCTTTTTAACCTCTATTTTCTAAAAATTACTTAGTACTTATCTTTCTATGCTATAAGGTTTAAAAAAAACCAAGCAAAACCAAACACGCGTCTCGAACCAACTACGAGTATATACGCGGCAGATGAATAAAGCTGCAGCTTTACACCCTGGGCCACCACCGTATCACAGATTTACCCACACCAGATACGAAAGCAAGTGATAAACGGCCAACGCGCCTTTCCTGTGACCACACCCTATTTCAATTGTTAATCGACAACTGCTATAGTCAGTGAGCTCCGCGACATCAAGTAGTGGCTGCACGAGCCCCTCGTTACTGTTTAGTACGTGGCTTTGTCACGTAAATCTGTGGCTTTGTGTTATTTCGGCAGTGAATGAACTTAAAATACTTTATAAAATTAGTGCTGAATTAGTGTTATATTTGTTTTATAGACTTATAATTTTGTATTAGGTGTGTTGTGTAGACAGATGCGCTTGCACTACGCGCCTTACACTCTCACAAGGTCATAAGAACTCATACTGGCGATTCGCCAAACTTACGTATCTGGTATTTAAGATACAAGCGCTGTTTGTGCGTACTTATCTTACGATAAGGATCATGCAAATATAAAGTTAAATGGATAAATTTTCAACTTAAAAAATTCAATTATGGTTTCTTTCATGTTTGTTTTGAAATCAGAAGGAAAACAATTTGTTTTCAAGATAAACAATTAAATGCAATAAATAGGACAGTATTCTTTGCTGGAAATAACTAAGTGAAAGCTGTGGCAATACTGTCAGGGGACATGTGCAAATGTAGAGATGGGAGGCTTCCATAAGAATATATAGATTTACGTTCGTCTCCTAATGGCGGCCAAACCAATTCCAAGCGGGGTTGTCAATTTCGCTTTTATTGGGCGTTCTTTACCTTTCCAAATTCAATGTTGTTAGAAAATATTCATTTCTCTACTGTACGAAAATAAGTTAGTCTTACAGTTGTTAGTGTACTTCAAAAGTTACTAAAACACGCCCGTTCTGAAGGAGTTCCAGAAATGGAAAATTCATCGTAAATCATTATATTGCACTTTTTACCAGATACCTCGTAGGAAAAGCCACATTCCCGGCCTCTGTGTTGCTGGTCGTCCGGGAATGTTAGGTTTTTCAACGAGACACAATATACTATTTTTAGACAAAAAGAAAACAATACAATTAAAGCCATTTAATTTTTTTAATATCTTAATATTTCACTACACTTTCTTACATATTATATTTTAATTTTCTTTGGCCTTTGACAACGGCACCAAACTAGGTGCTGACAGGTACAGTTTTTAACTTTTTATGTCGTCAGTGTATTTTTGTTCAGTACAAGTGAATATGTCCAAAATTGCACCTGTAGGTACATAATAGGTCATGAAATTATAATAATTATTATACTGTAACTTAACCAGTGCCCTAACTTTCCATAAACCTTCCGTTCTTTAAAGGCAGCTTTAAAATCTTAATTATAACAATAAAATTTTAATAGTCTTTAAAATGCAAATTAACAAAATTACTTTAATGACAGAAACAGCAATCTAGTTAAAAATCTTAATTGTAGAATAATAGTAAAGCTTAAACAATCTATTTGCTCGTAAAAAAACCACAATTGACACGCAATTTAGTTTTCTATCTTGATAGCATGTAAATTAAGATGTTGTTGAGGAAAAATAATGAGTTTGCAAATAATATAAGACGTAGGCGAAGTAAAGAAGATTGGTTTTCGTTATTAATAATGAAGGAAATTTTGAAAAATCTAAACGATCAACCAATATTTCTGATATTCCGAAGGTAGGCAGACACTTTGTACATGCATCTGTCATTGATACACAAGTCATTGATCAAAAGATAGCTTAACAATGCATGTTTGTGTAGTTTAACATCTCTCGTATACGGCAAAAGTTAAGACGACTTCCGATTGACAAGCGTCTACGTATAGCTCGTCACTTTTATTCCGTGCATGTTGAACGGTGGATCGAAGGGCACCCTAAGGTCGGAACAGGGTTAGCACCTGGTTAGGGACCCTGACAAGTCTCTTTCCTCGCAGGCGAAGAGGGATCGGTGCGCCAGGGTGTTGGCTGGGGTACGGAATAAAAGTGGCCGATCCCTCTTCGCTTGCGAGGAAAGAGACTTGTCAGGGCGCCTACCCAGGTGCTAACCCTGTTCCGACCTTAGGGTGCCCTCCGATCCACCGCTCAATATGCACGGAATAAAAGTGACGAGCTGTACGTAGACGCTTGTTTCCGATTGCACATGAAATGTACAGTCGTGTCCAAAATAAAGCTTCATTTCCCATAAGAAAAAGCATTAAAAACGAAACTGAGTTAACCAGTATATTCATATTTATTCCTAATTCCGGATTTTCAAGTAATATTAGATTATATCTACATATAAAAAAATCGGTCAAGTGCACGCTATATTTGCACAATTAGTGTTCCGTGCCATCAACCTCCCACTTAACCTGAGCAAACCTCGGCTACCCGATCTCCGTCCATCCGCCGCGCTACCCGCCGCCGACGGCACTAACTCAGTCTAACATCGCGTATGCGCGGAGCTGAGTGGGTCAAATTAAAAATTTTGAAAAACGTGTAAGAACAAAAGTTGTTCCTTACATCGTGAGAAATATTTTTTGTCGAAATTTTTTTTCCTGCGAAACCAATAGTTCAGCAGTTATAAGGAAATAAACAATTAAATTGTTTATAACAATTGACGGCGATACAATTCGCCAATCCTGGTAATTTTAGCTCAATCCACATCTAATTCCCAATGTTCATGATTTTTTTCAGATGTTTCTGAGCGATCCTCTTGGTGATAAGGATGGGGGAGAGCAATTCTGAAGCGTTTTTCCCGAAAGTGTTAACAAAATGCAATAAAAAAATATATCATATATATCGTTGAATTCGTGCTTCAATAAGCTTTCATTTGCCCCGATGCCCTTAAAAAAATTTCCATTGGCCAATTTAATATTTTTAAATATTAAGTTATACGTTAAAACGTATATATAATTTAATATTTAAAAATATTTAATAACTATAATAATTTTATTTTTCTTTACGTTCTTTGATTAGCCTTAACTCATGTTAAAATAATAATTTTAAAATTAATTTAAATACTTGACTTTTGTCAAAAATTGAGCCCGATATTGATATTTTGGACCACAGTAATCGCGCGTGCCATCGCCAAACGTCGGGCTGGTCGCGGCTCCTTCGACTTTGATCTTCGAGAAAAGGACTATTTTATTTAAGACAGAATTTTTATTTCTGAATTGAATCAAAGAATAAAATATGGGCTTTAACTACTATATATTACGTCATTACATTGGGTGAACGTCGATGCGTGCTAAAAATCTCGGTAGAACAGGTTTCCGGAGATTTTTCGTCTGACGTTTCCAGTCCAGTAAGCGATAAGTAAGCCTAATACAGAATTTGCAGGTTTTAACAGCTGTCAAAAAATTAACTTTTTTTAATTTTTAAAATACCTCCTATTCCTATTACGTAATATGTTTTAGTTTTGTACCAAAAAGGAAATGTGTTAATAATTTATGTTTAAATTTAAGTCAGTGGACAGTTAACTTTAAAATAAAGTATAAATAATAAAAAAGTTTCTTATTTCATTTTTTTTAATCATTTTTGGAAGTAAGGCTACGGCACTGGTTTTTTGAGCCGCAATGTTTAGTTTGGTTTGTAGTTAAAAACGTAGTTAAATATTAGAAGTCTAACTACTTTTTTTAAGAAGTAGTTTAACTACCAAGTAGTTAAACTACTTTTTTGATAAAGTAGTTAGTAGTTATACTTCACTACTCTTTTCAAGTGGTTTGCTCAACATAATTCTTTAGCTAAAGTACATTCTGATATAGTATTAAAACATACCGGGCTGAAATTAGTTTGTCTATCTCTCTCGGTATGAAACATTTATAGCATGAGGCTCAATTGGCACTAATTTTTACTTTTTTTCGGACTTACATATTTGCTGCGTTAAAGTGTGCAATAAATAATCTCTCCTTCCGATTATATTAGAGAAGAGACTACCAAAAAGTCATACTAAAACTCATTTCCAAGCTGTTACACAAAAGTGCTTTATTAGCCGGAATTAATCTCCCTCTTCATTTGACAAATCGGTTAACTTACGCTTTTCAGACCGAATGTGGCACATTTTTTGCTAAACCTTCACTTCGTGTAATATCAGTTCTTTTTCACCGATGAGATGGCGGTGTTAGACACAATATTAACTGCAATATGTCGCAAGGGTTAATGGACAAAGATATTTGGGTCAGAATTTTTTGCCGATGAAAGCTTTTTCTTGAACGTTGGCAACACTTTTTGCATCTGTGGGTTATTAATGACTTGTATTGTGTATATCTGCACGGTTTAGTCGACTACTTCAACTGAAAGATCTGAATTTAAAACTTTTTGATGAATCATGTGGTTAATTTTAAGTATCTGTCTAGATTACATTATCACAGAAGTTGGTACTTATGGTGACTAAAACCATCAGGTCATTTACTCAATATACATATATTCAGCAACGCTGTAAAAGCTCGAAAATGAGTTAGTCTTTCAATAGGCATATAATCTCTCTCTTAAAATTAAGTCCTAAACTGAATATTTTTCCCACATCTGAGCATCTACATGCAATACATCTTTGATTCTATTCGAGGAATCCTACAAGAATACACCCTTTTTCTTCTCACCGGAAAAAATAGCCTATAATATTACGAGTACTACATTAGCTAAAACAAAAATAAGAAACACGTCACATTACCATAAAGCTACAGAAGCACCTCACTGTCCCTAACCTTCAATTTTTAAAAGTCCTTTCATATGGGCAATTCAGCAATATAGATTAACATGCGGCAACTATCTCGATAATTTATACCCCAGAAAAGCAATACATTGCCAAGTATTGCTTTTCTTTTTATCTTTCTTCTTTTTATCACGTAGACTTCGACCCTAGGTACTAACGTGCCGTGGGCGTCTGAAGAGAAGGGAAATGTAGTCTATTGACACGGGATTTAAAGGATTGGAGGTTGGGAAGGGAAGAAAAACCATCTGCAGGCAATTTGTTCCTGGCCTGGAGACCCTAGGTATGAACGAGCGGGAAAGGTGTTCTAGGTTTTTGTAGCTGAAGAGTAAAGGGATGTATACGTAACACGCATGTTATTGTTCTGTTAGGAACAGTCAAAAGAGGAAATTATAGCGGCTAGTTCTTCGGAATAAAATCCGCGGAAGTATCCGTAGAAAAGGGATAAATCCCCAACAGCGCGGCGACGAGCGAGAGGAGGGAGTTTTCTTGTGAGGATTGGGTCATGGACGAGTCAAATGGCTCTCTTTTGGATAGACTCAAGGATGTTGTGTCGAAGAATATGCCGCTCCCCAAATGTGGGAACAGTACTCTAGGTTAGGTCTTATTTGGGAAACATAAAGAGTATGTAAGTTGGAAGGGGAGAAGTATTTTCTGGCTCGAAAGAGAAAACCAAGCTTTTTGGCTGCTGATGTGGCTATTAAAGTAATGTGTTTGTGCCAGCTGAGAGCATGCATAAAAGCGATGCCAACAAGATAGAACGTTTCATTATCATCATATCATCGTGTGGATAGTTTTGATGGCGTTAAACTGGGCAAGGTTCTTCGCAAACCAGTCTTAGGTTAATACTTGAAGATCTTTAAAAAAGATAGGAGCACAGGTCAGCGTCTATTAATTAGCTCTTCATTCGAGGCTTGTCTGGAAAAATGAATGTTGGAGTCAAGAGTACTATCGTCAGCACAACTGTGAAAGGGATTGGTAGTTGAAGAACGCAGGTTATTAATATGAAGAAGAAATACTGTTGGTGCCAGGACTGAACCTTGGGGAACGCCAGCAGTTGGAAGACGGAAGCGTCCATTATCTAGTTCTTGATTCGAGGCCTGTCTGGAGAAATGAATGTGGGAGTGAAGATTACTATCGTCAGCATAACATTGGATAAGACTGGGAGTTGAAAAGAGCATGATCATTATGTGATGAAGAAATAGGGTTGGTGCCAGGACTCCTTGGGGTACGCCAGCCTTGATAGAATGGAAGTTGGATAAGTGAACAACAAGAAACAAACATATTTATTTATTATTAAATAATTCTGGACTTAGACTGCAGGAGTATCAGGAATTTAGACAAATTAGAGTTCTCGCAAATTCTGCATTAAAAAGGTTTTGATGTTTTCTAATTACAAGTCCGGCTTTTGAGCGGGGACATTGGCGGCAGGTATAGCTGATAAATCTTTGGCCTTTTTGGCAAGATTTGGGAACACTCCCTCATGTTCCCTCAACCATTTTAAAATATATGTATACCGAGTAGCCCTAGCCCTGCCTCCATCTATAGGTAAATCTTTGAAACTCTGCCTTTGCTATATCTACATTGCTGGTGGCAACGGATGTTTTCTGATACAATTCGCCCATAAATGCATCGCTGCTTGTGCTTGATGAGTCTTTTTCTTGTTCAAGGTCAGTCATCGTCATTGTCACCAAAAAAATGGCGAATATTCGCAAAAGACTTTTTCTATGGTATATTAGGTAGGTTAAGTTAGGTTTAGGTATAGGTACTAGGTATAAGTGAACTCACCTATTAATGCTTATAATTAAGTATGCTTGCAATTTGATAGCTGTTCTTATTACGAGAGGAACGGGACGAGACGAGATAGAGGTACTCTCGAGCGAGAGAAGGGAGCTCTCGTCGAGACGAGAGATCAAGTACGAGACGAGAGTACTCCTTCTCTCGTCTCGTCTTCTCTCGCGGCATCACTAACTATAAGAACATCGTCTCGTATGGATCTAATTTTACTTGCTTCCGATACGCACAGCATATTAGACTGCAAGCCTGAACTATCCCAGACAAAAGATCATCAAAATTTCGTAAATATTCTGTACAAAATTTGTCCCGTCAATGCAAATACTCTCTAATTACCATAATGGTCATTTGCCGGCAAGTAAAATTAGCACGTAAAGAAGAAATTTATAATGGAAATTTGCCAGAACAAAGTAAAGTAGTGTAATAGCGAGTTGTAAAATATCGAGCTGGAATTTTTATTCGGCTGTTACTAATTCCTGATGGTATTAATTCTTGTTCTGTGCAATTTATCGCAATTAAATGCACAATTTTCCGTTGAAAATTCAGCAAATTGCTAATAAGAATCAAAAATCTAAGAATAGTAATGTTATAGACTAAACGGTCAATATACATAATGCTCAGCCATTAGGAATAACAAGAAAAAGATAAATTCCATCGTGTGTATTCAATAGTACTCTTTACTCCAACATACATTTTTTCAGAAAAGTCTCGAATCAAGAGCTGGATAATAGACGCAGATCTATGCACCTATCCCGTTCCCAAGATCCTCAATTAGACTGGTGCGCCAAAAACCTTATTCAGTTAAACGCCTCCAAAACCCAGTCTTGCACTGTCACGCAAAAAATCCGGTCTCACTTACCCCATCCACATGGCCAAGTCCTACAGAATAATGAAACGTTCGATCCCGTTGGCACTGCTTTCTAACATGATCCCAGCTAGCACGAACACATTACTTCAATAGCACTATCAGTAGCTAAAAGGCTAGGTTTTCTCTTTCGAGCCTGAAAATACTTCTCCCCTTCCAAATTATAACTCTCTATGTTTCCCAAATAAGACCTAACCTAGAGCACTGCTCGCGCATCTGGGGAGCGGCATCACCTTCGACACGTAACATCCTTTATTCTATCCAAAAGAGAACCTCCATCAATAACAGAGTTCTCACCAGAAAACTCCCTCCTCTCGCTCATTGCCGCGCTGGTTGGGATTTATCCATTTTCCACTTCCATGGATTCAGCAACACATTAAAAATTTTTGAGCCATAATGGTTTGTTCCGTTCCTGGTCCTAACAGTCCTTTTATAATTAAGGGCAAGACAATTTCTGGTTTTTGTCCTGTAATCATGATAATCAGTAATCACCATTACGAATATAGTCCCCAGCATTACCCCTTATGTGGCCCAAACAACTAAGGATATAGACAGATGGCAATGTGAGTATGCCAAGTGAAACAAAACTGGCTCTACAGCAATCTCTAAACTGAATACCAGATCCAACGCCAACGCAACATATGATAGCATAAGCAAGATACGAGTGAAAGTGACCATAGTAAGCACTTATAAGGACTCTATCTGAGACAATGTTTTAAAGACTACGTATTTTGTAGATATTTCGACTTAATGGATACTGCACTGAAGAAATAGCCGCTATAATTCCCCCCTTGACTGTTCCTGATCGAACAACACGAAGCGGTTCCCAAATTACACTCTAATCATAAATCGAATTCTACGCAAACAACAAATATTTCCTATTTACATCACAGGTGTACGATTCTGGTAAGGTTATTTATAGGCAACTGAATATACACTCGAGGCCGTGTGTATTTTCATTCGGCTCGGGGTCTTCCATAACTTCCTAGATGTCCTGTACTGTAATGTCAGAGCAGAACACACTGTCTTTTTAGTCCGCTATGCCATAAACATTTTCTTTTTCTAAGAAATACAGTTAATGCTTTTAAATTCTAATTAAACACGTAATCTTCTTTTAACAAATGTAATGTAACTGCAGATCGAATTACGTAAATTGCATTACAAACGTATTAAATTTCATGCCCTATCTAATTTGAATCGATTAAAACTACCATTAGGAACCCTTTTTCTGTACATCAGGCAAAAAGAATTATAAGTATCGATTTACATGAGACAAAAGGCTCTCGAAACTTGCCCTTTATGCTGTCACAAACATAAATGGCGCTTCGTAAGCGCAAAGGGGCAATTTTAGCGTTGAAATGATAATTAAAGTTCCTCTTTTAAGTTATTTAAAGAGGCATCAACGAGATTTTTATTATCATGTCAGAATTTTTATGAAATAGATTGAAGAAATAAAAATTTAAACGAGAGACTTTGCGTAAAAGAAAATAACAGCTGTTCTTAGTAACTAAACGCTTCACATAGGCATATCATGAAATTCATAAATTAATTATTTACATTTTTCTTAGTGTCAGGTTATTTTCAGCTAAAAACTCTTATAACGGGAATGTCCGGAAAACTTACCCACAAAACAAATAAAAAATTATAGAAATCGGTGGATTCTGTTAAGAATTAGACATAAGACTGGTCGATAAAGACTGGTCGAATTGAGAACCTACTCTTGTGAAAACGGGTAAAAAAACTAGATTAGAATTAACTTCGTGTCACCCTGTATCTTGGAAATTAAGCGTTTCGGAACGACAATTGATCCTAACCCCGCATAAATTTCGATTTGTAATTTTCTGCAATCTTTAATATTGCCGCTAGAAAACCAAATATGCCGCCTAATATTCAAGTCTACGTTTAGCAATATTTCACTTCCATATCAATAATGCTAGCGTTCTGTGCACCATTGTAATCTTTTTTATTTTTGGTCTGAATGCACATATGCGCTATTCCCAATATATATTGTTACTTTAAAATAATGATTTTAAACTCAGACTGTGACATGAACGATTATTACTCAATTAGATGTTTTTAGAATATTGTCGTGAACTGAAAATATCATATTCTACAAAAAAATATTTTCTACAAACTGTATTAAAAGTATATATCGATACATACATAAATATATATATATATATATATATATATATATATATATATATATATATATATATATATATATATATATATATATATATATATATATATATATATATATATATATTAGAAAAATGGAAGATTTCTTGGCCTATAGGTAATATAATAAATATAAATGCGAAGATTAACTTCTTCGCTAGTGCAGCGAAAAGGCCGTGAATGAAAAATAAAAATAATGAGGACTATCTTTGATTCTGGTCTGGGTGACCTCCTGCTATCGATTTCTGGGCCCTTACCCATCAGCGGGCAGGCTTACACCCAGGGTGGCTGAAGAACAGACCACGATTTGACCAGAATCAAAGAGAGTCCTTATATCCAAAATGTTCGGAAAGGATGGGTAAGATGTAGTGGCTCGCGCCAACTAGTTCACCCAGTGTTGCTCCAAAAATGTTTGGCTGCTAACACAATAATACTCGAAAGTATGTCGAATGTCGATTTTCTCGACGTCGACGGTACAAATGCACCATTGTACAACAATAGTAGAAAAATGGAAGATTTCTTGGCCTATAGGTAATATAATAAATGTAAATGCGAAGATTTACTTCTTCGCTAGTGCAGCGAAAAGGCCGTGAATGAAAAATAAAAATAATGAGGACTATCTTTGATTCTGGCCTGGGTGACCTCCACCCTGGGTGTAAGCCTGCCCGCTGATGGGTAAGGGCCCAGAAATCGATAGCAGGAGGTCACCCAGACCAGAATCAAAGATAGTCCTCATTATTTTTATTTTTCATTCACGGCCTTTTCGCTGCACTAGCGAAGAAGTAAATCTTCGCATTTACATATTATTATATATATATATATATATATATATATATATATATATATATATATATATATATATATATATATATATATATATATATATATATGATTTATTCATGCGCAATGATTTAAAAGCTACCTTTATTTGATATATCGCGAAGGCTGAACTGTTGCGACTGACACTGTCAATACACATAATACACAATGCACATCTTGTATTGGCAAAAGCCAATAACAGGCAGAAATTTAAACCCCGTTGGCAACATTTTAAAAGTAGGTTTAACTAGAAAAGCTTTTAGGCTAAATTCAAGAAGTAATAAATACGGTAACTTTAGTTAAGTACACCCTTTTATCGCAAAACAAGCTATGTTATTAATTAAAATATCCAACTCAGTCAAGCCCATTAACAAAACGAATTACCTATAATTAAATAAAAGTCAGATAAACATTTTAAGGGTCTGCTTCATCGGTCTTCATTAATATAACGGTCCAATTTGCGTGTCGAGGCTAATCAAATCTAAACTTAATCGCTCAAACAAGGGCTGCGTAGACTTCGTTTTCGATTTTAACATTGATCAATCGTACGAAACAAAATAAATATTAAACATTATGGATAGTAATATGGTCTATAAAAGAGCATTTTTTGTCAGTAATAGTAGAGTAAATCCAATAGAGTCGACCCAGTTAACGTGTCGATAGTATTAATGATTATGCGTCGAATCCGGTAATACGGTACCATGGCTTTCGCATAACCATAGAATTTCGATTATATAAGGTAAAAAACGCAGCGATGAGAAAAAATAAAGTTAATTTTTACTAAAACTTACACTCTGATATCATATTATATTAGCATAATAATCCATGAACATTTAACGGTCTGGATTTGTTCTAGTTTATGTTAATATCACAACAAATATTAGACATTTTAAAAAAATTTGCGTCCCCTCTACTTGATTTACCCTATAATAGCTAAGATTTGTTTTCGTTATTTGTGCCTTAACAACTACTTTAAGAGCTATAAGAGCTTTTATCTAACAATAATTAAACTTATCAAAAAATAATAAAACTCCTTTGTCTTTTCCTCGATTGGGTGGGTTGATGTACAAAAATTGCATTTAAAGGCTAAGTCGCCTCATATTGCAATTTCAAGAAACTTACGTCGCCTGGCCACATGCCCTTATTTTCAGTTCGGTTCCAGATAGTATTTAGTATTTTACAGATTTCTCTTAAGAGGATTATTAGCACACATTACTACTATTTCGGTTATTTAAGATTATTGTTTCTTCATTAGTTACCAATAAAAATAAAAACGAATTGTTTTATGGTTAAGGTAAGTACTGTTATTTTAGTTATATCCACTCTAAACACATTTACCACAAGTCTACTATATTGTGCAGTTTCCAACTGTAAATTAGATTAATAATACAAATAATTACCCAAATGGTAATGTATTTGTTTAAATTAATTTCTGTTTATGCAAGCAAAATTAGAATTTCTGTTGGGTAAACACTCAGAAACTTATGTACAGTGTTCAAATATAATTTGACTGTATAAATAGTATATATCTTGGTCAGTTTTAGCTTCAAGTACAATATTTTTATTATTTATTGTACTTCAATCCTATGCAGTATTTATTATTTATGTAACTAGTATAAAAGGTGATTTTTTCCGAGAAAGTGTGAATAGATAGAAAAAAAATTATATTTAATAATTATATCTATTTGCGATTCCTTTCACAGGTTAACTAGGAAAAATTCAGCAGGCACAAAAATAAGTTGAGAGAACCACAGCCATATTAAACAAGGAACATTTAGACTAGAACCATACCTCAAATCCAAATATGGGTGTCAAAAGTAACCGAAATATTACTTTGGCAAAATTTTAGCGTTAAAATATCGGCCAAATGTAAGGGTCAAAAGTTAAATGGCTATTTATAGGCAAAAAGTAACATTTCAATTATTAAGATCATTTATTATTAAAAAGAAAAGAGGTACATACTCTTAATTTTACCCGAATTGCAGAAAATTTAAGCATGTTTAAAAAGAAAGATGTAGAAAATTATTTAATCAATATCTGGGTCGTAAAGCACATGATAGTTGGTAGAAATGACTTTAATAACACTGAAATAATTTTCAATACATTAAAGCGCTAAAATTAATTATTATTTATAAATATTAAAAGAAAAATAAATGCACATAAATTAAATTAAATACGTTAAATTTACAAAAATAATTACCAAAGATTCAAATATTTATATTCAAATTAGTATATGCTTTAATAAACAAAACAGCGTCCAGCCAAATATTTTAAAATTGCCTGTTATGAATAAATTACAAACATAATTTTGTAGTTCAAATATTTTAAATTGTACGGCATTTTTGAATTTTAATTATGTGGCAATTTTTTTTATGGATGGTATGCGCATAATATGTTTATAATAATATTTTCAATGCAGCAAAATTTTAAGAAAATATAGTTTTTTTATTTGAAACAGCCCACGTAGATTTCAAGCCTAAGTGCTAACGTACCGTGGGCGCCTGAACAGCAGGGAAAAATGTAACCTATTAACACGGGATTTAAAAGATTGAAGGTTGGAAGGGAAAGGGAAAGCATCTGCAGGCAATTTGTTCATTTGGACATTTCTCATGTCTAATTAGGCAAGGTCTAATTAGGCAACCTGTTCCTAACCCTGCTATTTTAAAACCACAAAAGCGGTACGTTCCCCTTTTATACCTACATTACATTTTATTAACCAAAGTATACTCATTCAAAAAGAATCTAATTCTGTCGGTGTTACGCAAATTCTCTGTTCTATGAAAGGTTCCATACGGGTGCGATGAACTCAAAAACAGTTCTATTTAGACATGTAGTGAAATAAGTCAAAAATTTATCGTAGAATTAGTAAAAAGGCACGCTATAGACGGTGTTAAATTGTTATGCCCATTTTGTTTTAGCAATACAATGGCAAGTTTTCGAAAACATTTTAAAAATATGGAGTCGATGGGTACTTGTTGTACGCCTCTATCGATTCTTTACGTTCCCACTTACTAATTTAGAAATTTTTTAGGTAATTGTGAAATTTTTATAAGTGGTCACATATTGTATCAATCTACAGTGGTAAAATAGAAGAATGTAAAGGCTGTGCTCATTTTTTGACGCTACTAGATTTAATAGATGCAGCTATAGGAATCTAACGCCGTATACAGCTATTGACAATTCAAACTTTCAGATCTAAATGAAAACAATGCATATCTAAAAGTTTGAGCTGTGAATGGCCGTACGTCAAAAATAGCTTGAAAAATTATAAACCTGTTACACTCTTGGAAACGAAAAATAAAACTAGCAATGCAAATAAAAGAAAAGTTAGTCATATTACTATCAGTTGTGCTAAATATAAAGAAAAGTAAATTATACTACAATCAGTTATGCCAAAATTGAACAAAAGTCAATCATATTACTATAAGTTATGCTAATTATAAAATTGAAAAATAAATTATTAAGGTAGTACTAGTTATGTTCCTGTGAAGAAAAGTAAACAACGTTACTATCAGTTATGCTATAAATGAAGAGCGGTAAGTTATATTACCATCAGTTATGCCACGTATGAAGAAAAGTTAATTATGGCACCATCAATAATGCTGAATATGAAAAAGTATGTCATTTTAATATCAATAATGACAACGGAACAGTTTACATAAAACGTAAGTCATATTAATAATAGAATTTTTCTTTCTTATTTTGGCTGGCCTTACAGACTAGTATATTGGTCAGTTTATAAAACTTAATAAACATGTTAAAAGTACAAATTCATTCCAGTTTTTTATAAATTTATTTTTTATTTAATTATAATCTACAATTTTATATATGTATGTATTGTAAAATTCACACTGTACATATTCTCTAAATAATAGGACCAGTATGTTTGTTACAAGAATGAGATTACTGGTAATATTCTTAAATTATTAGAAACATTTAATGGTCATTAAAACTACTCAATAAATCTTTACTCTACAATATATAGTATTTTGCTATATCTGAGGTTACTTCAAACTTTGGCAATCGTTTTTTTTTCTTTAAAAATTACCGCTTTTTATAATAACATTGTACAACTTTGAAAAAATAAATGGTAGTGGTATTCCTTCTTTTTCGATAAATTTAAAATTTAATTTACTATCGGCCAGATTTTTCAACGCTTGTCCGGTCTAATTTAACAACCAAAAGTTTTAAACTAACAAGGGTAAAAATAAGACAACTAAGTTTTATACTATGAATTTGTTTCTGAGGTTTTTCGCAAATTTATAAAGAAACGGGCAATCTTAGTACGTACTTTCGACAATAATAGAACCAAATTCATTCTAGAAACCCGTTCCAAGATGCAAATCATTCGGAAATCAAGCAAATCACTGAAACATCAGAGAAGTTCATAAGTTTTTAATGACGACTTATTAACAATGACAGGACAAAAACCTGTGAAAACATAACTGATCAACTAGTAGATCTTAATTTAAACCAGTACTAAATCTTAAACCTTCTTAGTGAATCTGAACGAATCTGAATGATATTAGCCTTAACACCACAGCAACAAAAGTAAGTCATTTTCATGTGAATGTCTACTTGTTTCGTTCTATAAACATTGTAGAAAAATAAAGGTAATTTATTTCTGACATAATTGGTTTTAATTAAAAAAAGTACTTTTATGATGATTTTATAAAGCTCAAAAAAAGATTGTTCTTTACAAAACCATATTTAGGTAAATAAAAATATAATTATCTGAAAACGACATAATTACTGTTTACCAGTCGAAGAGCAAGATAAATGTTTTTCCATCAGTTTGTTGGTTTATTACGATTGGAAAACAAGCGCCTCATTATTTTAATTGAAGGTAAATGTCATTACTTGACTATATGTTTTGTGTTACCACTAATAAAATTACGTTAATTAGACTGTGTATTAGGTACACCAAAAAAATGTTATTGCCTACTGTACATTAGTTAATTATTTTCCCACAACTAGTTAAGAAAGTGTACATACCCACCGACCGCTATACTTAGCGCGAAAATTGATTTCATTTGTCCTGGTTAGCTGTGCCAAGCCCCCTTCAAAGTACTTAGGGCTTGGTTTTGGGTCGTAAAACTTAATGCACATTAAATTTTAGTTTTAAAGAACCTATTGTCGCAAAAAAAAACTTAACAATACGTTCTTTAAAACTAGAATTTAATGTGCATCAATTTTTACGACCCAAAACAAGCCCCCTTCAAAGTACTTAGGGCTTGGTTTTGGGTCGTAAAACTTAATGCACATTAAATTCTAGTTTTAAAGAACCTATTGTCGCAAAAAAAAACTTGATACAAATGTCAAAGACTACAGAATCATGTAAATTTTGAGAATAACGAAATTGATGAAACTCAAAAACTTCAAAACCGAATATCTCAATGCAGAAATAAGCTATTTTAGCAAACTCAACGGCAGTTAATAGAACAAGACTTACACTTTAAGGTGCCGTTGGTTGTTTTTTGAGAAAAAAGAATATGATGATGCTACATAACTTCAAATATAGCCAAAAATCGCGATTTTTGCACTTTCAGGTTAGGATATCTCAAAATCCTGACGTGATAGAGCAATTCGGACCCCGGATTCGGATTCTACATGAACAATTACTTCGGAAATGACCCTTCACTTTCTTGGAACAATTCAAACATCTTTTTTTGCAGACCTGTGTATTTAAAGCCGGTAGCTCTCAGCGTTCTTGAAATAAAGTCATGAACGGTATTTTCGTATGGAAAATTCCTATCTGATGCTGCATTTTAAAAAATACCTGTTAATATTTGAAATTTAACTCATCATTTTGTGTTATTTCGCACAATAGCTAAATTGCACCCAACTGGAATTAATTATTGCAGATACGAATAATGTTGTTTAAATTAATTTATGTTTATGTAAACAAAATTAGAATTGCTGTTCCGCAAAATAATTAGAAGTTGTTATTATGAATACGAAACGTTTAGTATACAATTTATTTATTCAAATATTTTGAGTTAGGGGTTTGTTTTTGCAAACTGTGTAGATAGCAAATTTATTCTTTGTTTTGCCAAATTTATACACTGGTAATTGGAATTTAAACTTTATTTTACTGTTTATTTGAAAACGTTAGGCAAAATTACCCCTAGGACAAATCAGATAATACTAAATAAATTACAAATACCACAATACGCTTTATACAGTGCATTTTTTTAAAGTGGACCATAGGGTGTAATAAATTTTTAACCCAATGGTAACCCCATGGTATTGTTCTATTGAAAGTATAGAGATAAAACTGCACATAGGTAAATTTCAGAGTCTTAAGATGAAGTCAATGTGCCAATTATGCCTAAAAAGCTCTAAAAACTACTTAAAAAAGGTTTGGTAACTTTTTCGGAGTGCTTAAGTGTATTTAAATACATATAACGATGAACTTCAACAGAAATAATAGTAAAAAACCAAAATCACTGCGGAATAATAATCTCAGCATGTAGAGTAGGTGAATCCAATCAAACCCAACCCAACCTGAGCAAATTACGAAATGATTTTTTTCTTTATCAAAACTTTCCCAGTGGGCTCACTATTAAAACCCCTAAATTTGGTACGAGTCCTGTAAGTAGGACTAAGTCCAGAAGTATACAACTTTGAAATTTCACCAGTCGCCATGGAAATTAAGTCAAAAGTTTTCGATCGGCTTAAAGTATATTGGTGTGAATTGTGTCGTCTTAAGGTCTTACTTACCGAACTCACTTGTTTTATTGAAGCATTCTTTTGTAGTCTTTAGATCATTATAAAGCTTACCTAAAATAAAGAAAAAATAATTAACAAATATTTCTATTCTGATCTACTTCTACAGTAGCATGTTATTTTGTAAAATCTAGGATTTTTAAACAATAATAGGCATTTTTTCGAGACCTAATTCGAAGTCTCGATTTTAAAGAGACTTGAAATTAGAATTACCTTACTGCCTGGTGCACAGGTATTTTAAGGTAAAATACAATAAAATAACGATTTTTGACCACCATTTTCTCAAAAATTGTTAACTTTAGGATAAGATGCTCCCAATAAAACGTATTCAGAATTGAAGCTGAATTAGAAAATCGAATAAAATATAGAGTGTACCATTTAAAAAAAGGTCCTGTCGATTTCAGGAAAACGGTAAACTTGACAACAATGCAGAATTTACCATTGGATCCGGTGTAATTTCGTACAAAAGTGTACAAAAGTTCATAAAAATCGGATGAACGGTTTGCAATATATTTCGAGGTTTCCATATTATTACTGTGTTGTATATCCAGGTGGGATCTTTGGTTAAATATAGAGGAAAATAAATATAAATGAAATTTCTTGGACTGGGTATGAATATGAATAGCAGGTTATACTGTTCATTCGGCAAACACTAACTAGATTATTTACCTAAACACCGTCTGCTTGCTAATGCGGCTTATGACTGATTGTAATTGCTGTGATAAATGAAGAACGCATTAAGCAATCATTAATATTAAGCAGGAAGACAAGACATAGAGAAGAAACTTAGATTAGTTTCTGTTGAGGTGTACAGTATGAAATAATTGGATTAAATAACTTTAATCCCCCAATGTTATAGTTTTGTGTGTAATACGTGTAGGTTTAGAAATTATGTACTACCGGTATTATACTCGTATAAATTGTTGTACTCGCTAAAACTTACACAGTGAGAACGTAAAAGTTGGAATAGATTCGTTTAAAATTCATCCATTTTTTTCTTAGAAAAAACGCTCGGACAAGTTTTGATTTTAGGTACGCATTGTTTAAACTAAATTTGATGTATACAGGGTGACCCAAAAGGAAGATATGTCACATTCAATTTTTTTAAATAGAAACCTCTTTTTTACTTCATTTTTGAAGTCTGCGTAAAATTTTAATCAAATTTCATGTATTATATCCTATATTTAAATTGAACCCCTTTTTTGAAAAAAAGACAGTTGTTAACTTTTAAAAATAATAAAAATAATAAATGGTAAACTTGTGGAAAAATTATTTCAACAAATGTTGGAATGGACCTCCACCAACCCGAGCAATACTCGAGACGATCTTCGAATTCTTGCAGAACATTTCGAACTACTTGAGGTTCTATTAATCCAATTTCTTGCCTTATTCAGTTTTTCAGGTAGTCAATATTATTTGGTTTATTGACGCACACTTGGGATATGAGGTAGCCTGACAGAAAATAATCTAGCGGGGTTAAATCGGGGGATCTGGCAGGCCATTGTATTGCACCCCGTCGAACAATCCGTCGCCAAGGAAACACTGTATTTAGATATTAACGCACCGGGCTAGTATAAAAACTGTACTTTTTTCAAAAACGGTTCAATTTTGATTTAGGGTATGATATATGAAATATGATTTTACGCAGAATTCAAAAATGAAATAAAAAAAGACGTTTCCAATTAAAAAAAAATTAAGTGAGACATGATTTTGGAACTTCAGGTATGGATATTTCATATTGTACAGTATTTAGTACAATTTCCTCTCTTGGCAATTATTTTATTTATTTAAGCCACTTTTGAAATGAGCGCACCATATTTTTAAGTCAGTTTTCACCTAGTGGTTTTAGTTTAATATTATTAGCACTACTTTATACTACATCTTTTTGTTTGCACCTTTACACCACAATGAGCTCCTGCAATCAATAAACCCCAACATTATCATCATCCCCAGATTTTTCTTCATAAATCCAATGATACCTTCCCTTAGTTTCACAAAAACATCCCTTATTTCCTGGCCTGCGGTTATACGTTCCTTTTACTAATGGACGGAGAGCTACGAGGGTGACAAATGACGGTGGCGGTGACGTCATTAAACACAGGTCGTTAGCGGTCGAGCAAGATGGACGTACAAGAATATATCATTTCAGCTTTAAAAAGAGGGATTGAAATGTTGCACGACAATTCGAAACCGCATAGCAAATGGAAGTCTGTTCAAAATTGAAAGGGATAAACAATGTGTTAAGTTTAGACACAGATTGTTTTAATATGTGGTTCAGTAGGGATGCACGAGAAACCTTAATTTCTTTTTTGCACAATCGTGTTTTTAGTTTTTCTAGAGTAGCCATTTAAAAACTTTATATGCACTTCGCACCTTTCACATGACTTTAGTAGAATAGGGAATATTCATATAACCCAAATAAATTTGATATATATTTTTGTATATTCTCTACATAAATTTAATGTTTATGGCGGTTGCTGTTATCCATTTATTTTGGTTGATCGTAAACTGATCAGTTTACGACTTGACAGCAACGTGTAAGCATTGATAATGCCAAGTGAGCCCTTGGCGAAACGTCTGCCAGATTCCAATAGGAATTTAACAAATGAACGGATGTACTCCCGGATCAACATTTCTTCACATCTCTCCATCCGTGTTTTTTATTATTGTTAATTGATATAATCTAAAAAGCAAATAGATCCCTTAGTCAACTTTAATATATAAGTAGTGTGGTTTTTATATATTTTTTTAAAAAAATTTAAGTGTCTTGCGTCTATCTTGTACGCCATTCTGTTAGATGTATTTAATGTGTCCCTTTTTAAATTTTATTTTACTTTTTTGGTAAGTGTCTCATTGATTCTGCTTCCTTGTTTATTATTGTTTCCTTTTTTTGTTATTTTATTTGGTGTTCTACCCTAAACTAAATAATGAGTATTAGAGTATTATGACAAGGCGTAAACATATTTTCTTATACATACATATTTTTTTATCTTCTGACAGACCACGAAGACCGAAGTCTAAGTACCGTAGGTGTACTGGGGAAATCCGACTCACACATCCAGAGCTGGAAACATCTCTAGGGATTTCACCAGCCCTTTAAGAGGATGTGTGGGTTGGTACCGCCTAGGTCGAGGAATAATTCCTCTACCACCTACCAACAATTAACAATCACAAAATATCCATGGTCGATGCGGCATTCGAACCCGCGCCTCTCGGTTGCAAAGCTGGCGCCGTACCAACTCGGCCACCGTATTACATATTAGACATATTATAACATTAGAAACAAATTTAAAATTCATAACTCTCCTTTATATAAGAAATACCTAATTGGTCCTTACTTATTGTTCCTTTTTCCGTAGAGCCCTGAGGACGATTTTAAATAAATCGAAAATTCGGCATTGAAAACAAAAGGTTTTTGTTTAAATAAGTTTAAATAAGTGGCCGGATCCCCCTAACACTACCAACTATTCATACAACTGGCCACTAACCTTTTAAAGTATCGTTTCTATGTCTTGCAAGGTAGCAGAGGGAGGCTAACTCTGACCTAATAATGTCCCACAAATGCTCGATCGGGTTCAGATCTCCACTGTGCGGTGGCCAATTCGGAGACTAAATATTTACCTCGTGTAAATATTCAGTTACAATGTGCACTACGTAAGGTCTTACATATTGCAGTAACAAAAAGTTATTGCCGATATAAGGAGTGAAAGGGACAACGTGCTTAGATAAAACATCAATACCTTTCGCTATTTAAAAAACCTCCACGTAAAGGACCAAGATATGTCCGCACTGTTAAGGAAATTCTTCCCCAAACTATAATGACAGTAACAATAATGCAAGACCTCACGTAGCGCGCATTGTAACAATATTTACACGAGGTAAACATTCAAACTCTGAATTGGCCTTCGCACAGTCCAGATCTTAACCGGATCGAGCATTTCTGGGACATTATTGGCAGAAAAGGCTTGTCGTGTCAGCCTGCTCCTGCAACCTTGCAAGACATAGAAACAATAGTTCACTAAATTTGGAATGATACTGATCAAAACCAAATATCAAATATAATTTCGAGCATGTCTCGCCGATATGCAGCGGTTATTAGAAGTAGAGGCGGAACAACTGACGTTTATTTTAATTTTTTATGTAATTTGTGTTGTAATTGCTAATCATTGTCAGTTTAATAATGTTTTTAAAAAGTTACTTCTTATGATATTCTAATAAAAACATTTTCCAAAAATGTAGTGTTTCTAAAATATCTGAGTAAGTTCTCTACCGAAATAGACTAAATTACTTTAAAATTAACAATCCCATTTCGTTCATTGTTTGTATAGTTCAGCCAATTTATTAGAATTATAACATAAACAAAACGATATATTAGTTTTTTTGCTACACCTATTTTGGGCATAATTAATAGACTACTTGAGCACCGCTGGGTAAACATCATCTAGCAATAAAGATCATTATTTTGCCTCATAAATCTACAATTTAATTAATATTAACTTTTCATGCGGCTCTCATAACGGTTGTTATACCTGGAGAGTAATATTTACTGGGTTTTTTATTATATAGTAGTTAAATTTATTGCACTATAGTATGCGAGAGTTCAACAGTCAGAGAGCAAATATCGCAAGAAATTATTTTTGCAGCTTTGTAGTCCAGGGCTGTTAAATGTAAGGTAACAAAATCAAGTAAGCTTGCGTTATAATGCTATAAATAATATAGATGTTTATATAGCTTTACGCAACATTTATTTATACAGGGCAAAGGACTATTAAATTAGTGATATGACGATTGACAACCATTATTTTCTTTCAGGTGGACCGGTACTGACATATTATATTTGTACCACAGAGAATTTCTAATTATTGTATGTGCAAAAAGTGGAGCCTTATTCACGAAAAGAACAGTTTTTCGGTTTTTGAAATAAGCAGTCAAGAGAATGATCTAAAAAAATAGCCGCTGACATTCCATTTCAGGTATACTTTTTTAGAACATACAAATTTTTAAAAATAAAATCCAATTTATACAATCGCAGGTGATAAGTTTAATAAGGCAATAGTAGGTATTTAAGAAGAAACAGAGATATTAATTGTTTCGGGTAATGAACGAGACCGCAGGTAATATTTTTTTATCTGAGACGGCCTTCGAAGACCTTAAGCCTAAATACTAACGTACCGTGGGCGTCTGGAGAAAAGGGAAATGTAATCTGCTGACAAGGAATTTACCAGATTGAAGATTGGAAAGGTAGTCAAACATGGCGACATTCTGTATTCGTCCCTTAAGAACTAAAAATGACGAGGTCCGCAAGTCAAACTAAAATATTACCTATTTTAACAAGAACACGCAATAAGTTGGAAAATCTACACTTTTAGGACATGAAAAATATTTAAGGAATGTGTGAAGGCTATGTTCACTTTTTAAGTATGATTGAAACAAAGCTTTGTATTAAGTGCAAACATTTTTGCACATACATTCTAAAGAGATGGAAAATTTAGTCTACTGATACTGATACAGGATTGAAAGTTAGGAGGCGAAAGAAAAACCTCTGCAGGCAATTTGTTCCATAATCTGGCGACCTTCAGTACGAATAAGCGGGAGAAGTAGGCTGTTCTGGATTTTTGTGGCTGGATATGCATCTTGTTGTTCTAATAGGAGCAAATAAATGACTGGGGCTGGTTCTTCAGAGCAAAGTCTGTAAAAATAGCTAAAACAGAGACAGATCATCCTGCTCCCGTGGACTTTTGCGTGTGTTATAACATGTATCTGAATTTTTTTTACAGATTCACCCACAAGGGTGTAATTACATAAAAGTGGAGAGGAGAGAATACTTAGAAGCCATTTCTTTTGCATCTGATTAGTTACGCAACACTTGGTCTACAGGATAATGAAAAAATATTCACATATTCTCAAATCAATAATATAGATGTATGTATCACATATAAATATCTCGATGTAAAGTCATGGTAAAAAATTCACAGTCTACTTTCATAGAGAACTGACACTTAGGTTGTGAATAAGTGTGCGACATTTTTGTCCGCGGGTGTTCACACATAAACTCTTGGACTACTTTATTCTCGTGACATAAAAGAATAAATTTTCGTTTCGTGACCACTGATAAGCATTCGCAGCACAACTTTTACAAAAATACCCTACTTAATGCTCGAATATATATTAGCCGTAACTCTATACCACTATTTATATTTCAATTTGTTTTGGGAAACGTAGAGTTGTTTGTAATTAGATAAATGCATGATATTTGAATGTGTGTCAAAATAAATGATATTTTTTCCTAAATTAGTGCGACTCGCTTTATTTAAAATTATAATATTTAATAGAATTATGTGACGTTCAAGCCTAAGCCGACTTAACAGATTCTGTTGCGAATGAATTCCATACTTGATTATGAAATAATGAGTATATTGATTGTAAAATAAATGAAGCTTAAAATATTTAAAAGGAGTAGACAAGAAATATAGAAAATGTATAAAATTGCAGACACTAAGTCGAAAAAAGACTACGTATCTTAATGAGGTAGAAAGAAAAATCCCAATGGTAAAAATGGTGAATATACAAGACGGGGATGGTTGAGTATGGGTAGTAAATCCCGTGTATCTCGTAAAGTTTTACACCCGATTCGGTAATCCTGTTTAAATTAAATAAAATACAAGGAAGAATTCAAGAAACGAAAATATGTCAAAATCCAGTCATAAGACTTGTACGTTTTTTTACATAAAACTGTACCCAATCCTTAACACCAGTTGCTACACAGATAGACTGGTGCACGAGCACAAAGATAAAATATTTTAGCAAATCGAATAATACAGGGTTTTTTTAAAGTGTTACAAGGCGATATCTCAAAACCGGTTTAAAATATTTTCATAAAATTCTGGTGAGTTAATAGGGAGATGGGGGAACATACTTAAACATATTTTTGACATTTGCCCCCTCTCTTTATTTTGAGGGGTGGGAGGTAACTTTGGAATTTCAAATGGGATGATGTACCTTTGTTTATAAAATTCGAATCTACGTAACAAACTAAGTATGTGTACAATTCTTTTTTATTTGCTTTTTCGATTACAGAATTATGATTTAATGGGTTAGTAAATAAAAAAAAATTTACCATTGGATTTCAACTTATTTATCGTCTGTCATGCTTGAGCAGTTGTTCGAAATGCCCCCTTTTTAACTTCCAAACACATTTTTTCCTAAATGAATTTCCTACCAGCTGTAACATTTTAGGTGTCACTAAGAAGGTAAAGCGGAAAATTTAGTTAACCGTAATTCCGTACCTGAAAGACCAAATAAAAAATAATTACACGTACGTAGTTTTTTACGTAGAATCGAATTTTAGAAACAAAAGTACATCACCTTACTTAAAACTACAAAGTTACCCCCACCCCTCAAAATAGAGAGAGGGGGTAAATGTAAAAAATATGTTTAAATATGTCCCCCCATCTCCCTATTAACTCACCAAAATTTCATGACAATATTTTTAACCGTTTTCGATATATCGCCTTTCAACACTTTAAAAAATTCTCCCTGTATAGATAATTCCAGGGTGTAACATTTAACATGTAAAACCCTATGGTCCGCTTTAACAAAAATGCACTGTCTACTACTAAGTAAACAGCTTGTCAATGGCGCTGCCCAATGGGAATTATATATGTACGTACATCAAGATGGTGGGCGTTAGACTAGGCGACGTTTCTGCTCAAAGGTACTAAATAATAAATACTCTGGATAATAACCAGTTATCGTCTTACTAGTCTAATTCTAGCTTCTGAGCCTATTAATAATCAAATTAAATTATCAGATCTTGTGTTTAATTTATCTGGAGAAATAACGTGGAAATTAAGTAAATATAATTTTTTAAGTATTTTAAATAGCTAGCAAGAATTTCTAAGAAATTGGAAATTACTAAAATGAGTCTTAACTGTTTTAACAGCAGTTAAAAAACAAATATGTAGTAGAGTTAACATATTTACACTTGATTTTTATTTAACTTTAGCTCAATTTCTTGAAAAAATAATATACTTCATTAAATATACATCTAGGGTCAACAAAAATTATTCAACGCTAGTCCGGTCTAATTTGGTAACCAAAAATTTTAAACTGGCAAGTGCAAGGATTTATACTATAATTTTTTTCTGAGGTTTTCGCAAATGTATAAAGAAAAGGGCAATGTTAACACGTTCTTTCAACAATAATCATTTGGAAATCAAGCAGATCGGTGAAATAGCAGAATAATTCATAGGTTTTTAATAACGACATTAAAAATCACAGGATTTACTAAGAAGGTTTAAGATTTAGTACTGGTTCAAATTAAGATCTTATAGTTGATCAGTTATGTGTTGACAAGTTTTTGTCCTGTCATTGTTAATAAGTCGTCATTGAAAACTTATGAATTATTCTGCTATTTCAACGATTTGCTTGGTTTCCAAATGATTTTCATCGAGTTGCTGTAATAAAAGTTCTATTGTTGTCGAGAGAACGTACTAAAATTGCCCTTTTCTTTATAAATTTGTGAAAAATCTCAGTAATAAATTCATATATAGCATAAAACTTAGTTGTTTATTATTACCATGGATTTATTAAGAAAGGATTCGATGTCCGTATACTGTGAGCGTATCGAACGTGAAGCCTTATGTTTGTCGCTTGTTATGAAAACATTTCCCCTAGGGGTAGAGTTTACGAACTTTAAGGAAATACGTAATTGAATCAAGAATGGTGGTAGAAAGAGATAAAATAGCATTGGAGTGTTGGAGCTCAGAAGTGTCCCTGTCTCTGCTGGTTGCTTAGGAAAACCGTCTGAACACTCGGTTACACGCACGTCTTTGTCTAATGAACTAGAAAAGAAAAAGTGCGACGATAGATTTATAAATGACTCGGAGCGACTTTAAATAAACCTTTAGAAATAATATATCCTATAAATAATAAAACCTTTTTAACTTAAATTTATTATTATTTAGCAGAAAAATAAAATATTTTAGGGCTTTTATTACTTTTAGTAAATCTTGTGATGCTTCTAACGTATTTTTTTACAAAAATACAAGGTAAAATAAGATGTGGCCAATGTTTACAAATTGTGTTTACAGCGGCATTTAAAATGGTTTGTTTTGGCTTCAAAAAATGTTAAATCATCCCGTATCCATTCTTAATAAATCCATGATTATTATATTTGTCACTTTAAAACTTTTGGTTTTCAAATTAGACCGGACTAGCGTTAGAGAATCTGGCTGATGATTTCTATCCAGCTCTGTCCACCTTGTCAAGTTATAGTAGTTTAAGTAAAATGCTGGTTAAAAAGTTTGCACAATGGCATTTTTTCGGTCAACTGATTTAAACAAATTTTTAGTTTTTAAAGACCCAACTTATTGAAAGCTAGCTACAGGAATCACTTTAACTCAATAAAAACGACACTTTGGTAGACAGGGTGAAAAAGAAAGCTATGTAAAAAAGTAGAAACTTTAACTACGTGGCATTCCTCGAAATATTTTTTCTCAAGCTGTATTTTTACATTATGTAAAAGCTCGAATTAATATCTCTTAAGAATTTTTTTTTGTTTTAAGTCCTCTAACAAGAATTATCATAATTGTTTTGAAAAACAGCTGTGAATTTTAAGATATATTCACTAACTCAACAACCTGTACCGTGTGTATTAGTACAATTAGTTATATATTAATTACAAAAATGCATTTTTAGATATTAATTTACCAAAAATAGTAATGATAAATAATTATGACTGCACTCTCTGTCGGAACCACTGTGCAACGTGGGGAACCAAATTAAGGAGACGGCAACAACGCCACGCCCCTTCAGTCATTTTAGTACCTACTGACAGGGAATGTTTATATTTCGCGTAAATTTTGAAGCATTTTGTAATATTTAATTTCAATTTAATTTTTAAATTTAAATTTGACGATGAATTATAACAGAAATAACAGCAAAACCCATACTTCATCGTATAGTAGGTTTTTGCCCCCGATTCGGTAAATTACGGGTTAGTACTTGTTTGATACTCATTCGTAAGGTAATAAAATATTATGCGTTCCCAGTTCCCTGAATATTTCTGTGTAAGAGTTCAGTATACATTTTGAATATTGCAACGTTTTTCTATAACTTAGTTTGATAACATCACCTCGATGACTTCCAGAATACTCTCAATTTATTTTTCCAATATTTACAAGACGAAGTGCATCAACAATAAATAGGTTTCTTTCAATAAAAATTCTATAAACCATGCGAATTGGCTGTTTTGCTTTTTATTTTCAATAAAAACAGGAAATAAAATAAATCCCACAAAAGCACGTTATAAACGTGTTTACCAGGAAATATTATTATTTTCCAACCTGATAGGGATGGCACACATCCAACTTCTTTGTGCCGCCCGATTCGAGAGATTTTATGTGTTTCTCGTTGGTCCCAGTAAATTTAAAAGGTTTATAAAAGGTAAAAACGGGATGTTTATTGAAATACTAGGATGGGCTGAAAAGCTCGTGGAATGACGGACAGATGGCGCTGTTTAAGACTTTGTGTGACACGCTGGCAAAGTCACTCCTTCAGACAGTCAGCTGGTAAATTTTACATCGCTGCGTGCATTGGTTCGTATGGAACGTCGACCCGATATAAAGTTGAGAAAAGAGGCAGGTAAAGACACTATTCAAGTTATTGAGAAAGAAGTGACATTTGCGTCTTTGAAAAGTTTGGTTTGCTCAGTTGAAAGCTGACGTCACAGTGCCAGTAAAATTTTCTAAACGCATTAGACGATGGAGAGATGCGACAAGGCTACTTCCAGCAGGACGGCGCACCAATTCACGTAACTCTTGATAATTTAAATTTTTTGGAAGAATTTTTCGAAGCCCGAATCATTAGTCGTAATGCCGGTTAGGTGGCTACCACGGTCCTGCGATCTCAGGCAGTACGACTGTTCTATGGCCACACATTAAAAACTCGGTTTTCAAAACCCTTTGTGAAAATTTAGAAGAGCTACGGGCTAGAATTACAAATAAATTTCAGGAGATTAACAACTCCCCCAAGTGCTCACCAATGTTGTTGATGCTGTAAGAAGAACAATAAGAACATGATTGGAAGTAGAAGGTGGATACGTCTCTCATTTAGTTGAAATTTATAATTTTTAGATTCTTTGTTGTACACATTTTTTGTAAATTCTGTATTATGCAGTGACAATGACAATAATGTAATTTTATTAAGAGGAAAAAATTCAGAACCTGACAGTTGTATTTTTCATTCACGTCTACCTTTTACCTATGTTACCTTTCAACAGTACCTAATAAATCAAGATATGCATGATTGATTCCACGGCATACTTTGAGGACGTTTTTTTTTGATCTTACGTTATGTTCTGATGTAAATTGTCCATGGAACTGCCCAATATGGTGAATTATTGTTTAAATGTTTTTTCTGTCATCATTTTCAATTAAAATCGGATAGAATATAGTTCTGAATGAAAGTAAACTTAAAGCAAGTGTGTAATTTTTTATTGGTCTTCTTTATTAAAAGACGTTAAATCATTTCAGTGAACAGTATGGTGTAACAATAGCATTTCAAATCTCAACAATTTATTATATATCTTCCACAATATACTTCTGCGAACATAAACGGTCTATATACGTTTCTCATGG
Source organism: Philopedon plagiatum (assembly GCA_963971165.1). Taxonomy (NCBI): domain Eukaryota; kingdom Metazoa; phylum Arthropoda; class Insecta; order Coleoptera; family Curculionidae; genus Philopedon; species Philopedon plagiatum. Next base: position 99,892,215 of record OZ020193.1, read on the forward strand.
CACAATAATACTGTCCGCTTCTTTGTTTTTGCTGATGATGAAACTCCTCCGCCTGCAGTAACGGTTTGTAATCAAGTACACGTGGTCGTAATGCCCCAGCCACACACAACGCCTTTTGTACACAAAGTAATTATTTCTGAGCCACAATTAACTGAAATTACGCCGTAAAATAAACTTTGGATATTAACTTCTCGTGTGTTTCGCCTTTTTAGTTTTTGTACTAGTGACGTTGTTAGTATAGAAACGTAATTTTAAAACTGTGGTCGCTTTTATAAGAAAATAAACAAGGGCTTTATAGTTAAAAAAGCAACATAAGTTTTTAAAGCGAATTACAAGCACTAAATTTTTCTCACATTATTATCAAAAAAAGCTACAGATTTATGTTTACAAAAAGCGGCAGTAAAATATAATGAGTTTTATCAAAAACATATTCTGTAAAAGGTGTATATAATTTTATTATACGAATTTTTATAACTCTATTTTATATTCAGTGTTAGTTTTCATGGTCAATAAAAATCTCGGTAGTATAAATTCCCCAATCGTAGTAAAATATATAATAGCACATGAAAATCTGACCCCCTAATATCCACTTAAAATTGGATTGTTGTAAAGTGGTATCTGATTACTAAAAATAAATGGGTAGGTATATATACTTCTTGTCTATGGTATATGGACTTAAAGGATAAGAAATTTGGAAAGGACACGGCCGTTTTCCTTTACTTCAGTAGCCACATCGGCAGCTAAAAAGCTTAGTTTTCTCTGTCGAGCCAGAAAATACTTCTCCCCTTCCAACTTATACACTCTCTATGTTTCCCAAATAAGACCTAACCTAGAGTACTGCTCCCACATCTGGGGAGCGGCATCACCTTCGACACTTAAGATCCTTGATTCTATCCAAAAGCGAGCCATTCGACTTATCAATGACCCAGCCCTCACGAGAAAACTCCCTTCTCTCGCTCATCGCCGCGCTGTAGGGGATTTAACCCTTTTCTACCGCTACTTCCACGGATTTTGCTCTGAAGAACTAGCCGGTATTATTCCCCCCTTGAATGTCCCTAACAGAACAACAAGAGGCGCGTTACGTATGCATCCCTTTACTGTCCAGCTACAAAAGCCTAGAACAGACCACTTCTCTCGCACATTCATACCGAGGGTCTCCAGATTATGGAACAAATTACCTGCAGATGTTTTCCCTTCCCGTCCCAACCTCCAATCCTTCAAATCCCGTGTCAATAGACTACATTTCCCTTCTCTTCAGACACCCACGGTACGTTAGTACTTAGGCTTGAAGTCTACGTGTGATGTCTTAGATACAAAAAAAAAGTAAAGAAGTTTTTAAATCAAACATCCCATGTATCAATTCAACAAAAGATATTTACATTTAAATGGCTGGTTCTCTTTATGAATGATCAATTTTCTTATATGAAGATAAAGTGAATTGAAATAAAGTATGAAAAGGGGTTTATTTAAAACGAACGGTTGTCTTGGAAACAGTGAACTGAAATAAAGAAATAATTACACTGGTCTGGAGAAAGTAACATATTCAATGACATGGGTTTTCTACACAATAAAGAAATATTTCTTTGATTTGTATCAAAGACAAGATTTACGTATTTAAAAGTAATTTTCTTTCGTTTTAGAGTTTTTTTTTGTAAGTATACTAATGATTCACATAAGAGAACTTTCAATAAAAAATTTATAATTTTTTACTTGCTAAGTTGACATTATACAGGGTGATTCACGGTCGATGGTAGGTTAGACGTTTATGGAGAACGGAACGCGGGATTTTTTTGAAAATTTGGCAACGTGGGTAATTAGCTATGCTCTGTCCATCTAAAATATTTTCAGCATTGCGACGTTGCCGCTTCTATCAAAAAGTCCTAGCAACTTTATTTTTTTAAATGGAACACCCCATATATTAATAAATTTTTAGAATCGCTCTTTTATTACAATACTTTTTTGTTAATATTACCCTATACCTATCTCTATCGGTTTTCGAGATAAAAATTAGTTTGTGTTAAATATGGTCCAAAACATGGCCCTAATTACACGTAAGTAAATTAGTGCTCTCAATTCATGGAAAGTTGATATTTTGGCGGTAGTTTAGACAGACCCGATGTATTTATTTTTCACCATGAAATCGACTCCATATCATACAGGGCGTGCTAAGATTACTATTATTTCCGTTGTTCATAAAAGGGGTCAAATGTTCGTTTTTTTAAATGAAACCCCCTGTATATTAATCAATAAATTGAAAGACGAAGAAAAACGCTTTAAGATGGTACATCATATTCCTATACCTAAATCATCAAGTTTTCTTAATAAAAGCGCTTTTTTGTGAAAAAAAAAATAAAGACTTTAATTTTAAGTAACCATGGATATCAAACATCAAAATATCAAACTTACGACATTTTGACGACTGTGTTTAAAAAAATCTCCCAAAATGAACGCAGATAATCATTATTCAAACGAAGTTCTTATGAAATTATTTATTTTACACGGACAATGTGATCAAATCATTGCCAGAACTTGCAGAAAATTTAACCAAATGTATCCTGAATTGACACAAATGAACGAAAGGAAGTTTGTAAGATTACAAAATAATTTCATTAACTATGGCTCAAATTTAAAAGCGCCTCTAACATTACCAAAACCTGTTACTTCAAATGAAGATAATATTGTCAACGTTTTGGCATATTTTTATGCATATCCAGAGGCTTCCATTCGTAGTGCAGAAAAAGATTTGGGTGTATCATATGCTTCAATACAACGAATTTTGGGAAATCACGAAATGCATCCGTTTAAATTTACTAAAGTGCAAGCCCTCAAAGCAGAAGACTTTGAACGTAGAGTGCATTTTTGCGAAACCCTTTTAATACGTATACAAGAGGATCCGGAGTTTTTGTCAAAAATCATTTGGAGCGACGAAGCAAAATTTACAAGGAATGGGATTTTTAATAGAAGAAATAAGCATTTTTGGGCTGATCATAATCCTCACGTGACAAAAGAAATGGGATTTCAAGAAAAATTTGACCTAAATGTTTTTTGTATTTTAAAAAAGCACAAAATTAGCTTTTTTATTTATGATGCCACTTTAAATGCTGAGAGATATCTCGAAATACTAAGGACGACTGTTACCGATTTCGTCGAAAATTTATCTTTAGAGGATTATAGGAATTCGTGGTTTCAACTGGACGGAGCGCCAGCTCATTGCACCCAGGAAGTTTCCAGGGTACTTTATGAAATATTTGACGATCGTTGGTTTAGGCGCTTAGGGCCGTGGGATTGGCCACCGAGATCCCCCGATCTCACGCCGCTTGACTTTTATTTATGGGGTGTTTTAAAAGAAAGAGTGTACAGTACTCCAGTGCCTACCAAAGAAGAACTGCGACGGCGAATAGTTCGGTGTATTGAAGATCTGGATCCCCATGAAATTGAAAAAGCAACTACGAGTCGCGTACAAAAGCACATACTAAAATGTTTAGAATGTAATGGACAACATTTCCAGCATTTATTGTAAAAATTTCTTATTTTGTTTACAGTTTTGTTTTTTGAACCTTCCTAATTTTGTTATTTAATTTATTTTCACATGTTAATGAAATTATTTTGTAATCTTACAAACTTCCTTTCGTTCATTTGTGTCAATTCAGGATACATTTGGTTAAATTTTCTGCAAGTTCTGGCAATGATTTGATCACATTGTCCGTGTAAAATAAATAATTTCATAAGAACTTCGTTTGAATAATGATTATCTGCGTTCATTTTGGGAGATTTTTTTAAACACAGTCGTCAAAATGTCGTAAGTTTGATATTTTGATGTTTGATATCCATGGTTACTTAAAATTAAAGTCTTTATTTTTTTTTTCACAAAAAAGCGCTTTTATTAAGAAAACTTGATGATTTAGGTATAGGAATATGATGTACCATCTTAAAGCGTTTTTCTTCGTCTTTCAATTTATTGATTAATATACAGGGGGTTTCATTTAAAAAAACGAACATTTGACCCCTTTTATGAACAACGGAAATAATAGTAATCTTAGCACGCCCTGTATGATATGGAGTCGATTTCATGGTGAAAAATAAATACATCGGGTCTGTCTAAACTACCGCCAAAATATCAACTTTCCATGAATTGAGAGCACTAATTTACTTACGTGTAATTAGGGCCATGTTTTGGACCATATTTAACACAAACTAATTTTTATCTCGAAAACCGATAGAGATAGGTATAGGGTAATATTAACAAAAAAGTATTGTAATAAAAGAGCGATTCTAAAAATTTATTAATATATGGGGTGTTCCATTTAAAAAAATAAAGTTGCTAGGACTTTTTGATAGAAGCGGCAACGTCGCAATGCTGAAAATATTTTAGATGGACAGAGCATAGCTAATTACCCACGTTGCCAAATTTTCAAAAAAATCCCGCGTTCCGTTCTCCATAAACGTCTAACCTACCATCGACCGTGAATCACCCTGTATACTATATGTAGATATGTATGTATATAAAACGCACCTTAAATGTAATGTGGCAGTATTGCAGTCCTTTTCTCGACACCCGCGTCACGCATATTATCAACTCGTGTATTGAGGTTGGGTATTTTCCTAATCACTGAAACAGCAGTATCATTGTACCTCTGCCTAAAAAGAGCCCTGTTGAGGCGATCTCAGACCTGAGACCAATCAGAATCCTTCCTGCAATCTCTAAGGTGTTTGAAAGGGTGTTTTTTGAACAATTAAACGGGTATGTCTGCAATAATAATATATTGCCTGCCTTTCAGTCGGGTTTTAGAGAGGGGCATATCACTGCGACGGCTCTCTCTCGGGTTTCGGATGATGTCACTTCTGGCATGGATGGTGGGAGGGTCAGAGCGCTGGTGTTATTGGACTTTTCGAAAGCCTTTGATACCATATAAGTCATGATGTATTGCTTTCTAAATTAGAATACTACGGCTTCTGTCGAGGTGCTGTCTCTCTTATGAAATCCTATCTTGTACAAAGATTTCAAAGGGTATGCTGCTGTTTACGGTAACTACTTGAATCTTTTTGATAGGAGACGTGTTCAAAAGGTACAAAATGCCTGTTGTAGGTATATTTTTGGCTTGAGCAAATTCGAACACGACTCCCCGTTTATATCTTAACATAAGTACTAAAAGTCCAACCTACCTCTATAGGAAAATGTCTAGGTGACTTGACTATCACTCGGTTAATGTTAGATCATGCTCCTTATTTCATATTCCTCGACATCGGACGGTTATGTTTCAGAAATGGTTTTCCTACTGTTCTGTAAGCTTTTATAATAGTCTACCTTTTGCCCTGATAACTTAAGTATTAATACCTTTAAGAGAAAATTAAAACATATGTTGTTGTCTTCACAACAGACTTGAGAATTTGTGCATTTTTTTTTAAGATGCTATAGCTAGCTTTACGTTGTTGATACTTTTTTGATTATTTTCTGTGTTTTTAGCTTGTGTTAGCCAGTTCTTGTGTGGCAATATTGTATATTTATTTTAAGTTCAATACGGGCTTGCTTGGGTGTCAGAATAGCTGTTTCCGTTCTGGTCCTAGCTAAACCTCGCCCTTAAATTTTTTTTATATCCAACAGCTTTTTATTGTACTCGTAGTTACTCTTGTGTTACCTAATAAGTCGATTATTATTATTATTACTAAATTGGCAATTAATTTTCATCACTTAAAGCGAAAATTAAGTACATATTTTAAATAATGTCTTCAAAAGTGAAAAAGTTAAACGTAAATTTTTTGTACCTTGACTTAATAATATTTATTAAGAAAATTTTGATTTAAAAACTTTTTCGATACGACTGCTGTATTTGACTTTAATAATATTAAATTGGTAACGTATTTGCAAAGCAGCTAACTTCGATGCCTACTTTTTTATTAAACTTCCGACTCAAAGGAAACATTGTAAGCTTTTAAAAAGAGTTTTTAATATCAAAGATATTGAGTATTTGAACACAATGTTGTGCTGCCTGTACACACTGGTTAGAATTTCTAGAATGCTAACAACCGTGAATGTAAGTACTTGCGTGTATTAGCCTGTGTTAACCAACGCAACGTTGCGTTGGCCGTTGCTCGCCTCACCTTCGGTTTTTGTGGCTAGCGAAAGAGAAGTCGGTCATGGTTGAAATCTGTGAAAGCCCCTTTACATGTCTACGCCAATTACTAATATAGATAAGATCTTGCGAGGAAAGTCAAAGGCCAATGCGTGGACATCGCTGACTGATATTGGTCTAGCCGTTTTTTCACGAAAATTTTTATCTGAGACAGCCCGTGGAAAACGTGGACTTCAAGAATAAGTAGGTACGTTAGTACCGTGGGAGACTGAAAAGAAGGACTATGCTATACTTGGTCAAAGACCCTTTGAAATATCAAGAGCAACAATCTGAGATTCGCTATGAAATTCAAGAACTTGTGACAAAGATAAGATCAACTGTGGATCTTTGGTGACGAATTCCATACTGTCTGTCATGAATGATTTGTGTTTTTTTAAATATTTTAGAATTTTCAAGTAGATGGCTTTCTCCATAACTTTGCTGACAACAGAGAGAAGAGAGATAGGTCTGTAATTGGATGGAAGGGATTTGGCATCTTTCTTAGGAACAGACTGCGCACGGACAGTCTTCCAGCTATCTGGGAAGATAACCTTGTCTTGTCATAAGAGATATCTGGAAAAGATGCGTTAAGATGGGTGCAAGTTCTGGAGCGTATGTTTTTAGAACAATTGCTGGTACGCCATCCAGACCGGAGGATTTTTTGGTGTCAAGGGTTAGACAATTTTTTTGAATGTGTTAGACGTTAAGTATTATGTCGGGCATTTTTTGGGGTACAGACGTAGCGATTAGAAGAGCGAAACTGGCAGGAGGGGTAAGGGTGGAATTGGTAGCAAATTGTTTGGTAAACAGTTCAGCTTTCCCTTTAGAGGTGCAGATAACTGCGTTGGCAGGGGTCAGGGGAGGAAAAGTGCTGTTACAGACGTTTTAACTAATGTTATTGACAAGTGACTTCCTGCCGTTGGAACAGGAAAGCACTTTATCCTTTATGCGACTGTTGAAAGCATCTCTGGACTTTAAGATAGTTTTATTGTATTAATTTCTTGCCTTTGTGAAAATTTGACGATTTTCGGATGAATGAGCATTCTGAAAAAACCTTTTGCAAACCTGGACTTTCCTGAGCCTGGCTTTATCACAGGTCTTGGAGAACCAGGTTTTGCGATGGTGGAGTTTAGGTTTCTGGCGGATATGTGGAATGAAACTTTGCTGGTGCATTAAAAATCGACACCGAGACCAACGTCATCAAGCGTCCAGTGTCTCGCGCGAGCAAGACAAAATAACCTACATGTTGGAGTTGATTTGGCCCTTGTGTTGAGGAATTTGAATGCTCACCAGCCAGACTCCGATATAAGTGACTAAGATTGGGTTTACAACACAAGGAGACTGGAAATTTTCACGACAATATTTTGTAGGGTTTAATGTCGCCACCTCTTGGTCTATATATGGTAATTCTTAATAAAAATCCTTCGTGTAACCATCCGTCTACAGAATTAGACATCCAAGATTGTTAGTTAAATATATGTGAGAATAAATCGACTTTTTACTCAAATTAATCCAATAAAACGCTCCATTCGTTTACCTTTATGTAGTTTATTCGTCACGTAATACGTTCCTTATAAAGCCTTTTAGGGATCAAAATGGAACGTTTTAAATCACACAAAGGGAAACAGATAGTGGAACTATCTCATTGTCATTGCGCGATTCACATTGGAAAGCGAAGCTGTTGTTCAAGTGCCTTTGTCGTATCCTCGATGATTTTTTGGGAGATTCGCTTAAAAAAAATTAAACTAAAACCTTACCACTAATGCTTGTATTGAGTAAAAATAATTAAAATAGCAGGCGTGTACTATATACCTACCTAGTTTAGTTTAGAGATAGAACCGCGTGTGGAAGTATCGTGAGTGAAGTCGCTAATATTCTTTTGTTGTTCAGAATGTCCAAAATGAAAACGTCGTTGATTAAAAATTATCCTGAGTTGGAGCTTAGCGGGGATAAAGTGTTTTGCAAAGCTTGCGCCAAAACTGTTTTCTGTGAAAAAACTTCTAGGTGGATCCACACGTGAAAACAGCAACACATCAAGCCAAGTTTTAAAAAATGAAATCGGCGCTAGTTTAACAGTATGTTAAAATCTCATTTCAAAATGCTGGTGATAAAACAAAAAGTGAAAAGGATGTGTTTAACCAAGATTTGTGCAGACGCAGCAAACATTCAGATGTAATAGTTTCATTAGAAAAGAGATATTTAAGTTTAAATGATTCAATCGTCTTTATTGAAATATTTTCAGCCAAATGTAAAAATGACTCTACTATAGAAAAGAATGTAGGTTTTAAATTCTTAAGGAGAGTAATGAATATTTTTGGGGGTAAGTTATGAATTTATACCCTGACCCTATTCATTGTTTCCCAAACTAAAGTACTGTATCTACTACTCTTTTACGGACAGAAGGCAAACATTTTTAATAGAAAACTTTGAAAAACATTTAATACTAAATATTATCGTTATATTTCTATTTTAATTAATGTATTTTACTGATATCTTCGTCTCATTTGAAGGCATTTTTTTATTTTAAAATAAATATCTAGTACATATCAGTCGTATTTTTTAATATTATTCAATGTTTTAATCCCTAGGGACTAAATGACCAATTATAGTTCCTCTTTGGAGAATTGATGTATGTATTCCGCCCTCTAATTATCTCTATTACCACGACTCAATGAAAATTACTCATCTCACATCCTAATATATCTTCTATGGCTGCGCAATCTCATTTTTTAGCTATATTGCCTGTCCTCTTATACTTAGGTTAACTTTAAATCACTTTCAAAACATCTAATTACTTTACCGTGGACACCGATTGCACCAGATCTTTTACCGATAGAACAATTTACAATATCATAAAGTGAAGATTGGCCTTTTGATTTCACCACTCGCAGATCTTAGGAAATTTTCATCACAATAATCGGCATAACATGAGATATTACAATTTAAAATTATCCCGTCCATATCGAAAAGGCTTAAGAAATGGGCACAACATTGGAGTAGTCCAACACATTAATGGTAATTAGTATGTCGACACGAAATGTCATTTTGCTTCTCTTGCACAAGTATTCCAACGAAAACGACAGCGTTATCTGATTCAAATTCTATAAATTGTACGGTAATTCCTACAAATCTTTACCATTTGCAGGAATTCCATTCATATGCAATTCATGAGCAGGTATTATAAATGAGCTTATAATCGTATCACTGGTTTGAAACAATGATACTGTAGTGTCTTTATTTCAGACAACTTAGCAAAATTATGACTCTAATATTGCAAATTCTTCCCGAGTGCAAATATCTGTTGTATCATTTTGGTCGCTATCAAAATTTCACGAGGTCTTAAAGCTTACAACAGGTAGTTGTAATGGTTTTAGCCTCTTTGTTGCAGTGTATTTATATTTTGTTTTGTTATTAGCGCAGATGTAAAAGTTTTATGAATTCTAAAGTGTTGTTTAAATTAACTAGATAGTACAAATCAATAATTAATAAAACTAAATTGATGAGTATTAAAGCAAAACCACCTCAAAAATACTGACATTCTGAGCTAAACGTTTCTTTAAACAGAAATTAATAACAAAAGTAGTGAGAAAAGCGCGAAAAAGCAAACTAACTGGACAACAGACACAGATATATATATATATATATATATATATATATATATATATATATATATATATATATATATATATATATATATATATATATATATACACCTATCCCTTTCCCAAGATCTTCTTATTCTTAGACTGAGGTGACAATAACACTGTTCAGTTCAAAGCCTACAAAACCTTTTCTCGCTCCTTGTCACGCCAAAGATCTGGCACCACTTGGCCCAGGGCCGGATTAAGGTTGCCGGATGCCCTAGGCACTGCTGTCGTTGGCCATTTCCTATATGTCTTTTTTAAGTATGGCTTTTTTATACTTTACTTAATAAAAATGGAAACGAGACTGATCTAAGAATTTCTAACATTTAAAAAAAGTGAGATTTTGTTTTATTGATGGCCGTTAGTTTTAAAAAAAGTATAATATATTTCTTGTATATCCGGTTCTAGGTCGCTTTACGCCAAATACCAAACTCATTTTTAATAACTATTACCGATAAAAAGTGTAATAGCTACATATTTAAGACTATCTATATCTAGTCTTGCCATAAGTTCTGTCCCAACCAAAATTGCGCCCACAAAATAACGAAATAAAAACTTAGTTCTATATTATTAGTTACTTAATACATAAGGCATGTAAGAATACAAAAACCATAAACCTACTCAAAATGTCCTCCCTTTACCTTCACACATTTTCTCAAAAGATCTGGCTACTCATTGATCGCGATACGCACTACATCCAGTGGTATCGATCCCGGTGCTTTGACCAAATCTGCTTTTAATAACTTGATATTTTGGTGGGGTTTAGAGCAAGCCTTCTCCTCCAACACACTTCACAGCCGGTAGTCCAACGGATTTAAATCGGGACTCCCCGAAGGCCAGTGTTCAGCACTAATGAACTCAGGTAGGTTGGCTGCCAGCCAACGTTGTGTGCTTCTCATCTTGTGGACCGGCGCTGAGTCTTGTTGGAACACTCAGTGTTTTCCGTTGAACAAGGTGTGACTGAGTGGCTTCACAACCTTGTCTAGGATGTCGTTTTGATTCGGTTGATGACTTTGGTTGACCTAGGGATATTCTCAACTGCTTCTTGAGAGCTGTGTGCGAATATCCTGTCATTTTGACGATTATGTCTTTCTTCACTCGCAAAATTTTTTTGTTCATTTTTCATTTATACCTAGGGTCTATAGATTATTAAACAAATTGCCTGCAGATGTTTCTTTTCCCAACTCCAATCCTTTAGATTTCGTATCAATAAATTACATTTCCCTGCTCTTCAGACGCCTACGGTACGGTCGTTGCTTACCTTGTTCTACAGCAGTCTTTTACCTAAGTTGGAGAATAACTTCCACTTACTCGAATCCCGTCGAGATTTTTCCCCTTTTATGGAATTATCCTGTAATGGATATATAACGACGTATGTAGCTCTGAGTTAAGATTAGACGTCCCAGTTTATCACCATTATCTAAATAAGCATCAATAATCTTAAAATGCGAATGTAAAAGGTTGCTTGCACAAGACTTATTAAAATTATTTTTGGGTTTTCACACAAAGTTTAAACACTTTATAAAATTTTAACATGATTAAAATAAAATTATTTCGCTACGAATTTATCTTCAAAATCGAATTATAATTTAAATAACAATACCTCTGTCGCGTTACCATAACAACTAATGTTTCCACGTCACTCACTCACAATATGTACCGATATTATGTTTGTAATTTAAATGTCTGCTACTACGAGGAGCGAATCGGGTTGTTGCAAATTTTTAAAATTTTTAGTTGTTACTATTACTGCACCAGTTTGTCGTTTTTAGTGTTTCGTGCTAAAATTAGCAAAACGGAACACTTATGGAATCAATTCGGTGTCCGTTCGTCCGTCTGTCACAGGCGATTACCCCTGAAAGTATTCGACGCAACAATTTGAAATTTAGCACAGAGATTGGGCCTGGTGGCCAAATTATAGACGTGAAGTATAAAAACTTAAATTTCTGGGGGTTAATTGCAGGGGGTAAATTGGGAAACGAAAAAAAAAACCAAAGGCATCGGCATCGTGTAGGGCAGGGATGGCGAATATAACTGCTGAACCATTGGTTTTAGGGAAAAAGTTGATCAACAAAAAATACGATGTAAGGAACAACTTATCATTACACGTTTTTCAAAATTTTTAATTTGCCTCAGTGGGAACGCTCCCCACTCAGTTCTGCGCATACGCGATGTGATCCGGCATTGGAGCCGTCGGCGGCGGGTAGCGCCGCAGATAGGCGGAGATCGGGCCGAAAAGGTTTGCTCAGGTAAGTGGGATGCTGATGGAACGGAACACTAATTGTGCAAGTATAGCTTGCACTTCAATTTTTTGAAAAGGAGAAACCCGATTAGTTCTTCTCCAAAGCTTACAGTAAAATTATAAGCAGTTATATCCTTATACCGTTTGTAAATTAATTTAAACGAAAAGTGTAGAAATTTTAAATATTAAAAAAAGTCGGTTCCTACCAAATCCAATTTTGAAGATCCGATTAATTTCCGAGTTTTTTAATATCCAGTGCATAAATTTGAATTTATTCGAGATGGAAATTCTGTAATTTACAGCTAAATAAAAATTACATAACGGGTGAGCTGAGCGTGAAAATTATCAAGTTGTTTCGAAACAGTTTCAATTTTCGAACCGATGAAAATGAAATTTTAATTTGCGTGAAAAATATGGGGCAAAAATGAAATAAAAGTTGATATTATATAAAAACTTATGTATTTCTGTGATAGGGATTATGCGATGCACAATGCAGCGACGCACAATGCAGCGATCCGTGGGCAAATATGTAAATACTGACCCATTATTATAGATGTAAGTACCAGCTAATTGAGTAATCAACATTCCAGTTAAGGGTTTTAAGGAAACTCTATTTAGAATTATCAAGTATCGTCTCAGTTTTATGGCTGTAATGCATGTTACCTATTTTATCAGTTTGCAATTTTGCTTGAGCTGTGGACAGTTGTATTTTAAAAATGTCGATCTCTTACGTATGGTGACAGTTTCGAAGTCTGGGCAGCGGCAACAGGTGAAGCCAAATTTAGTGCAGTAAAAGTTAATTATGAACTCGTATAGTGTCAAACCCCGACAAACCAAAACTAGAAAATATTATGAAATTCGTTTGTGTCAGCTTAAAATCAAAGTGGATAAAGTGTTCGCGTTGGAAATTCTATCTTTTTTAAAGAAAAAGGTGGTTTTATGGCCTCAAAAGTGTGTGTTCCTGAAAAGTTAACGGCTTTCGGTATTACCAGTTCGAATACTCAAATAAAGAGCCGTGGTCGTCATGTGAAAGAGTTCGCTGAGTGTTCCGAAAAAACGAAGAAACGTAAAGTAGGAACATTGGTAAAAAGTTTTAGTAGCGAGGAACTAAATTTTGTTACTGATATCGTTGGCCCATCAACGTCCACACAATCATTAGTGGTGAAGAAAGAGATACCTCTGCAGCAAACACTTGCTCTTTATTTGGATCTATCAATATCAACTATTTAAAATTAGGTATGACCAAGCTTTAATCCACTTTCACTTTTTGTCATATATGTATATTGGATCCCACAATAAACAAAGAAGAATATTCATTACTGGCTGAAGAAAAGAAAGATGCTCTAGATACTGTTGCCGAACATTTTGCAGACACAGGCTGATTATTATCATTGATAATTAAGTTGGAAGCCAGGTCGGACCTTTTTCATATAACTGTTTTCGGATGAAAGAATTAAAAATGTAACAGCAATACAGTGGTGGAGATCCCAAGAAAATGTTCCAGAAATTATGCAAGTGCCTTCCTATAGTGATTTTTGTTTTGTGTGCCTGTGCGTATCCTGCAGATATGAAAAGGATGTTTTCTTCCTATGGACTCGTTCATTCAGATATCAGAAACATACTAGTCAATAAAAAGACAGCTAAACTAGTATTGCTTTTTAAGCACTGTAACACTTAGGTATTATAAAAGTGCGACAATATTTTGTTTTTACTTTTAGGTTATGTTCTCTATTTTTTTATATTAAAAGGATTTTTAAGTGTTATATTTTTGTGAAAATCAGCTACATCTCTTTTTAAGTATTACAATGAATATTATAAAAATGAAAATGCACCGAGGTTTTTTTTGTATTAAAAGGAGTTAAAAGTTTTATTTTTATGAATAAATATGTTTTTAAGAATCTTGATTTTAGCTTCATTTTTTAATCTTAATCATGATTTGTAAATTAAAAATGAGTGGATCAAAATAATGATTTTAATCGCTGATTTTAATCAACTGATTTAAATCTTCTCAACCCTGGGCACTAATATTAAAAAACTAACAATTACCACCACGAATCTAACTAGACTGGCCCATTAACGTTACTGCATGTTAGCTTTACCAACCCTTTATTAATTTGTGAAGGGCTTAATCTAATCCCTTTTGAACCTTCCAAGAACTAGAGCCAATGCTCTTTTGTTAGTAATCTTATAAAATTCACATCTGACCCCTGTATATTTTTCTGGTTAGACAAAATTCATTGTATACCAGTGGCGGTCCCAGGGGGGGGGGGGGGCGATCGCCCCCCCCTTACCCTCTTAACCCAAGACACTATTTTTAACGAAGAAATAATAAATGATCGATGCGGGTAAAACAAAAAATTTAAAAGCGTAGGTGCAGGCAGTACACGTCTCTAGAATTGATTGTGGCCTAGATAAAATTGCATGCATGCTTTTTTAACAGAAATTTTGAATATACATAGGCAATTTTTTTTTGTAACACACTAACCCGACGATTGGGCCAACCCAACACCTACTAAACCGCCCCCCCCCCCCTTTGAAAAAACACACTAACCCGACGATTGGGCCAACCCAACACCTACTAAACCGCCCTCCCTTTGAAAAAAGCTGCGACCGCCACTGACCTAACCGTCATTAGTTCAAACTAGTGATGTTCATGAACTGAAAGTTCTTTGTATATACGCTTTAGTTTAAAACTTCTATTTCAAAGAGCCGAGTTCTCGGTGATTATTTCCAAACAGCAATTAACTGAATTTTCGCTGCACAAAAAGCAAAATTTCATGAAAATGTCCCGTAAAAGCTGAATTACCTCGTTTACGACGAGTTTCCTCTTTGATCGCTGCCTACATATGTAGGAAACTAAATTTTCGAATAGCTTGTGTGATGAACTATAAAGGTTTGCTTGGATTATTCATTTATCAACTTTACATTAGAGTAAGAACCCAGCAAGAAAAAGCCGCGAGCGTCATAACTGACAGAGACCGGAATTATTTCCTTCTAGTTCATCTTTTGCCAAGTGGGTATCAGAGGTGTCTTATGGATTATTCTTTATTTTTATGATAAAAATAGTGGTGATAAATGAACTGGCAATGCTGCACGACTTCCGCTTTGATTAAATCAGAATCGAATTAAAATCCGTCCCATCTATATGCTTTTCTTCTCATTGAAAATGCCTCTCCGATGTTGCCGAATGTAGAATATGGTCAGATGGTCAATGCGGCGTATCCCAATGTCCCGGTACGATAAAATATAACCACGGCAGCTAAGAAAGAAGAAATACCAAACAGGTCAAGTGAAAAGGGATTACCAGCAGACCCCAAATTAAGCAAAACCGAAATTATACAAATCTATTTTAGAAAATAAATTGCGGTTACCGAAGCAATACAAGTTGGATGAACTGAACTGATCCCTGTCTACTATTCTGTTATAAATAATTTTTTATTTGAAAAACTCCGCGAATCATAACCGAATAATGTATTTATTAAAGCAATATAAAAACAGGTAATTTAGATTCACATAACCAAAAAAACTGAATAAGAAAATAAAATATTTTTGCTTGTCAGCTGTCTTTTGTTGGTGGCCAGTGTTACTCCAAGTAATTTTAAACTGAGCGGGTTGGTACTAACATTAGTCATCTTAAATTAATTACTGTCAAGTTAGAACAGTGTAAGTTTCAAACCTTTTACGTAAATCCCGTGGTTTCTGTCGTCTGGCATTTCTCCGGAAAAACGACGAGAAGCTACATTATTGTTCGAATTTGTAAGCAACTTCTCTCTAAATATGGTAAATAAAAAGTACGTATTTACTTTGCTGCTAACACTATCTCCTTCTTTTTTTAAACAAGTTTAACTGCAGGATAAAACAAAACGCCAATCAGTTATTTCAGACTAATTTTCACCGTAATAATAAATTGTTTATAAGTACAGAATGCTTTTGTACCAACCGAAGAGTGACCAACCGAAACGAAACAGCGTCGTTTTTAGGCACTGCCGGTATTTTTTTTTCACTTTTATTCGGTGTTTTCGACGTCAATTCAATTAAAATATTTTAAATAGCTCTTTCGGTTACGGAATTAGGGTTAACTAAATTTGGATTGAATTTAAAAAATAAATAAATTTTACCAATGTATCAAGTTCACTTATTTCAGAGTTAATATTTGTTTCCATGTAAATGTGTTATTTTTACTTAAGTCAGTTGAGAATTTTGACGTTTTAACGACTATTTCTCAGTTTATTGCTCAATTAAATATGGAAGCGAATTTTAATGTGCAAATTGATATGCTGTTAATTTTGGGCAAGTGCAGAAAAAACTACAGACAAGTTGCACTAGTCAACTGGTCTGCTAGGACCCCGGATTTGATCCCCCCCCCCCCCTTAACTTTATCTTGTGGGGTTTTATTTTAATTTTATTTTATTAGGACAAAAAAATGGCGACTGCACCTACAACATTAGATTAAATGAAAGACCAAATCCGCTTTGCCTGTTTATCAGTGGCACCTGAAATGTTACAGCGGGTACGAAATTCAGTTAGAAAAAGCGTGAGTGAGAAAGTGTTCAAAAGCTGAAGGGGGACATTTCGAACAACTTCTCAAGTATGACAGACGATAAATAAGTTGAAATTAAATGGTAATTATTTTTTTTTTATTTTAAAACCTAATAAATAATAATTCCGTGGCCGAAAATAAAAAAAGATGCACATGTACGTAGTTTTTTACGTAGATTCGAATTTTATAAACAAAAGTACATCATCCTATTAAAAATTCCAAAGTTATCGCCCACCCCCAAAATAGCGAGAGGGAGTAAATGTCAAAAATATGTTTAAATATGTTCCCCGATCTCCCTATTAACTAACCAAAATTTCATGAAAATATTTTAAATCATTACCGAGATATCGCCTTGTAACACTTTAAAAATCTCACCCTGTATACGCTTGTCAATTTAAGTCCGTGATTGTTAAATTAGATAGGTCTAATAAATAGTGAATCAGCGCATTTTTAAGCACAAAGATTATGTATTACATCTTATAACTCTTTAGCTTACTATTATGTCTATGTAATTTACCAAAAAACTTTATAAACCGTTTGTTTGTGTATGTTCTTTCAAATGGCTGGAAAAATACTCATTAAGCAAAACGGTTGAAGATTTGAAATAAACAGCCGGAGAATGGTCCCAAGAGACTTTTGTCGTTCTTGATAGCTCAGCCGGATCTCATAAAAGTATTTTGCTGAGATTTCACATGTTTTTTAAGTTTCGTCCAAAGGTAGATAAAGTTTATTTTACAATCTGTAAGCTTTAATTCTGGATAGTGGAACAGATTTCGCATAAATTTATATAGTTTCAGATTTATCTAGGATAAAACAGTTTAACTGAAACGTTTTAAATTTACTGCTTTCGAATTATCTCGAATGCTCCTGTAGATTTTTATATCTGATTTAATAATTTTTATCTGCCCTCTCCCAGAGCTGGATATTTATTTAACAAAACTCAGTGGTGTAATACTTGTCAGTCTAATTAATAAATACCGTAAAACATCTACTTAATAATAATGTCTGATTAATTACATGTATGATTAATTATTGTAGTAATGATATTAACAATAACTAATAATATTTCGCCAGAAATCTACCAACAGCCTACGCGTTTTATTACACTAATATGATAATTTTAAGTTAAGACTAATGTTTGCAGTATGCTAAAAAGCAAATCTAGATTTTTCGTACAATTTGTGGGCAAAAAGAATTAAATTTAAACATTTATTAAGTGTTATACATGCATAGCTAATTTATTATCATATTTGGATTAAGTAAGTTACATGTGGAATATTATAACACTCAAGTAGCCATATGGCTGCTTAAATTAAAATCTTTGAGAGTTAAATTAAGTAGGTTTATTTTAAGTTACTATTAGTATTTCGTGTTTAGTTAAATCATGTTTTTAAGAAGTGATTTTTGTCCTACGAATTATTGTATTTTAACTATTTTAAATAACACCGGCACAAAAAAATAAAAAAGTGGTCTGTACATTTGACCAGACCCATCTATCTATATGTATTTTGATGCGCTGAATCCAAATCCGAAGTCCGCTTGGCCCGTACACCCTTAAAATTTGGAGTAAGTTGCGAAAAAACGCTGAAAATGGCTAAAAATTGCGAAAAATTGCAGTTATGAAAATGAAGAAAATTTTATTGAACTAGATCAAGTATGTTTCTTATGTATCTTGATGCGCTGAATCCAAATTCAGAATCTTTTAATCTCGATCATTCATATATTTATCAAAAATCGTAAAAAATAGCAATGAGTAGCGGGAAATAACAAAAAATAGTATTGTTCTTACGTACCAATGAGGACTTTTATTACGTATGATTTCTTGTAATATTATACTCTACAGAAGCCAAGTTACCCACCCACTAATGTAGAGTTGAAGTCGCTTGATGACGACGCCTGCGGGTCTGTTTTCTCACCCTGACCAGACGCCGATACTGGGGTTCCGAATCCCTGCATCGTAAAGCACTTTTGTGCCTGCCATGACGGCATACAAGCCGTTAACCCAGGGACTATGCCAGACGGTTCTATTGCCCACCGTCACCACGTGCCCCGTTTGGCCCGTACAACCTCCAAATTTTGAGTAAATTGCGAAAAACTGCTAAAAATAGCTAGAAATTGCAATTCAACTACGGAGGACTGATTGCTTGTGCCTGTAACCAGGGCACCTCCACGTGGTGACGGTGTTAACGGCGTGTATGCCGTCATGGCAGGCACAAGCTATATGTGCTTTACGATGCAGGGACTCGGAACCCCAGTATCGGCGTCTCGTCAGGGTGGGAAAAGAGGCCCGCAGGCGTCGACATCAAGCGACTTCAACTCTACATTAGTGGGCAACTTGGCTTCTGTAGAGTATAATATTACAAGAAATCACTCCCACATACGTAGTAAAAGTCCTCATTGGTACGTAAGAACAATACTATTTTTTGCTATTTTCTGCTACTCATTGCTATTTTTTACGATTTTTGATAAGTATATGACTGATCGAGATTAAAAGATTCCGAACTTTGGTTCAACGCATCAAAATACATAAGAAACATACTTGATCTAGTTCAATAAAATTTTCTTCATTTCCATACCTACAATTTTTCGCAATTTTTAGCCAATTTCAGCGATTTTTCGCAACTTACTCAAAATTTTGAGGGTGTACGGGCCAAACGGACTTCGGATTTGGATTCAGCGCATCAAAATACATATAGATAGGTGAATCTGGTCAAATGTACAGACCACCTTTTTGTTTTTGTGTGCCGGTGTAATTAAATAATTAATTACCTTCTAGATTAAAATGCTAAATTGATGGCCAACGTTTACTATTTAAATTTACTATTTAACTAAACCGTGTATAGAAGAAAGTGTGGACTTTCTGGGACACTAAAAAATGGTTCAATTTACCACTTTTCTTCTAACATTGTAACTGTGGCTACTCAAGTGACATATTCTATACACAACTCCAATTCTTAGTTAACTGAAACATAACAATAAATTAACTATGTATTACTTTACACCCCGTATAATGAATACGTTATTTTAAATAAGCAACAGATGGTTTAATAATGTAAGTTTTTCTTAACGTTTGTTGACCTCCTTGTTTAGGATATAAATTATAAAAGACTCATTTTCCAGGAAATTTCTAGGAAACTCTGGTGATATCTTATTTAAATAAGCTTCATAAATAATGCAAGGCAAAGTACATAAAATAGACGGTCATTATTTGAAGCCAACATTTTATTTCGAATAAACGTTTCGATGTATATTTCAAAAACTTAATTAATTATCAAAGTATTACTATAACATACATGATGTATGACAACATATTTCTTACTAGCTTGTACCTATTTGGGTAACAAACAAACATATTTTCACATTAATAATATAGGTGAGGATAACAAAATGCGTATCATAATTTATAAAGTTATGTTGACTGACATCTAGTACTGGTTTAAATTGAAATCTTCTGGTTGTTTAGTTGGGTTTTTATAGATGTTTGTCCTATTATTGTTAATAAAAAATGGTTTTAAGAAAATATAACTTTGATCTATCAAAACTTCTTGAGCATCTGAATATATTGCAACTAATTCTTGATTCCCTAGAACTTTTATTTAAAATATATATATTTTTAACTTGTGTAGTTGTTAGCTTTTTACACAGAGTGTATTATATTATATGTTATATATTGCTTCAGACTAGTACAGATATTCTGTAAAATTTAAAAATGTTTATCAATTTTTACCTTACGGCGTCATTGAAATACGCGCACCATAATCAATCTATGACTGTTCACAATTTGCCTGGATTTTCAACGTGCTGTGTTTCTAGCAACTGACTTTGCAAAAACTCACCTATTTTCTTTTAAACAATTAATCTCTGAACAGTCACCAGCAGACCGTCGCGGTCCTGATTATTCAGGGATTCTTTTGCTTGCGCTAATTTTTGCCGGATATATAAATAGAGATTATAAATTACAATTTCAGAATTAAAATAAACGTGTATACGAACGTGTATTACGAACAAAAATTATGGTCCGGCCAAAACGACATAAGAATGTATGTATTTTGTGTTCGTTTATAATGAACCCGGCTGTAACGAACTATCGGCTATAGCGAACCCTATTTTGATTAGTTTTATGCTTGTGAAAGTTCGGTTATAACGAACTATCGAAATTTCACGTTCGTATCCCTCCCATATTTGTAACGTAACGAGTCGGGTAGTGACCCATGATACAATAAGTAGCGACCTGTCAGGCGCCATTTCAAATTTTTAGTTTAATTTTGGCAATAGGCGAGGGGATATTATTTTAGCATGGAGCAGAGCGCGCCAAAATTTAGCAAGCTTTAGGCTATAACACTTGCAGAAAATGTTGACATAGTTATAAAACTGTAAAATGGGGTTGTAAATGCTTAAATCTGTAGGGACTACAAGTTACAGAAGTTAAAGACTATTAATATTCGTAAATTTTAATAATAATAGTTTTGACAACAAAAGTGTTGAGCCTGGTGATTACTTACAAACTAAAATTGAAAAACATGTACTAGAAAAAAGAAAAAAATGTAAAATTACTGATTTTGTATAAATTATACAAATATGTACCTATGTATAATAAGTACATAATTTAAAAATACATATTATGTTGATTATAATAAACGACATAAAAAATTCCTATACAGATGTTAATACTACAACATACTTGTTTTATTCTCTGCATTTCGGATATAACGAACGCCCTGCTATAGCGAACTGTTTAAAGATAAAGATCCCCTTGGTGGTTCGTTATATCCGAAGTTGACTGTATATATATATATATATATATATATATATATATATATATATATATATATATATATATATATATATATATATATATATATATATATATATATATATATATATATATATATATATATATATATATA
Source organism: Philopedon plagiatum (assembly GCA_963971165.1). Taxonomy (NCBI): domain Eukaryota; kingdom Metazoa; phylum Arthropoda; class Insecta; order Coleoptera; family Curculionidae; genus Philopedon; species Philopedon plagiatum. The sequence continues at coordinate 99,913,658 of OZ020193.1, forward strand.
TATATATATATATATATATATATATATATATATATATATATATATATATATATATATGTATGTATATATATAATTGAAATTATTTTTATAAGAAAAGAAAACATTACATTACACAAACCAAATATCGAAACCACTTAAAATATATTGATGTACTACACTAATTTATTAGAAAAGTGACAATTACTAACGAAGAACAATTAGCCTGCATGCCAATAAAATATCTTGCAGTTTAAAAATGTCAATAACAAAGCTTAAAAAGAACATCAGCCTGCACACCAGCGAGAAAATATAAGAGTAATCAACGTAATCAACTACCCACGAATTAAAAAAAATATATATATAAAATATACTCTTAACAAAAGGCAGAAATCAGTTCACTTTTAACAATACACAATGGAATTAGGTAATATAACATAAAACATCCGACAAAATGGCCTGTAAAAGACTTTGTGTAAGGTATTTTTTAATTACTTACTTGTCTTACGGGCGGTAAAAAAAAATATAAAAGACTAAAATTAAGCTTTTGTAAGGAATGTGGGTGGAATAACTGATTATTAACAAATATAAGAAATGCTTTAGAATAAAGAGATAATATGGCAAAAACACCTAAAGGGTAGAGGATGATGCTACATTATAGTAAAATATATTTCTTCATAATATTTTTATATCTTAGGATTATAGGCTTAGGCGGGTGACACACTAGATAAATTAATTTCGTGAATCTCGTCGCATGAAATATGAAACTTGTTTCATCATCGAATAACCCCTGTATCTACGTGTATACGATACGATGCAAACTGGCGTTTCTGAAACAGGAGACCAGAAATTGTTTCATATGCAAATATCATGAAACACAAAGTGCTCTGTTTGTTGAGACTTGTTTCTTAAATTTCCAATTAAAGGCCCAACCAAAACAAGTAAATGGCAGAAGATTTCCTGGTTCATTCTGTAGAACCCTTTAAACCCATCAGAATGTTCTTTCAGTTTATTTCCAACGATAGTTGCAGTTGTTTGTGTGTTTAAATCAAATATTGCCATCAAAATGTCGACTAGTTCTAATTAAACTAAAGCTTTGAAGTCACCACGTGTATAAGTCGGGTGACAATGCAATATAGTACATCTAATATTGTTCTAAATCCAATATGGCGGACGCCCCAAGATGGCGGATTACCTTTTCCTCACATTCCCCTTGATATGGCTATCAAATGAAAGGGTTTGACGAGTAGGATACGATAAGCTATGTGACATTCTAAACCCAATATGGTGGACGCCACAAGATGGCGGTTTACCTTTTTCTTCACAATCCCCCTTATATGGGTATCAAATGAAAGGGTTTTACAAGTAGAATACGATAAGCTGTGTGCCATCATTTTAAACCCAATATGGCGGATTACCTTTTTCTTTACAGTCCCCTTGGTATGGGTAATAAATAAAAGGGTTTGACGGGTAGAATACGGTAACAGGTAAAATGCATTGTAATAATAATGCACTATTAGAAATGCATAGATTAAGTGGTAACTAAAAATTTGAAAATACAATCCTATGTAAAAAATACTTTTTAAAACCAACCTTTTACTATTTAGATGTACTAAAACAAAAAAAATGGGTAGTTTTTTCATTGGGGCAATGCTGAATGCTATTTATAAGTGGGCGTAGCGTAGTTCGCCTGGGTGGATCCTAATAACAATAGTATCAAAGTTATCACTGAACAGATATAATATATTATGTTAAATTTATTGTCTTAAAAGCTTGTCGCGTAAATAGAAAAAATAAATACCTACTTAGGTGCTTACAATTTCTGCAAAACAAAATTAATGCGTAACAAGTTTCACTAGTATGCTTTGGACAATATATTTTATTTCATGTGATCTGTTTCATTTATAAGTTTCACGAAATTAATTTATTTAGCGTGTCAACCACCTTAAGAAAAAGCATTTCATGAAATATGTTTACTTTATGAGCGAGTAAAAGCACAAACGGTGAAACTACCGTAACAACGCTGCGTAGCGTGATGTCATACTTACTACATGGTTTTCGGATAGATAGTTTTGTACAGCCTTACCTGAAAATGAAAAAAAAATTGTTAATAATTTTATATCTTAAACTGATGTCTTGGTACGACAATGATATATCAAACTATTGATTCTCTTGTGTTAATAATTATCATTATCACTGTCTTTTACAACTAAAGTATAATTTAACGACCGGATGATCATTATTAATCATCCAGAAAGATTTTAGTAATGTATACTAGCTACTGGTTTACACTTCGTTCGCTCGCTCAAGGTATGCCGTGGAACCAATCACGCATGTCTTGAATTATTACTCTTGAAAGGTTACATAGGCAAAAAGGTATAGATGAATGAAAAATAGAAGTGTCAAGTTTTTATTATTAAGAAAATGAAATATGGTAATCACGACAGAACAAAAAGCTTTTATGATCGAAAGTTATGTTAGAAATGGTAGAAGGGTTGATAGCCAGTGGGTTTATTCAACACGGGATGCTATGCAGGATTTTCAAACAGAATTTCCACACATAGTCATGGATTTCGACCAGTTTCGCCAAGCTTTAACTAGATCTGTGGCTTTGTTTAGAGGAACAAGAAGTGTGAATATAAAGGAAGGCAGTCGAAGACCCAAAGTTCGCACTGCACAAAAAGTAGAAGAATTGAGGCAAATTGTTAATGAACACCCACAAACCCTTATTCGGCGTTTAAGTCGGCAAGTAAATGTATTCTACGGAACCTGCAATACAATCCTAAAATGTGACCTGCATATGCACGCCTATCGTCTAAGCTCAGTCCAAGAATTGTTACCAATGGACAAGCCGCAACGAATGTCATTTTCAGAGTGGTTTATGGGTAATCAGCGCGTAATAATGAAAACTTATTTGATAAAAACCTTTGACTGACGAGGCATAGTTTTACCTCTCTGGTTATGTAAATTCTCAACAAATGAGAATGTGGAGTAAATTCAGTTTTTTTTAAGAAACCCTGAGTAAATCCCAAACAAACTGAACCAAATCAAAACAAAAAGGGAATGAAACGTCGAAAATATTTTTATAAAGCTAGACGGCCTTCGTACCAAACTATGTACCTGGATCGGCAGCTTCCTCTCTAATCGGCGCATATCTGTTGTGGTTGACGGTCACTCATCTAAGTTCCATCCTATCAATGCTGGTGTCCCCCAAGGTTCAGTCCTGGCACCAACCCTGTTTCTTCTTCACATTAATGACCTGCTCTCTTCAACTACTAATCCCATCCACAGTTATGCTGACGATAGTACCCTTCACTCCAATATTCATTTTTCGAGACAAGTTTCGAATCAGGAGTTGGATAATGGACGCAGATCTATGTACCTATCCCTTTCCCAAGATCTTCAATTAATCTTAGACGGGGGTGCCAAGAACCTTGTTCAGTTCAACGCCTCCAAAACCCAGTCTTGCTCCCTCTCAAGCAAAAAATCTGGCAACGCTTACCCCATCCACATGAATGGCCAAGCCCTACAAAACAATGAAACATTCGATCTTGTTGTAATCGCTTTTGAACATGATCTCAGCTGGCACAAACACATTACTTCAGTAGCAGCTAAAAAGCACGTTACTTCAGTAGCAGCTAAAAAGCTTGGTTTTCGCTTGCGAGCCAGAAAATACTTCTCCTCTTCTAACTTATACACTCTCTATGTTTCCCAAATAAGACCTAACCTAGAGTACTGCTCCCACATCTGGGGAGCGGCATCACCTTCGACACTTAAGATCCTTGATTCTATGCAAAACAGAGCCATTCGACTTATCAATGACCCAGCCCTCACGAGAAAACTCCCTTCTCTCGCTCATCGCCGCGCTGTAGGGGATTTATCCCTTTTCTACCGCTACTTCCACGGATTTTGCTCTGAAGAACTAGCCGGTATTATTCCCCCCTTGCATGTCCCTAACAGAACAACAAGAGGCGCGTTACGTATGCATCCCTTTACTGTCCAGCTACAAAAGCCTAGAACAGACCACTTCTCTCGCTCGTTCATACCTAGGGTCTCCAGATTATGGAACAAACAGCCTGCAGATGTTTTCCCTTCCCGTCCCAACCTGCAATCCTTCAAATCCCGTGTCAATAGACTACATTTCCCTTCTCTTCAGACACCCACAGTACGTTAGTACTTAGGCTTGAAGTCTAGGTGGGATGTCTTAGATAAAAAAAAGACAAGCTTAACTACGTGTAAATTTGAGTAACTTATATACTAAGATTCTAAACTTTGAAGTCGGTGCCATAATTATTCATTATAAAATTCGTAAGACTAATGTACAATTAATTGCACTGACTTTAGAGTATAGAACTTATATGCATAAGTAACTTAACTTTGACACTAATTAAGCTTGTTTGCTTTCTTAAACAGTTCTATTTTTCATAATAAGACCTTTGGGAAAACTGGGAGGGTTAAGTTTATCCTTGTATCTTCTAATAAAATAAACCCTAAAATATGTAATATATTATGCGAAAAATTTAAGTGTTGAAAAGAAGGACTGTCAGATTCAGACAAAAAGAATATATAAAATATAATTAACCGAAGATTCTGTTTAAAAAGCTAATATTACAAGACTAAATGTACACCGTAATTTAAGATAGACGACCTTTGACTGTGTTAACGTAAATCGGCAAGCTCGCACCACGAAATTTAAATTCGTAATCAACTATACCCTGAAGCTAATTTTGTGATCTCTCAAGTGTTGCATAAAAATAAATTAATGGTATCTAAATAACGGACCTGTCAATTAAATTATTTTGTTTATTCCAACTATATTAATTATAAAAGTAGTGGGTAGATAGCAAATGTTGTGGATGGACCAATTTATCTTTTTAAGGCTAAAATTATTATCATAGCAGCGAGCATGAAATACTGGGCACATAATTTTATCATTTCTTTATTTCATTAATTTTTCTACTTTGCGTTAGTTTTTTAATTTATAAGAACTCTGTATACCTGCATTTGTCACAACTTGTTCAATATAGGTAGGGTAAATTGAGGAGAGTTGGCGCACCAGATGAGATGACGAAGTTAACGTTTCTGTAGTATTAATGATTATGCGGCAAATCTGGTAACACTGTACCATGGCTTTCACACTATCATATAGTTATGATCAACTACCAACTTTTAAATTATTTACTCCTGTGTTGTTTATTTTTGTACCAAATATCCTAATAGTACAGCGTTTTTTATGTTTCCAGTTTGACGAATTTTTTTTTAAACTTTAATTACAGTAGATTCAATTAATGGATTTCTGTCAGAATATTTTTCATTAAAAATATTACAAACTTCTTGTTGCGCTCGCATTCCGTTCCCACAACCCAGTATTATTAAAATTTCAATTCTTTGGGTCTCTGTTAAACGATCCATTTTTGGTAAATAAACGAAACTGACAATGTCAGACATTTCAGGTAAACTTTAGTGTATAGGTATTTTAAGGTAAAATACAATAAAATAACGATCTTTGACCACCATTTTCTCAAAAACTGTTACCTTTAGGATAACATGTTCTCAATAAGAAGTATTTAGAATTTTAAGCTGAATTCGAAAATCAAATAAAATATAGAGCGTTCCATATAAAAAAGTTTCTGTCGATTTCAGGAAAACGGGACACTTGACAACACTGTGGAACTCACCATTGGATTGGGCGTAATTTTGTACGTAAGTGTACAAAATTTCATAAAAATCGGATGAACGGTTTGCAAGATATTTCGAGTTTTCCATATTTTTGTTACATACTGTACGATTTGTTACGTTTTCATTTGTCACCGCAGCCAACTTACATTTATCATCCCGTAGTGACATACGCGTTTCTAAGCGAATTTTAAAAATGTGGGCTAATATGTTATTTTTATAGATTTGCTCTACAATCCAATTTTCCTCGGACTACCCTGAATCAATCAATAGGTCCTTAAGCAAATAAGGTGTATAACAAACATACTTGCTAGCAATTTTAAAACAATAGCAATTTTGAAAGAGAGCACGTTACTGTCTCTGCTTCTTGCCCTCGTTCTCGCCTACGAACCAGTCCCTAAAAAAAGAAAAATATATGCAAAACGAATGCAAAACAAATTTGAATATTGTTCGAGAACAATTTGCCTTGCAATGATGTTTCTGGTCTCTTTGTTTTTTGCCTTTATGCAAAACTCATATGTTTACCCGAGCACCATTTTAATGACATATGCCGATTCGATTTGTGAGACCAAACGTTGTTGAGGAATTTTTAATCTTGGGGGAATAAATGCTTATATTATTCCTTTGTGTGTTGTAATAAAATGGGGGTTTGTTTATCGTTAGCAGACACTGAAAAAAGTATAATTATATATATATATATATATATATATATATATATATATATATATATATATATATATATATATATATATATGTTTGAACGAAGACTTTCACGGATGGAGAAATGTGAAGAAATATTGATCCGGGAGTACATCCGTTCGTTTGTTGAATTCCTATTGGAATTTGGCAGACCTTTCGCAAAGGTCTCACTTGGCATTATCAATGCTTACTCATTGCTGTCAAGTCGTAAACTGACTGTCAGTATATATATATATATATATATATATATATATATATATATATATACCATAAAATAATTGCGAGGCCAACGATGTGTAATTGTAGCATGTGAAATGGCTCCAAAATTAAAATAAAATAATGTAAAAATATGTATGAAAATTTGGAAAAATATGATTTTTTGATAATATGTCGAAATTATTAGAAAATATAATTAGGATTTGTGTAGCTGAGAAAGCACAACGTCAAGTATTTTTTATATAAAATCATGTAGAAGGTTACGATTTTCTTAATTAAAAAATTTGGTTGCATTTGTTTATTGCTTAGCAATTTAAATGTAAACTGAATCTTAATTTACACTGAATTGGTTCAGTAATTGTTGGGTAATGCTTGAGACCCAGGACGAACAGAAAAGGGCCAACTGATAAAACAGCTTTTTTAATGGGGATGCAGTTTCACAAAGCCCTAAAAATTAAGGTATTACGTACGAATTTACTGCTGTCTTTGCCGAATTCTGTAGAATTTATTTGATATAAATAAATTATATTAACGTCTAAAAATTTCCACACTTGGAATTAAATGAAATGTTTATTTTGTCGATCTACTAACTTACTAAAGTGAAACTCTTACCGCACAGCTGCATAATTGGAATAAAGCAATATATATTTTTAATTAAATTATTTTAAAGAAAGAGAAACATTTCAACACCTGAGCTAAATAGAGAATAAGTCTTTTCTCAGTAAAACTTAAACGACTTGAAACTCCGGATTGGAAAAACACAACTATTAGTGATATTTAATAGTCTATAACGATCGAAGTCAATTACAAAACATTTATAACGAAAAATATCAATTTGAATGTACAATTAAATGAAGAAAAAGGCGTTTAGTGTAAGCAGCAATAAAGATAAAAGAAACTTGAGATATCTCCAATATTATCTCTATAACATCATCACTCCATCTGGATCAACTAAATCATAGGATGGGCCGTTCTGTAGTTAGACTACTAACTTAGTAGAATAAGTTCTTTGCAGGGTAGTAGATATTCACACTTATATACAGTTCGGCTCTCTAATAGTCCCCCCTCTTAATTTTTGAACCGTTATATTTAGAAAATTGAAAGTTGGCACACGATAATAAGCATTAAAATACTATTTTTTGGTGCACAAGTGACTCTCGGAAAAATAAAGATGGCTGCTGGACGACATCTTAGAAAACAAATTTGAGTGGAAAAAGGGATATTGCGATACATTACTTTAAAGGCCTCGTTGAGTACCTACTGTATGGTGGTAGAATATTTTATTATTAAGACTGAAACAAATTGGTTAATCTAAATTGCAATATATTAAAAAGTGAAGTGCCTTCACAAAACTGATACTGTATATTGATAGATATCAGACCATAAATAAAAAATTATTAAGCTGTATTTCCCTATACGTCCAAATATACTCATTTACTCCTAAAAATGTGTACAGGACATTTCCCGATGGCATATTAGCTTTCATACCAGTTTTCGTTTTTCAACTTCTATTAAATGGTTTTATCAGCAAAAACAACCGCTGGTCCCGGGGGAGACACAATATTTGTCGTTTGATTTATGACTTCGATTTACGAATGAAATTACCGCTGGTTTGGAGATTTATTCGATTTGATACAGCCTGGCGGGTTATAGATTTCGGAAGATTGCTCTTTACAAAGTAGCAGTCATCTTTTATAAAAGTTTTTGATCTCTAAATCTCTGTTTAACAGGATTCAATAATTTATGTCTTTACGGCAGTGGATTTACGCTTTTGTAAAACAAAAAAGTGACATAACTCAAAGCTGTCACCATCTAACTTATAAACCTTAAACCGGTAAAATTGTGGGGGAAAATACTTCATCCCTTTTTGACTTCAAATCACAATCATTATAAACCCAAAATTATTATTTTGAGGAAAATTTCTAGAATAATCTAGCTGAAAAAAAAATCTACTTAAATATAAATAACATAGGGATACTACATACAAAGGTACCTATATGAATCGACTTCTTCTCTGATAGTTCGAAAGCAAGTGAGCATTTTCGCGATTGTACCTATATCAATTGATTGGCCAAACTGATTGTTATTATTTGTAATAATAGCGGCGTTCGGTAATTAAATTGTTTCCATCGTTTTACCTCAGAATTTTTGACCGGCACATGACTCATTGTTGTAATCAGTACGACTGACCACGTGCCTGTCAAAAATTTCGAGCAAAACGATGAAAAAAATTAAATTACCGAATGCCGCTATTGTATGATCAATGCTAAGTACAGACTGGGACACAATCGGTGGCAACATTGTCGGCCGACTGTATCTTTTCAACGGACCCTGTAGTTACGCTGTACTTCGCCTCTTGTACTACGAAATTTGAATTTACAACGCCATTTTCCTGCACTTCCTGCTTAGTGCTTTTGCTGTTGCCCATTTTTCCCCGTCTCAAGTCTTACACCAGCTTTATTACTGATGCTAATTCATGGAGTTTTACATCTAACTGTTTTCAGCAGGCAAGATCGCCATGTAAAATATTCAAACTAGTTGGGTTCCTTTTTCACCACTATATTGACTGAAACTGATCATTACAGTATATTATGTTTATTCACATAGAGGGTGTTATGAAATTCACTGCATATATTGAAACAGGTAAATCCTGATATGAATTCAGATTGGGAAGGATAGTCATAAATGGCGCTCCGCGATAATTAGTTAGGTATCGTCCCTCAAAAGAAATTGTAATCACTGCGCCCCACTGATAAAAAAAAATCAAAAAGTTAAATACTATCTACCTATAACACAAATAAAACAAGACAACAGCTATTTAAACCAACAAATAAATACCTCAGCTAAACACCCAGGAATTAATGGTTAACTAATTTATAATGCACATCATTAAGGAACAACACTTCTCTAACTTCTTTTGCCTGCCACCTTCACAGCTGAGTTGACGCACGTGTTCGGTGGACCAATCAGGGAGGTCGAAGACACGGTGGCGGATCAGGTAGGCGCCTGAATTACGCTAGCAGAATGAGAAGGTCAACAACCCTTCAGCTTTTTTTCGGATACATAATATTATTATGTTTTTAAATAAAATAATTTTTTTTGACCAAATTTCCTTCTGTAATCAAAGTATTTGGTTATAATTTTATAATACTGTGTAGCTGTACAATTATGTAAAACCATAATTGCGACTACCGTCTGAATGGGTTAGTAAATTATGAAAAGCTCGGCGGGATAGTGTTTGTGTTTTAATTTCCAATCATTTTCTAAAGGCTGAAAGATTTAGCTAGTAGGAATAATGCTCATCTCATTATTAACATAACAGGTAAGTCATAATTGTTTGTGTTACCATATCATATAACTCTGCCTATTTTATTCTGCTTACAATGTCAACCTAATTTCACAAGTGGTCCATATTTTCCCATATTAAGTAAAGAAATTGCTATTAAATTAAAATGCACCTTTTTAGTAAAATGCGTTTGTGGAATTAAAAATACTTTGGATTATTTCCGGTGATAAAAAAACGAGATGTCACGATAATATTGAACTTTGGCTATGCCCCGACTAGATCATTTGTTTTTTCTCTATAATTAAAGCCTATGGCGTTAGGCTCTTTAGAAGCGTCGGATACGGGGGTGGTTTAGAGTATGTTTTAAAATAAAAAAGTGTGCGATTTGAGGGAAAAATAGTATTGGGTATGTCTGTAGGCTACCCCAGGACGTGCACGTTCCCAACTTTGAATGAAAACTTGTAGTAGAAATGTTTGTTTTGCTCATAAGGACCAAAATAAGGGTATGAAATCAACCACAATAAATATTTAATTTATGTCGAGAATACAAAAAAAATATTTTAGGTTTATTTGGATCATATGCATATTTCCCTACTAGGTGTGTAATTTTTATTTAAAAATAACAAAGACACTTTTGCACATATTTTGCAGTGATGTAGTATTTATAAAATAACACTAAGGTTAAGCCAAAGTTACTTTGAAATTCACTCTATTCTATTTGAGAACAACTTGATGAAACGAAACACCAACTACAAGGTCGTTATTGCAAACGGTGCGGGCTTGTTAGTAAAACCAGACCATTTTACTTACTAGGAGCAGCATAAAAACCCTAACAAGGGTGCTTATTTCTCAGTTTCTCCGGGGCAGTTTGTTACGGATACAAATGTTAGATTTAATGGCGCTGCAAGATAATGATGGGTCGGAACAAAAGAGAAACGTTTTAGGACTGCAAAAGAAAGTACGTCAGTCTGTATGCAGTAGAAATTTAATGTTAATCAATACCCAGAAAGATAAGTTGCACCAAAAATATAAAATATTTAAAGCGATCTATACATTGTTGCCGGCGGGGAAAAATTTAGAGCGTAATCAATATTTAATCATAATTTACCTAAGAAAATAACATAATATAAGATAAAATAAAATATTATTATTAAAATGAAATTATATATAATATATATATATATATATATATATATATATATATATATATATATATATATATATATATATCTGAAACGATTTAAATACAATAAGAGTACTAAAAATAGTTAATTCAAAAATTAAAAAATAAAGTACTATTATTAGGATGAAAGCATGGCAACACCCTAATTTTTTATATGTATTCTTCTCATAACGGCAGACTCGTGGGACGAACTTTACGTAATATCTGGAGGCACTACAGTACTACCCATGGCCATAAAATACTAAAATTCGGCACAGATCTAGGGTTTAACTCTTAAATAAAGACAAAATTTCAATACAGATACAGAATAAAAGAATAGGTACGTCATAATCTAATGTATTGTGAGTCGTATTTTATACAACTTGATACCCAGCAATCAATAGTAATTTTTCAAATTCCTTCGATTCTTTCTTTCCTTTAAGAAACATTTTACTTCAAAAGAACTTCTAAAGAAAATATTGGATTTTAATGCAAACGACCTACTATTACTAAGCCAATGACAAATAGCAGTACGTAAGAAAATTTGGAGGAAAATTCAATCTGCAAAGCAGGAGAACGTTTCAGGTTTAAACAAGGCGTCTTTTAGATGGCGCTGGGAGCCTGTCGAGACCCGGGCCCCGCTATAGGGTTCCATGCAACTTTCAAGACAGTAACGTATGTTATATGTATGCATAATGTATGTGGAGGCTGTTAATAGATAAACAGCGTCAACGCTTTCCGAGTTTCTTGGGGAATTTTTATTAAATTTCGTTTAGGGCATGGGTGATGCGAGACGTTAGAAAGTTGGGAGGTTTTATATTCAAAGAATTTTGTATAGGATGGCAAGGCTGACTGATAAAAGTTAGGAGAGAAAAATGTTTGCGTAGGGAACAATGGTTTGTTAATTTGTTAATATCAGAAAATGTTTCTTTTTCTACGAGTGTGCGGAAAGTAACTACTTTTCGCATTTATATGCGTGCTAAAAGTTTCACTTTTCAGTACTGACGCGGGAAACACTACACCAACAATCACATACCTATATTGCCACTTAATTAGACTTTGTGTGCTAAGTAACGGCACTGGACCGGGGCCAAAAAGATCCAATCTCTATATACAGGGTGCTATGAAACTACATGCATACATTTGAATGAGCGACTACTGGGGTAGTCTACATACATACCCAATATTTTTTCCCTCAAATCGCGCACTTTTTGTATTTTAAAAAATGTCCTAAACCACCCCCGTATCCGACCCTTCTAAAGCTCTAATATTATAAAGAAGAAAGAAATGATCTAGCCGGGACATTGCCAAACTTAAATATTATCTTGACATCTCATTTTTTTTATTAGTTTTGAATAATCCAAAGTATTTTCATTCCTCAGCCGCATTTTACCAAAAATATGGAGGTATTTTAATTTAATAGCAAGTTTTTTATTTAATATGGGAAAATATGAACCACTCGTGAAATCGGTTGAAATTGTACCTAACCAGAACGAGCAACACAACGAATTATGACTTAACCTATATTTCGTTATTAATAAGATGAGAATTATTCCTATTAGCTTAAACTTTCTGCTGAAAAAAAGGTCAAAAATCAAAACGAAAAATACTAACTGAGCACAGCTACACCGTATTTTAAAATTATATCATTAACATATGGTAAAAAGAAATTAAGGGGGGAGGCGCGATTGGCAATTTTTCGAAAATTGTTGTCATTTTTGGGGTGACTAAGATCAAAAAATATGGTTTTGTGTAATGGATCTTAAAAAAGCATAAGGAAGCGATTGGCAATTTCTTCAACAATGTTCAAATCAAATATTAATAAAAATAAGTTTATTTTTGACACTAGAAACAATAATTGAGGTTAAGACCTGAAATTTCTTTTTTTTTTGTTAGTAAGATTTTAGAACGAACTATACAGTATTCTTTGTCATGTTTATCTCTATTTTACCAATAAAGAAATGCTCATAGAGTACTTAGTATCAAAGCGATCGCTTCCTCTTCGCTTCTTTATCTCTTTCGCCATCGCTATGTTAAAAATTTACCGAGTCCCACTCCTGCCGCCGTAAAGAATCAACTTATTTGACCCTATATAATATTAAAGACAAATAATCCTTGATGCATATTACGATTCCTGATAATAAAACCCATCAACGCAGAAGCGTTGTAGTAAGCGGGGAACGAAATTTGAACTTAATGAAAAAATATGCATTACTGCGACCCGTATACGCCCTATAGAAGATTTTTCTTAAATTACAAAATCGGCAAGATGTTTACGGACGTGGCTGAATACATAAAACTGCCAAATCTCGAGCTCTACAGTGGGCATTGTTTTAGGCGATCTTCATCTACTCTGCTAGTAGAATGTGGAGTGGAGATCACGAATCTTAAGCGCCATGGTGGATGGAAATCCACAAAAGTTGCTGAAGGATATGTGGGCGAGTCTGTACAAAACAAAAAACAAAATGCACATCGGATCCTCCAAAACCAGACTACCACTTCCAAATCGCAGCAACCAGCAGCAATTGACCTTCAGCCAGAAGAATTGTTTTCTTCAATTATTTAAGTGCTTTCAAAACGATGGACTATGTGCATATTGTGCATAGAATGTAAGGAAGACTATGTATCATTGTTTCAGTAAATTTTGTTTAACAACGTTTTTAAGGTTTTCATTTGACTTTGACTCGTATATGCATGAATTTAGTTATACAAACTAAACATTGGTTGCTTCAACATCGCATAAAAAATTCAAACAACAGCTTGGTATTTAAGGGATGCTTGACGTACTGCTTAGAGCAAAAATGGACTAAAATTTAATTTATTTTCGTGGAATTTGCAGCCGATATTAAAATGCACCAAAGCGTAAAATCGTTATTAATACTAGCGCCGTTAATCAACAAATTGTACAGAGTTCAAACGGAACAGGCTTATTAATTTTTCATTCTTACAAATCCGTTTCCCACCTAGAGCGGTAATTGAAAGCAATAAGGAAAATTACAACGATTTAGCTGGCAAAGCACGGCAGACGTATAAAATCCCTCGCAAAACTATGACAGAAGAGACAGTTTTACAACTGTCGTTGACAAAAACTTTTCATTAGTTCACCAGCGCGCCGCTTCCAAATAATTAAGAAAAATCTGCTCTGAAAGCGTGTTTACAAGCAACTAAGTGAAAATTAATATTTCGGGACTCTGAGGAAAACTTATTCCTAGGTTTAATTGTCAAGGGTTGATTTTATAACTTAGAGACAGACGGCTTCAAGGGCTGAAATAAATATTATTTTAAAGGGGTTCACTTGGAGATAGTCATTTGGGAAAAATAATTTAATTTCTTTGTAATATACAAGGTCGACCTCAATTGTGCATAAAAAATATATTATATAATAAAATTACCTTGTGTACGTCGTGTCTATTTATATAATTTACCATTTAAACATTTGCCAACTTGATGATTTTTCTAATTGATATTCTTGGCCAGTGACATCAGTCACTGGCAAATAAATGTCATGGCTGGCTCAATATCTTTCATCAGAAAAAAAAGATAAAATTAAAAAATTATGGTTGAAAATCAAACAGTATACAAACCTCGCTAAAAAGTTTCATTTCCGTCTCAAGATTTAGTTGACCTCAGCGCTTCGCGACTTGCAGCCGAACTCTATAACAAAAAAAGCGACTATGATCGCTTTCCACCAAAGAAAATAAAACGGTATGAGAAAAGACGTTTCCGTTGCAACACTGTTTATTGACAAAACAGCTAACCTCTTTACCGACTGAGAAGACTTGGCGCTGGAAACCCAGTCATAAATTTTTAAAAATTTCTGAATGCGTTTCCCGCGCCAAGTTTTCTCAGTCGGTAAAGAGGTTAGCTGTTTTGTCAATAAACAGTGTTCCGTCTTTTCTCATACCGTTTTATTTTTTTTGGTGGAAAGCGATCATCGTCGCTTTTTTTGTTACAGAGTTCGGCTGTTGGTCAACTATCTTATCTCTCGACAGGAATAAAACACTTTCCACCTCGGAGTGTAATATACTATTTACCTCAGCTCGCAAACCGCTATAAAAGTTCATGTTTAAGATGACAATACTCATACATTTCCCCCGTCTAATAAACAGTTTTTCAATGTCTGTTATTTACTACCCTGCCGGTAAAGTGTGTAACGGTTCTCTCAGCAATCCCCACATAACTGTAAAAATAAATTTTGCTGTGTTAACTGAAAACTTTGTGCCATTAAAATATAATGTTTTATAAATGACACCCAATACTCTTGCATCTAATAATTCCCAAATTACTGAGCACTAAGTAATCTGAAAAGCATAAACGTCATTTGAATTTTCTGCTAATAGCCTATTATGCCGATAATTGGAAAGCTGATGATAAAGTCTTTTATCGTAAACTTTTATTACGGAGTAGAATTAAATTGGACCTGGATTTGTATGTGTTTAATTTTATAGTATAAAAAGATATTTTATCGAGAATATTAAACATACAATATAATTATTCTGTAGGCACTCCAGATCCAAAATCCCCATAAAGCCTTGATTTTAGTGTCTCAATTTCCTTTCAAGCGATAGCCCAAATACGAGTATAAATCCAATTCAATCATTCTAATTAACAACCACTGGAAAAACTTTCTCCATCAAACTAATTGACCGGAACTGGATTAAATAGCCATAAAGTGCTTTAACACTGTCGCCAATCGTCAGGAGACGAAGCCTTATGGTGTAATCGTCGCACAAATTTAATTTCTTAACTGGGGACGATACTACGTAGAAATTTTATTTGCATGATACTTGTTAGTCATTTCTTTATACCAAATTCGTTCCATATACTCAGTTTACAGTTAACCTGTGATTTATTACACGTTTTATTTTCTAGGTATTTCAAGCGAAATGGAAAACGGTGACAACGAAATCCGAACCTAAAAGGTCAAAGACCCTGAGGGTCATAGTGTTGAAGTACTCAACTTCACTGTGATACTGTGATTGAACGAAACGCAAACTTTACTTTGAATACACGTGCCAATATTACGGTAAACTGCGCCCTCTCTGAGTCAGGCTGTAAAATTTTCATCCCATCCGCGTATCTATGTTTTGTTTTTATTAGACTCGTGTGTCTGTTACTTTTACCACAACAGAAACATGGTCTATTTAAATATAAATTACAGATATATATATATATATATATATATATATATATATATATATATATATATATATATATATATATATATATATATATATATATATATATATACAAATATTCTGGCTCGAAGAACGTACTATATGTTTAGGTATACATTTAAAAGTAATAAGAGACGAACAAGTTTTTTACTTTCGCCGAAACTTGCCACACATATTGTTTCTGGACTTTCCCACCAATAAATTACCCTTAAAGAACCCTAAATATCATAGCTTTGTCAATGATTAAATTACATAAAGGCAAAATGGCCCGCTTTGAATAGGCTCCAATAAATTATGAAACACATTGTTTAGAAAGGCGCAGGAAGTTGGTGCGATGCCGTTGTTGGGGTGTTCTTGACAACCATTATTTCGCAGTTTGCCATCCAAACTTCACCAATATATTTTATTTTAAGGACCCATACCTTGATGCCTAATACAACTGCTTTATTGGAGGCGTAAAAAGTTGTTCAGGTTGACAGTGTGGACCCTTTGTAAGCGTAAGCTTTTTGTTCGGCATATTAGTGTAGTTTCTAAAACATCGTTTCCGTTGCTGTAAGCTACACATGTTTTATGTGGTATCATCTTGATGTATATAAACTCTAACAGCAATGTATTTCTTAAATGACTGTGTAAAATGAAAATTCTTTCCCTTTTATTTGGTTCACTCTTAACTAGTTTCAGCCACAAGTCCTAGTTAAAATCACGCAGCAGTCTTAATAAAGGATGTTTCAATAGGTTTTTAGGGATTTACTAACTGACTTACTTAATCCTATGCCTTTACACCATTAGGTGTAAGGCGAGTGGGTAGTGTTGAGTTCTGCATTTCTCTTCGTATCCTTTCCTGTCCTGCATGAATTTTTTATGTCTTTCAATTCCATCCCCCTCTTCTTTGCTTCTTCTTTTATACCGTCGTTCCTCGTCTTCCCTTCTTATTTCTTCCTTACACTTGCGTTTCATACACTCTCTTCATAATTCTAATTTTCGGCATACGACATATGGACGAACCATCTCAACTTTCCCACACTTATTATATCGTTTATCGATTTTCTTTGTTTTCCCATCTATCTTTCTCAGAAATCCCATATCTGTAGCATTTATTGGCGATTTGTGTTTTTCTGTTAAAGTCCATGTTTCGCCACTGCAAGTAATTGTCGGTCTGACAACTATTTTTATTACTTCTGTTTTTATTTCTTGGGGCATTTCTTTTATTCTCAAAAACGATGTCTTCATTCTGTTATAAATTTTTTCTGTCTTTCCTATTCTCTCGTTGATTTTCCCATCCATCCATCCGTCATTTTCCATTAATGAACACAGATATTTGTAGCTGTCCACTTGCTCTATTGCTTTTTCGTGTATTTTTATGTTATGCCCTCTATCTGTTCCTACAATTATTATTGCTTTCGTCTATCAGTTCTTCAAAGTACTGTCTCCATCTCTCCATGATTTCGTTTTCTTCTGTAATTATATTTACATTTTTATCCCTTATGTTCATCATATTGTTTTTTCTGTCTTAGTTGTTTCAGTGTACCATCAAATAGTTTTTCATTCTCTCTGAAGTTATCAGTCATCCTTCAAGTTTTGTACTTGTTTTTACTTCTCTCCTTTTTTCTTGATATATTTTATAATCTTCTACTATTCTTGTGTTTAGACATCGTTTCCAACTTTCTTTTTCTGCTTAACAATGTTCTTTATCCCTGTATTCCACCACTCTGTTCTCTTCATAACTTTGCTCATTATCCTACTTGCTCCACAGCATCCTTTAGAGGAATCCAACAGAGTGTTCTTAAAATGTTCCCATCTGTCAACTCCTTGCCCCTTATTTTGATTCCTGACTTTTCTGTTTACTATATCCTGGTGTTTCTTTCGGCAGTTGCCCTCTTTGAGTTTATAGTTTTTCCTGTATCCTGTTTCTTCTTATATCTTTTGTTCCTTCTTGTTTCCTCTTCATATTCATTTAAATCATATAGTGATCACTTCCTATTTCTTAGGGATTTACTTTTAAATAATACCAACAATTTTAGAAGCATAACAAGTTTGTTTAATTTATCAAAAAGTGGAGGCACGGCAGTTATGTTTTAAAAATAATATTAAAATGTCTTTCTCGGCTGCGCAAAACTGCCAATTAACATTTTGGCGTAGCTGTGGTTCAGTTTCATCAATACCTTTACGAATGTGTTGCTTTAGTCCATTAATCGTTCGCGGATTGTTACTTTGTTCTTAAGAAAGTCCCATAAGAAAAAATCAAGGGTGGTTAGATCGCACGATCTTGCAGACCACCGAATATCAACATTTCGAGAAATTAGGTGGCCAGGAAAACGTGTCCGTAACAAATCCAGTTTCCCTCGCCCTGTTTGCTATCTTGGTGAATGGACAGATTGTTAAGGTGCATATTATCCAATTAGGGCCATAAGAAGTTTAATTACATATTGGGGTAACGTTCATCGGTAATATTAACCGCTTCACCATCGTCTTTTTAATGACAAAATGACCCTATAACACATCTAGCCCACAATGCACACCACACGGTTATACGAAGAGAATGTAAAGGTTTTCCTTTAATCCTCGAGGATTTTCACTTCCCCAAATCCTACAATTTTCATTTTTTACATAACCTTCGAGGTGGAATAGCTATTTGTGTATTAAGAGCGCAAAGTGATATATTGCCGCTCTGAGCGAGAAGTTAGACGCGCGACGCGTAGCGGAGCGCGGCTATCTCGCGAGAGCGGCAATGTCACTTTGCGCTCGAATTACACACATGATTTTTTCTACAACCGGTATTTTTATAAAAATATTTTGTAATGTAATTATTATTGATATCAAATTTGACAGTTTATATTTTGTGTCAAAAGTCGCAGATACGCTGGACGTTTCTTTATTATTATTAAGGTGTCCATGGTAACTAAGCGAGTGACAAAGTAACTTTGTCGCTCGGCGAGCGACAAAGTAAAACAAACGCTTGTTCCTCGAAAATGTCCAACTTTGCGCTTTCTTTTGAAAGCGCAAATTTGTACTTTTCGCTCGGTTGTAGAAAAATGAGCTTTTTGAAACATTTTTTAATTGTATTGGTTTATTTTGATGATAAAAATGAATTTGACAAACATTGCTTTTCAGTTGAAGAAAAGCAGTTAGGCCATACATAACAAAAATAAATTAATATTGAATTCAAAAGTTTTACTCTAGGTTTTTGGTCATTTTACGCAAAAGTAGAGATAAATAAATAAATAAATAAGAATACTATTATCGCATTTTCCAGGAAGACCTTAAAAATTCTCCTAAATATTGCAATTCCTACTACTTTTATTTCTTAAGATCCCATCACACTTTCTGGCGTGACGATGTTTATTTAGGTCCTTCATGGAAGAATATTCTCTTGATCTTTTGGAGCTAAATGTCAGAGAAAAATGAAGTTGTGCTCCGTCAAGGTTTCATTACTTTATATCCATAATATTTTGTCAGAGAAGAATTGTTATTTTCCTTTATTTTTGTAAGTAATACAATGGCGCTGTTGTGTTTTTTAGGATAAGTATACGAGAAAGCCTTTTAAGGGTTTATGTATATGAAATATGTAATAATACATTAAAATGTTCATTAATTTTTTTGTTACAATACAATGCGATACGATTTGCTTCTAGTAATGTACAGTTTAAATCCACTTATGCATATAATTTAAATAAAGCTGAATTGTATTTTCTACATACAGGGTGTTTGGTACATTGATAAAAACTTTTCACTGGGTGATACTGGAGGTCATCTGGAATGTATATAACCCTATTTAATTAAGTACCCCTATACAAAGTAGGTATCACCGTTTTTGAGATATCGGCCATTTTTTTTTTACAATCCCTGGGTTGCTACATAAAGGTTTTTATTTCTCTACTAAATGCCTTTAGGCCATTTTGTGATAAAATGATATACCGTTGATATACAACAGAAAAAGTTTTGACACTATTTGCATCCTTTGGGTTGTGTCGCTTTTGAGAAAAAAAGTTCAAGTAGAAAAACAATCCGTAGTAATGAATTTAAAGGCCTAAATTGGGCTATATAAATCTTCGTACTTATATCCTTCTCTATTGTTTAGGTTAAATAAAGGTTAATAATATCTCAAAATGGAATTTTCTACACCTTAAGGCAAATAACATAGAATAAAGGTAAAAAATGACATCAAATAGTTACTATCTACTATTGAATGTATCCGATTAAAGTTATTTTTAAAATGGTTTCACTATGTTATAATTTGTTCTACTGTAATGCGCATTTCTTTAGATATTGCATAATATATTGCAACATGATATTCCTTTAATGAAAACAAATAAGTACATATTTGTGCCTTTATTTTCATCCTTTTTCCAAATATCTTTTGATGAAAATTCAGTGTGTGATGTTTAGATGTAACGTTGATGGTATTAGATACGGCCTCGTATTACGTTTTCTCGCATATATTACTTAATTTGCTACCTGTATTTATTTTATAACAAAAACAAGAATTGTCTTGAAAAGCAAGAATTTCAGATGCTGTCTTTATTTATAAATGCATGTAGTTTTAAAACCAATAAAATTTGTCAGTTAAAGAGTTGAAACTGGTATAAAATAAGACAATTCAATTTTAATTGGGAAAAGCTCATTTAAATGTGTACTTAATTCAATAGTGGAACTTTCGCAACACATTTCAGTAAAACAATCACGTTTATTTTACTTACAAAAGGATTAATACTGTTGGCGTTTTATCATTTTATTTATTTTATATTTCGGAAACCACTCTACCTGCTACAATTGCATATCGTTGACCTCGCAATTATTTTATGAACCCTGAACAGTTTTACGCTGTTTGTATAAACTCTTCTTGAGAGATTCATATTATAGATAGGTAATCTTGCGTCGCGAAAGAAAGCGGTACTGTCGCGTTGCGACATACTGTGGTGTCGCGCTAGCAGTACTGGTAGCGCCAGCCCTTCAGGCCGAACAAGTGACCCGCTGAAAGCTGCCCCTACGCCAACGCATAAAAGTTGCCATGTAAGTGATTAAATTGCACCTGCCGAATATAAGTGTCTTGGTAAACCGAACTATAATTTATGAACCCCTACGACCCCTACGTAACCTTCTTTTGAAATAGAAATCCATATATTATTACCAAGCATCATCTTAACAAAATATATTTTACAGGACAATCTTCTACGATATAAAGACATCTATAAATCTAAGACAGACACGTGCATTTTTCAGAGCTCTATGAAAAACAAGAATCATAGATTTTTCTTTGGTTGTCTTTAGCATCTGTCGTTCTTTTTAGGGGGTTTAAAATAAACAAAACGTTTTTATCGCCCATTCAAAAATACTTTTAGTTTCAAAGTGCTGCACTAACTCTTGCAGTCCTTGTTTTATTCGGCGGCGCGGCGTGTTGCACGTTTGCTAGAAAGAGATTTGTAAGGTGCACCGCTAAAGGCTGTTTTGCTTTAAATGTTAAAATAGCTCTGCAATTTAAAAAATAGAAAATTTAAAATTATATGGCAGCAGTTTACAATATCGGCGTTGCAGAAGAATTTTAAAAGTATAAAATTAATATCCGGGAATTACTAAGAAGGTTAATAGTACTGGTTAAATTCAGATCTAGTTGATCAGTTAGGTTCTGATAAGCTTTTGTAATGTTATTGCCAATATTACATCGTCATTAAATACATACAAAATAAGCAATAATGGACCCAATAGACTTCCTTAAGATATTCATACATTATTAAACAATTTAGGAGAAATAATAATAAGCCAGATTGTTAACTTAAGAACACATGCCCATTTTCTACGATTTGCGAAGATTAATACATTATTTATAGGTTTTACAATTTTTATAAGTAGCACACTCTATTATTTACCAAACCTACATATTCGTCCATTAAAACAAATTTACAGAACTAAAGCTCTCCTATCGCTCATTCAAAGGCCATTTCGAGAATCGTTTGCCGTTAAGTGCCGTTAAGTTAAAACTTACCTCAAAACAAATCGTTTTCTTTTAATTTTAAAGTGCTGGAAAATATTCACGCCATGCAAAGGGTTTTACGTTTAGTTATTGTACCCTACTAGATTAGTAAAATTTGTTCAACTCTACAGTAATTTTTGTTAACGCACATACACAAAAACTGTTATGCTAATTTAAATAACATTACTGTGTTTGACCACTGTCACATTAATTATATTAAAGTTAATATTGTCTCAACAAAACATCATTGAAATAACCAAACAAAAATACTGCTTTATTGAAGTTCAAAAGTATTCCTACTTCTTTGAAAACTATATTACCATTATTTCAATGACCAAAATACTATTAGAATCCAATATCTGTTATTCCTTGGCGTGTAGAATTGTTAGAGTCAAACTATTTGATTGGAATGCTTAAATATAATTGGGCGAAAAATAGCTATTTGTAGGCGTATGATTAAAATTACGTCAATATAATCCTTATATCATTTCAATTAAAATAAAAAAATAACTCCTAAAAAACATATAAGGTACTAGAGAAAAAATAAAACATATTAATTCAATGGGTTCTATTGTTGGCTGAAATATTACTTCTACTGCTCGCGGACACCCTTGGGAGGTTAAAATTGTGTTGTTGCTATTTGTTTGTTGAATAGTCGTTTAAGCTTGCAGGCTGTTTGTTTATTGCGTTTATTCAGTGTTTAATGGTAAGTAGAACAGATCTAAAAAGCTTTTGTATTGTTTGCAAACCCTGTACAAAAAAACACAATTTTTGAAATCGTGGATCTTATTTATACAGCAAGCAAAAACTTTTATAAAGATTGACCTTTTTTCGTATCTTTTTCTCTTTTTGGTCCATTTGTCCTCTTGTCTACACCATCCGTACACATGCTGTATAATACAATACTTTAGTATAATCACCATGAACATAAGCATTCGGCTTTTTTAGGTCTCTCTAAGGCAGAAATTAAACTTTTTTTCTCAGTGATCGCCAACACATTTTGCCCATTAATGTCGTAAAGAGCAAATTCGTAAAAGTAAAGGGCACTTTTATCGCCCATTTAAAACTATTCCCGAGAGTGTGACACCAACTTTTGCACTCGTAGTGGGACTTAAATTATGCCATGTTTTAGGTTAACCATCGGTTTTAGCTCTAAAGAAACCCGTTTAATTTCTCCTCCATTTTCAAACTTTTTACAGTATTTATGGCTAATAAATTATTTTTCGTCGTTTTTCAAGACTGACAATAATAAAAATGTCAAAATTTCCCTAGGGGTTTGTGGTCAGGTAATGTTTTCATAGCGATAGTTTTCTAACTTTTATGTTTATTTTATTCTATCGAAAACAGACTTCTTATAAACGGTAAGGCTGCACGCACAGACTTTCTCGAAGGAGTTCCTTTTAGGCGCTGAGTGTTGTCAGACATGCCACTTTTTGGGAAAGAATAATAATAACATGTTAGATTTTTATTGTACTATATTCCGTCCAATTTAATTTAAGGATGATGATAGAAACTCATTTTACAACGGAGAGATCAATTGTCTTTCTCTCTCGTTTTCTTTCTCTCTCTCATTTTATTTTTACAACTAGTGGAGTTAGTCTCTCTCATTTTTACAACTGGTGGAGTTATGATAGACTATGAGAAACATAAACAGAACATATTTCAAGATGGTCCCTAAGTTGTTTTTGCCGTGTAAAAATTTATCTAAAAAGTTTATATAAAGTATTAGCAGCTTAAATTATTATTTTGCTACGTTAGGAATTTATATTTTATGACAGTTCCGATTAAACTTTCAAAGTAGAAAACCAGAAATACTTGCACAAACAAAGGCGACTGTAATAAAATGTTTAAACATATTCATTTTTATTGGCAACAACATCGTTTTTATTTGTCTTTCTACTAATGCCCCTTTTGCTAATAAGGATAGACAGAAATCGGATTCCGTTAGAAATTGTATCAGGATAGAAAATTATTTTGCGATGACTAATCTTCCAAAGTAGATAACCAGCAATACTTCCACAAGCGAAGCAGGTACGATAAAAACTTAAACATATTCTTTTTTTATTTGTCTTTTTCTAATGCAGTTGCGGCCATCACGGATAAAAGGAAACCGGAACTGTCCATAAAACTGACCAACAGGGTGAATTCTTGTTTAATTGTTTTTTCTGTCATTATGATCATTAGTAAACTACCCTTATTTGGGGGCGTGGGAAAAAAACAATTAAAAAGGTTTGCTTAGATTTTAGATTTGTCTTGTTAGTCAAGTAAATTTCCCTTTTTTATGAATTTGAGAAAAAATTCGAATAGAAATTTACAATACGTAACTTATGTGTATCATTTTTGAACTTATAAATTTAAATACCTTATTGTCAAATGGAAGCCTTCCTAGCACTCTTGAATCTAGCAGGTAATGTTTAAATGCATCCTGCCTCGGACCTTGAAGTTATATTGTTTCTTTATTATCCCATAAACATAAAATACTTTTTGTCTTGAACACCTTTTAACCAATAATGGGGTTAAGGGTAGATTCGTAAAAGTAAGGGCATTTTTATGACTTACCTAAAACTATTTTGGGTTACCAATAATTTTCGCCTTTACATGTATATACCTCAATTATGGTCATGTTTTACAGCTAGTAAGGTCCGCCTCAAAGGATTCTAGATTTAAAACATTTACAACCAGATTCACTATTGCTAAAACCAGTCTGATTTGACAATCAAGGGGCATAAAAAACAGAGTAAATGCCATTGGACTAGTGTCTTGAATGTATGCTTTAAATTTTTGATACACACTAAAAAAAGTGGAAATGTTTCCACATTGTTACATTGTTCTCCACCAAAACAACACAGCCATTGTTTCCTTGTCATATGTCTATGAGACCGTTTAAAACAAATTGCTTATACCTAATAATATCCAAATAATATTGACGTGCTAAAAGGCAGAATTACAAAGGCATTTGTATAGATTTGTGATTTTTAAATATTTATAGCCCTTACTCTTTCTGATGATTGTGCATAATTGTGCATAATCCCAGTAGCTATTATTGTTTTAATGCGGCTACAGCAGTTTGAATCTATAACTTTTAACTAGTCCGAACAATTCCACAGACAGAAAAATTTTAAAACAATTTGAAAACAATTTGTTTGCTATAAACATTTTAACAGCTTTAAACCCGGAATAGCAGGTAAGCGATTTTCCTTAAAACTTAGAAAGCTGTAAAACAGGACATAAATTAGATTTCTCTAAAAGGGGCGAGAAAAGCGCCACACTGTTAGGACTTAAAATAGTTTTAAGTGAGCAATAAAGTCGCTTTTTATTGTTATAGATTTGTCCACGACAAACGTTATAGTCGACGAAAGACTCGAACAAAACAAAGAAAAAGCGCTTGATATTTATGGTCCAT
The DNA here is from genome assembly GCA_963971165.1 of Philopedon plagiatum. NCBI lineage: Eukaryota > Metazoa > Arthropoda > Insecta > Coleoptera > Curculionidae > Philopedon > Philopedon plagiatum. The sequence goes on from OZ020193.1 coordinate 99,939,221, forward strand.
CAAACATAAACAATTCATTTTTGCTTTGTGTCAAGGCAACAAGCAAAACAACACTTCAAAAATTTTATGGGGAAGAAGTCTTTATTATGTTACGACAGTGATTTTATTTGAGCCAGGTAAAAAATTCAAAATTTTTTTCTTACTATATAATTTATAACTTACAAGGAAGGCACCTGATATGCGCCTCGCCGATTTCTTTTACTTCGTGATGTGTCACAATACGTCCTTACTTTTTAAATAAAGCCAATAATTTTAGAAAAATAGCATGCTTGTTTATTTTATCAAAAAGTAGAGACGTGTCAGTTATGTTTTAAATATAATTTTCTCCCAGTATTGTTAGAATAGACTTTGTCCTTGAGAAAGCTGCACACCAAAAAATCGAAGGGGGTTAGACTGCATGATCTTGCAGGCCACTGAATATCACCATTTCGAGAAATGACGAGGCCAGGAAAACGTGTCCGTAACAAATCCAAAGATTCCCTCGCCGTATGACACGTGGCGCCATCTTGCTGAAATATGGCCTTTCAACAAGGAGGAGATACCATTATTTACTTTTTAGAGCAATCAGAGATTCCAAGGTCACTTTTAATCAGGCCAACGAAATGGTGTCCCAACAGGTACTACGCGTACTCCGCCATTTTTGAACAACTTAATATTGAAATTTTATATTTTGCATGTAACATCTAAAGACCAGGAAATTTAATTATGGACGGTTTTAAAACGAAAGAACGTGTTAGAATTATTGTTTAAACTTACTACAAAAGTTCCCGTTCATGTGTGAACACATTTCGTAAACTTGTAATATTCAATAGCTCGTATATAACTCCATGAAAAATGGGTCTAAAAAATTTCTAAAAAAGGCAAACGAAAGCTTTTTTAGTCTAGTTTTTTTAAAAAATAATGTTAATCAAATTCCAGTAGGCAGTAGAAAGCAGCGACCAAAATAAAGAAAAAAAGCAAAAAATGACGAATTTTACGTGTTTTTTAGGGCATTTCCATCGTGTATATTTTTCCCAGATAGATAATCACTTAAGCTACAAAACGCCGTTGGGTTCATCCGGAAATCTTTTTCCGATCAAGAGATATTTGATTTTGTCCATTTTAGTTTCGAAATATATTACTGTACGGCGGCATGCCAAAACAAATCTAGAATAAACAGAAGAAAGCAGCATTGCGATAAGAAAAGTTTTTATTTGCAAATGGATGCAAACCGATCTGTTATTCTTTTGTCAATGATTTATCTTCGTTGGAAAACAAAAAAGAAAAGAAACCGGGTCTCAAAGACGGTCTGAAAACCGCCGTGTCTGGCCAGTCGCATATAATTCCGGGTATTCGGACCAGATGTCACGCCCTAGTTTTAAGGGTGTGGCTAGGGGCGTAGAGATAACGGAACCTTAAATCAAACGTAAGTTAAAAACAAACTTAAATCATTTATTTACAATAAATAGGAACATTCAATCTTGACATAAACAGAAAACACATGTAATTTACTCTCGAAAGACAACTTAATTTTCTATCACTTACATTGCAGATTTGAAGATTATTTCTTCTACAATTTATCACAATCACAAACGCATCGGACCGGGGATCATGCACTAGTGTCTTTTCCAACTCCCGTCTTTCCGATCGCCCTATCACCCAGTCAGCAGTTTTCCCCTCCTTTTGACGAGCGTTGACTTTAGATCAGAAACCGCAATTCTGCTGACTTGATAATTCAGCGTCGTTTAAATAAATTAACCACTTCAAGCAAGAAAACAGGCAGCTGTATTAGACTCTGCGCCCAGGCTTTTCCACAACCGCGCGACGCAACTCGCTGGTGTGTGTCTCTTAAACAATACAAAGGCATCGAAACTGGCGCCGCCTCTGCCGGCATGTCGGCTGCAGCCGCATCGAAAACCGCTGTGTGTGTGTCATCGCCCTTAGAAGAAGTTAGAAATAATGCAACATTTTGCAATAAAATTATCTTTTCCAACGAAGCTCATTTCTACTTCAGAGTTTATGTGAACAAGCAAAATTGTAGGATTTGGGTAAGTGAAAATCCTCGAGTGATTGAAGAAAACCCTTTACATCCTCTTTGAGTAACCTTGAGGTGTGCATTGTGGACTGGAGGTAGTATAGGGCCATTTTTCCATGAAATGTTGATGGTGAACACTACCGCAATACGTTAAGAAACTTTTTATGGCCCCAATTATGCACCTTAATAATATGTTCTTTCAAAAAGACGGCACCTCGTCTTCCACGGCGAGGGAAACTTTGGATTTGTTACGGACACGCTTTCCTAGCCGCGTCATTTGTCGAAATGGTAATATTCAATGGCCTGCAAGATCATTCGATCTAACCCCCTCGTTTCTTTCTTGTGGGGCTTCCTCAAGGACAAAGTATATTCTAACAATCCGCAGACGATTAACGACCTAAAGCAAAACATTCGTCATGTTATTGGTGAAATTGAACAGAAATTGTGCCGAAATGTTGCTGATAATTTAACGTAAAGAATGGTCATCTGTAGAACCTGCCAAGGGGGACATTCAGAGAAGATTATTTTAAAAATATGTGATATGTCTCTACTTTTTGGTAAAATAAACACGCATATTATGTTTCTAAAATTTTTGGTTTTATTTAAAAACTAAATCCTGAAGTCCCATTGGGACACTCCGTATTAATTTTTAAAAAATATGCGCCATCTCTCCTCGATTTAAGAACATCCATTCTGATATTGCAAAAAAAACTGGCAAATTCATTCGAAAAATAACGTTCCCAATTTCCACAAAATACGAACACAAGCTCGTTTATTATATTTCCGGTTATGCCAAATACCTTACGTTTATTTTTCCTAGTTTAAAAGCTATTCTAAAAGTAAAAAGGCGCCTTTATCGCCCATTTTACTAGTCCCCAGAGTGCGCCACTAATTCTCGCAGTCGTACGTTCGTTTACATTACAGCGTGTTTTACGTTTGTTTGAAGCAGCTTTGTAACTTGCTGCAGCTAAAAGAAGCTGTTTATTTTCTTGTGCGGTTTTTAAACACCTAAAATTTGTATAAAAATGTTTATGAGTATGTGTTGATGCTTTAGAAGATTTTACTTAAGTTATTGCTTGTCAAATGCGTATTAAAAGCTTAATATTATCTTTGTTTTTTTATTATATTAAAGAAGAAACACACACCTATACAGGGTATACAGGTTTACGGTGGGTAGCCTAGTAGGCGATCTTGATAACTAATCAAGATATATTTTTAAAATTATAGTCATAGAAGATTGCAATACAGATTAAAGTATATTTTTATAAAAGACTAGAAGGAAAATTGTTTTAATTATAATGTTATAAAGGATAGTTTATAACCAAGAAGAATTCCAGCAATAGAATATTATTTTTGCACAAGTCTAACAGTAAAATAATGTTTATAAAAAGTATATGTTGGTATGTTATTGTAGGTATATTTTTTGGTAGAATACACATTATTAATGAAGTTTCTTTTCCCTACATTTTTTATTAGTGGGTGTAAAGGTAAGTTCCTACTATTTTCCTTAAATTATTTATATTGGAACGTAGAGTTTAGCCAAATTAACTAATATTTTATCAAAAATGTTGCCAAAAACATGACTTTAATCACAGAATATCGTGTATTAGTTTAATTTATCATCCTCGGTCCTCTCTTCATTAAAAACAACTGACAAAATAAAAAAACTCCTCGGTCTTCTAGTGGCATTTGTCAGTTTTATCAATGATTAGCTAAAAATTTGGGAAGTTGCAGAAGGAAAAAAAATTTAACGCTCTGTTAAACTGACAATATTATGTTTTTAACAATGAATTAGGATGTAACGCTTGATTAAAAGTTTTCTGCAACCGGCTGTTAGAGTAATGTGTACTATTAAATAAGTATTATTAAAATAAAAATAAGCAGCACTGAAATAAATACATTTTTTAACATCGTGCAACTCACGAAGGCAGCAAGCCTAAGTACTAACGCAGTAGCGCACCCAGGATTTTGTCTGGGGGGGGGGGGCTGAATAGTGCAGTTCGGTTGGGTTGTTTGGGATTTTTTCGATTAGTAGTGCACTTTTTAAATTTTTGGGTCTAGAATGTTGGTCTAGGGGGGCTGCAGCCTCCCAGCCCCCCCTGGGTGCGCCACTGCACTAAGATACCGTAGATGTATATCGCAGAGCCGAATCACACACCCTGTGCTGGAATCATCCATAGGGATTTCGACAGCCCTTTAAGAGTGTGTTACCCAACCTGAGAAAATATATTAAGTAGTGTTAAAATATATTTATTTATGGGCAGAAATAAATTATATAAATAATGGCAATTTAAAGATACTCACAAATTACACGGCCATGGTCTTACCTAAAAAAAAAAGAAAACAGAAGTTAGTAATCAAATAATATGACAAAATGGAATTAAAACTGATTAAAACAGATACTCCTGAATTAACAACACAAGTAGAGGATTTGTGAATGAATTAAAATAAAATGAAAACATATTATATAAATTTAAAAAGTTTATTTCTCATAGAGGTGTCAAAGCTCAATTTTAATTTTTTGCCACCTTTAACATGCGAATAAGGCTGGTAATCTCAGACTTCAATGCAGATTATGTATACTTTACCACTGCAGTCAGTCAAGAAACCTGCTATAGTTTTGGAAGAGAGCAATTAAAATGTTAAATAACCTTTCCACAATTTGCCAATTTTCAACTGATTGAATAACGATAAAGTTATTAAGATTAAATCAAGTATATTTTCTATGTTACTGATAATAATACTGGTACTGTAGAAAAAAGTAGTGTTCTAAAATCTAAAGTCAAATCCCAAATTTATTCCACTGCACTGTTGGCATTTCTAACTTAGGCGAACATTTTAAAAATTAATATTCCAAAGTTGCGATATACCTTTATAAAGTTTCAGTATGATGCTCAACGGACAAAGAGAATTTTAATTATATAGGTACTTTTTTCACTAAACAACCTGGTGGAAATACCGTATTCAAAGGACGGTGAGCCAAAAAGAGAAAGAAAATTTAAAAGTTTTCACATGGAAAGCCGTTACCTTAGAAAACTTACCAAAACTCATTATAGAAGTCTTTTGATGCAGACAATATTACCAGAAGGATTTTAACCACAAAGATTTAACCTAAAATAAATTATTTTAGCACTAGAAAATTACGAAAATAAATAAATAAGATTTATACGGAAATCAGTCCTTACACTAAACATAATTTTCTTGATTAATGAGTTTGTTTTGAAAGCAAAAAGCATGAAGGAACCAGCCAAAACATTTACGGCCAGATTCACTATTGTTAAGACAAGTTTAATTTGACTATTAAGGGTTTGATAAAAAGTGAAATTAAGACAACTATTTTTTGTATTATGAATTTGTTGTTTGAAGTTTGTTTTCTCACTGTTTACACTTACCCCTATAGATTACACTTCACCCTACATGTTCCTTTTTAAATTATTCTATTGTAACTTTCAAAATACTCCAAAACTTTGCAAACATTACCACTGTAAAACCTTCCACAATAAAATGGCATATCAAGGCTTACGGAAACTTTAGAAGACTGGCTTAAGGATTTACTATCTTAGTTCTCGAACTTTGCGAAAGTGGATGAAGTAGAAATTTATTTTCGGGTATGATAATATGAAATATTGTGTTTTGGTATCTTGTTGGACGTTGTTGTCAATGTGTCAATATAATTAGTTAAATTAAAATAACAAATTAATGAAAACTGATAAGTGTAATAATAGTTCAATCATTAAATTTTCTTCTAGTTGATTGAATCTGCCCGTTGATGCTTAACCGCCCAGAAAATTCATAAGAACCATATACGTACTGGCTTTTTCTAAGAAATTTTCTATTCCTGGCGCGGCCTTGTTGCTGTCCCTTCTACTGCGAGATCATATATCATTTTACATTTACAAAATAAATCCTGTGACGTGATCCAGTCGTTGAGAAATGGCCGTGTCGGAAAAGTAGGGTAATAAAATGTTTAGCCCATCTTTTCTGTGCTGGTAAGCTTGAGAATTTCGACATTTTTATAGAGCTATTTAATAATACTCAAGAAAAATCTATATAGATTATAACAAGGGATGCTTCGCTTATGCCTTAAAGCTGGATCTACGAAACGGCTATTATTGTTTATTATGATAATATTACTTTAGTGTCATTAATTTGGGAAAACTGAAAATTTCGATTTTTGACACAAATTTTTCACGGTTTTTTTTTTGGTCAAAATGGATCCAAATTAAAATCCAGTCCAATCATCGGCATCGGGACGAGCTTGTCGTGATACATGATATTAATATTTTCTAGTTTCTTCATTATTTATAGGAAGAGAGCAAACGCCGATTAAATATCTAATTTTGGACTTTCTTTGCACTCCGTGTTTTTTCCTACCTAATTTTTTTCCAATTTTTCAATGCTATTTTATGTAGGGATAATCAGTCTTTAAAATGAATACAGACTGGGTCATCCAGGAGTGTATTTAAGGGGTAAAAACTGAATTTTCTTGATTTCTTCCAACAAATCCTATATTTAACCGACATATTTCTACACTATTTTTCCTACTTAGTGCTTCTCTTTGAGTTTATTTTATCCGTTAATTATCTAAGAATACCTCCCACTAATTTAAATCGCTTATTTTTTCGTTTAAGTTATAAATAATAGGTTTATTTGCATCAGAAACATGCAAAATTTGAAACTTTTAAATTTTCGACCATTGCCATGAAATAAAAGAATTTCAGTTTATTTACGTCGAAATTATTAAAATATGATGTGTCAAAATTTCGCGGAAATGACAGTTTTTGTTGCAAGATTGGAAGGTTCGTGGATCGATTTCGCCTTGAAAAAGATTTTTTTGAAAAAATTGCTGCCATAGTAACATCCTTAAGAAATAAACCTGATATGTAAAAAAATCATTTAAATCAATTGTTAATAAACGAAATAGTATTAAAGTTGTGAAAAATTTATGATGGTGCGTTAATTTTGATGAGCAGTGTATTTTAAGCAATAATATAATATGCTGGTTTTGATCCAACCGATATTTCATCATGTACCTTTGCTCGTCAACCTAAAGACTTCTTAGGTAACCACCATTTTTTTAAACTTGTACATTATGTACTCCGGTTGCAGACCTTTTAAATATGTAAGTTATCGTTCGATCCCTTTCCTATTAAATAATCCAAAGGACGCCCAACCTTCATCATGAAAAAAAGTGCTACGATTTTTTTAAATTTAAAATTTACAAATTGTTTTGTGTTTCGTGTTAAAATTAGCAAAGCGGAACCCTTATGCAATCACTTCGGTGTCCCTCCGTCCGTCCGTCCGTCTATCACAGGCGATGGATACCAATAATTCACTCAAAGACACACTCTATTCTTGCACAATTTCAATGATTAGTTTATCATTGTTAACCAATAGGTTATAAGATTGCTGGCAAAATAAGGTTTCATTGGTTTTTAAAGTTTAAATATAAACATTTAAATATAACAATTATTTGATGCAGTAATACCCTATTCTAAATTCAATACAAAATATATTATTGGTTTCAGTAAACGTTTATTTGTAAGAATATAAAACTTATTTAATCGAAATACTTATTATTATTGCAAAGCTTTTTAGATTTATTTTACTTACATATTATAAAACCCTGAAACACTCCAGTCTCCAGAATTGCAAAAGATCTACTATTTTTGGCATAACTTTAACGCAATAAACAAACAGGCTGCAAGCTTAAACGACTATTCAACGAACAAATACCAACATCATAATTTTAACCTCTCCAACGGGTGTCCGCGAGCAATAGAAGTAAAACTTCAGCCAACAATAGCACCCATTGAATTAATAGCTTTTATTATTTCTCTAATACCTTATATGTTTTGTTGTAGGGTTTATTTTAATTAACATGATATAAGGCTTATTCACTTAGTTTTGAAATTTTTTATTTAAACTGTAGTCCTTGTTCGTTTAATAAAATATATTGTAATTTGAATCACACCGCCTACATATAGCTATTTTTCGCCCAATTATATTTAAGCATTCTCAGCAAATAGTTAAATTTTTTTGGTCTAACAATTCCACCCTCTGAAGAATAATAGAAATGTATTTGTTTCCAATAATATTTTGGTCATTGGAAAAATGGTAATATAGTTTTCAAAGATGTAGGAATACTTTTGAACTTTAATAATAAGTCTACATTTAAAGTAATTTTTTTAAAATTATTTCAATAATGTTAACTTTAATATAACTAATGTGACCGTGGTCAAAAATAATACTATTATTGAAAATAGCATAGCAGTTTTTTTTGTGTGGGGGTTAATTTCAGGGGGTGAATTGGGAAATAGAAAAAAAAATTTAAGCGCATCGGGTAGAGTGTCCAATGAAAGCCTATTGAAGCACAAATTCAACAATATGTATGATGTATTTTTTATGCATTTTTTTTAACATTTTTCGGGAAAAACGCTTAAAAATTGCGGTCCCCCATCCTTATTACCAAAAGGATCACTCAAAAAAATATGAAAAAAGTCATGAACATTGAGAATTAGGTGTAGATTGAACCAAAATTATCAGGATCGAAAAATTCTACCGCGATCAACTGTTATGAACAATTTAATTTTTTATTCCCTTATAACCGCTGAACCATTGGTTTTAGAGAAAAGGTTTTTGACAAAAAATATTCCTCACGATATAGGGAACCAATTTTGTCCTTGCACGTTTTTTAATGCTCCGCGCATACGCGATGTGATCGGGCGTTCGTGCCGTCGGCGGTGGGTAGCGCGGCAGATGGGCGGAGATCGGGCCGGCGAGGTTTGCTGAGGTTAAGTGGGGGGCTGATTGCAGGGAACAAATATTGTGCAAGTATAGCTTGCACAATTAGTGTTCCGTGCAAGACATTCCGTTAAACTAAATAAATCACATAATCAAAATTCTTTGCTCGGAAATTATTCGGCGAGAGACAGTATACTCTCGTCTTGTCTCGAGCCTTCTGTCGAGAGAAATTCGCCCTCTTGTCTTGCCGAGACAAGACGATACGAAACTAGAGACGAGAATCTCTTGTCTCGGCGGCATCACTAGGCTCTTTAATTTCGTCTTAAGCGAAACAGTCTTTTGGCAACAAAGGAGCTCTATAAACTTTAAAATAATCTTAAGTAAACTTGTCTGACAATCGCATGGTAACCCTCGTATTTCGTAACAAACCTAAACAGACAAAATTATGACCCAGACATATTCCAACATGAAAAGAGAGATGTTTAACTCTAAAACACAAACACTCTGAAATATTTACCCGGAGCCATGTTAATTGTTAGAGTTACATGGCTCAGGTCTCTACAGAATAGAATTTATATATAAACAGGAATGTGTTGAACCGAACCTTGGCTTTGTAACGAATACGGCAGAACTTTGACTCTAATTAGCTTGTGTTAGAAGTTTATTCTAAATATTATTGTGTTTAAAGTTGTAGTATTACAGGGCGTGAATAAAATATGGAAATGTTAAGCTTTGTTGATAATTAAAAAAATATTGTTGTTTTGGCTTGAAACCTGACACCAAGTTTATACGTGGTGGCACACAATACAAGAAAGACATTATTTAGCTACGGGAGGGTTAACCAAATGCCTCTTAAAGGAAGCAAGGGAACAACAGAATTTGCTGGTCGAAATGAAGATAAAATCAAAAATCGAGAGATCTAGATAAACCCCTAGCAGCGCGGCAATAAGCGAGAAAATGGAGTTTTTATGTGGGTCATTGATGAATCGAATGGCTCTCTTTTGGATATAATTAAGGATGTTAATGGTCGAAGGTGCAGCCGCTCCCCAGATGTGGGAACAATCCTCTAGGTTACGTTAGGAGATTTCTTGTGAGGACTGGGTCTTTTGGACAGAATTAAGGATGACAATAACTACTCTAGGTTAGATCTTATTTGGGACACACAGAGAGTGTATAAGTTGGAAGGGGAGAAGTATTTTCTGGCTTGAAAGAGAAAATGAAGCTTTGTAGCTGCTAATGTGGCTATTCAAGAAATGTGCCAACAGAGATAGAGTTCGAAAGTGATGGGAAAGGGCTTGGCCATTCATGTGGATGGTGTAAGTGTTACCGGATATTTTGCGTGACAAGGAGCAGGACTGGATTTTGAAGGCTTTGAACTGAACAAGGTTCTTGGTATCCCAGTCTAAGATTAATTACAGATCTTGGGAAAGAGATAGGTTCGTAGATCTGCGTCTATATCCACCACTTGATTCGATACTTGTTTGGAAAAATGAACATTGGGGTGAAGAATACCATCGTCAGCGTAACTGTGGATTGGATTGGTGGTTAAAGAGAACAGGTCATTAATGTGAAGAAGAAATCGGGGTTGGTGCTCTGACTAGATTTAGGTAAATCAAGTAATGTATTACTCTGCGTATTTAAAAGTTGAATATGAAATCATTGAAAAAACCGCGGATGTACATAAGAGAATAAATCTTAAGTCTTAATAGTGAATTAACAGTGACATGACTAAAAACTTGTCAAAGCCCATCTAGTTAGCTAGCAGTCTTATAAAGTTTTGAAACTTAGTGAATTTCCTAGTCAGAGATTTTAAAATCCTCGCTTTTAAGCTAAAGAAAATATTTTAAAATAAAACCCATTTAATTTTTATATCAATCAATATCAATCAATCATCAATATCTTCATATACATAAGTCAGTTAGTCATCGATTTAAACAATAGCACCCATGAAAAGGAAAATATGTTTTTCTTGGATTACACACAAACCATGTCAATATGTTTAAAAAACCAGTTTCTTGCTATATTTTAAGTATACTTTTTAATTATTATGATTTATACTATTTCTGCGCATAAAACAAAACTTGAAATACAACTATTTTTATTACTGAAATGCTAAGAAATGCCTATAAAGGCGCCACTGAAAACACTCACAGAGATGAGATTTGAAAAACTTACCACGAAATAAATAATTTTAGTTTTAAACTTTTATTTTTTTCCAGATATTTTACGAAAGCTGAACTGTATTCCATCACGTCTTACCAGATATAGCATTACTAAATGGGCAATCATAACTTTAAGCCTTCTTTGAAAAAAACGACCCATAAAAAATTATGTTTAATATTTTCCTTTAAAAGATATAACTGCAACACGAGAGGCGATTTTAGCAGAGCATTAAAATATGTATTGATAATTTTCCTCTTCAAACATAAACTCTAAAAATAAGTCAATATTTTATAGGAAAATCTGGCAGGAAATCATTTAATTTTATACTGGAATCTCCCTTTGTTTGCTTAGTCACGCTCTTATCGGATATATTTTTATTAAACGAGTAAACACATCATCATGTCCTGGGCTAAATATAAACAACACGAAAAATGATTTTTTCTGCGAGCATGCGGAAAGTGACTACTTACCGCACTTATATCGGTAATGAAAGTTGCACTTTTCCGTACTAGTACTAGTGCTGAACGTATTGTCAGTTAATTAGACTTCGAGTGCTAATTAACGTCACTGGACCCGGACCGAAGAAGTCAAATTCAACATTTTTAGTAAAGTATTGATGGGAACCCAAAAAATATCCATCCAAAAACTATGAACCCACCGATTAATTACTGGGCCTTTCTACTTATATCGTTGATGTGCAATTAAGTTTGTGATAGTTGCCTGTTTGTTCATGCACAGAAAAAACTGCTATGCTATTTTCAATAATAGTATTATTCTTGACCACTCTCACTTTGGTTATATTAAAGTTAATACTGTTTCAACAAAACATCATTGAAATAACCAAAAAAAACATAGCTTTAAATATTATTTTTAGAGTTCAAAGCAGTCTTACTTCTTTGAAAACTATATTACCATTTTTTCAATTACAAAAATACTATTGGAAACCAATAAATTACTATTATTCCTTAGAGTATAGAATTGTTTAAGCTAAAACATTAAATTATTTGACGAGAATGCTCAAATATAATTGGGTGAAAAATAGTTATTTGTGGGCGGTGTGATTCAAATTAAAATATTGCCACGCCCTATTTTATAGGGTGCAACTAGGGGCGTAGATGTAACGGAACCTTAACTAAATTGAAACTAAACGTGATTTTAAAAACAGACTTATATCATTTATTTACAATTAAATAGGGACATTAAATGACATACAAAATACAGATTTATGTTATTACTCTCAACTTAATTTTGTTGCAACAATTACAATTGCAATTTTAATGTATATTCAATAAATAAGCTACATCCTGCCAATGTAGAGGGCAATAACTTATGATTAAGTAAAATAGGATTATAGATTACTTATTGAACTTCCAAATATTGATCTATGAAATATTTTTTGGTTTTTCCACTTGTGACAATATATTTTATTAAACGAACAAGAAATACAGTTTAAATAAAAATGTAAAAACTAAGTGAATAATCCTTATATCATGTTAATTAAAATAAACACTCCAATAAAACATATAAGGTATTAGAGAAATAATAAAAAGTATTAATTTAATGAGTTCTATTGTTGGTTGAAGTTTTACTTCTATTGCTCGTGGACACCCTTTGGAGAGGTTAAAATTATGCTGTTGGTATTTTGTTCGTTTAGTAGTCGTTTCAGCTTACAGCCTGTTTGTTTATTGCGTTAAAGTTACGCCAAAAATAATAGGTCTTTTGAAATTCTGGGGACTGGAGTGTTTCAGTGTTTGTGAGGACTGGAGTGGACTTTAGTGTTTGTAAGTAAAATAAATCTAAAAATCTTTGCAATAGCAATAAGTATTTCGATTAAATAAGTTGTATATTCTTACAAATAAGCGTTAAGTGAAACCAATGATATATTTTGTATTAAATTTAGAATAGGGTATTACTGCATCAAGTAATTGTTATATTTAAACGACTTATTGGTTAACAATGTTAAACTAATCATGGAAATAAATCGAATTTGTATTGTGCAATACGGAATAGAGTGTGTCATTGAGTGAATGGGTATCCAATTCAATATACGATAGTGTTTTGTCTGTGTAGAAAATAGAGATCGAGGATGAAACTGAAGAGAATATGATTGATGGAGTACCGGAAGAAATTCTCGAAGAAGCCAAGAATGTAAACGTCGAACTGTTGCCAGAAAATACGTCGAACTGTTGCCACGAAATACTGTTATGCCAAAGAATTTGAAATATTTAGTAAATGGTGCGCAAGAAAGAAAATAAACAATTTCAAGACAGAAGAGGTAATTCTAGTATACTTTCCGACATTTCAAAATCTTGCAATCATTCACGTTACGGTCAAATGAAAATTGAATACGCTTGAATTGTATTTTTACCCTGAACTGCAATAAAATATTTTTAAAAACATACCCAAAACTAGATAATTTTCCCAGTACCAAGCACATGCGGGAAGTATCTTTTCCGCACTCGACTGCTGACCGAACCGTTCGGTCAACTGCAGTCGCGTGCGGAAAAGTATCACTTTCTGCACTGATTAGATGAATAGCTATTTTAGTTTTAAGACTACTTAAAAGCATTCCAATAAGAATAGAAATGGCTTAAATAAAATTCAATTATTATCTTCATCACCTATAAAATACGTATACTTGAAATCTCTTTAAGTAACGAACTGACTTTTCACAGGAAAATCTGCAATTTTCAAGCCACTTCACGAACGCATTCTATTTCATACTATAATCGGCTTCTGTCTGCACGGTTGCGTCCTTATTGATAATTTTTATTTTGTGGATAAACACAATTTCCAGCGATATTTGTCTTCGGCAAAGCCCGGCTTAACGTATATTAGATTGCAGCTGGATATTTTTGTTTGGTGCGGCGACTTACGGTTTATTGTATTTTCTGCCTTCTCCCATTTCTTCCACTACACTGTAATAAGCCATGCACTTAGAGAAAATAATTATTTATATAGGGAAAATACATACAATATAAATAAATCTGAAATATTTCAATTCGCATTCTCGGCATAAATTAAATATCTATTTATTATTTTATTTTATTTATAATATAAACGGGCACACCCCATTTTGATAAATGTAACAATAACAGTTCTACCTAAACCCAATAACAGTATAGTACTGACGGAACTATCGCCAACAATATACAACTAACTGATCACATCAGCTATCAAGACTAAAAGGAAATACAACAAAAAAAACTGAAGACTAACAATCATGCATTTACCAGAACATTCCTTACCTTCCCTTTAAGGGAAGCAAGGGAATCCGAAGTCATCATGATGATTAACAAAGCGCATGGCTCTCACTAAGCGTGAATGCAAACCATAATTGGTTCTATGATGGCCAACATTAAAAAGCAAGTGATTTCTAAGGGGCCTTATGGACACAATAATATGAATTTTACACAGTAAATCAGGGCTTACAATAAGGCCCCTTAGCAACTTTCCAAGAAAAACCACATCAAACATTACTCTTCTATGTAACAAGAGATCGAGGCGTACATTATTTCTAATGGCACTGTATTCATGATTCTCAACTATCATATTCATCTTTCATGCGCAAAGTTTCAGGAATCTATTTTGCACTCTCTCCAAACAGTATTTGTGAACTTCATAATATGGAGACCACACCACCGTAGAACATTCCATTAAAGATAGTCGTAAAGAAGACAAAGAAAAATCAACTCAGTTCCTAGACATAAAGCCCGGCAACTTTGACGCCTTGGTAGCAACAGCATTGGTCTGCTCCACAAATGTCAAGCGACAATCTAAAATCACCCCGAGGTCCCGTACATTATCAACTCTATTCAGAGCCACACCATCAATGCTATAGCCACAGTCCGCCTTTTTCAGTCCCCGGTAAAAACTAATGGCATAACATTTACCTGTATTCAATTGCAAACCATTCGCATTCGCTCACACCACAAACCTGGTGACATCATTCTGCAAGGAGCACACATCATTACTATTATTAATTATTTGATATAACTTTAAATCATCAGCAAACACTAAAAATTCACGCCCAGCTATGAACTCCTCAATATCATTCAAAAACAAGTTAAACAGTAGAGGGGAGCAGTGCGCACCCTGGGGGCTCCTGACACTACTACAAAACCCTCCGAGAGAAAATTACCCACTTTTACTTTGTATACACGGTCCCTCAAATAACTAACCAACCACTGAACAAGAGAACGACTGAAACCTATAGCAGACAATTTAGCTAGCAGAAGCCTATGATCGACTCTGTCAAACGCCTCGGAGAAATCAGTGTAACTTGCATCTACCTGAAAATTCTCCTTCAAAGCATCCAGCAGTCTCGATACATAGACCATTAAATTAGTGGTGGTTGATTTATTCTTTGAAAATCCATGCTGCTGCTCAACAATGACACCCCTACAGAGCCAAGCGAGTTGGTCATGCACCAACGAATCAAACAGCTTGGGTATACTAGATTGATGGCAGACACTACGATAGTTCGCAATGTTCTCCCTGTCACCAGATTTATGTACTGGAACAAGAAAACTCTCCTTCCGCGATGCAGGAAAAACCGCCACATGTAGTGATTTATTGAAAACAAATTTTTGGGGACCGTATTATCGGGTCGTATTTTCTGCCTGGCAATTTAGTTGGTGAAATGTACCTAGAGTTATTGGAAACCACTACTGACCCTGCTTTAACGAACGCTATTGAAGATAACCACCGTCCGTCGGCCAGAAAATCTAATTTTTCAGCAAGATGGGTCACACTATGAATTTCCTGTAAGTATCTGGATGACAATTTTCCAGGAAGATAGATTAGGAGGAGAGATACTATTGAATGGCCTGCAAGATATCCTGATCTATCGCCACTTACAAGTAAAAATTATCTGAATAACTGCCGATGCTGGAACGTCAAGAAATATTGCAACTGTGTGCCTTTTAATTTACTCTTGATTCCTATGGGAATCGAAACATTTATCTTTTTATACCAGAAGCAACATAAACAACGAAGAAAACGTTCTCAATAAAGCTAAAAAGCTTTGGAAGGAAACTGGTATTTTAGAGTAAAATCCGCAACTTTCAAACCACTTAACGGAATCATTCTATCTGAAAATATAATCTACCTTTGTTTGCACAATCGCGGCCTTATTGATACATTTTTATTTCTTGGGTAAACACAATTTCAAGCCCCGCTTGTCTTCGACAAAGACTAGCTTATATTAGATTGCAGCTGGAAATTTTTGTTTGATGTAAAACTTACGGATTCATTGTATCGCTTCCGCCTTGCTCTGACTCCCTTACGCTGTGCCTGAAAAGGCCGTGCCCTTAAAGGTTTCAAAAGGGTATGCTAATTTTAAAATCAACAAATGCGAGAAAATAGCAGGATTTGTTTTTAAAATATCTATTATATTACCTGAAGGGTATTAACCAATTTAATTTGGCGGGCTGGGATTTTATTTCGAGCTTGGATGTGTTTTGGTTTTCATATTATTTTTTAATTAAAATAATAATTCACTGGTGTCCGAGGTCAAAATAGCCGAATCTTGTACACTTTGTGACACAAATTTATAATAAACCCAACAAAAGTCCAAGTTCCATCTGGTTTTCTTGATACTTGTTATAAAAGGTACCTAGTTTATACCTGTACCTAGCTACGGGTGAGACTATTATAAATTCATTTAGCCTGTATTTGGTATTCTGTAATAATCTATATATTTATAGATACCTAAAAGTAAATGTGTAAAGTCTCGCCCAGTTCTGATTTAACCTTTGGGTTAGTTAGAAGTGTGCGTATATTAGAAATAAGTGCGCTTTAAACAAGATGCCGCGAGTTTGTGTATATAAACCAGGTTAGATTCAGAAACATAGTCTTAGTCCCATAATACAGACAACGGATCATTTTTATTTTGGCTACAAAACTGGTGACCAAGACAAAAGCTGGGCACCTCATATCTGTTGCAGCAATTGTGCGAACAATCTACGTAGCTGGCTTTTGCTGTGCCTATGGTCTGGCAAGAACCTACAGATCACATTAGTGATTGTTATTTTTGTATGATATTTCCTATTAAGAAAGGTATCACAAAGAAGAAAAGCACTTCACTACAATATCCAATTATTCTACAATCGTGCATCTATACACAGTCTAATCACAAGGCCGTTCTTGAGCATTTGATGTTATTAATTACAAATTTGCTTTGCATTAATAAAATGTATTTTATTTATTGTCATATTCATTCACATAGTAATCTATTGTGTAAAAAATAAACTAACTTCGAAGCCGGCAATTTTCAAGCCACTTCACGATAGCTTTCTATGTATTTCAAACTATAATCTGCCTTTGTCTATCACGCTCCCATTGACACATTTTTATATCATCGGTAAACACAATTTCAAGCCCTACTTCTCTTTGATAATGTCCGATTTAGGCTAGAATGCAACCCAAACAAACACGGTTCTATTGGATTTTATATATTGCATATTCCGCCTCTCACATGATATTTTCCCGCGCTGCATTGCAATAAACCATGCATCAGGGGATTTCAAAAGGAAAATATTTATAGTCAACAGGTGCAAAAATATACAAGGAAATGTAGGTATTAAGAATTAATTCAAATTTAATTGCAGCGCGTTATAATATGGTTTGGGATGCCCGTGTTATGATAAAGGTTGTTTTTCTTCGCTGGTATGTAACGTTGCCACATTTTAAATAGAAATGTATTTCCCACATTTTGTATAAATTCTGATTTTTAAGTTGTTACCAAAAGCAGCTCATTTCATTTCAAAAGTACTTTATTTTTGACATGTTAATAATTTACAATGTTGCATAAGCAAACCCAACCAAACAATATTAATAAATATTTCGATTAAATAAAATGTGTATTTTTACACTTTTACTGAAACCAATGATATATTTTGTATTAAATTTAGAATAGGGTATTACTTACATTAAATAACTGTTATATTTAAACGATCTATTAAAAACCAATGAAACCTTATATTTCAAGCAATCTTATAACCTACTGGTTAACAACGATAAAGTAATCACTGAAAGAAACCGAATTTGTATTGTGCAATATGCAATAGAGTATGTCATTAAGTGAATTGGTATCCAATTCAATATACGATAGTGGCTTTTCTGTGTTTGAATGCAGACTAATATTTTGCCAAAAGGTGGAATATCTTCAGAAAGCCTTCCTAATGCCCAATGATAAATTAAAGTGTGCCTCCAGAAATATATTGGATTTTGCAAAAAAAATTGGGAATCGATGGGTAATTAATAATGTAGGGTATTCACAAAAGATCTAATTGGATCGAAATGAAGTAGGGCTACTAAAGTGGAACGATCCCATTCAATACAATACAATAGTATTTATTAAAAGCAAAAGATGTCTATTCGTAGATTTATAAGGCTCGTCCTATATTTAAAACATTTGTTGATTCTAGAACGTTCAAAAGTGCTATTCATTTATTAAATTCTTAATGAACAATTAAATAACTGGGCAGATCTACTGACCTTTTTCTAGGTGGTTATAAAGATCTTTAGTCATTGTCTTTTAAGGGGTTATATACAGTTAGAATTTTCAAAACAGCTATTTTTTTATAATTCCATTTTCGTAATATACATATATTCCAGTACACACACAGAAAATATCAAAGCAATTCGGCGATTATTTTCGAAGTTACACGCATATTTGTAAAGACGTGTCAGAGCGATTGTACGCTATGTCAAGTGATTTTGAAAGTTTAAACGCGATTTTCTCAAAACTGTGTTTTTAAAGTCGGTGACGAAGATTTCTCGAAAACGGCTGAACCGATCAGTCTCAAATTTTAACACAAGCTTCTTAAGTATATTTTGTACTAATTAATCGAAGGTTTCTCTCACCGATAAATATATTTTTTTATATAAACAATTTAAGGGCAAAATTTTGGTCAAAAATCGATTTTTGTTTGTTGAGAAGCCGCCATTTTGTTAAAATATTTTATTTTGCTTATTCCTTCGATTAATTAGAAGATTATACATTACTTTAATGAAATCCGTTTGGTTTTTTCATTTTCGATGATCCAGTCCAGAGATATCGTTGCCACCGCAAGATGGCTTTTTTGAGAGGAGCTCCTGGAGATCAGCTATAGCAGCTTTCAAAATTATTATTTTTACAAATACAGAAATGTTAAAATACAATTAAAAGTTACCATAAGATGTGTACAAATTTTCACATTAATAAATTTAAAAGTCTTCTCAGGAAAAATTCTTGAAAAATCGCCTTTTTTGGGCCTCCTGACTTTATGTAACCCCTTAATACACAAAAAGCCTATGGAAAAACGACCCAACATTTCAAAGTAAAATCTGCAGTTTTCAAACCACTTCCCGAAAGTATTCTCTTTCAAACTATAATGCAGAATCGCTCCCTTATTGATACCTTTTTATTTCGTGGGTAAACCCGTTTTCAAGCCCTGTTTGTCTTTGACAAAGCCCGACTTATAAAAGATATTAACTGGAAATTTTTGTTTGATGTGCACCTTACGTTTTTATTGTGTTTAAGGCCTTTGCCTTTCTCATATTCTCTTGCACTGCGGTCCGCTAAGCTGTGCACTCGGGGATTTTAAAAGGAAAATATTTGTAGTCAACAAATGGGGTACTTAAATATATAATGGAATTTATTGAAAATTTTATCTGAAGAAGCAAGTTTTCACTTACAATATCCCTAGTGCTTAAATTATAAGCGGAAATTTTTCCGAGGTCGCGAATATTTTGTAAATTATATAATAATAATAATAATAATTAAAATATTTGCACTACAAGATTAAATTCATAATAAATACTAAATTCCTTAGCGGAATAAAACGACGTTTTCCAACTTCAGTTAAGTAAAACTTTTATAAATAACTTAAAGACATCTTATGAAATATTTCTGTGCCAAATATGGTTTTTTGCGTCGACAAATAACTTTAATTTTAGACATTCCGATTCCCGCGTCAATATTACGACATTTAAAATGACAGAAAAATTTCCAGTGTAATTTTGCCGGAAGCTCAAGCAGGATGAATATTTCCGGAAATTGTTCTCGTTGCTTGGTTACAAAAAGTGGATGCGAAATTTTCCATAAAATAAATTTGGTCGTGCGGACTTTTTCAAGTCGCCAAAAAAGTCGCCTCTTTAATAATGTGTTTATTGCAACTTGAGGATTCTAAAGATCAGCTTACCCGTCGAATTAGAGCACTCAAACGAGGAATGTACATTGTACAAGTATGTCTCAATACGTCTGTCGAATTTTTTCGGGGCAAGTTTTTAAAGGGAAACTACAAAAAAATCTCCCAAGTGCAAGCTATACTTGCACAATTAGTGTTCCGTGCCATCAGTTCCCCACTTAACCTAAGGGAACCCCGGCCGCCCGATCTCCGCCCATCGCGTATGCGCGGAGCTGAGTGGGGAGCGTTTCGACCGAGTCGAAATTAAAAATTTCAAAAACGTGTAAGGACAAAAGGTTCCGTTCCTTACATCGTGAGAAATATTTTTTGACGAAAAACTTTTTCTTTAAAACTAATGGTTCAGCAGTTATAAGGAAATAAACAATTAAATTGTTGATTACAACTGATCGCGCTAAAATTTTTCAATTCTGATAATTTTCGCTCAGTCTGCACCTAATTCTCAATGTTCATGATTTTTTCAGATTTTTCTGAGCGATCCTTTTGGTGATGAGAGTGGGAGACAGCAATTTTTAAGCGTTTTTTCCCGAAAAATGTTTAAAATAATGCATACAAACATACATCACATATATTGTTGAATTCGTGCTTCAGTAAGCTTTCATTTGATACCCTATACGATGCCCTTGAAATTTTTTTTCGATTTACCAATATACCCCCTTAAAGTAACCCCCAGAATCAAAATTCAACTTTCTATACTTCACGTCATAATTGAGCCACCACACTCTATTTTTGTGCTAAATTTCAAATTTTTACGCCGAATAGTTTTGGAGAAAATCGCCTGTGACAGAAGGACGGACGGACGGACACCGAAGTGTTTCCAGAAGTGTTCCGTTTTGATAATGTTAGCAAGGAACACTAAAAATTGAATTTTTGTTTCTCTACGCCAAAAAATTAGCGACAATAATGTTAAAAAAAGCAAAATAGTGTAGACCTTCCAGCCGATTACTGCTCTTAAATACCACACTCTGAATTATGAAGTTTCATAATTTTACTCTTTGAAATGTTAGAACCTTAACATTTAATATTAAAGAGCATTTTCATTTCATCCTCCATCCAACCAAACTTAATTACGGGATATGTTGGATTAACACAGGACTATCCAAAGTAAACATACACTGTAATACTGCTAGTATTAGGCTAGTGTAGCCTAGACCTGTTTCGGTTTAACAGTTGCTTTTGAGCAATTACAGTCACACATATGAATATCAACCATGATTTTTTAAACTAACAGTCCACGTAGACTTAAAGCCAACGTACCGTGGGCGTCTGAAGAGAAGGGAATCTATTGACACGGTATTTAAAGGATTGGAGATTGGGAGGGGAAGGGAAAATATCTGCAGGCAATTTTTTCCATAATCTGGAGACTAGGTATGAATGAGCGAGAGAAGTGCGCTGTTCTAGGCTTGTTGCTCTTGTTGTTCTGTTAGGAACTGTTAAGGGGGGAATTATAGCGGAATTATAGTTTTTAAAGCAAAATCCGTGGAACTATCTAGAAATGGGATAAATCTTCATGACGATGAGCAAGAGAAGGGTGTTTTCTTGTGAGGACTGGGTCATTGATGACTCGAATGGCTCTCTTTTGGATAGAATCAAGGATGTTAAGTGTCGAAGGTGCTGCCGCTCCCCAGATGTAGGAACAGTACTCTAGGTTAGGTCTTATTTGGGAAACATAGAGAGGGTGCAAGTTGGAAGGGAAGAAGTATTTTCTGATTCGAAAGAGAAATCAAGCTTTTTAGCTGCTGATGTGGCTATTGAAGTAATGTATTTGTGCCAGCTGAGATCATGTTTGAAAGCGATGCCAGCAAGATCGAACATTTCATTGTTCTGTAGGGCTTGGTCATTTACGTGGATGGGGTGGTACCGAATTTTTTGCGTAACAGGGAGCAAAATTGGGTTTTGGAGGCGTTGAACGGAACAAGGTTTTTGGCAGAATTGATTGAAGATCTTGGAAAGGGGATAGGTCCATAAATCTGCGTCTATTATCAAGCACTTGAATAGCGAGGAGAGGAGGAAAAGGCAGTTTGTTGAGGAGTGCGGCATGCCATACTTGGTCAAAGGCCTTAGAAATATCTGAAAAAATCTGGGATTTACAATGAAATGTTCCAGTTATGCGTGACAAAGGTAAGGAGATCAGCTGTGAATCTTTGGTGAAGAAATCCATACTGTCTGTCATGGATGGTTTTCTAGACATTTTTTTTCAAGTTGATGCTAGAAATTTGAAAGTGCATTTACTGAGAAAGGAACTTAAAATAAACCTAAATTTGCTATATTTTGATCGATCATTTTAAAAACTTGCCTTTCTTGGCATTTCTTTGATAATTGTATTACCTTTTATGCAACAACTTGATGTTTGTTATGCTAAGCTAATTTATTTTTGTGATTTGTAACATGACAATATTTGAGACATTACTAGGCCAAATATTTTTGGTATAAGAAAGCCCCTAAACCAATATTTGGTTACTAGAAACCCAAGAACCCCAGACGACATGCAACCTTCTCTAAATTTGAACTTGAATTGGAAAACAGAAAATAAATGGCTATGCTATTATTTAAATAAGTGTAGATCATAGCTCTCAACATTGTCAACAATAAATTAAACAAATGAAAATCATTGGCATTAAAATTGTGACGAACGGTTTTTAACCATATCTGACTGCCATACTATAAAATGTTTACCCATTTTTGTTCCAGAAAGTACTAACTGACTAAGAACATTGGTTACGATTATTGTATGTATTCATATAATAACAACAAATATATTAACAACAAGTCTTGTGCAGTAGGTATGTAAAATATATTTTCAATTTTTCTTAATCAATTTATTGAATTTAAAACTTTTTTTGAACCTCTTTATGTACAATCCGAGAAGCAATCTACGTACAGAGCCCGTTGTTTAAAAAGCGTAGCGTTTTTCACGTTTCCAGTCTGACAAAAAATGTTTAAAACTTTACTTACGGTGGATCTAGTTAATGGATTTCTGTCAGGATATTTGTCGTTATAAATATTACAAATTTCTTGTTGCGCTCGCATTCAGTTCCCATAACCCAGTATTATCAAAACTTCAATATTTTGGGTTTCTGTTAAATGATCCATTTGTTGTAAATAAACGAAACTGACAATATCAGGCATTTCAAGTAAACTTTGGTGTACAGGTATTTTAAGGTAAGATACAATAAAATAACGATTTTTGACCACCATTTTTTCAAAAACTGTTAACTTTAGAATAAAATGTTCCCAATAAGAAGTATTCAGAATTTTAAGCTGAATTCGAAAATAAAATAAAATATAGAGCGTTCCATTTAAAAAAAAATTCCTGTCGATTTAAGGAAAATGGTAAACTTGGCAACAATGCGGAACTCCCCATTGGATCGGGCCTATTTTCGTACCTAAGTGTACAAAAGTTCATAAAAATGGGATGAACGGTTTGCAAGATATTTCGAGGTTCCAATATTTTTGTTGCATACTGTATAGTCAAACAAATGCCGGTGTAGTATAAATCAATAACGACCAACTAAATAAATACTACTTGTCAGTTTACCCGTCACATGCCATATTTCATGAACTCGGAATAAAAATCCATATTGCAAGAAGTATTAAAAATATCTAGGTGTCTCGATGCACTTTTAAGTTTTGTAACTTATAATTTATTTTCTACAAGCAAGTCACCACAATTCGCTCGGCTCATCGATCATTGTTCCCATGTCATACACTAAAGGTTTTTCCGAGAACGATTCCCTGTAAAATTGATTTAACAAAAGTGCACCTTACCGAAGCATCTGAACTTTAACAATGACTTTATAAACTTTCAACCTCGTTCTGTAGATGAAAAATGTGTGAACGTCAGTAAGAAATTCGAAAATGTAATAAGTAAATTCGCACTTAGAAAATATTTTATGTGAATCTAATACTAAAATCCTATGTATAATATATTTTCTTGGTAACACTGATAAGAAAATACATGTACAGTCATTGACAATTTAAACTTTTAAGTCTACATGGAAATGCAATGTACATCTAAAAGTTTGAATTGTCAATGGCTGTGTAAATACATTCATCTAGCAAAATAAGGATGTTACAGCCTATCTAAAAAAATATATTTTTGTACTTTTCCTATTTACAAGCCTATATTGTATGTCCGCGAATGTGGTTTAGGTTCTTTTGTGTAGCAGTAAACATACCTTGTTTATCATTTTCTACCAAGAGAACAAATATAAAATATATTTTAAATGAAATCCTAAGCCGAAATACAAGATTCCATTACCATATTTCAATATTAAAAATAACGAGCTTTATCAAATTAGTATTTTTTAAAGTCCCAATAATTACATCTTTAACCAGGATACTAGTTTTTACATAATAAACAATAATTACACTTATGGACATGTTTGTCCATCTAGTTATTAAATAAAGCAATTATTTAATTTAAAATACCTCTCATCAAAATGCTAACTACTTAACACAGGATTTTTAAAATCCAGTGTTATGGGAATGACCAAGTATCATCTAGCTACATCATAGAACAATTTAGCAAAAATCTGTAGGAATCCCAATATCTGAAATGACAATCTACAACACAATAAAAAAGTTTCAAAGAACTGGTTCGGTTCTTAATATCAAAAAGAGGAAGAAGAAGAAGAAATATGGCCAAAACGATGATGCCACAGTTTTAGTTCTTCAGTCTGTTAGAGAAACTGCTGTAATGTCCCTCAGAAGGCGTGCTAAACATCTTCTGAAAGTTGTAAAAAAACTCATGATCAGATGATTTTAAAAGAAAATAAATTATTTACGTTTATATCCCACTTTAACAAAACATTGAAAGATGGAGAAGAAGCGAAAAGACTACATTTTTTTATGAGTAATATATTCAATTCTAAGTGGAATTATACATTTATTATGTTTTCTGGTGAATGTATATTTTCTACACAGGGAACTTAAGCATCTCAGAATGTGATGAGGCGATGAAAATATTTTACAAAACTGAACGTGTGGTGCGCGATATCTGTCCATGGTATTATAGGACCATATTTTTTAATAACACTCGCAATAAAATATCTTACTTAGACATGCTGGATACATTTTTTAACGATAAACTCGAAAATCTGCCATTAAATTTTCGCCAAAAAATGTATTTTCAACAAGATAGTTGTCCAACACATTACCCTCGCGAGATAATAGAATGGCTTCACCGCAGATTTGGTCGAAGGTGGATTGGTAAAAACTGCCCAAGTTTGTAGCCCCTAAGGAACCCCGACTTAACGTTGGCCGATGTGTTTATACGAGGCCATTTAAAACAAATTGTTTATGCTACTCTAATACCAAATAATATTGACGCTCTGACAGGCAGAATTACTCAGACTGATCGTTCAATATCCCAGGAAGAAATCAGAAATTTCTTCTGATACCTAAGCAAGCAATTAGAAAAATGTGTTGAATATGGGGGTGGAGTTTTTGAATTTGAATATCTTTATTGTTTGTTTAGTTTATACCATATTCTTTTGAGTTTAATTAAATCTTCGTATTATTTAAAAATTGCTATTGAATAAGAAGTATTTTGAATTAAATAATTGCTTCATTAAATAAAGACACTGACAAATATGTTCATACGTGTTACTATTGTTTATATGTAGAAATTAGTACTCTGGGTAAACGTTTAAGAGAGGATAGTTGGGACTTATAATGTGATAAAACTTGTTACTTTTAATAATTAAATTTTTTTATAAAATCTTGTACTTTGACTTAGGGTTCAATTATTTAAAACATATTTCATATTTGTTCTTTTGGTAGAAAATGATAAACAAGGTACGTGCACTCTTACGCAAAATATCGTTTTCAAATTTGTATGCTCCGTGTATAAAAAACTAAATTTTTCATAACGTGAATATTATTTATTTTACAAGCAAAAACTTTTATTAGGAGTAACATTTTTACGTATCTTGCAAAATTGAGTCCATTTGTTTGTTAAGACACAGATTACACCTAAAACGAAGTTCCTTTCATAACTACATGTCGATATTATGTTACATTTTCGAAAAACTAGACATTTCGTACCATATTGGCAAAATCTATCAGCTTTTTCTTGTCGGCGAAATCGCCCCTTTTTTATCCTTCGAAAAGGCGAGAAAATGTCTGCAATTACCGGCGTCATTCTCTGCTGATGCCCAGTTATTATAAAGATTAATGACGTGGTGTAGAACATCTGAAAATCTGTGTCTTTTTCAAATTGTGAGCTTCTGTGGTTTTAGTATTTTGCGGTAGCAGATGGATATAAGAAAATCGTCAGATTTGCTTTATATCGTTGTATAAAATCAGCCAACGTATTTACATAAGGAAGATACGACAGGGATTTTAGCAAAATAATTCGTAATAAACGTTCTTGACAATAATAATCATTATTAATAGCGAACTGCATGAGTCACGTTCTTGAAGTTAGTTAAGAGAGGCTATGCTCCTAAAATTTTTAGGTAGGTACATAACATACAAAAAGGATAACAATATTTTAAGGAAACCACTTCTAAACATAACGATACCGATGTAATAATGTATTTGTATTTTTATTATACTTCTTTGAAAACACCTTATTTTCATCTGTTTTAGTAATAATGTAAGATGGGCTTTTTCGGGCTAGCGCACGGAAAGAGCGCACGGAAAAAATTTTCCTGGTCTCCAGTTCTTTCAGTGTGCTGAATGAAGATACCGACTATTTTTTGGCTTTAAAATAGAAATATAGGTATAGGAAAATAAACTAAACTCAAGAAAGTCTATATGCTATCTGATATTTAATATGTACCTATTTTGTATTTTATTTCGTAAATATTTGAATATTTAGATGAATTTCTGAAATATTTTTTGACGTTTTGTCAATCTTATCTGACATAGACAAATTTAAATCACCTTTTAAATGATTTGAAAGTTACCATGAAAACGCATCATAACCTGCCAAAGACCATATTGTCAGCGTTGTTAATTTTCTGTCAATTAAATTCATTCTAATAAAATGTTCTCTCAACCTGAAAAAGTGGCATCTTTCATTATTAATAGTTAATTTTTAATTACTCTAGTAGTTTTTTTTTTAAATTCCGATAACAGTTGTGAAAATAAAAATATTCCAAGTTTATTTTGTATGTATGTATTTTTTTATGTTATATTTTGTTTTATGTTATCGTTTTCAAAGAAGTATAATAAAAAATATCGTTCATTACACGTCCAGAAATGGATTTTCCGTGCTTGCTTGACTTCCCGTGTTCGGCTGCGCCTCACACGAGAATTTGTCAAGCGCGCACAGAAAAATCCTTTTTTCCGGACTGGTAATGAAATATACTATTTCAAAATGACTTGGAGAAATATCGTGTTTACATTAGAATGGACTTATTTAGGGTTGTGGGGGTCTGGGGGTTGTGGGGTACTCCAGGGATCAGTTTTAGGGCCCCTACTATTGTGATTTTTATAAATAACCTTGGTTTGGGTCCGGATACTGATCTGATTTTTTTCGCCGATGATCCACATCACGTTACGTGGCTTATCATTCACTTTTTGTGATAATTTTTTTCCCAGGTAGTCAATTCAAAAATTCAACTTTTTTTCGCAAATTACCAAATATTCTTTTTCTTTACCAAAACATTCCTAGTAGGCTCACTATTAAAAAACCTGAACTTGGCATGGGTCCAATAAGTAGCAACAGAGATATACAACTTTAAAATTTCACGGGCCGCGCCTGCTGCTTACCTTTTCTTCTCTCTACTATATCAATGTATCAAATTTGTTGAATCGAATATAGGTAATTATATAACTTTTGGTGAAACTCATAATCAGAATACCAGGGATATGGGGGGTTTAAAAATATTTTTTTGAATTTGAAACACAGCCGGTGTGGCAATCCACTGTTTTATAACGCCCGACCAGCAGTTTTTAGAAGTAATACAGATATCAAGGTTTTTCTTCGCAGGTTGAAGCCCTTCCGGGTTGATCGGGAATTCTATGGCTATTACGAATTTTCGTTGAATGATAAAGGAAGTCTCTGCTAATTGTAACATGTCTCTTTTATTATGTATCACGTCTTTTTGCTGTACCTGTGTTTTTTAAAAATGTTTTTACGAAAATAAATGTATAAATGTTGTGCAACAAAGACTTTTTATTTTTTTGCTTAAATTTTATGGACGTTCTGAAAGTCAAGCAAACCCAACCGGATCAAATCCAAGACCGCCTGGCGCTGTTTTAGTACTAACAGGGCATGCTTATAGATTGCGTAACTTTTATAGCCTTTTTAATCTTCTAATTTAGTTTTATTTTCAAAATTTCTTAATGGACTCTCTTAAGTTTCTGAGATTGTGAATCACATGCACGATAATAATGATCTATGCATGGGTGTACAATAAAATAGATAATCGAAAACACTCTTGCTTGTAGCCCTGGAAAAACATAATATATATTTAATAATACGCTTTGTTCATGTCACGACAACTCAAAAATGCAAACACAATGAAAATTTACTTTGGTCATTTAAAAGCGATCCTAGTACAAAGAAACAAACTAACCATAATATACTTCGTCCATTATTAGATTTGCTTTCGGCACTAATGAAAAACGCAATCAAAAGGTAGAAGAAATAGGAAATAAAACCTGTTATTTCGCTGTCGCTAAAAGGAAAGTCATAAGAACGCATTAGAGTGATTATTATGAAATGTTTAACGTGATTCGCCTGGAAAGCACAAGAAACTTTTCGACTATGGTCCTTTGTGTTTGACAAAATACGATCTATTTTTCTTATATTTGTCCGTGTGTATTTCAAAATAGTATATTACGATTCATAGTTAGTGAGTGTCTTTTACCCAGCGAGTTTTGTAAATATTCGAGATCGGTGAACACTTATTGACTAAGTATTCTATACTATTTCACATCATATTAATCTTGACGAAAACATACAAAAACTAGTCTAAACTAGTACTAACTGATCTAATTGGTCTTTATAACTAATTAAATACAACTTTAATTTGGAATTGCACTATAGTATATCAAGATCTCAGGTTTCATTATTATCAATACTGGTTTTGACAGTTCGTTATTCCGTTGTTCCGTCGGTTTGCCATTCCGCTGACAAAGTTTTTACAAGATGAATAAACTCTGCTATTCAGGCTTCACGTTTCTGGGATATCCGTTTGATGGTAGGTTAGCCACGACTTAAATTGTTGTCAGTCAAAGATTTTTGTTATGAAAAAATCACGGTTTTTTAAAAGAAGTTATAAATATAGCGGAAGCGGCGTAAAAAGGGTATTTTTTCGTGTCGGATCTGTAGAAGACACAGATAGACGAGACCTGCTTCAAAGAGGCTTTCCTTGGCACTGTTTTTGAAAGTTTGAGATTAGGAACTATTTATAATGTATATAATAATAAACTGAAATATTTTTATGTTGCGCCACATTTTACTTGCATGTATAAAACCAATTTTAACAATTTTAAATTGGCATTTTTAGTAAAAATGACTTTGTAACTTAACTAAACTAACTCATTTAAAAATAATTTTTGAACTCCTTAGCTAAAAAAAGGTTATTTTAGTCTCTATTTTCAGGGACTAACCTGAGGGATTAAAAATGATTTAATTCCCTTTAAAGAGTATTTTAATCCCTGTAGAAACAATAAAAATACCAAAAAGTAATGTCAGAAACACAATATTTATTATATTAAAACACTGACAACTAATCTTTTTAAGAAGTCAAAAATTATCTAGGTCAAAGAAAGTGTTAGCTATACCTATATTCTTTGCTCAGGTATAACATCAGATAAAATTATAATAAAGATATGTAACGCAAATACCCAAAGCATAGGAATTGTTTGTCCCATATCATAAACAAAAATCCGGGAATGTGAGGCAAGGAGTCAACGTTGTTTATAAACAGACAGCTCCATTAATAAATTTTGCCCTCAGGATTAAAAGACCTACTTTAGTCCCTTGATATATAATATATTGATAATGATAACTTAAAAATGATAAATTTGAGGTGTCGCTATTGCATTTAGGCGATGACAGCTTTTTATGACAAAAGATTCAGAAATCTATATAAGCTTCTCGAATGAAGAAGCAAACACCGAGTAGGTTCGGCCATTTTTTCTAATTGGGTACATACCTATATGGAAACATAAAAGCAGCACAAAGGCAATGTAGAATCATTTGAAAGTTTCGATAACAAAAGGTCTACCATAATAAACGTAGTATATATTTTATTACTCTAAAATAAATCATCGGTCTCAAATTAACTGTAATTCGATGTAAATGTACCCATTATTTAAACACAGTCCTTTTATTTATTTTCTTTGATAAAGTATTCAACAATTTGCTTCTTATTAGGCCAATCATAAAAGAGAACGAGAAATATACGACTCCATTTATTTAAAACTCTGGTATTTTTTCAGGTTCTTTAATTTAAGGGAATTCTTTGGGAGCAAAACAAATATTACACCAATAATTTTTCTAAACTTTGATCCATAAATATTATCATGACCAAGAAAAGTAAATACAAATATTGGGACCAGGAAATCTGTAGAAGCTGAAAGTTAATTTTTTTTTATCTGACAGCCCACGTAGATTTCAAGCCTAAGTACTAACGTACCGTGGGCGTCTGAAGGGAAGGTGAGTGTCGTCTATTGACACGGGATTTAAAGGATTGGAGGTTGGGAAGGGAAGGGAAAACATCGGCAGACAATTCATAATGTTTCATTATCTCGAGACCCTAGGTATGAATGAGCGACAGAACTGGGATATTCTAGGCTTTTGTAAGTGGACAGTACAGGGATGCATACGTAACTATCATCTTGTTGTTCTATAAAAAAGAATCAAGGGGGAATGTTCTTCAGAGTAAAATCCGTGGAAGTACCGGCAGAAAGGGATAAATCAACAACAGCACGGCGATGAGCGAGAGAAGGGAGTTTTCTTGTGAGGAATGGGTCACTGATGAGTCGAACGGCTCCCTTTTGGATAGAATGAAGGATGTTAAGTGTCGAGGGTGATGCTGCACCCTAGATGTGGGAACAGTACTAAAGTACTATTAGGTCTTATG
The DNA here is from genome assembly GCA_963971165.1 of Philopedon plagiatum. Classification (NCBI taxonomy): domain Eukaryota; kingdom Metazoa; phylum Arthropoda; class Insecta; order Coleoptera; family Curculionidae; genus Philopedon; species Philopedon plagiatum. The sequence continues at coordinate 99,970,381 of OZ020193.1, forward strand.
TGGGAAACATAGATAGTGTGTAAGTTGGTATTTTCTGCCTCGAAGGAGCAAACCAAGCCTTTTATCTGCCAATATGGCTGCTGAATTAATGTGTTTGTGCCATCCGAGATCATGTTCAAAAACGATGCCAACAAGACCGAACGTTTCATTATTCTGTAGAGCTTGGCCGTTCATGTGGATGGGGTAAAATTTTGCCGGATTTTTTGCGTGACAAGGAGCCAGACTGGGTTTTGGAGGCGTTAACTGAACAAGGTTCTTGTCAAACCAGTCTAAGATTATTTGAAGATCTTGGGGAAGGGATAGGTGCATAGATCTGCTTCTATTATCCAGCTCTTGATTCGAGACTTGTCTGGAAAAGTTAATGTTGGAGTGAAGAGTCAGCGTACCTGTGGATGGGACTGGTTGTTAAAGAGAGCGGGTCATTAATGTGAAGAAGAAATAGGGTTGGTGCCAGGACTGAACCTTGGGGCACGCCAGCATTGATTTTTTAACTGTAGTTAAATTTAACTAACAAAATTTTACCATTGCCTAATGCTTAAAACTCAGCTTTAATTTATGTGTGCCTGTGGACAAAAAACATATATCGTCTCTCTCCAGGAAAATTATCGTAAACGGCATTTTCGTGAAAATTAGTTTTTAATATCGTTGTAACCATCTCTGGAAGACACATCCACCAAAAACGTCATAAGTCCCAAAAATTAAATAATAGTGAAAATATCTAAAAAATATTCTGCATCGTATGCGTCCCCGATTCATAGAATGTCGCAAGCTCCAAGCTAGAACTTGAACAGTGTGTTTCCATAATTTTCATTATCGTAACCACCTCAGTATTGTATTAAAACACGGTACACCGGTGTAGCTTATGTTTCTTGTCACATCGAAGCCTGGAAAAGTCATTGCGGAACTTACAATTTTAAATATCGTGAGAAAAAATATTGCAACCTCTAAAGGAACCTCAAAATACAATCTTCGTTTGTTATTTCAGCTAAGATCGAAAAATATTACATATTCTAAGTTGGACCTAGGTACTGGTGCTTTACCTAACACAAAATAAATAAAACTTACAGTGATTGATATCAAATTGTATAAACAATCCCCACTGCATCTCCTGTACTGTAAAATTGCATAAATGCAATGCGGCATTCATTATTGGAAGTAATCATTTAAATTTGTATATGATATTTTATGACAAAAACCTGATCGTAAATATCTGGGTAGGCTTAAAAATTTTAACATATATTCTCACATACTAAACACATGTCATATCATGGCACGTTGTGGATGTAAAAAAAAATGCATGTCATATCTTGGTACGTCGTGAGTGTAAGAAAAACATGCATGTCATAGTAAAGTATATTGTAAATTGTGCCTGCCGATTGTATAATTTAGGGACTCACAAATGATAGGTAGAACATTATCTAAATGATTTTACTTTTTAATCTGAGAACCTGGGTACACACAGATTCGCTTTTGTTCAAAACCGTTTTGTTTTCGCTTCCAATATATTTAATAATAAAAAACCCGAAGTAAAAAACCATCTAAATATAGATAACAAACTGTATTAAAGAAAACTTACAGAAGATGCTTTATAATGTAAATTTTGGTAAAAAAAATTGTGCGTATCGAGTCAAAAAGATAAACGGAACAAAAGAAAATTAGAAAACGGGAAAAATATTAATAAGCAGAAAATGTAACGTATTAAAGAGAAGAAAATGTTTTAATAATGAAAATTGCGGAGTTTTAATAGGATTTTCACATTACAATCTGCGTTTCTCTGTGAGGAAAAAACGGTTTATTTTTATTTCGTTTAAGAGAAATTTATTGACTATTAGCTCTGTGACTATCACCAGCACGGCACTGACATTTTACGGTTAACTTATTCAATAAAGAGGTTTACAGCGAAAAATAAACTTTCACATATCTAAGTATGCAAACTAACCCTGATTTAGTTTATAATTAGTTTAATTTTGTCAAACAAGGAGACAGAATTCCTTAAGGTAAGAGAGTACTTTAAGGTCGACAATTAGATATTTCTGTGGAATTGTTTATTAGTTAAAGGGTTTTAATGTTTATTTTTGTAATAAAAAGTTTAATTTATTTATTTTTAGTATTTTTGAATATAATATCGCAAAAAATGCAACTGTTTCTTAACGCCAATAATTCTGTTACAAAAATGACAGGAAACATAATAATATTGTTTTAAATATCTAAAAAGATATCAAAGGTAATTATTTTTATGCCTATTATACTGAGAAAAAATACATGTGATTAAGAAATAAAAATGAGGGGTCATAGACAGACGTTACCACTTATGTTTTAATTTAACCACGTTACCAGTGTTAACGAGATTCTTATTGTTGGTGTTTTATTTATTTAGCTAAAAATTACTAAAAAATTGCGAAAAACAGTATAGTATGAAATCGTACATAAAATCTTGTAGGACACAGGTATATAATAAGGGTTTATTGAACTTGTATTGGCCTCGCTTACAAGCACGCTATATTATGTACTAACGACATAAATAGCTATTAACCCAAAGTCGATACTAAACGGTATTAAAATGACATTGAACTCCTAATAAATCCTGTTTTATTAATGTATTAAAGAATTTATGTGTATCTTCTAAAACGGCTCTGCCTTTTCTGTTTAGTTCGAGGTTGTGTTGATTCTTTGGATGTTCACTAATTGTTAGTAACAAAAAAAGTGTACAGGCGTACCGCAAGGAGCTTATAATTGTAAATAGAAGAAACATGACTTTTTCTTTTGTCCTGATCAGAAAATATATTTCAGCCAATAGAAATACAGAATTTTGCGTTCTTTTCGTGATTAACTCCTAAAAGGGATTAAAAACCAACGGTGCATGCAAGGGTTAAAAGACCAAATAGTTAGGAAAAAAAAATTCAACCCATTTTATCCGAACCCAGTCATAATATTGTATTACACAGTTGAAAGTACCTCACTGTAAACAGATATGGACTGTTATATCCCGATAATGGTGAAACTCACTTTAATAGTTAAAGAATTTTATGATATCCTTAAAATAAACAAAGAAAGCCAAGCAGGATATAAACTTTATACGACTTTTTCATTATAGCCGTTTATATACGAAAAGGACTTTTTAATGGGAAATCAATTTCCAATAAGGACCGAAATGTGACCCAGTCTGAAGGAAAATTCCCATAGTGCAGCGTAAAATGTGCAAATTTAAAGTGCATTTGTTCCTATTTAAATTTTAAAAATGCGTCGTTTTACTTGCATTAAAGTACGTATACATAAACTATAAAAATACTACTACGTTTTACGATAACACTTAGAGAAGCATCAAATTACAATTGTATTTTGCAACGAAATTTATGGTGTCATAGTCATAATATAATATGTAAGAGTAAAGAAACAATGTGAAAACTATGTAGGGCATAGTTTTAAATGACATGATCAAAATCCTTTTAAAATTCAATTAAACTTTAATCTGAAACGTCAGTACCTACTTAATCTTAATTTTTTTTGCAAATCTAGGAAAATTTATGAAAAGTTATTTGTGAAATCCACCGCTTGAAAAAAAAGTTCTGTCAGAAACTCGGAAATTAAAAGAAAATAATTCCTGCTTTTTGTTACTTTATAAACTAAAACTGACAAAACTATATTTTTCAGAATATGCTTAACTTTACCTTAATAAAAAGCAAAAAGATTTTACACAAAGGAACATTTTTAGAGAAATTGGCATTAATAGGAATTAAGTTTTAATTTCGCAATGCACTACAAAAACGTATTTTAAAAATTTTATTTATGTTATATGAAATTCAAATTTTCTCTGCATATTTGAAATCCCCCTTAGGCTCGCCGTAGTGAAAATTCCGAAGGGTTATTTACATTTTTGGGCTATTGTACAGAAAATATCCTCTTAAAGCAATACCTTTATCTCAATACTTCCGCATGCCATCAGAGCCGGAGATTAACCATCTTTAAACTTATACGTTTAACTTAAACGTTATAATAACTTTCGACGAAGTGTCACGCAAGATATATCATCTCGTAACAAAGTACCATATAAAAATGTTCTTATTACAACCGTCAAAAACAAGAGTTGTGTAGTTATGCAAGTAAATGAATATACATAGTGTTTAGTGAAATTGATGTATTTTAATGTCTACAAGAAACAACTGCCAGGGACTGCGCATAAAGATGAAATTAACCAGCACCCATGGAAATAGTTTACGTATGATGGAGGTAAGGTCTTGGTAGACCGCCCCTTATCGTTAGATAATAAAATACTTGTTCAGAATGCAAGATACTACTAGGAAGAAGGAAGCTTTTTCTTTAGTTAAAATATCGTTACCTGCAGATCGGTTTCGAACTATTTATTTCTCGTCCGTACACGATAAACGACGATACCTACCTTCCAAAAAAGTAAATCCTTAAAGCTACGATGTCGAACAGCATAAGCAGTATGACACAAGTAGCGCCATCCATTAGCAGTTTCAATCAATCGAAGTAGAGTTTACCGTAAATAATGAATGAAGTCTACTTGTCAGGGGTACTGTGTTAGAAGAAAATACGGCAAATTCTGGTATGTAATCCAGCGCTCGGAGGGGCATATAGCCCCATGAATAGCTCTTTTAGCATTATTTGTTCAAATCCTTATTGTATTAGGCATCTTCAGGTGGTTTAGAAAACTAGATTCTCAATTTTACATATTTACACGCACCCCTGACAAGTAGACTTCATTCATTATTTAAAAATTTTACCTTACGATCAACTCTACTCCGACTGCTTGAAACTGCTAATGGATGGCACACACCCAACCTGTGTCATAACTGCTTATGCAGTTAGACATAGTATTTACTTTTTCGGAAGGTAGGTATGTTATGTAGTATATGATATTTTATGACAAAAACCTAATCGTAAATATTTGGGTAGGTTGAAGAAATTTTAACATATATTCTCCTATATATATATATATATATATATATATATATATATATATATATATATATATATATATATATATATATATGTATATATATCTCCTATATTATCCTATATACTACACGCATGTCATATCATAGCATGTTGTGGATGTAAGGAAAAATGCATGTCATATCATGGTATGCTGTGAATGTGAGAAAAACATGCAAGTCATATTAAAGCATGTTGTAAATTGTGACTGCCGATTATATATCTTAGGGACTCATAAACAGAGAGAACATTATCTAAATGATTTTACTTTTTAATCTGAGAACACACAGATTCGTTCTTGTTCATTTCGCTTCCAATATATTTAATAATAAAAAACCGAAGTACAACACCATCTAAATATAAATAACAAACTGTATTAATGAACGCTTAAGAAAATGCTTTATAATGTAAATTTTGGTAAAAAAAATTGTGTGTATTGAGTCAAGAAGGTAAACGGAACAAAAGCAAATTAGAAAATGGGAACAATATGAATAAGCAGAAAATGACTGACTAGAATGAAAGAGTTCGAAACCGGTCTGCAGATAACGACCTCCTAACCAAAGAAAAAGCTTCCTTCTTCCTAGCAGTTTCTTGCATTCTGAACAAATATTTTATTATCTAACCGTGCTAGAAGAAACTACGACAAATTCTGGTATGTAATCCAGCGCTCGGAGGGGCATATAGCCCGGAGAATAGCTGTTTTAGTATTATTTGTTCAAATCCTTATTGTATAAGAGAACTAAGTTCTCAATTTTACATATAAAGATAATTTTATTGCAAAATTCTGCATTATTTCTAAAATCTTCTAGGATAAAATTAGCTAACGCGCGCGATGACCATGGTCTAAGGGCTTAAGCTCTTGAGTTGGATGAATTTTATACGCGTGCAAAGCCAGATCTTTCGTCAAAATTCGATGCAGAGAGCTTGTCATTATGTCCAGCTGTCAAGATCGACGACAAACTAAGGTTCTGGGATTTTTGTTCACGTACTCTAGCGATATATTCATTGGATCTAGCACTACGTGGACGCACTAGCACCTTTAAATCACCAACTGATTCGGAGACCTCAAATTTTCGAATAGGATTACGAATTGTGTTGTCACTTGGTATATGATTACGCCCCAAATTAAACGACGTTTACGAATTGTTTTCACACAAGAACGGAAATTTTCGAAGAAAATTTAAACAACTCTAACTCGACATAAAGCGATCCATAATTTAATTGTCGGGTCTCTAGATGACACAATATAAAAAATAAAATTTTTAGGTTAAGTTGTTGAAAAATGGCGTGAAATTTAAATCTCCAAGTACCTACCGGACACCCTAGACATAAAAAATTATTTCTTCTTAGGTCTTTAAAAAGTAATCTCCTCTACACGTTAATACAAAACAATGATTCTGTCCATCCGACCTACTTAAACGTTTGAGATATTCGTATTGATGCCGATAAAACTCCAGAATAATATTATTTCTTGCGTCAAAGTACAAAAGCAAATCTGCACGACCGTTTAAAATAATAAAACTGTCGGAATTTGTCTAGCACTTCAAATATAATCATTTAAGAAACCCGGTAGGTGTAACATTTCACCCTAATACTCCTTTAACCCCTTCTAAGAGTCCGTCGCAATTCTCCGTCATGCCGCAGTTCGTTCCCGTGTATCCAAGATAATCACGTGATCTTCTGCAACTGAAAGTGTCACGAACAAATTAAATTGTTCGCCGAGACGGTTTTAGTACTTACTTGGTTCAAACGTGAATAGCTCGCCATCAGGTTTATGACGATCTAAATAACTTGGAAATTGTTTGCGGTTTATAAAAATGTATATACTAGTATAATATATTTTTCTAAAAGAACAATGTGCAATACTGTATTAATTAGTTTCTTTAAATCTATTTCATGTTCAATGCCAGTTTTCGCCTGACCCAGACCCCCAGACCGATAAAGGAAGGAGATTCTGACTGGGTTCTATAAATTTTACTTTTTAGGTGACCCCTCAAAAAAATCTAATGGACCTAGATCTGGTAACCTTGCTGGCCATGCTAATCCATGTATCAGGATATGTTTAACGGTCACTTTGTTCAATAAATTGTGTTAATGCTGGAGCGGCAGTATTTTCTAACAATTGCAAATTCATGTCACCTGTTAAATTTCCTGGTAGAAAAAATGGACCAATCTGGACCTGCTTTAATTTTAGCATTTATCTCGTGCAAAATAAAAAATAAGGTATTATCTAAGAGTATATACCACCAATGTAATTTTACACTGTGTTCTACATTTCTTGTGTTATAAAAGAGACGTTTAAAGGCAAAAGAGCGATAACAGTAAAGTTCAAAACATTTTTGTGGTCCACACATAAAAACATGGACAACGGAAACAAAAACTCTTTAGGCACGAGCTATAAACTTCCTAATTTTTTTTGTTGAAAGCACTTAACGTTAAAAGCAGTTAAAAAAAGAGGATGTCTTTTAACAGACTATTAAAATTTGGTGCTATGGAACATGGTTTTATGTTTATCTAGTCATTTAGGATAATATCCTCTTATTTTAAATTTATTCTTTACACAATAAATTTACGATCATTCATATCACACACTGACTGCACCAATAACACAAGAACGGCATACATGGATCTAAGAAGCCTGCGGTTACTCGTTTTGTTTTATTAGGGTGAAATTAGAAAAGATGCACGTGATACGACAACGCGACGAGCGGACAAATAATAAGAACAGCAATAGGACCGACCAACCCGACGGCGCGTAAACTTTAAAGTTAATAATGATAAGTAATAATTAGAGAAAATTCCAATAAAAACATATTTTAGTTACAGGTAAGATGCATTATAAGACACAAAATGCTTTAAATGATTAGTTCATTCCTATAACAGCACGTACAGGTCATTGGGTTAGTCATCGGATAAATTGAGAGGAAGTTCGTACGAAAGGGATTCTGATTTCAACATAAGGGTTGAACTGAGGACGGGTTAGCAAACGTACCGAAATAATAGGGTAGTTTTATGACGCATTTACGACACCACCGAGAATGTGAACTATTGCAAATTAATTGTAAATAGTTCTATAATAAGGGTTTAGGTAGAAACTTAATTGCAGATAGAGATATTTCTGCCTCAAATTTTAAGAATAAATATTTTAAAATCAATCAAAAGAGTATATGGAGCTCAACCAAGGTGAAGCCTTTGAGTATCTAAACTGCTGGCCACTCGAACTTACACATATAGATTTTTAGGCACAATTTAAAGTTCAATATTTTCAACAGGAATGCAAATTTTTGAACGCGTCTTGCAGATTTTAAGAGCTAGTTTTTTTCGGATTAAGCTGCATGACGTATATTTATCGTTGGACCATAGCTTTATTATATACGGGGTGATCAATGAAGTCATGCAAAAAATCAAAAAGTTTGTATGAGTGAAATTTCCGCAAAAAAATTTTTGGGTCGTTGCAATATGGTTCGTTACTAAGGTAACATCAATATCTCTAGACGTTTTTGCCACTTTTTGGATTAAGGCCCTTAGGTCTTGTACACACTACTAAATATAAAATTTGGGTAGCAAAATTTTTAAAATGCTATAACTTGACATTGAATTGACGGTTCTTGATGAGTTTTAAGGATTTGGAATGCTTATTTCACGTAGATTTTCTATAATCTAAGCATTTTATTTGGGGGTTCAAATGTACAGGTTGAAATTTACACATTATACCGGGTCGATAATAGACAAAAACGTAGCGACAAGAACAAGTTTATTACATTATATTCTACGATATACAAGATTGGTTAACAACGGCCAAAAGTCAATTCTTACAAAATTTCTAATTCTAAACCTAATTTAAAGGTTCAAATTATAAATTGTCTTTCGGCTGAGATTGTAAATGCGCGCAATTTGCTTTTTTACATTCCTTCGTTGAGAAGTCGAATGCAATTTTCCCTTTCTGCCGTGGTTAAACGCCTCATATTAATTAAAATTTACAAAATTATAACATTGAAATGTATTAGATTATTTCTAAAATAATGTTAACAGTTTTTAATTCCATAGCAACAAATCCATAGCAATAAATATGGGCATGGGGGTAGACAAAGAACTCTATAAAACTGAATGACTCTTTGAGACAATAAATTGGGGTGAACGTTTTGGACAGAACAGTGAGGACATTAAAAAAAAACAACTTCAGGTGAGAATTTATTTTTACAAAAACTTAAATAATGTCAAACCTTAGAGAGCGTCGTACCCTACGTTTTTGTCTATTATCGACCCGGTATAATGTGTGAATTTCAACCTGTATATTTCAACCCCCAAATAAAATGCTTAGATTATAGAGAATCTACGTGAAATAAGGATTCCAAATCCGTAAAAATCATCAAGAACCGTCAATCCAATGTCAAGTTATAGCATTTTAAAAATTTTGCTACCCAAATTTTATGTTTAGTAGTGTGTACAAGGCCTAAGGGCCTTAATCCAAAAAGTGGCAAAAACGTCTAGAGATATTGATGTTACCTTAGTAACGAACCATATTGCAACGACCAAAAAAAGTTTTTGCGGAAATTTCACTCATACAAACTTTTTGATTTTTTGCATGACTTCATTGATCACCCCGTATATAATAAACCTATGGTCCTACGACAAATATACGTCATGCAGCTTAATCCGAAAAAAACTAGCTCTTAAAATCTGCAAGACGCGTTCAAAAATTTGCATTCCTGTTGAAAATATTGAACTTTAAATTTTGCCTAAAAATCTCTATGTGTAAGTTCGAGTGGCCAGCAGTTTAGTTTCAATTATCACAAAATATGGTAAGTTGGATTTGAAAATAACACGCAAAGTGCAAGTGGGATGAAATAGTATACTATATGTATCATGGTACTAAAGTGCTCCTTAGTTTTGTATTTTTTTGGATCTTCTGATGGGCTAAACCACACAACCACAGAAATTCTGCGGGTTTGTGGTAACGGTTTGTTAATAATCGCGTTTTAGTCCAATTTATCTAATACGAATTTTGAAAAAACGTACTATTATTTGTGTATTGATAACTAAATTTTGCTCGAGTTTAAGTATACCTACTTTTACAGAATAAGTAGATAGACAGACCTGTAGATATAAATTTAAAAACACCTGCCAATGTTACAATTTATTTTGACAAGAACCAGTTGGTTATTTTATTAGTGTGTTTTGAAATAAAAAAGTCACTTGTTATGGTAAAAATAAACAAGTTGTCAGTGTCATCAATTTCGTGATCACAATTTTCGAAATGAAAGATTTTGACTTAAAAGCAGCTAGATCGTATTTTGCCGACAAAATCAAGGAAAATATATGAAGCGCAGTATCAGACATATGTAAAATGGTACTGCGAATAAAAAGTGGAAAATTTTTTGCGAAAATGCTGTGCTTGTGTTTTTCACAGATAAATACAGGACTCTTTCAGCTTCAACACATTGGGCCCATTATTCCATGCTGAAGACCATATCAAAAATAATATCGATATCGGCAATTTCACACATCAACTGCTCTGCTGAAAAGAAGAAATGAAGGATATAAACCGAAAAAAAAACAGTCTAAGTTTTTATCTGAAGCCCCAGACTTAGTGACAAAGGTTAGTGTTTGTAATAAACATTCTATCAGTTTTACAATACTCATAAATATAATGATTTTTAGTTAGCACTTATTTTTGGCGTCGCAGGAGCCTATAAAAGAAATGAATAAGTTCAGTTGACGGTCGATGCTACTGATTTGAGCCACTCAGTTCTGATTAATATTAAACATACCAAAAGCAAGATAGAGAGGAATTTTATTGTTAAAAATTTAAGATAAAAATAGAGTCAATTTTAGTGAATTATATATGGCTCTAAGAAAGTCTGATACCCTTTATTCAAGATTTTTCGTTCGTTATCCAAACAATCAATGTACTACGCCGTCAAGAGGTAAAAATATATTTGGAAAACTATCCCTAAAAGTAGCAGCATTCTTAAATCCACCCAATTCATCATTATATACTGGACACTGCTTTCGACTGACATCCGCCTCTTTATTAGCTGACTCTGGTGCATCTGTGGATGTTTTAAAAAATGCACGGAGGATGCTAATCGGCAGCCGTTGCCGAGGGTTACGCTAAAAATTCCATAAATAATTAAAAGAACTATCGCCGACAAAATATTTGGACATGGTGACATGGAGTCATCCCAAATTCCCGGACCTTTTGGAAACACTTCCAGACAAGCTTGTATGCTAGTTTCCGAAGCAGTCGCATGTTCTTCTACAACAAGTAGCGGCGTACATCATAGAGTCGATAAAATAAATCGATTATTTAATATTGTAAATTGTACTAATGTAACCATGCATTTAAATATGAACAAGTAAATCAAATATGACGTTTTTTAATTATGCGTTGCTAGGATACACTTTAGTCCCTAGGGATTAAATGAACTACTTTAGTTCTTGTTTGGAGGGACTACAGGACATACTTTAGTCCCGAAAGTGCAAAAAACTGGAAATAAGTCTCTGGTGTACTGTGTAATAGGCCGATCAGTGAGAGGAAAAGGGGAGTGGGTTATAAAACAGTGATCACACCTGCCACGACGTATGGTCCGGAAATATGATCAATTAAGAAAGTGTGGAAGTAGAGAAAAGTAGAGAGATTACAGTTGTTTTGGATACAATGCTTCAAGAGGACATCAACCACTTGCATACCGACACGAATTGTTGAGAGTGTAAATTTCAAAAGCAATTATATCCGTAGTTAGTTAGGATTTGAAGGACTTCCTAAAAAATCATCAAATATTGCAATAATAACAGTCCATATAAATATACAAAATTTCATTAAGACACATGCATTTCTTAATATGAGTACAATAAAACGACTATTATAACATCTAATGTTCATTCAAACAATAGTATACTCTATAGAATGCAAAAGGTTAAATTAGGTCTGTATTTCTACGAAAGAGGCAAAGGATGAATTTAGGATAGCTAAGCAAACGTAGCGAAATAATAGGGCAGTTTTATGACACTAGGGTTATAAGGGCCCTTGGATGCTGCGACACATTTGACATAAAGAGTTTTATTTCGTTTCATGGGAGTTTTATAGGGGTCTGGGCGGTGATTTAATATGGTATTAAATATATCTGAAACTAAGACAAATGGTTAATGTAACATCTGTTTTCATTACCATATAAAGGGGATTTATTTGACAATTTGTTTGTACCAACGAATATGCAATAGATGTTAGCATCACACAATGGTAGAATGGATCACTTTGAAAATACTGATATAATTATTTGATATCGTAAACTGGACGAATTCAATTTTTTGTAAATGAGACAGCAATCGACTGCGCGACGCTAGATTGGCCATTCCTAATTCTTGTCAAAAGTTTGAAATCGTCTGGGCTGGAAACAATTTGCTCTACAAACAGAAGCTAAGTGAGCCAAATGCCAGTGTTATTTTCTCCCGTGGTGCTTTTTCGAAAACGGATTAACGAAACTTTTCAAAAATATTTTCTCGAATACACTTATTTCGAACGTACGTTTTTCAAAAATATCCTGACAGCTTTTTCAAAGATACTTTTTTGAAAACCGATTTATGAAATATTTTCTCGAATACAAGAATTTCGAAAGTACATTTTTTCAAAAATATCTTAAAAATAATTTTTAAAAAATAGGTAGGTACATTTTCCGAAAATATATTTTTTCAAAAATTAAATTATGAACTCTAGCAGCTTGAAAAATGTTAATGAAAAAGACGAAAAAAGGTCCTGAACAAATCTAAACGCACATTTTTGGGTTGGATTAAGGTTTTCTTAGGTTTGGTACGTTATTTCCTCGCAAATTACTTTTCTAAAAAGATGTGTTTTGAAAAAATGTATTTCTGAAAAGTGCCTCAAGAAAAATTTGAAAAATTCGTTTTAGAAAAATTGTACTTTCGTAAGCAACTCGTATATCCCCCCAAAGGAGCAGAAGACATAGATAAAACAATGCTACAATATTTACATTTTCATATTAATCACTTTGTCCTGTCGCGTGTAAGCTAAGATGACCAACTATTCTGTTTTTTGTAAACAAATATCTTTTTTGATGTTAAATTAAGTATATTTGTTCAAAAAAACAGCTTCTTCGAAAGATGCTTTTCGAAAATGGATTTACAAAATTTTCTCGAAATATATATTTTTTAAAAATCTTTCACGAATAAGGTTGTTAGAAAGCATGGCTTTTCTAAATTAAATTTATGAACTCTACTGGCTTAGAAAATGTCAATGAAAAAATGACATAAAGATCCTGAACTAACCTAAAAGAACCATTGATTATAAATATAAAATAACATTTTTCTACAACCGAGCGAAAAGTACAAATTTGCGCTTTCAAAAGAAAGCGCAAAGTTGGACATTTTCGAGGAACAAGCGTTTGTTTTACTTTGTCGCTCGCCGAGCGACAAAGTAATCTATTATTTTCTATTTAATTTTAAAACCAGGGTGTACCAGTTTAGCGATACTCAAAACACATAAATAGAGGTACATCCACATTCTTTAGAAAAAGAAATCTTTGAGCGTTTAAAACAACCATTTCCATTTTAACTCACTGTTATACAGTTTTTCTTTTTTTTTTTTGGTTGAATTCAGCACGATTCAGATTATTTATATTACGTATATATTAGGGTGTCCGTTATTTACCAAGTTGATTATTTTTCTTGCGACGCCCCCTAAATTTTTAGTTTATTGTCTAAAAACAAATGTCAGGCCAAAATAAGCCCTTAATAGTCAGAATAAACCTTGCCCTAAGGACGATACATTTCCCATTTAAATTACATGGGATATTGCCACTTTTTACAATTATTTTTTTTTCTCTCGGACAAGATGACTTATAACAATGAGACATACATATTCTTATAGGAAATTGAACGCTCTACAGAAAAGGTCTCTTATAATTTTTCGATTAATTCACTCCTTCAAAAGTTATTCAAGGTACTAAATGCGACTTAGCGCGCTTGCGTGAATAGAAAATCCGTGTGTTGGCGGGAATGCTTGTAGTGTAATTTTGAGTCACTTACTGTATTGAAGGGAAATTTCATGAAAGTATACAAAAATTTATGAAATTCAATAAAAATTAGTTGACTGCGTGATATAAATGAATAGTCTCAAAAATTATTCAAACTAGAACCAGCTACCGGTTATGCGGTATATTATTTTCCATGTTTAAAATTTTTTTAACCTAATACCACCAGAATTATCTATTTTTAGAAATAAACTAATAACTTTTATCGAAATAATAATCACTTTGCCGTAAAAGTAAAAAAATCTGAAAATTTACATATAGTTCAAATTTCACCTTGAATAACTTTTGAAGGAGTGAATTAATCGAAAAATTATAAGAGACCTTTTCTGTAGAGCGTATGTAGAGAGAAAAAAAATTAATTGTAAAAAGTGGCAAAATCCCATGCAATTTAAATCGTCTTTAGGGCAAGGTTTATTCTGAATATTAAGGGCATATTTTGGTCTGCCATTTTTTTTAGACGATAAACTAAAAATTTGGGGGGCGTCGCAAGAAAAAAAATCAACTTGGTAAGTAACGGACACCCTAGTATATATATTACAAATTATGAACCGAAAAAAGTATTACGGATATTTTTTAAATTTAATAAATCAGTGTAAATTATAGCCCATTAAAATCTTAAAAGACAGGAATAATAAAACATAATTAATCATAAAGTTGCCTGAAATTTATTACTCAGCTTCGAAACACCAGATTATTCCCATATGAATTTGTTCATTATTTCTAGATTATTTCGTTTTTATGTTCCTAACATTTTCGCTGGCTTATCTTTACTCCTCCTTTGTACCGAACTTTATACTAAAGTATTATAAGAACGCAAAGTTTCACATATGTTGATTATTCCATCATAACAGGAACTAATGCGTTTCTAAGATATTTTTTTTTATGAATTAATTAAAACTTTACGAAAATCGACCAAATTTCAGAGTTCGGAAAATAAATCGTCCCTAAACTTTTTAAGTAATTTACCAACAATTTATTAATCGTGTTATTAGAAGAAATTAGTGTTTAAATAACCCTTAGGCCGCTAAGCTAAATTAAAAATAATAAATTTATACTCTAATAATATGTAATTGAATTATTATAAACAGGAAAAGGGGGTGTGTTATCTTAGGGCAAGCTTGTGTTTTATCATGGTGAGTGGAAGAAAAATATGGCGATATTCATTAAAATACGTTCAAAAAAGAATATTTAATTTATAAAATGGGCATGTGCTCACTTAATTTTTAAAGGGGCCCCAGATATATTTTATTTTGGGTAGTTTGATTTTGGATACATATTCGGGAGTTATCGTGTATGCAAAAATTTGTATTCTTTCGAAATAGTGACATGAAAAATAACATTTTTTTATTGTGACTTAAATTTGAGTGCCAAAACAGCTTGATAAACTAAAATTTGACAACCACTTTTCTGCCTAATTTACTCAAACTTTTAAACTGTTTTAAAATAGTAATTTTTACAACAAGAGTGTATATGATGTCCACATCGTAAGAGGACGAACTTTGAGCACGAAACCGAATAGTCTGGGAGCCAGCGACAGTTTGCTGTTGTCTCATTTGCATTTGCTGCTAAAATATATTTTTTTCGGTTATTTAAATGCTACATAACGATAAAATCGAGTGCAGCCAGCGCAATAGTAAGTAATACTTTTGCGGTAACTGTACCTATCCAGGAAATGAGCGTTATTTAAATTAATAAGCTCGATGAAGAAAATGCAAAGAATAATTAATCCTAGTGAAAACAACTCAAGCGAAAAGGACTTTTTTGGTTTACGGTCCGAGTGCCGTCTTGCTACCTCTATTTTTGGGCCCTTACCCTTCATTGCGATAGCAAGAGGTCACCCGGGCCAGAATTAAAAATAGCCCTTTTCTCTTCACTTATTTGACGGTCGCATACTGCATTAGTGGAAAATTTGTTCTTAGCATTGTCTTTAATATTTTGAATAAATCGAAAGAATTTCTTACAATAAGTTAATTATTTTCAAGAATCTATCCCTTATTTTATTACATCTCTATTTAAATTAAATTACTTTAATATAAGATTTCATGAGTTGCCGAAATTACTTAGATACCTTTACAAATATTATTAGATTCCAATAATATGGCATCTGACTGTTCAAGACCAACTTACAATTATATTAAGGGTTGGCTCAGGTTCAAGTTATATTTATTAAAATACCAGTAATACCAAGAAACCACAGTCCCAAACCATTTCGATTATTTAATAGTAGTCACATCTATACTGTTGCGAAAAAAAAAAGTAGTACCGTAAAATGGGGTGAAGTTGAACATTGGGGTGAACTTGACCGAAAAATAATGAATTATATAAATCAATTTACAATAAATTGTTTTTATTTTTCTTAAGTTACAGTATTTATACATACATAAACTTATAAAATACACCAAAAGTGTTTTTTTACTGAATTGAATTTAGCTAAAACAAATTGTCGTTTCCTAACCTTGGCAAATATAGGAAACACAGGTGGTCAAACTTTTATTTGCCAAGCAGTTCCTATTCAGTTATTGGTGAATCAAATTTAAAAGAGATCACTTCACTGGTTTCGGCGCTAAGCGACACATATTTTTTTCGAAAACCTCTTATTCGGTATCTGAAAGTAGTATTGAATCAAGCACGCCAAAATCTCGAAAACAATTTTTTGATGGTTAAAATACTTTCCTTACTAATGGCGCTTAAAGGTAAAAATCCAGAATTAATTTCCTAAATTTAGAATAATTTTGCTTAATCCTTAAATGGTTCTGACCGTTTTCTTTATATTTACTTATGAAGCACTAAAGCTCCAAATGCTATAAAAAAATCCCGTCACTGACGCTAATAGAATATATATATATATAACAGGCTTCCCTTACTAAAGTTATTGCTATGTCAAGCCCCAAAACACCAAATTAACTCAATTCGAATGAGTCAATTAGGTTTGGCTTACTCGTTTTTCCTTCACTTTCACTTCTTTTCCTCATTTTTATTCTCTGATTTTCACCCTCTAAAATAGAAATAAAGTGCAACATTTACATAAAATACTTTGAAAAATTAACATCTTCATAATTTGACTTAACTATAAAATTTATAACAAAATATATCGATCTAGAATGGTATATATTAAGCTAATATCTCTTTTTGTGTTTCGAATTGCATACTATATTGTACTTATACTATAAAGACAAAAAAGTAAATAATACAATTTTGACATTCCCCTAAACCACAAAGTGAAAGTTCTACGTACATATATTGGATATAAGGTTTCTATAACTAAAAAAAGGATTAATCGCAGCTTATTTACGAAATGTAATTTCGTAACTTTTTTAGTTAGGTCCTTTTCGATGCCAGCAGAGGTCGTAGAACCCCGCGAACTGTTTTAAATCGTTTAAATAAGGCAGGTGTGCATTGCTTTATAAGGCATCCTTTTTTGACTACAAATCGCAGAGCTCAATGTTTGCTTTAGTACAATGAATGGGTAAATTGGCGTGATGAGTGGAAGACTGTGATATTTACAGATGAGAGCCGCTTGTGCCTTCCTGAAGACAGACGTATAGTTCGAGTCTGGAGACCGCCCAATTTAAGAGTTAATAAACGATATGTTCTAGAAGTACATCCGTTCGGAGGTGGCGGTGCTATGGTATGGGGTCGAATTTTTTACGGACGCCGAACGGAGATGCATGTTTGTGAACGTACAATGACAGATGAAATTTATGCCTGAAACATTGTTAGCAACATAGTAAATATTACCGTTAAAATTTGGAGCCCAATTTCAGATTCCTAGATGGTAACGCTTGCCCACATAGAACCAGGGTAGTCTTAGAATAGCTAGAATTGGATGAAATTGACCATTTGCCGTTACCTCCACTCTCTTCAGATCTAAACTGTATTAAACGTGTCTGGGACATGCTTGGAAGAGCAGTAATTGGTCGTTAAACGCCTGTTCGTGGCGTAAGGACACTAAGGCAAGTTCTTCCGAATTTATCGGATACCTTGGACTATCATGAGGTACATCACTTAATTCTAAGTATGCCTCGACGAGTCCAAGCTGTTAATTAGAGGTAGAATTACTTGCTATTAAATAATTTTCACTTTTAATATCTCCAGTGCTTAAATTACTACCGGAAATTTTTCCGAGGTCGCGAATATATTGAAAATTACCGAGCCGCAGGCGAGAGATAATTTTCTTAAAATTTTGTGGAGGAAAAATTTTTGGTAATTCATTTAAGCTCGTGGGATATTCGGTAAGAAAATTTCGCAATTAGTAAAATCTTAGAAATATTTTAACAAGATTGAAATTTTTTATCATGGATGGCAAAATTGAAACAACTTAGTCACCCATGAGCAACAGAACATTTTTACAACTGTCCATTACCTGTCATCACGTCAGTTCAACTTATTAATTTATAAAAAAAAATTCCGAAGGATTATAAGATTATATGCATAATAAAGTACTTAATTCCCTATCGGAATAAAACGACGTTTTTCCACTTTGGTTAAGTAAAACTTTTATAAATAACTTAAAGACATCTTATAAAATATTTGTGTACCAAATATGCTTTTTTGTGTCAACAAATAACTTTTAACTTTAGACACTCGGATTTTGACATTTAAAATGACAAAAATTTCCGGTGTAATTTTGCCGGCAGCTCAAGCAGGATGAATATTTCGGGAAATCTTTCTCGTTGCCATGGAAACGATTCAAAATAAAAGTTGGTGATTGGTTAGAAAAAGTGGGTGCTAAATTTTCAAAATTATCCTGCCGGTCCTGTTTACTCTGAATTACTTGTATCGAATCGCTTCCCCCTTTATAATTAATTGTCATCGCACGCCACTGGTTGACACACCCTGTGTGTGCAAAGAAAAAACACGAAAATACTTTATATCTTTCTCTCTACCGGTCGTTCTGGCGTTCTAAATTGCCATCAAAACAAACAAATCATGCCAAAAGAGAGAAATGCATCCATATTATTATCAGACCGAACCGAGTGCAGAATTTGCAACTTTGCTAAACTCAAAGTTTCCTTTCTGTAAAAAGACGGAGGGTAATCAAGTTACTTAGATGCGAACTTCGACTTTATTTGAGGTATCGCACTTTGTATCAGACACCAACTCTCGTCGAGCAAATACGGATATCGATTTCGCATAAAGGACCGACCGGTTTGGAATTAAGGAAGATTTCCGTTTTATTTGATTGTAGAACCTTAAAAATTTACTGAAAATATTTACCTTAGTATTCTTGTAATATTCTAAAAAAGGACTCTGGCTTTGTATTTAATAAACTGATGTTATATTAAAAATTTAAATAAAAGTGTTGAATGGGTCGGCCTTTACTTGATGGAAATTCATTATACATATAAAGATAGACAATTTTAGCCAAATTTCCACTTTTATTTAAGCCTGTAACAAACATCCGATGAAGCTATAGTGTAGCAAAATGAGTCATGTTATAAAGTATAGATAAAAGTGGAAATTTGGCTAAAATTGTCTATTATTATGTGTAAAAAAGTGTTGTTCACATAACACAACAATTACTTAATGATAAATGAGTTTATTTGTAAAACTTGTGGGAATTTAAAACATTTTTGATTTAAAATAGTTTATTAGGTTTTCAAGGATTTAAACACATCTAAATTATAACATTGCACAGGAACCAAAAAGTAAAAAAAAAACCTGAACAGTGTTTGTTCTGACAGCCCACGAAGACCGAAGTCTAAGTACTATGTACCGTGGGTGTACTGGGGAAATCCGACTCATACATCCAGAGCTAGAAACATCCGTACGGACTTCACCAGCCCTTTAAGAGGATGTGTGGGGTGGTACCACCTCGGTCGAGGAAGAAATCCTCTACCACCTTCCAATAATTAACAATCACAAAATTTCCATGGTCGAAGCGGGATTCGAACCCGAACCTCTCCGTTGCAAAGCTGGCGCCCTACCAACTCGGCCACCGGAGACAAAACTCGGCCACCGCAGACCCGGTAAAATGGTTGCGCCATAAAATATCATTGAATGTTGTATTTCGACATGATAAAACTTATCGTTTATTAAATTTAAAGACTCAAACAACTAGCAATACCTAAAACTGTCCAAATTGCGGTGTAGACACTGTAGACTGAATTAACATTCTGTATTTACGTTCACGTGCAGCTCTAATTATAAATTGTTTTCCTCTTAATGCCTGTTTAAATAAAATTAAGTGGTACTTAAAGAAACATTATTATTATATGTTTGCGTAAAAAGAAAAACACGTAGAATGTGTAGGTTGTATTGTCAAAGATGTCTCTCCCTTTAAAGCTTAAATTTTCAGTTCATAAAATTTAAGACTATATTTAATATGAAATTTTTATATAACTTCGAGAAAAATATCTGACATTTGAAGTATCGTAATATTCCAACTTATGATACTCAATGTGTCATACTGCATATCATAATTTAATAACGTATGATACACCGTCGCTTCAACAACAAACAAAGTACCCATCCAAACTTGCAGAGTGCCACATTTGTATTTTAGGCGCTATTTATATTTTATTTTCAAAGAAGCAAATTTCAGAAGGACTCAAGTTTATACCGGGTGTCCCAAATTACACTGCTGTAAATGGGAATGGCAATACCAAGAAAACAAAATAGAAATGAGATGGAAATGCGATATGTAAATCTATAGATAATGAGTAGTAAATGATTAAAGTTGCAGCCTAATACGATGCAAAATACTTGTAGAAGAAAGAGATAAAAGTACTGCGCTCTTATCTCAGAGTCTGAGTAGTGCCGTAACCATGAGGTGAAGAGAAGCAGTACTGTACTAGTAGTCAAGAGAGATGTCACGTCGGAGGCAACGGGTTCCTAACGCGTAAGTTTTCATTTCAATATCTTAACAGCCGACTGCTGTCACGTTTGGGCAAATTTTGATAAAATTAAATAAAGATGTTATGCATAAAAATTTAATAGTGAATTGTCGAAAACGTATTTTTTTTCTTTATAAACTTTTAAAGCCAGACCTCGTTCGGAATTTAAAATTAGTCCCACAAAAATATTCACTTAATCCGATTGGCCTTTTCACCGAAACTTTAAAAGTTGCCGATCCCGCATTCATTCGGCGCTGATAAAACTGCATTTCCTCCTCCGTTGTGATTTGTTTGTTTTGATGGCACTGAGCACACTCACATTGCATTTCTCGTTAAAGGACACTACGGGTAATTTATGAAATGTTTGTGCACAGGGAGAAAAGTTCTCTAAAACTTGTAAATATCGTAAATCACATAGTGTTTTCAATATCATTCATCACCCAACCCAACCTATCCGGTTTTCCAGTTTTGACTTAATGTTAAAGTTAGGCGATATCTTTATAATAAACATGTCAAATTTACTAACTCTGTTACGGTAAAGTAGTATTTTTGGAATTTGTGATTTACTACTTACAACTTTTAGAATAATTCTATACCTAGAGCTTACGCTATGTATTTTATGGAATATGACATGTACACATTATGTTTGGTTTGGGTTTTAAAAAGATAACTATAATAAATGATCGATTTAAAATTTGACGTTGTAACGTTATAGTTGACATAGTAAAGCCACAGAAACACTACACAACTAGACAGTTAGCAAATCTTCATTCGTAAGCTTCCAAAACTAGAAATTAGGATAGTAGCTTTAACTTAAAGAGAAAAAATTTAAATTTTAATGATGGTTGGATATGGTGACCGCAGGAGAACACAACAGGAAGTATGTGAGTTATTCATTTCCAGACTTTTTGACTCCCTATATATATCTAGCAGAAATAGTTAGCAAAAAACTTTTGCAAACGCTCAGAATTATGTAAGAATTTGAGGAATAGTGTACACTTGAGGAGGTACACGTAGGGGAAAAAGTGACATTTTATGGCTCGGTTGCTGTTGCTGGACTAGTTCCTCTCATCGATCAACGATATAGTCTTTTTAGACAAATTATAACTTCTTGCCCAATAATTTAAAATACTATTGTTAATAACATATTTAACAAATAAAATTTTTAAATTTATTTAACATTCATCTTGAGCGGAAGCAGGAGAATCTACTACAGAACATGTTTCGAAACTGTGTCAGAGACATGTGCCATTTTTCTAGTTAGCATTAACAATTACCATGTGCAAGGGTAGGAATTATGTTATATGGATGACTAAAAATATCAGAAATATCTAATCACCCTATCTAAAAATAGATATGTAGGTATAGATCTGTCTAATACAATATGAATCCTTAATTAAATTTAAATTGCTTTGAATGGTCGGATGCCTAAGCGGAATTTCGGTTTGGATGGGCTAACAGAAGGTGTACCCATGTCAGAACCGATCAATAGAGAGATTGTTTACGTTGCTTTGATATTTAAGTAGAGATTAAAAATTTAAATGGTTTTGCATAAGGTAAAACTATTATTTTAAAAGTTTTATAGGGTTTCCAGGCCCTTATTATAATAATTCCGTTATTCAACAAAATGCGCTAGACGTTGTTTTTGGAACAAACACTATATTAAATTGTATCTAGACATAAGGGATAATCTCTCAGGAAAAACTCAATCCAAAACGTAGTACGTCTTATCACAACATGAAACGGACAGTAAAAATATTCGGGTAATAAATGGCCCTGGGCAGAATCATAAATCAAAATATACGAGGGAAACTGAAATAGTTGTCTAGACTTTAAATAAAAGCAGCAGAGATTTATACAAGGGATATCTTTAATTCTGGAATTTGCGAAATGATACAAACTGTCGTCATCGACATACGGTAAAAAACCAAAATTCACAAAACTTTTTCTTGCAGTTTATACTAAGCTGAAAAATATTATTATACAGGATGTCCGAAAAGTCTTAGTATGGGCAGATATATTTCCTATTAGTAAAGATAAAGACACCAAAATGGAAACAAAAAGGTTTAATTTCCATATAAATTCAAACATTTCAAATTGTAAAGTTGTGAAGTATGTCTATAAACGTAAAATAAAAATATCTATAATTTATTACAGAATAGAGAACTACATACCAAAAATGTGATTAATTGTTTCAGAATCATTAAATTCCAACTAGAACAATTGTTCCGCCGCCATTCAACAGTCCCTAATTAATACCTAAGGGTCAAGCAAAGCGAAATCTGTGGGTTAAGGGTAACGATTTGCATAGGGCTCAATATATTTCGACATTAAATCGTTATAAGACAATAAATTGTATGGTAATTGAAAGGAAATGAATTTTAATCAGCCCTGTGAGATTTCTCTGTTCTGAGAGTTAAGTTTAAGCCAGTGTTTTGATAAATTTGGTGATTAGTTCGTGTTTTGGATGCTTGTTTGTTTGTTGGGAATTCGGAAATTGTTTTGTGCCTTAGAGAGAATGTTCTCAAGTTAGAGCGACAGTATTAAATCACTTTTAGAACTAACATTATATGTGTTCTCTAACAATTATCTTATAAGCGACGTTTAATTGAACTAGTATTTTATTTATTGATTAAGCGTATTGTAATTAAGTTGCTGGTTTAAGCTTCGAAGCTGCCGAAATCGATAAGACTTCAAAATTGTGGTTATTTTATTACTAAACCTCGTTTCAAGCTCTTTCGTTGACCTATTGCCTGGAATAAACTATTATCGACACCAGTGTAATAAAACCGATACATTTGAAAGAATTGTAAACGGGATCGGCCTTAATAAAGTACCAGGTAAAGAGATAATTTAAATATAATCAGTTAAGGGTATGAATAAAGCGTTTTTTTTTATTTACTCGGGTTAATAATTTCCAAATATTTTAGTTTAGTTCCTATCCGTTTGGGAACCGTGCAGTTGTTACATGATTTTGATTGTATTTTTTATTATTCCGAACGTGCTCAAAACTATGGCGTCCTTAGAGAAAATATTTATCGCCCGATGCCAAAGAAATTGTTAAAAATGTTTATTTTTCTTTATTGAACAAGTGGTTTAATGTAAATAGAGCTGCAGCAAAAACGTCTTCATTAACGAAAACTCTTTTGTCTACAGTTAAAGATATTGTGGCAAAGCAAATTAAAGACAAAAAAGTACATAGTGGTGCTGGTAACAGCAAAAGGGTTTGGACTAAAGTCAGATTTAATTCGTAGAAAAATTTATGCTATGTACGAGGAGAAAATTGTGCCTACGTTGGTTCCATTAAAACAGCGACTACTGAAAGATGAAACCAACATTTCTTGCAGCAGGACAAGCCTCTTGAGAGCATTATCGCAAATGGGTTTTACATATAGGACCATTAATAAAAGAATGGAATGGAAATGATTACGACTGTGGCGCTTTGATTATTTAAAATCTACAAGAAAGTACAGATTAGAAAATCGATTCAATATCTACCTCGATGAAACATGGTTTGATACCAATAACACCCCAGCAAAATGTAGGGTAGATCCATCAAGAAAATACCAAACCAAAGCCCCATCGAACAAGGGAAAAAGAAACCTCATTTTACATGCTGTCAAAAAATTATATTTTGTTTTTTTGCACTTTTGTTGTTTCGGAAAATAGGTAGTCCATCAAATGTGTTTCGGGCATATAAACTATGAAGAACATTTTGTTAAAGAAACAGCATTCATTAATTTTTATTGTTATTGCCAAATAATAAAAATCAATTCACGCTGTTTCTAAGGCAACAAACCTTCAGGCAAAATGTTCGGCAAGTTCATGTACCCTTAACATACTACAACAGAAAAGTTTAAGAATAGGACAACTAAGTTTCGTACTGAAAATTTGGTAATAACAACTTGGTGACAAATCTGATATTTGGACAAAAAAATTGGTTTGTCTGTTAATCAGTAAAACATATTTTTAAAATTGTTTTTTTTTAATTTACCAGAGTCCTCAATACTAACCGTAACTTTCGTTTTATTTTGTCATATTTTATTGTTTCAAAAATGGCTCTTCCACTTTGGTAAAATGAGCTGCGTTAGCCAGACAAGAGACATAAATGATAATTTATGATGTTTTTGTTTACCCCTAAAAATCGGTTAAAGTATAAATTATTGGGAATTGCGTTTGATAATGCCAGAGCATACAATTCGAAAATAAAAGTCGTGAGAAATTTATGGACACGAGTGAGAATAAATTTCCCTTCATGGCGTAACCATTTTTTTAACAGGACGTATATAAGAAGATTTGAGATTTTGGTGACAATAGCCTTATTAACTGGTGTTCGAAAAATCTATGAATTTAAATAATCGAGTTATCGGTACTTTTAATTATCTTCTAACAAGAAAGACAAAGATGAACAGATTCCAACCAGAATGGGAGTGGATTTGCTTTCGCCGATCGAAAATCGAGTGATAACTCGGTAGTCGGTACATTTCGGCGGCGATAGGTGGACAATTGTATACATATACGAGCGACGATTTTCCCTGAAAATTATGATTGAGTGATTTTTCACTCGAGATCCCTATACTACTCATAAGTCTTGATTACCTTCGGACTGAAGTAAAGTCCTATTGTGACCTAATTTATTCAGTCTCATAAATATTGATCTATCTAAAACTATGATCAACTATCCCCCACTTCCCCTACATAATTGTTGCATAATATGCTATTTTAAATAGTAAAGTTTCGTTAAGGTTTATTTTTAATTAAAACACAACACAAAACATGAAATGAAGGCATTTTAGGTTAGTACCAATTATATCTACCCCAAAAAGTTTATTACGTGCTAAACAAGTCTCGGCAAGACCGGAAGGCAGTTGAAACGTGTCTAGGAAGTTTAGGAAAAAAGTTAAATTCTACAAAAAGCGAAAGCTTTACCGGCCTCAGAAGACTACGTGACTTTCCGGCAACTAGGGAGATTATTATACATTTAAATCGTATTTTAACGAAATTTATCACAAAGTAATTTGAAATAAAAATATGAATATTTTATTTTGACAGTCCCCAGCCGTAAGAAAAAAAACCATTAAAATATCATTTTAAAAAGTGTTTTTCTCTTAAACACCGGAGACACAAAGGAGCAAAGACACGCGACGAACCAAAATTAATTAAAAGTGTCCAGAAGAGCCCTTAAAAAGTTGTTTTTCTTTTGTTTTTCAGATCCCAAGGGAAAAGTCTTTCCAGAAAGTTTCGCTCTCATCCGGGCTATTGTCCCGGCATAATTAATCAGGTATTTGAGAGAAATTAATTATTCCTTTACTTGATACAGCTCAAACTTTTTAAATCCGGTAAAAAATGAATTTGAATTTAAATGGATTTAAGAAAAATGTTTTCAACGAAATAAGGAGCAGGTATATCAGTGGCGTACGGTGACAATTTTAAAGGGGGAGGCGATCCGATAACAATAATTTAAAAAAGATTCTATCGATTAGAAAATCCTTTTTTTTATAAACCACATAGGGCACACGGTTAGAGCCGTTCTCAACATTAGACAAAAAATGATTCGTTACACGTTGAAGCAAAACGTGATCTATTTGCTCGATTTCTTCACCAATTCGGACTTTGAGCTCCTCTATACTTTCTGGGAGCCTTGCAAAAACTTTGGTCTTTAGATATCTTCACAGAAATAAATCGGATGCCCTTAAGTCGGGGGATCTCGAAGGTCACGAAAAATCTCCAAATCGAGAAATGAGTCGGCCATTAAACATTTCTCGCAGAATTATCATGGAGTGTGTGGCGGTATAAGCTGTTGCTCCATCTTGCTGAAATAGCAAGGCATTATTTAGTAATCCTCTTCTATCTAATTCTGGAAGGAGAAAGGTCGCTAGCATGTTTACGTAGCGCTCGGACGTTACTGTTACAGGACAGTTATTTTCATTCTCAAAAAAATATGGACCAATGGTACCAAATAATCCTATCCCACACCAAACAATAACTTTTGGGTTATGGAGGTTCTTTATAAAGATTTTGCGAGGATTTTCATCTGACCAGTATCTAAAACTCTGTTTATAAACCATACCAAAGGATAACGTTACTTCTTTATCTATATTACTAAGATGCTGCGCTATTTGATATTTTTGTGTAAAATGGTTCCACACAGTCCACACTCCCAGAGGATGATTCCTGTTCCTCCATTGCAAAAAACAACTGCAATACACCCCGAAAAATCCATAAATACACTTAAAACATGCAACAGCAACAACCTATATCTATGAACAAAAACAATTAGGAAATATTAACCGTTTCCATTTTTTAAAGTGTGCCTCCTCTTTTTGCCCACCTATTTTGTAAATATGTATACCTATAATAAGAACCTTCCTGTTTTGTTAATACAAATCTGGAATAGGAATAGGAATGTACATTTTTTATATGTAGGTACAAATTTTAATACAAATTTATATAAAAATATATCCAATTTTATTTAGGACAGAAACTAAAACTATATTTGCTTAGTGTGGAAATTACCTGTAGGATTTATGCATCCGCATAAGGTTAGTGTGCAATTTACCTGTTAGATTAGGGGAGAGAAATAAATAAGAAATAAAAATAAAATAAAACAAAATTTTAACATTTATATCCTGTATCTCTCTTATTAAGTATCAACGTTTGTACTAAGATAAGTTAGGTTAAATGGACCTAAACTGAGCCAGAAAAGTCACAGCTAAAGAGGCGCATTCGTTACCAAACACTGTTTATTTGGTTTTTCGATGCATATCTTCTCAAAATGGTTACTTCATATTCAGATTATAAGGAAATCAATTACGAGAAAACTGGCGCCTTATTTTTATTTTTAAGTAAATCGCGAATCCATATTATTTTACCATTAATTAAACAAATAAATAACAATAAAACAACGTTAGTTTAAATGGAATAATGATATTTAGATGAATGTTTTTACGCTTTTACAATCAAAATATCCATTGTTGCAGAAAATAATATATTATTGGAGTAAAAGCTGTAACAGAACAAATAAAATTACATATCAAATTCACGCACTGTTTCGGACAAAACAAAAACAATTTAATATCTATTTATTGATTTTCACTAATAAATGTAACATTATAAAACGGTTTGATTTTACAAGTAAAATCCATATTCATGTGTAGGTACTAAATTTATAATTTAACCTAATCTGACATTTTTATTTATCAGATTTTAATTTAATTTTGGCTTTAATTCAAGCTGCAAGAACTTTAACAACAATTACCAACATCATAGAAGAGACATACATAGATCACCTGTCTCGCTTTTATGATAACTAAGACATTTCTTGTTAAGAAAATTCAGGGACACCTTGTATATATATTTAAAAACGTTTCAATTATAAATTTTTAACAGCTATTTTCAGCAGCTTTGTAGTAGATCATGTTTTATTAAACTGTTTTTATTTTTTGAATACACATTATTATAGAACAAAATGCATTGCAAACAAGTTCAGTTGATTTTAAAAACATAGTTATTTTAATATCCAATGAATAAACAAATTGGAAATATAGCTATGCCAAAGGAACATTATAGTTCAATAATTGTTTTTTTCAATTTAAAAGATCACGATACTAACAATAATAGAACAAACCTATAATTATCGTAAAATTTGGTGATCGGAGCAACTACGCAGACAAAAATGAGGCAATAATTTAATTTAAACACTTCTTACCAAAATGTTGTCCACTGAACAAAGGATTTTTAAAGTCAAGTGTTATGGTGATGGCCAAAGATCATATCGCTCTATCATGGAACAATTCAGTAAGAAATTTGTAAGAATCACAATAACTGAAATGACAATCTATATTACAATAAAAAAGTTTCCAAGAACTAGGTCAGTTTTGAATCTCAAGAAGAAGAAGAAATATCACCAAAACGATGCTGCCACAGTTTTACTTCTTCAGTCTGTTAGAGAAACGCCTGTGATGTCCCTTAGAAATCATGCTAAACATATTCTAAAAGTTGTGAAAAAAACTCATATTCAGATGATCTTAAAAGAAAATAAATTATTTTCGTTCAAACCCCACATTAACTAAACATTGGAAGAGGGAGGTGAAGGGAAAAGATTAAGAAAATTTTACTTTATGGGTGGGACACCTAATTTTAAGTGGGAATATCGATTCTTATAAAGTAGATATGTTTTCTGATGAATGTACATTTTCTACTAATGGAAATGTAGCATCCCAGCATGTCAGGTACTAGTCTTCAGAAAACCCCGAATTTAGAGTAATGAGGCGAAGACAGTTTACAAAAATGAACGCAGTCCTGAGGGATGAGTAAGCAGCGAAATCATAACATTTGTTTTTCCACAGTTCGAAGGTCATAGTAATAAGCCACGAATAGATGATGGTAGCAAAAAGCCATGTCTCTTAAATAATTTCTGTTCCTGCCCAGATCCAACCTTTACATCGAGATTATCGACGGGAAGATTTTGTTTAAGATTGACGATACGCATCTTAGCAAAATCTATATTTTATACTGAACCTTCACGTAAATTATTTATCATTCAGAGGTCGCTCGTCAAACGAAGTAGACGATCTCGTTTATCAAGTAAGACTGGAAGCGGTATTGTTAATTCAGTAATTAATAGGCTACCGTTCGAATTACACATTCCAGGCTATCAGTACTGTAGGCCTGGGACGAAAGTAGTAAAACGTGTGGCAAGAGGTCATCAAGGAATTAATTCTTTGGATGTCGCATGCAAAAGAACACGATTTAGCTCAATATGCGTAATAGTGAAAATTTAAGTGCTCGCCACCAAGCAGATCACGAGCTTGAGTAAAACGCGTGTTTATCATTCTTTTGGTAAAGAATGATAAACAAGGTATGTTTACTCTCACGCAAAATAACGTTTTCGTATTTTTTATGTTCCCTGTGTAAAAGATGAAATTTTTCATAACGTGAATCTTATTTAGTTTACAAGCAAAAACTTTTATTAGGAGTGGCATTTTTACGTATCTTGCAAAATTTGCTCCATTTGATCCTCTTCTAAACTCCATTCGCGGACATACTGTATATCGTTGTATATAAAAACAAGAATACAATTTTTATACCGGTAGTGTAAAATTTGATGTCAGCAATCTCTAACCGATACAAAACAGACCATTAAGAAGTAGCATGATAAGGTATAACATTTTAAACTTATAAAATGCTGCCATAAATTCCAGAACAATATTTTAATTAGGCACTTGCCAATTTTATTTATTTCATAAAATGACGCAAACCAGAAAGTGTTTGCTCGGGGCAATTCCTTTATAGTCCGAGAGCAGACTCGTCAATTTTCGTATGTATCAAAAGCAGAAAAAACTTTTTCTGCGATCGTGCGGAAAGTAACTAATTTCCGCACTTACATGCGTGCTGAAAGTTGCATTTTTCCGCACTAGGGTTGAAATTTTTTTTATTTACTTTACTTTATGAATTCTGTAAACGATATTGTTTGTAATAATATCTTAAAAATGCCATTTAATCGATGAAAAGATATTTTAAATACGTTTTGATTTGTCACTTTCTGCAAAAAAAAGAACCTAAAAAAGTGGCAGATAATGGAATATCCATTTTTAGTCTTCCTGGTTTGATACCTACAAATGGCTATGCAGTAGCTCGCTGCAGGACTTTGTAAAAAATAAATAAAACTAAAGATGTTTTTACCGAAGCGTACCTACAAACTTTTCTTTCTAATTTTACCGATACCCTCAATATGTATCTGTGGAAAGGAGCTTTTCATGCCTTAAGCGTCCAAAATCACTCTTAAGGAACACTATGTCTCAAGTAAGGCCTAATTCCTTAACTAATATTTCAATTCAGAAGGATCTTTTGCTAGAAATCATGAGGAAATAACCGTTTTATTAAGATATTATATAAAAATTTGCTGCTCTAAAAGATCAAAGGATTCATTTGGTCTACAAAATATAGGTAAGTCTTAGCAGTCTTAGCCTAAGTTTTTTCTAAAATAAAATGGCTTATTCGAAATAAATTTCTTCTAAGTACTTCACCTAATTTTTTAACCACGAGCCGCCACTCAACCGAAGAGGTCCAATTTTTAACATATTTAGTAAAATAGCGGTGGCAAATACCCAAAAAATAACCATCCAAAAATTATGAATCCACCGAATAATTACAGGATCATTCTAATATCGTTAATATGCAATTAAGTTTGTGTTATTTATGTATTTGTTAATTGTCAGTATAGACGTCAAAGTGAAAATACAAAGGTTATTCGAGTTTTATCCAACTTTTCAATATAAAATGGAGATCGAGGAATAAATTGAAGCGAATATGATTGATGGAGTACCGGAAGATATTCTCGAAGAAACCAAGAACGTGAACGTCGAACTGGTACCAGAAAAATCGAAATACCGTTATGCCAAAGAATTGGAAACATTTAGTAAATAGTGTGCAAAAAAGAAAATAAACAATTTCAAGAAAGAAGAGGTAATTCTAGTATACTTTCTGGCATTTTAAAAACTTGCAAATCATCTACGTTATGGTCAAGGTACTCAATGCTAAAATCTGGATAATTTGTCTCACGCTCGTAAGAAAAACATTATACCCAACACGTGCGGAAAAGTATCACTTACCGCCCTTGTTAAGTGAATAGCTATTGTGTGTTTGATACATAGGAAATTTGACGGTCGGCTCTCGGACTATTTGTATTCTAAAAAGACTTTGAATTATTCAAGTGACATTACAGCATGAACTTAAAAAGTTTGATGTCAAATTTCATGAACTCCCGCGGTAGTTATATACCATTCTAGGGTTGTAACTTTTTTTTATGAGAGCACTCTGTATAAAGATTACCTTATTAACTTTTTACAACTTTTTATGTTATAATAAAACAAGAAGATACCTAGAGGGCGACAATATGTTTGTTTAGAGTTAAAAGGCATAACTTAAACTTAACGTATTTTTTGTACAAAAATACAAGGTAAAATAAGATGTGGCCAATGTTTACAAATTGTGTTTACAGTGTCGCTTAGAATGGTTTGTTTTGGCTTCAAAGAATGTTAAATCATCCCGTATCCATTCTGAATAAATCCATGTCATAGACTAAATAATATCTAGATGAACACTACCGTGCAACGAAAAGCAGGTCTCCCTTGAGACATTTGGTGGGTTTACTGGTTTATGTTTTAAAAGTTTGTTTGTCTACCATTATATAAATGTGTATACTATGTATCCACAAGTACCACATGGTGTCCACATGGTGGACAAACAAACTTTTAAACCATAAACCAGTAAACCCACCAAATATCTTAAGGGAGACCGGCTTTTCGGTGTATTCGAATGTCAGTCTATATTTTTATAGTCTCTGGTACTACGTACCGTGGGTGAACAGGGGTAATCCGACTCACACATCCAGAGCTGGAAACATCCGTAGGAATTTCGCCAACCCTTTAAGAGGATGTGTGGGGTGGTACCACATCAGTCCATGAAGAAATCCTCTACCACCTTCCAACAATTAACAAACACAAAATATCCATAGTCAAAGCGGGATTCGAACCCCCGACCTCTCAGTTGCAAAGCTGGCGCCGTACCAACTCGGCCACCGGAGATCCACCGGAAATTATTAAGACAAAGAAAATTCCACCCATTGGCTGGCAGCGACCTCTAGGCTGCTAGTCCAACACATTAATCCTGAGCTGTAATCGTCGTGTAAACTGTAATTTGTAGTCTTTTATTTTTATATCATAGGAATATAGTATACTGCTTTTTCATTAGAAACAAACAGTCTTGCCGGCTTTATTACATGTTATTATTAATTAGATCCTAGAGTAACTTTTAGAACTTCAGATTTAATAAAAATTGGTCAAGTAGATTTTAGGCACCTTTACAGCAAAATTTCCGGTTACCATATTATAATTAGTTCAGACTTCTGTATACGTTTTCATCTGTTTTCTTAAATTAACAAGGAACGATTGTACTAGTTTTTCATTAAATTAACAAACGTGGCGCAATTTAACAGCACATTGGGAAGCTCAATGTGACTATCTCGGATAAAGTTTCTATTTTGTCTTTTTGGAGCTCCAATAAAATTAAACGCGTTCCTTCAAGCATATTATACTCTACGTGGTATAATTTCGTTAAATAAATTTCACCCATATAAAGATGGCTGGTTTCTCGTCAAACTGAGAAACAGAGTTCTCAAGTTTCAGTTACAAAGTATCAGTATCAAAGGCAAACATTCCTTAAGAATTTACGGTGTATGACTCCTATGAATGGAATCGGGAATAAAGGCAAATTTCTGTGTTTTAAAATAAGAGTACAGGTTGAAAAGCATTGGCATAGACACAGACACGCTTTCGATAGCCAAAGCTTTGGTTACCTAATTTCTTTAACCCCTAATGAATGCTCATTAACGGAGTATTATTTGGAGCATTTAAAGACCCCGAACTATTTTGCAACAATAAAATATCAAGGCTTCTTTATAGTCATTCTTACGTATTCTGTCTAATCTACTACTAAATACACTTGACCTTTTTTGTATGTAGAAGTTAAATTTTCACATTTTCAGGGAGCTCATTTTATTTATTATTATTGTTTTTTTTTTAATATTAAAGCAAACTTTATTCTCATTCACTTTTTTTGATATCGAACGCTAGCGAATTTTTAACGACTAAAATAACTTTAACCGCCATATCTACCATCTCCAGCCAGACCTCCAAGATCGTCATTGACGCCCCCGCATTAAAGTTCGAATATTTTCCAATTTATATGAAAAAAGTTTTTCCTTTTGACGTAGACTTTCCATTCCACGGATGCGTCTCTAAACGACCATTTTCCAATTTCCATTGTGCCGTTCGCCTGATTTGTACTGAAAATTGCGTCACCCCACAGGAAAAGAGCAAAAAAACTGCTGACATCGAATGGAAATTTGAAGTATTCTAGGTCAAGGGCTGTTCAAATGGGGTGGATATGAGTATGAGTAGATATATGTACATAAATATCTTCGTCGTATAGTAATATCGGTAATCGGGATTTGGCATATCATTGACACGATTTATTTTATCAACATAGGTAAGGTCGATTAATATCGAAGTAAAAAAAGAGAATAAGAGAGAATAAGCAAAATTTCTACACATGTTCATTTTGACGATTGAGTATTATTTAAATTGCAGTTTAAATTTGTTACTATAAAGAAAAACCATTTCTTTTGGGTAAAGAGATGATGATTATTATTATTATTAGCTATCTCCACCAGCCGAACCCCATCAAGAAGGATGTTAATATTCTCATTTAAAAAGACTTTATTATTTTTGTTCCCAAAAACCATTAAAGTTGATTTGACAGGATTCAACTTTAAATGATCCAAAGAAAGTTGACTTAATATACTTAAATATTCGTTAAGTAAATCTAATGCCTTGATATAGTCTTGACAGTTAAAATGAAAGTAAATTTGTGTCATCAGCATACGCCTGAACCGTACAGTACTTTAAAGATTTTAAAATGTATAAATAATGAAGAGAAAAGGCCCAAGGATAGATCCCTGAGACACACCCGATAAATTTTGAACTTGTTCTGATAAATTATTATTATAAAGAATTGTTTTAAATCTGTTTAAAAAGTATGAATTAATTAGATTCAATGATGATTCAACAAGGCCATAGTATTTTAACTATAGCCAACATAAGTGCATGATTAATCGTGTCAAAGGTCTTCCAAAAATCTAAAAGAGCCAACACACTATTAAATTTTATATCAATAACTGTCATTATGTTATCGTTAATCTTGACCAACGCAACAGATGTACTGAAGTCCCTCCTAAAGTCACATTGGCTCTCCGGCAAGATGTCGCTGTTTACACAATATAGACCAATATAGACAGACGAGTGAGTTCATAAAACGGGCTTGTCATGTGATGATATTATCATACTGTCTATAACACTGCAGGGAACCATTTAGGTACGAAAAATCTGTCAGCACGATGGATACATCGGTTATTCACGCCTTCGAAAAAGCGATCTCACTTGTGGTTTAAAAGAAGCTTTCATCTGGGGTTAGAGAAAACTAACTCCCTTGACAGATTCGTAACTATGGGATTCATTACTAGGACCTCGAGAGAATAAAATTTGTAGTATGGAATGAAAACATCGTAGCTCTCCTAACGCCCTAAAAATTCAGAGTGCAGGCATCTGCTGCTCAACTTAGGTATTATGGCCTCCGTCTCTGGGGAGCAGGAGCTAATTCCTGTTGACACATAAAGGGTTACAGAAAGGACTCCCGGATCAATATTTCTTCAGATATATATATATATATATATATATATATATATATATATATATATATATATATATATATATATACAGGGTGTCCCAGGATAGGTGTTACGATAGGACAAATGGGTCAAAAAATTTTGAATTTGAAAATGGCATTTTGGGAACATGCCCCGCTTGGTCCAAAACTGAGGAATACAAAATTTCACTCGGATTGGTATTATACAGGGCGAGTTATAACTAAAAATATGAAAAATGGCCAAGAGTAAAGTACTCTTATTTGTCCAAATGGAACAAAAGCTTAGTAGAAAAGTTGTTCAGAAATGTAACTAATATCATAATTTGAAATTACAGCTTTCTAGTCAATATTTTTATTTTTGTCAAATTTTTTGAAATGTAATAGTACATTTTCCACCACTATCGTATTCGGTTTTTTATTATACTTGAAAACTACGTTTTCTAACATGTAGTATGTACATTTACCAGGTATAACCTAATAATGTATTGTAATACGATATTGGTGGAAAATGTACTATTACATTTCAAAAAATTTGACGAATATAAAAATATTGACTAGAAAGCTCTAATTTCAAATTATAATATTAATTTAATGGGGTAGTAGTTTTATTTCTGAACAACTTTTTCTACTAAGCTTTTGTTCCATTTGGAAAAATAAGAGTACTTTACTCTTGGTCATTTTTCATATGGTTAGTTATAACTCGCCCTGTATAATACCAATCCGAGTGAAATTTTGTATTCCTCAGTTTTGGACCAAGCGGGGCATGTTCCCAAAATGCTATTTTCAAATTCAAATTTTTTTGACCCATATGTCCTATCGTAACACCTATCCTGGGACACCCTGTATATATATATATATATATATATATATATATATATATATATATATATATATATATATATATATATATATATATATATATATATATATATATATATATATATATATATGAAGAAATATTGATCCGGGAGTCCTTTCTGTAACCCGTATTTCTGTCCTTACTTTATGTGTCAACAGGAATTAGCTCCTGCTCCCCAGAGGCGGAGGCCATAATACCTAAGTTGAGCAGCATATGCCTGCACTCTGAATTTCTGTTTTTTCCACACAGATTTTCAGTCTGTATTTCGTAAAGTCCAGATCATAATATTGTTCTGTAGATCTCATTCCGAGCATGCAATAATCATCAGGTCACCAGCGTATATCATTTTCGCCACCAAAGCCTGTCGCAAATTTCTTATCCCCACTCTGAATTTTTTGCAGTAAGGTCTGCACTCCCTGTCTATTTCATCCACACCACGATAAACAGGAGAGGACTCAGTGCACTGCCTTGTCTTACGTCTGCCGTTTTTTTTTACAATTTAATACAATTGCTCTTTGGTGTTAAGTTGCCAATCATATACTATACTTTTTATCAAGAGAATGAAAACATATCCAATAAAAGAATATAAATGGCAATGGAATAATGTTTTCTCTCTCTCTCTCTCTCTATATATATATATATATATATATATATATATATATATATATATATATATATATATATAGAGAGAGAGAGAGAGAGAGAGAGAAAACATTATTCCATTGCCATTTATATTCTTTTATTGGATATGTTTTCATTCTCTTGATAAAAAGTATAGTATATGATTGGCAACTTATAAAAGTTTACAATGTTTAACACCAAAGAGCAATTGTATTAAATTGTAAAAAAAAACGGCAGACGTAAGACAAGGCAGTGCACTGAGCCCTCTCCTGTTTATCGTAGTGTGGATGAAATAGACAGGGAGTGCAGACCTTACTGCAAAAAATTCAGAGTGGGAATAAGATATTTGCAACAGGCTTTGGTGACGAAAATGATATACGCTGGTGACCTGATGATTATTGCATGCTCGGAATGAGATCTACAGAACAATATTATGATCTGGACTTTACGAAATACAGACTGAAAATCTGTGTGGAAAAAACAGAAATGCTGGTAATATTTAGGAGTCAGGTAAAAGCTGCAATAACTGTTAAGGACAGGACTATCAAGCAAAAGGATACCTTTAAATACCTGAGATCGTGCTTGAACTCAAAGGGAGAGATGGAGCCCGAAATAAATAGTAGAATAGCGAGTGCTACAAAGCTATATTCTACACTTGGCCTTTATACGGAAAAAGAGGTAAGCAAAGACACAAAAGTAAGAATATTTAACAGGGTGTATGTGACGGTGCTGACCGATGGTTGGGAAGTGTGGACGCTGGGCGACAGGAATGGAAGCAAAATCCAAACGTGTGAGATGAGATATCTTAGAGCGGTAATAGGAGTGACTAAAAGATATAGGATGCGTAATGAAAATGTGCGAGGTCAGTATAATGTTAAACATGTGGTGGATAAAATAGAAAAGAGACAGTTAGAGTAGTTCGGATATATCATGTTGGGGATGGACGAGCAGAGGAAGGTGAAAAAAATATGGAAATCACGGGTCGACAAAAAGCGTCAAAGGGGAAGACCGGAGAGATCCTGGAACAATGAAATTTCAAAAGTGCTACAAAAAAGGAATATAAATTAGAGACAAGCGAAGAGAAGGCGCAAAATAGAAGAATAGAATAGAAGAAAATAGATTGACTAAGTTCAATAAATAAAATCTGTTTTAATACTAATTAATATATTGTCTCTACTCAAAGCAAAGAAAAACGAAACTAAATTTACTATTCTTTATTTCAACGGTGTTTACTTTTACTTTTATTTTAAAAATAGTAAAAGGACGCAGCCCCCCCCCCCTCCTACAATAAGCGTGTGTATGAATCGAGGTGGACATTATTTTTCTTTTTGTATTTATGACTGGTCACGGCCTTGCTGTTCTGTCTTTAATTTTGTGTTACATTTTGTGTGTAAAATGGTGTCGTGCTGGTTTCTTAATGGTTGGACAAATTTATTTCAGTCTGTAATCCTCATATCCACTAGATATTTCAATGCCTCTCGATGCTACTATGCTCGACATTTTAAGAAAATGAAGTCCCTTTTAATAATAAATGTTTAAAAGTAGTGTAGCTTGGCTTGCCTTAAACTTAGCCTTTTATTGAAAAGCAATAGTGTTTAAGTATATATTATTTTACCCTAAATAAAGCCTGCTGTTGCAAACCAATTAAATTAATCGTAATCGTTATTGCTGAAACAATAATAAGTTAAGCATTAAATAGAACAGCCATTCAGGAATAGCAAACATAGTCTACCATTGATTTAATGACTTTCTCTTTGATCCTACATGTGTTTTTTTGTGTATGTATCTAATATTTTACCTATATAGCTTTTTAAGATATAGAGTAACAGAATCTCATTATTATTATTCAAAAGTTTTACTGCGTTATTATTTTAAAAGCATCCAGTAGCATGGTTCATTGCTTTTAACTACTTCCATTTATTTTATTTTTATCAATAAATGTATTTTGCAATTTAATACCTTTACTGAACAATCCGGCTGCCAAACATAACAATGGTATTTTGTTTAGAGCAAAAACAAACACTTTTATAAAAGCAGCATTTTCCAACGGACGGTATCGATGGGCCAGCATAATTCCGATCAAGAGAAAAAGCTGCATTGGATAAAATACAATGGTGATTGAGCTACTTTTGTAACTATGTTTAAAACACAGGAGAGCTTTTTACTGAGTATAATGCCACTCCATTCGGAAAAACTAATACTGCCTAAAGTCCTGTTGATTTAAATCAACAAAAATAACAGAATCAGAGTTTTGTTTTTAAGCGATTTTATGTAAACTTTGTGTAAAAAGTCCTAAACCGGTTGATTATTTTTAAAATCAAACAAGGCCGTAGGGGCAAATAAATTATAGTAAGGGTTATCAAAATACTTATACAGGGTGAGTTTTTTAAAGTGTTACAAGGCGATATCTCGAAAACGGTTTAAGATATTTTCATGAAATTTTCGTGAGATAATAGGGAGATGGGGGGGGGGGGATATTTAAACATATTTTTGACATTTACCCCTCTTTGTCAGTTTTATTGGAATTGCAAGGTATTTAATACCAGCCAGCCCAAATCGCTCGAACGTCTTACTTAATTTTTTACGCTTGTCGCCTTTGTCTTATGAAACCAATAACCAAAAAAGCATTCGCATCATATCAAGCGCAAACCTGGAGGGCAGCATTATTTTGAAAAATTCATCAGTCTTATCTGCTCCGCCTCTACACCACTCTGCCGCACAACTTTTGACATCGCTCACAAAGAAACAAATGACCAGTGTTATTTTTCACACCGAACAACATTCCACACTTAAAATCGGCCTATAATTGAGAGAAAGCGAAACAATGGGGGTGCGTTCGGGTATATATATGAAAACTTTTCTTATTTATTTCGAGGTTAATGGAAGCGGTAATATTTCTGGTTTTTATGTTAGATTATACTTAGTTTTCCAGTTTATACTGGGGATAATATTTCTTGAGATAAAGTTCAATGTGAAGGGATTAAGATAGAGGGTGGCGTAAAAGTCGCGAAAGGGTTTTACCATTAATAACTTTTAAGTGTGATTTGTTATGTAGAATTGAAGGCAATTTTATTAATGGAATAAAGACGGTTAAAAATTTAATACGGGCAGGGACATCGGCAGTATAGGGTAAGATGGCTCCATTTTGAGTAATGTTTGTGTTTGGATACGTTTTGTTAGAAAAACACACAACTGCACGTAGTATGTGTGCAACATAATGTCAGAAAAGGGCCTTATCGAGGTATGTTTGAATGTGTAGGTTACGTCGCATGAAACAGTTTAACGATATAGTTCCAGCAACTCAACGTATTGATGTGACCAAAAGAGAATGTTTAGGCGATGTTTTTAAAATAAATTAAAATCCAATACATTAGTGCCAGGAAAGTGTAATGGTCAACAATGGATTTTAACAATTAGAAACAAAATTTGTTTTTTTAAAACGTTTTTCAATGAATGGGAGGTATAAGGTAGATAAAAAGGGGTTAGTTATTGTGTTTAAAATTCTCTGCGGTGGGAAATTACAAATGCAGCTTTGAGTTTTTTTTTTCATAATTGCAGATTATTTTGTATAATAGCATTTATTTGATTCTTGGATTTGATTCTTCACAATTTGCCGCAATATGATAAGCCATTTTTTAAATGTCGTATCGACGGAATAAAAAGGAATATGCATCTAACCCAAATAAATCTGAAACATTTTTTTTATGTTCCCTACATGAATTAAATATTTGTAATGATTGTTTTTATCAACTTATTTTGGTCTTTATTAACGAAAAAAAAAAGAATTTTCTACTGCAAATTTCGCCCGAATTTTGGAACTTGTAAAACGTGATCCCATTGACTGTGACATCAAAAGTGTAATAATAAGTACATGGCGAAATCCAGTATTGTAGGGTCATCGAAAAATCAATTAAATGTAATTTAATGCGTAACTCATCCAATGAAATACCCCTGCACTTAGAGAAGGTTTTTGTTTTGTTTTGAAGGAAGTAGAAGGTTCCTAAAATCTTACTCATGTATATTTCAAGCCGAAATCGGTACAGAAACCTTCCAATGTTGCAACGAAAGCTAGCATTTTTGCCAAATTTTTACACATTTAAATAATTTCGACGTAAATAAACTACAAGTCTTTGTTTTCATGGCAATGGTTGAATATTCGAAAATTTATAATTTTCAAATTTTACATGTCCCCGATGCAAATAAACCTATTTATTTATAACTTAAACGAAATCATAAGCGATTTAAATTAGTGGGAGGTATTCTTAGGTAATTAACGGATAAAATAAACCCAAAAAGAATCACTAAATAGAAGAATCGTGTAGAATAATGTCGGTTAAAAATAAGATTTGTAGTAAAAAATCAAGAAAATTTAGTTTTTACCCCTTAGAGTATCGATATAGATAGATGGATGAAGAGCGGATATTTATTGTGATTAAAAATCCCTGGGGCGAAAAATTACAAATGCAGCTTCGTTTTTTTTACAATTTGCCGCAATATGATAGGCCATTTTTTAAATGTCATAGGTAATTCAGCACTGTTGGAATAATTAAACAGTCACGAGAACATGTAGCATGTGTGAAAAAGAATGTCAAAGGAGTGCCTTATCGATATATGCCGTTCAACAATTGCAGTTTGTATAGCTGTGAAATACCGCTAACAAATACCAGGGTATTTCGAACCTCACTGTTAAAATATATCCATGTACTTTCGTGGCCTATCCAGCAACAGGGATTATCTCTAGAAATAGAAATAAAGCCCGTGAAGATGAAATTAAAATAAGTAAAGCTTTGAATCATTCTCCTCAAAAGTTACAAAACTAATAAAGCTTCATCGAACCACCTTTTATAACTCTGAATCCCGGGAGTAATAGAGCTCTAGCAAAAGGAAAATATAACATTTTGTGTTTTATAGGAAATTAGGTAAGGTTGCTAAACTTTTTATTGTACGACCAAAGAATATTATGGGCTGAAAGCCTAGAATATTCTTTGGTACTACCTTTAAGTGTTATGGACCATCGCAAGAACACAAATACGATTTGTAATTATTCAATTAATTTCAGAATTTTTTGTTACATAGTATGTTAAATTGGTAAAAATACATTGTTAAAGATTTCTTTATGTTTTACCAACGACATACATGTAATTTATAGCGTACACATCATAATGACTTACTTTTTTTCTAATTGTATGAAGACGTTCTGTAGCCTGTAGCTGACAACTTACCTGTAACAAGAAAATAAAGTCAAATATGGAAAACAAACCATGAAGAGAAAGTAAAAATAATTATTACCAAACTTTTGATCAGGGCCGTTTGCACAAACTATTTAAGGGAGGCTTAAAAATAAATTAACATATGAATGGGAACAGACGTCTTAAGTATAAAACCTAAAAATCGCATGCGTATGACGACCTAAATTTAAGCCTCACTTAGACAGTTCTTTTAACCAGTCATACGTCTGCAACAGGAGGGCGCGTTTTTTACTTAAAATTATTGTTAAGTACATAATATAAAATTAAAAGCGGAAATTATCTAACCCAACCTAAGCAAACACTACTTGGTGTCCAACTGTCTCTTGTGTTTCTATCATAACACAACAGCCTTTAACAGTTGAGTACAATATCGATATTAGAGAATCCCTTGCAATTAATTACAATAAATGAGTTATTGATATTAAATGGCTTATAAAATTTAACTTAGCTCTGTTTAACTTTAAAAAATATATATATTTTCGATTAAGTTACCACATCACAAATAATTTTATCTCCCCAAGTCTAATCGTATTTGCCGAAAACGAGATATTTCCCTCAGGTGTATTTTAGAAGATTTTTTCTTTAAGAAGTGTACGCGTTGAAAGGGAATGATGTCAGGTATGGAGTTTATGGGGTTATTCTCAAAAAAGAAAGTAAATATTTCGCTACCATTATCGGAGTATTAGGAAACATCTTGCAAGAAGTTTTCATAAAAATTTTACTTTTGAAAAAAGTTACATTACAGTTGGTATTCGGCAAATCATCATGCCAATTTCGCTTATCCAATCGTTACTTCTGTACCTCACCAAACGCCCAAAATACATTTTAAGGTGAAGCAAGTTCACAAAATTCTTCCATCACTTGACACCAAAAAATTATCCGAATGGCATAACACCCATCGTTTTAAAAAAATGCTCTCCAGAACTTGCACTCATCTTAACTCATCTTTTCCAAACCTCCTATGATATGGGTATTTTTCCAGACCGCTGGAAAACTGCTCGTGTGCAGCCTGTCCCAAAAAAAAGATTATACGTCCCTTCCATCTAAATATAAATTGTTGTCCTTGGCATTTCTAAAGCCTTTGACCAAGTATGGCATGCTACACTTCTCAACAAATGATTTGCTTACTATGTACTGTGCTAACTATGTACCTGGATCGGTGACTTTCTCATCGACGTAGACCTGTTGTGGTGGACGGTCACTCATCCAACATACATCCTATCAATGCTGGCGTATCCCAAGGTTCCGTCCTGGCACCAAACCTATTTCTTCTTCATATTAACGACCTGTTCACTTTAACTTCCAATCCCATCTACAATTACGCTAACGATAGTTCTCTCACTCCAATATTCATTTTTCCAAGCAAGTCTTGCATCAAGGTGTGCATAATAGATGCAAATTTATGCACCTATGCCTTTTCAAGATCTCGAGCTAATCCTAGACTAGAGTGCCAAAAATCGTGTTCAGTTAAACGTCTCCAAAACCCAGTCTCGCAAAAAAACTAGCAACACCTATCCCATCAACATGGGATTTCTGTGCACGTAAGGGTATTTGTTTTGCTGCGATCAGCCTGTCAGGTATTTTTTTAACGAAAATGGATTATCAAGGGTACTACATACCAAGGTAATTTCTTGGATATTTAGACTTAGAAAACATCCTATATTTTTCTTCCCTTCAGAATAAGTAAAATTAATTACTGAAATTGTTCTAATGAAGAATGGTCGCGTGCTAAAAGTTGTTAGTTTGTGTTTTTCCCAGAATTTCCCGATGAGAAAATTTTATTTCCTAATATTTTGTGTAAGAAGTGAAAAAAGTTAATACAAGGGTGGCTTCGGGCGAATAACATTTTTCTTTTGACTGATTTTGAAAGAACGACAGGAAGCGTTGGGAAAGAAAAGAAAATTGTTTCGCAATATTAATTAAAGTTAAAAAGCCCATCTATATAAATATACCTGCTAACGCAAAAGAAACTGGTGAAAAGGTCGCTATACAATTTTGTTCAAATGTCTTTGTTAATCTTCTGATGGTATTGTTATCTTGGACAGCCTACATAGACTTCAAGCAAGTACTACCGTACCGTGGATGCCTAAAGAAAAAGAAGACGTAATTTATTGATAGGGCATTAAAAGGATTAAAGGTTGGAAGAGCAAAGGAAAACATCTGCAGGTAATTTGCTTGAGTTTGCTCAGATAATTTGTTTCATAATCTGGAGACCCTACGTATGAATGAGCGAGAAGTGGGATGTTCTAGATTTCTGTAGCTGGACAGTAAAGGGATGTATATGTGATGTCTGTCTGTCCAACATTCAACCCAACTAC
This sequence comes from Philopedon plagiatum, assembly GCA_963971165.1. Classification (NCBI taxonomy): domain Eukaryota; kingdom Metazoa; phylum Arthropoda; class Insecta; order Coleoptera; family Curculionidae; genus Philopedon; species Philopedon plagiatum. The sequence continues at coordinate 100,014,535 of OZ020193.1, forward strand.
ACCAACGGATTCGATACAAGTGAATACAACCTCACCAACTTGTGAAAAGGAACTTCTGGGTTTAAATAGTCCAATTTTTTGCAAACTTGACAAAGCCGCACAATATATAAATGTTTTTCGCAAAAATATGGTCAGCTTCTCTAAAGAAAACACTTATGTAAATCTCGCATCATACACAAATCACAATTCCAGTTTAGAATATCGTCGCAATCGTCAGCGAATTATATGAATAACCGCTTGCGTCACGATTCGTAGTAAAACTGGTAGTAAACGGTAAAACAGCGTTGCCACTTTTACTTCATAATTTGTCACAGAGCAGTGAGAAGGGAATAAGAGTTTATTCGGCTATGATGCATAAAGTAGAACAAAATATATTACTTTTTTTATTACTTAATACTTGTATGCTAATTTTATTAGATGAAGATATAGTCAAATAAATGTCGTGTAATACTGTAATGCTTGGATGGCATCAATCAGCAGATTTTGTACCTACACTTTGGCAACCGTCTGCAGATGATCAGTTAATACAATCGGCCAGTTTTTAGTGCAAATAACTGATTGCTTTGAATAATAAATATCTTTGCCCATAGTTTTTTAGACCTCTATGGCCTATCAAACCAACAATGTTGCCAAATGGGCATTTAATAAAAAAAGTTATAAAGGATCAAACTTAGCAAAAAATCCAGGGAGTCGGTACTTTATGAACGGAAGTTTATAATATTGTGCCTTTGCTACCAACAATTTTGAATTCATAATAAGGAACAAAAGGCCACGAGTTCTGTTTGATTCTTTGACGACCCTCTAAATGCAATTAGAAATACCCTTCAAAATGCATTTATTGTTACCCAAAAGAACGCCGCCCTTTTATAATTAATTATATTCAAATTAACCCACGAAAGTATTCCAATTTGCCCCCTCTAATTCGTATCATACGAGTAAACTCTTTCAAAAGATTTGCCTTTCGACATTTTGCACGACGACCCCTTTTTTGTAACTGAGCGCAATTTGTGGTCCCAATTAAAACGGGATTTCAAGTTTATAAAACTTTTTACTCATAATTTCGTGCCCTTTGCAACAGGGTTTTTGATTTTGGCGTCATTAAAAAGGTCGCTGAAGATACATTAATTGGATTAGTGCCTGGATTACTTTTTGCAGGAGGCCGGAGAAAATGACGCAAAAGTAAATAAGAGAATAAAGTCGGGATTAAATTGTAAATAATGTAAAAGTACAGAATGGTGCTGGTGCAAACGAAAAAGTTATTTCTATCTCAATCATATTTTCTGTAAACAATTTCATTTTTCGTATAAAGTGGGCATATAATAATAATAATAAAGATGTTTATTTATGCCAATAAAAACAATTTAAAATATAAATAATAATGATACTGATAAAAGTAAAAAAGAAGACCAAAAAATGACAGTAGTATACTAGTTGGCATAAATAGGTAGGATTTTGATTTATAAGAAATCATTCTTCCAATCCTACCCCTACTAAATAATTTTTTATATTATTTTTAAAAGTTATATAGCTTAAGCCCCTTAGACTAGAAGGAATGTTATTAAAAATTACAGGAGCTGTATATTTAAACGAAGACTTATATTTTTCAGTATGATGTTTAGGTATTTCTATGGCGTTCTGATTTCTAGTAGTAACATTATGAATAGTATTCCTGAATTCAATTTTTTCAAATAAATATCTAGGTTTCTGAGTTAAAATTATTTTATATATAAAACAGTGGACTTCGCGTCTTTTTTCTAATTTAATTATATTATGTTTGTTAAAGGTAGGTGATACGTGATCATATTTTTTTAGTCCTATTGAAAAACGAACACAGTTATTTTGAAGAATTTGTAGTTTCTGTTTATCTTCGTTACTGATATTTTTGTGATAAATTATATCACAATAATCTAATCCACTTAGAATAATTGAATCAACCAGCCTAAGTTTAGTATCGATATTTAAGTAGTCCTTAAATTTATATAAAATTCGTAATGGAAACAGGCATTTGTTTTAATAAAAAGTGGTCGACTCGTCAATTTTGTCTTATGCTTTTATACAGGGTGTTCGAAAAGCAAATATCTTTGCTACTACTAAAGATAGAGACACCAAATTTCAGGTGTATCTTATTGATTAATAAATCTACTTTTTTCTGTGATTTAACTTTTTCAACCCTCTTCAGGGGTGACGCTAGGGAGTTGAGGTCAAAAACTTTAAATGTAACCCTATGCCGTGTGGTACCTCATTTTAAAGGTCTTTATTAAATAAATAATTCACCGCAAACTCAAGGTCCGTATCTTAATTCGTTTTTAAATGGCAAGCCTATAAAAATTAAAAATCGTGAAAAAAATTAAAAATTTAAATACCTCTATGTTTCTATTACTTTAACTGTTGTTCAAAAAGACCACCATGACCTTCTTGGCAGTAATAAAGTCGATTTTGAAACTCTGCCAAGAATTAACACCGGCCATTCTCGAAAATGTGAGAAGTGAGTTACAAAATCGGCTTTATTATTGCCAAAAACTTCTTGACGGTCATTTTGGACAACTTTTAAAGTAAAAGGGAAAGTAAAGGTATTTTAAAAGGAATTAAGATAAGGACCTCGGGTCTGTGGTAAAATTTTATTTTTTAAATACCTTTAAAATGAGGTACCACACAGAAGAGGGTTGCTTTTAAAAATTTTGACCTCCACTCCCTAGCGTCACCCCTCAAGGGGGCTGAAAAAGTTAAATTACATAAAAAAAGTAGATTTATTAACCAACAATACTCGGTACTCGGTTTTACATTCACTACTCGGCCAAGTAACCGCGGTCAAATTGATAGGTCAATTAATTGACCAAAGGCACAATTCTACCGGTGATTAAATATAGAAAGCTTTAAAAAAACTAACCCAATATTTAAAACTGCTATTCACAAAACACAAAAAAGGCGTTATTCATCTGTCGTCACTGGTAGCTGGGTGAATCACCAATAGACCGTGTTCGAGAACGTTGTCGGGCGACGGAACTGGTGTGACGGTCACGTTATTATAAATACAAATTCCATTGCTAAACCACGTGAACACAACACATGTTCATTATCCACCGATGTTCTATCTTCTAGTAGACCTGGAAAATTTTAAAGCAGGTGACCAGTGACACTGTCAAGTATATTGGTATAGTCATTGCCGAGTACTCGGTACTCGGCCAAGTGAAAAAACAGGATTTGGTGCACCAGTAGCCCATACTAAGACTTTCCGAACACCCTGTACATTTAAAAATACACAGGGTGTTTCAAAAAACATGTGCAATCGCGTAAAGGGAGATTCTTTGAAAGAGACTAAGGCAAAAGTTCATCTAAACATGGGTTCACAGATGCTTTATTTCAAAGATACAGGGTGTTGTACTGGGCCATTCATGAGTCGAATGGCTCTTTTCCGGATACAATCAAGGATGTTAAGGGTTGAAGGTGATCCTGCTTCCTATATGTGGGGACAGTTATATAGGTTAGAGACACTGAATTCCGGAGTAATAGTTTTAAAATGTTAACGGAAAAGGACGAAACAAGATTATGAACACATTTAAATGAACTGCAACGTACCTGCACATATTGGCCATTTTTAGACTTGCTCAGATGGTTTTCGAAAAAACACATTTCCGCAAAATGTTTTTAAACTACAACCTACTTTCAATGTTTTTCGAAAAAATGCCTTTTCGAATTTTTTTTTTTAAATTCGAAAGAATGTTCATCAAATAACTTCCGTAGATCTATTTAATTCACCCTCGTATCTCTAGAGGATAATAAATCAATTACTTTTAAGATCTCTCGTTACACACCTACAATCTAAAAACGCATTCTCTGCAAAATACCGGTTTGATTTAACAATCACTTCCAGCAGTGCAATACGAAATCCGCGACTCAGGTATGAATTACCAACTACATGACACCCAGATCCGTTAGATAAAGGTAAGAGAACGAACATGGGTATAGCATTTTTAGCGTTCTACTTTTACTAACTGATAAAGAATGTTCAAAAGAATCCCATGCATTCTTGGGTTACGAGACGTTCTTTAATAAGAATGCATCGAAGCTTCCATCTTGTTCCCGTTTACAAGAAAAATTCTTGGGAAATTTTTATTACAAGTTATGATCAGGTTCAAAGCGATATTAAATAATCGCTTTTTTATTGATAAAACAGATTATTCCCAAAAAAAGTTATAAACATGAACAACCAGAAATGATGTAATCGTAACTAGGGTTGCCACCTTTTTAGAATTGGGAAAAAGGACTTTGGAAAAGGCGGGAAAATTCGCTTTCACCATTTTATCAAAAACTGTACTTAAAACTTAAATCTATATTTTTCATTTGATTTTCCAGCTTATAACATTTTTTTTTGTCATTCTTTATCGTATAATAATTCGTTACAGGTATCCTCAAAATTAACAGTAAAATCAAAAGTTCAGCTTTATTTAAAGTAACTATGCACCTGTTTCTTTCATCTCGCCAATTAATGCCAAAAACAGAAAAATTCGTTCTTCGATTATAGGTTGTGGTTATGTTTGTTTTGTTCTCTTCTCTCTTCGTTTTGATGATGGGGTTGATGGACTTCAGGCGAAACGCACGCAACGTCCATCGACGCGAAAGACGAATAATGCTCTCAGCAGTGTCAGAATATCACGTAAACGTTTGAAACTCAGCTTTAATTTTAGAAATTATTTTAACTGCGGAAATGCGCTAGCAAGGTCGTCCGAATATCAGTTTGGGCTTTAAAAAGGACATTTTAAGCTAAAAAAAGCAGAAAGGACAAAACTCCTTAAAAAAGGACTGTCCTTTCCAGAAAAGGACAGGTGGCAACCCTAATCGTAACCAAAATTCGCATAATGTCTAGTATAAAATGCACGTACTTTATTAACACCGAGGGGTGTCTCACTTCGGAAATAGGTGTACAAATTCACAGGAATGAGTCGGAAATACCTCGGAAATATGAGGAATATTCGGAAATAATAGGGAATACTCGGGAATATTGAGAAATATTCGGGAATGTTGAGGAATACTCGGGAATATTGAGGAATATCTCGGCAATATTGAAGAATACTCGGCAATAACAGGAATACACCAGTACGCCTTTGACCGCGCAACCTTTAATTTCGCGTTTATTTCGACGTTGGTTTTCATCCTGTGTGGTGTAAAGTGCAGTGACAAAATACGATCGTAATAAAGGTAAGTATTTAGTAATATTTAAAACTCATTTACTTCAGATAATATTGAATAACCATTTAAAAATTCTTTTAATGTAGCTCAATTCGGGTTCGATATCAGGTAATGAGTTATTATGTTTCCTGAAGAGATTTTTATAGGTTAGGTTTTTGTATTTACCTACTAGGTTATTTGTGTTGATGGATTTATTGACTGCAAAAAACAGGACTATCTGCTCAGTTTCTCGGAATTATGAGTCTCGTAATTATGTATTGATTATTCAAAACGGCGAATAGTCTGGAACAGCGGAGCAAGTATAAAATATCCTACTGCTACAGGGGGTAATTGATAAGTTGTCAGTTTTTAAGAAGCTCCAACCCTTTTAAGATACACGCAAATCGAGATGTAAATATTGTAAGAGGCATATCTTAATGGATTCTTGGGTTAAATTATACATAGTACAGGGTGTAACAAATTCGTTTACCGCCATTGGAATCTCGGAAACGATAAAGAGATACGAAGTCGGTTAAATGAAGGCACTTTCGCAATTTGGTGCTCATCTCTGTTTTGAATTTAAAAAAATCCGAATACTTCCGAAGATTTTTGGAAAATTACGAATATTCGCGATTTCAATTTAATTTGATTATAGCTCTATTTGAATAGATGTAACAAAATAAATTCCACATTATGATTGCTACTTTTTCTGCTTTAGAAGATGATGCTATCAGAATATCAAACCGACGTTTCGTCTTGGAGCCTCATCATCAACTTTGTTTTTTTAAATACGGCCATGCATTTTTTTTCGGATTTTAAGAGCTTCTGAAGTCCTAAAATCAATGATGTATCCGAGATTAACACCCTATATACACCCTAACGACTGAATTATGAATTTTTCATTTTTGCAAAAATCACTTTAACAACAGAATTTACTATTTTTCTCGAATGGAGCGACTCAAATTAAGAATGCCAGCGTTGTCACCGCTGCAATCACCTGATTTTTAACGGGGAAGAAGACAAAATTGACAAAGATGCCAAATAACACAATAATTAAGACAAATACAAAACAAAAACATTCCCCACTATGATAGCAAATCGACTGATGGCGACGCCACGTCCCTAATTCCAGTCGCCAATAAAAAAGATGTTTTTAGTAGCTATATTAATCTACAAAACACGTGCGTGACCAAAACAGTTTTTCATTAATTAAATCATGAGGCTTTCTACCTCAATCTATCTTTCTTCTTTTTCGTTTCTTGCATTAAATACAACTAATGATGCGTCAACAAGAACATCCGCCGGAACTTCCTTTATTTATTAAATGACAAGGGTTTTTTACTAACAGGTACACATTTTTCCAACAGAGACAGGGGCACTGATAGATAGGTTTATTAGAATGATGGATCTCTGGAAGAGATGAAATAGGCACATCAAGGAAAGGGAGAATATATTTGCTGATATTATTGAAGCAAATAAAAGAGGGTGCCGTGTTTATATATCGCCCTACAGGATAGCAGTAATTTGGAACGTATAAATAATCTCTAAAAAAGCGGGAAAAATTACTGTACTAATACAGAGTATCAATAAAGGTCTGTACGATGGATTTATTAAGAATGGATACGGGATGATTTAACATTCTTTGAAGCCAAAACAAAACATTCTAAACGATACTGTAAACACAATTTGTAACCATTGGCCACATCTTATTTTACTTTGTATTTTTGTACAAAAAATACGTTAGAAGCATCACAAGATGTACTAAAAGTAATAAAAGCCCTAAAATATTTTATTTTTCTGCTAAATAATAATAAATTTAAGTTAAAAAGGTTTTATTATTTATAGGTTATATTATTTCTAAAGGTTTATTTAAAGTCGCTCCGAGTCATTTATAAATCTATAAGTCGCACTTTTTCTTTTCTAGTTCATTAGACAAAGACGTACGTAACCGAGCGTTCGCAGACGTTTTTCCTAAGCAACCAGCAGACAGCAACACTTCTGAGCTCCAACACTCCAATGCTATTTTATCTCTTTCTACTACCATTCTTGATTCAATTACGTATTTCCTTAAAGTTCGTAAACTCTACCCCTAGGGGAAATGTTTTCATATCAAACAACAGCTTTGTTAAAAATTTCTATTATTTAAAGTAAAAAAATTGCTTTTAGCGACTGGGATGAAATTTGGCATATAAGTACCTAAGTACAGCTTGTCAAATAGGGATTTTCCCCTGAGGTAGACCCGCCATCTTGGAAACTATTCCACCTAGACGTATACAATTTGGAATATTGCTTCATTTTAGTAACCTTAACCCCCCTAAAAAACCCTGTAACGCAACTAGCCTCGGAAATGGTTTGTGTAAATATTTGTTTTTAACCTAAGAAAAACGAAAACAAATGTCTTCTTACAAACGGATTATAAATAGCTCGTAAACTGCTGTTTGAATCAAAAAATTGTATTCTCCGTGTTTTTTAGAATCACGAGATGTATTAAAATTTGCCAAAGAAATGCATTGTTGCCATTTAAGAAAATATGTTTTTTTGAAATAACTTACAAACTGGCAACACTGAGGAAAATTTGTTTCCGTATCTCTCTTAGTTGGACTATGGACTAAAATTTCGCTTTTGGAACTATAGGTCTATCTCTATAAATAAAAGAGTTAGCCTGTCAGGATTTAAAAAAATAACCCTGTACTTCAGATTAGTCAGCCAGTCGGTTAATAAAAGGTATTTAATCGATTAATTGTCAGGATTCAATAACAATAATAATAAATCTGGTAGCAATTTTTTTATATGCATCAGGTAACTTATCGAATTTATAGTTGTAATAATTAGTACCTTCCATAAATATAATTACCAAAATTTCCGGTAAGTATTTATAATACCACTCATAATTACAATTTAACCCCTTTAACACAAAATAATTTGTCTTTATTCTTTATCAGAATCAAGCAAACAGAATACCGGAACAAAATTGCTGGTGACTGTCTTAAACTAATTTATGGCAAATTAATGACTAGAAAAGATAATCTTATTTAAATGAAACCAAATATAATGAAGCAATTATGTATTTTATTTTTGTCGCTGGCAGTACTTTAAACCAAACAAACCGCTTAATATTGCCATTTCTGGTATCCGAATGCTATCCTCGTCCGCGCAAGTATGAAGTTTTTCAGAGGCAAAGCTATATTTGACAAGCTGTACTGCAAAAGGGCTTTTTTCAAATAATTTTTTCGCACCTAGGTGTTACGTAACGGCGAAGTGGCAACAACGCGATTCGCTCCTCGCAGCAGCAAAAATTTAAATTATTCACATTTAAAGTACCAATACGACTAATAATGACGACAACCCATCGGTTACCGTAATCGAAATACGCTGCCCAACATAAATTTATTAGTGAAGCACCGTATACCTAATAATTCGAATCATAATCTGATTATGAAAATAATTTATAGTCTAATAATCCGATTTTTAAAATAATAAGAAATCCCGGTTGAGTTTATAAATGTAGAACAATCATTAATTAATTCCTGATAAAAAGCAGATTGAAGATACTGCTAGCACAACCATCAAAAGCAGCTTACTGGTTTAAAATTAATGTTACTTTCTTAATAAATTCCTATACTGGGTACCCAGGACAACTAGGTCAGTGCTTATTCACATGAAATGAAAAAAGGTACAGGAGAAAATGATGACTTGCGAATATAATGGATAATTTTACTTACAAATTTAATTATCACATACATAGTATTATAATAACTAAGATTACAAACAATTCAAAATTATATCTTATTTATTTCGTGAAATTGTGGGTATGTTCTTTAAAATAATGTTTTTTGTTAGCAAAGCAGCTACTAAAAGAAGGTTGAATATTATTGTAGTATTATACTTTCTTTAATATTGTTCCAAAACAAAATTTTACTCAACTCCGAAAACCGCTTTCTTTAATATTGTTAATCGTATTATTAGGTAATGAATTATTTTAAATTTTGATTATCATATCCCATGTTTTGTTGTCACTCATCATTCATTACTCGTATAGGTCAATGACCTACCACTACTAAATACAGCAATAACAAATAAGCATGGAGTATGCCTCTAAAGTCGCTTCCGTAAGCGATGTTCAATGCGGCGAATACTGTTTTTATATAAAGAAAACGGCCGTTCGACATTCACAGATGTTATATTTGCGAAATTGAAATGGTCTCTGAACTTTAAACCAGTACTAAATCTTAAACCTTCTTGGTGAATCTGAACGTAAAATTGAACGGAACCGTATCAGTACTGTTACTATAAATTCTGGCAAAATCTGTTTCTTTTTTCTTATTACATTGTAAAATTTGTCTCTAACACAAATACCTGTCTCGTCATTTAAAGTCTGTATCACTTTTTGCACGTCATCTACTATTCGCAAGGATTCACTAAAGGATAATAAAAGTCGTTAGCGCACAGCCTGTAAATGTCTTTGCAACGTACTTCGGCCGGCCAATTTCCATTTAGGATTATATTTCTTCCAAAACTGACGAAATGGTTAATTATTTAATATAAATAACGGCACATTACAAGACCACATCATAAGAAGTAAATCAAAAAGAAATTGTGTATAAGGGCGTTGGCCCCTGCTTTTAATGGATGTGTTGTACGTTTACGTGCCTTATACATAAAGATTTCTTAAAGGGCAATAAGATTTGCTGACAAACCACAATATTAATTGTGACCCATTATATTTTAAATCCGGAAATTTCCATATAAACCTAACTTTCTAACACTGTGCATAAACAGTCGCGTGCTACTGCACACTTTAGGAGTATTACGAACTACCAAATTCACAGCGACGCGATAGAAAAATAGAATCAACAAGTGAACGTGCGCGGCAAAGCTAAACTGAATTACTGCAACGGCCAAGTTCCCAACGATGTAATGCTACTCATGAGTAAACAAAAAGTTGGGTTGTGGGTTTTAATATTTTATTTCTTTAGATTTTCCGCATAAATTCGTACTTTTTAACGCATAAATGTAAAAAATTATTAATATTGTGTCATGTAGATTTATTTTCAAATTTAGTTTACTCCACATTTAAACCAGCACTAGTCTTAAACCTTATGGTGAATCCCGGTATTAAAACTCCACAGCGACACCATTATTCAATAGAATTTTTACTTATTTTTTCAATTTCCAGTGCACATCCGATGCAAACAACCATTAATTAAAGTACGTGTTCCCTAATTAGTAATTATCGCTTTGGCATCAAACTTCAAATACATTAAATAGGCAAAAAAAGGGGGATGCAAATATCTAATAGTCGATCCTTTTCTATGCTTAAACTAACCCGAATCTCTTTTAAACGAACCGAGGTTTTATAATGTTCTGCTTTTATCTAGGCAACTTGGAACCGCGTTAATTATTTTTAATGAGGATCTGTGATAGGGGAAGGGTTTAGCCGTAACGCCGACATGCAGATATTTAATAAGGAGATGCGGTTTTTAAAGTGAACCAGGATTGGACTTAAAATGACTTTTGTTCCCATAATTTCGGATAGTTTATAGTACAGAATACTGCAGAAATGTTCTTCGTCCAATGGAACAAATTGCCTGCAGATGTTTTCCCTTCCCGTCCCAACCTCCAATCCTTCAAATCCCGTGTCAATAGACTACATTTCCCTTCTCTTCAGACGTCCACGGTACATTAATACTTAAGCTTGAAGTCTACGTGGGATGTCTTAGATAAAAAAAAATTAGTTTATTTAATAAAGTATTTTCTTAGTTATCTTATTAGACTCAATTAATTTTTCTATAAGGAAAAGTTTATGATAATCTTACTTAGCCATCAGTGAGGTATAAAGTAGTTCTCAATTTCCTTAAGGCCTTTTGATTTATTCTTGAAATGCTGAATATTTCCCTTAAAAACAATTCACAACGTACCCGGTTCTTGCAAAAACAGAACGGTAACAGTAACTCAAATATTCTAGTATTTTTTATTTATACATTCTGCTCATTTGGACTGATATGCAAAAAATTTTCGAAAACACATTTTTTTAAAAGCACGTTTTTTTGAAAACATGTTTTCTCGAAAACAGAACTTTGTCGATAATACAGTTATTCGAAAACTTACCAATTTTTTTTTGGAAACCAATTTTTCGATTTTTCTTAAAAAGTACTTCTCGAGACTACATTTTTTGAAAGAAAACATGTTTTTTAAAAGTACCTACATTTTTCGTTGTGTCGAAGGAAACTTATTCCTATTCATAAAAAAAGCTTTTTTAAGTAATTTACTACAGAATTACGTAGCAGTCACAACGAAACAAACCGAACCGGAGACAAAAATGGTTCGTTGATTCTAGTTCACGATCTTTTCCTGTCTTTTTATATTTACATTTTCTACGGTATTCATAATTTAATTTTTAAAAAACCAGATTTTCGGAAGATGTAATTTAGAAAGATTATTATGTTTTAAAAAAATAAATATTTTCGATAAAAAATTATAGATCCGTTTCCGAATAAGCATATTTCGATAAAGCTGTTTTTCGACGAAATTTACTCAATTTAACATCGAAAAAATGTTTAAAAAAACAGTTAATTAATTGTTTGATTAATTTAAAAGTGTAAATATTCTAGAATTTTTTATTGATGCCTTTTGCTCATTTGAAGGGATATACTTACGTAAGTACAATTTTCCGAAAACCAATTTTTCAATTTTTTTAAGCATTTTTCAAAAATACATTTTTTCTTTTTCGAAATTACATTTTTTTGAAAAACACTCTTCGAATAGGATTAATTTTTTCAAGTAACGGCATTTGGAAAAACTAATTTACAAGAAAGTAACGTACCAAACCTAAATAAATCTGATCAAACTCTAAATAGGTTTGTTTAGGTTTGTTCAGGATCGTTTTTCGTCTTTTTTATTTTACATTTTCCCAGCTAGTAGAGTTCACAGCCTAATGCTGTTTTCGAAAAAATACATTTTCGTAGTTTTAAAACATTATTTTTTAAAGACCTTTTTGAAAAAAGGTACTTTAAAATATGTGTTTTAAAGAATTTCATAAATTCGTTTTATATTATATAATTTCTTTTTGAAAAGAGCATCTTTTGCAAAAGCGGTTAAGATATTTTTGAAAGGGGTTTTCGAGAAAATATTTTCGAAAAATTCCGTAAATCCGTTTTCGAAAAAGGCTTGCATTTTTTATAAAGCATATTTTTATTCATATTTCCGTGGTGTAATTTAATTATTATAGAACTTACACAGACGGCAAATGTTTGTTTTTGTTTACAATATTTAGTACAAGGCTCTAGGGGAGCGCCATCTGCACCCCCCCCCCTAAATTTGCGTCTGAAATTAGGGATGAAACTGACGCACTGCTGACGTTGATAGTCAGTTTTTAAATAATTAATTTATATAAAGTAATTATTTAACAAAATTACAATCCATCTCTGTCTGAAACTGCATAAATAAATAGGAGTGTTCTAAAGAGTCTTGCATTATTTATGAAAGCGTAAACATGGATGATTTTTAATTAGGGTTAGACGGTGCTTTTTTTTTATCTTCTGACAGCCCACGAAGACCGAGGTCTAAGTACTATGTACCGTGGGTGTACTGGGGAATCGACTCACACATCCAGAGCTGGAAACATCCGTAGGGATTTCACCAGCCCTTTAAGAGGATGTGTGGGGTGGTACCACCTCGGTCGAGGAAGAATTCCTCTACCACCTTCCACTTTTTGTGACAATCCTACTAAATGTCTGGCCACACTTTTTTTATTAAGCGTGCCCAGCGCCTTAGACCACTGGGCTATTCGCTCCGAATCGTTAATAAAGCTTCGGCGAAGTACTTGTATTGTATACATACCCAATTTGTAGATAAGTGCAAAATAATTATTTGGATAGAAGTAAGTGCACTAGCGATTTCTTTATTTTTATAAGTTGTATTCAACCCCCCTTCCCACCACTTTAACTCAGTTTTACTTTGACAGTGTTGATTGAGTACTTAATAAAAGGGATTACACACAGATTAAACTATAACACAGGTCTGCAAAAAAAGATGTTTGAATTGTTCTAAGAAAGTGAAGGATCGTTTCCGAAGTAATTGTTCATGTCGAATCCGAATCCGGGGTCCGAATTGCTCTATTACGTCATGATTTTGAGATATCCTAACCTAAAAATGCAAAAATCGCGATTTTTGGCTATATTTGAAGTTATGTAGCATCATCATATTCTTTTTTCTCAAAAAACAACCAACGGCACCTTAAAGTGTAAGTCTTGTTCTATTAACTGCCGTTGAGTTTGCTAAAATAGCTTATGTCTGCATTGAGATATTCCGTTTTGAAGTTTTTGAGTTTCATCAATTTCGTTATTCTCAAAATTCACATGATTCTGTAGTCTTTGACGTCGAAATTCGACACTTATCTTCAATTTTTAGTTTTCACATTTGTATCAAGTTTTTTTTTGCGACAATAGGTTCTTTAAAACTAAAAATTAATGTGCATCAAGTTTTACGACCCAAAACCAAGCCCTAAGTACTTTGAAGGGGGCTTGGTTTTGGGTCGTAAAACTTGATGCACATTAAATTTTAGTTTTAAAGAACCTATTGTCGCAAAAAAAAACTTGGTACAAATGTGAAAACTAAAAATTGAAGATAAGTGTCTAATTTGGACGTCAAAGACTACAGAATCATGTGAATTTTGAGAATAACGAAATTGACGAAACTCGAAAACTTCAAAATGAAATATCTCAATGCAGACATAAGCTATTTGAGCAAACTCAACGGCACTTGAAAGAAAAAGACTTACACTTTAAGGTGCCATTGGTTGTTTTTTGAGAAAAAAAGAATATGATGATGCTACATAACCCCAAATATTGCCAAAAATCGCGATTTTGGCACTTTTAGGTTAGGATATCTGAAAATCTTGACGTCATAGAGCAATTCGGACCCCGGATTCGGATTCTACATGAACAATTACTTCGGAAATGACCCTTCACTTTCTTAGAACAAAACCATGTTGACCTGTGTAATCATAAAACGAGCTGCACGCAAGCAACAATTATTTTCTATTTACATCACAGATAAACGATTCGGGTAAGGTTAGTTATAGGCAACTGAATAGGCACGTGACTAATTATTGTAAATAATACGACTGAGCACATGGTTGTTAAAAATTTCGAGCGAAAAGTAAAACTGATTGAATTATGAATGTAGCTCGTAGCAGCGACGCGGACAATATCTGACGTCATTTACCATTGCTGGAAAACCTTTTTTACTGAATCACGGTCTGTGAGTTACTCTATTTTTTCTGTTACTTGCATGGTTTTTAAATAATTTTTAGCCTGAAACTTATTGTTATATACTAAAATTAATTTAGTTTTATTATTGTGGAACATAGTCGGTACAGGGATATCCAAATAAAAGTGAACAGGCCTTATACCTTTTTTATTTTTAAAGATGGGAATAATATTAAATATGAAAGTTTTGGGGATTTCTATGGATCATTTATATTTCTTATCAGCAAAACAATCGAGCATTGAATAAAAAAAATAGTATAAAACATTGATTTTCTGGCTTATTTTAAATTGGATGGTATGATTTTTATCATATTTTTTAATTCTAGGAGAAGTTCTAGACTTATTTTGTATAATATACCTTATGCGGATTTTCAATCGTTTTTGAAATATTTTAAATTAAAAATTATTTCGCATAAATATACTCTAAACGTACCTATCCAAGTTGCGAACGAAATACCTGCTACCTTTTTAAATTTTCTTCGTAGGTAAGTCAGACTCCTGCGTCATTATTTTCACATTTAAAATGGCAGAAAAATTTCCAGTGTAATTTTGCCGAAAGCTCAAACAGGATGAATATTTAGGGAAATTATTCTCGTTGCCATGGAAAGGATTCAAAATAAAAGCTTGTGATTGGTTAGGAACAGCGGGTGCGAAATTTTCATGGTAAAAAAGGTTAGTTGTCATACTCTTACAGTTGACAGTTAAATTAAACCATTGGTTGTCAAATTAGACCAGTCTTGGGCATAATAATTCCGGTCGTAAATTTTATGTAAAAAAATAAAACGATAAAATTGCGTGTAACTCGCAATACAAATATTTACTTAAAAAATAAACCCAAAATAATACGGTTTAGAGCGGAAGAAAACCTGTTCCCCTAAAATTCGTTTTTCGTATATAAATTTCACGTTGTTTTCAAAATAAAATCTCGCCGTAAAAAAGAATACGCTTGCGGTTACGGAAGATATTACTTGCCTACGTTTATTATTAAGGCCGTTTATAAGGTAAATTTATTATTACCCGAGAACAAAAACGAAATAAAAATTTTTATTCAAATTTAAGTAACAAGGGCCCTGTAAGGATATAATTCTCCTAATGCTGTGTAAACTTTTCAGAAACTTTCAATGGGGGAAATTTTATTACCCACAATGAAGGCAGAATATGGTTTTTATAACATTTAAGGGTAAAAAAGAACTACAACCCTTACTTACATAAAAATAAACTTTAAGAAGTATTAGGTATGTATATAAAAGTAAAAACTAAAAACCGCAATAGTTGGCAACAACGCGATTTCCTCTCCGCAGCAGCAGAAATTTACATTGGGAATAACTATTGACCTTCAGCAAAAGAAGACGCAGATGTTCATTCATAACCAGATCGGCAAATTACTCTTATTACTCTTTCCAAGCTGTCGATATTTTCAAGAGGTCGGTGAGAATACACTTTTTCCTTTAAATATTCCCAAAGAAAGTAATCAAGTTGATTCAGATCCGGCGACCTCGCTGGCCAATGATTTTCTGAAAATCTTCATATCCAACGCCCCTGGAACATTTCCTGAATAAACTCGTAAACATCTCGGGAACTATGGCATGACGCACCATCATGCTGATACTATAAATTATTTCTAATGTTAAATGAAAGGCCATTAACAAAGCCAAACAGCTGATTTCCCAATAATTGAAGGTAAATATCGGACGTTATATTGTCGTGGAAGAAAAATAGGCCCATTATTTGGTTATCTAAAATACTGCACCACACATTTGTCTTAAAATAATACTGATCTCGACACTGGATGACAAATCCCGGATTAGCTGTACTCCACCAACGACAATTTTGGAAGCTAACTACTCCATATGATTTAAAACATGCTTAATCAGAAACTATGATTTTTTAGCAAAAAGACAAGTCATCTTCATGCATACGTTCATACCAAGCCGAAAAATCAAACCAAATATTAAAGTCTCCAGCTTTCAACTTGTGGACAAAGATAGATGAAAATATTGAAAATATGATTTTTTAGCAAAAAGACGAGTCATCTTCATGCATACGTTCATACAAAGCCGAAAAATCAAACCAAATATTAAAGTCTCCAGCTTTCAACTTGTGCACAAAGATAGATTTGTATGGATGAAAATGATGTGCTTTAAATTCCTTTATTTCTGTTATTACTTTGCACGTTACGTTCAAAATGACCACCATGAACTTCTGGGCAGTAACAAAGTCGATTTTGGAACTCACTTCTCACATTTTCGGGAATGGCAGGTGTTACTTTTTCGCAGAGTTCCAAAATCGACTTGCTTACTGCGAAAAAGTTCATGGTGGTCATTTTGAAAAACTTTTAAAGTAATGAGAGAAATAAAGGTACTTAAACTCTTGATTTTTTTTCACGATTCTTAATTTATATAGGCTTGCTCGAGGCTTGCTATTTAAAAATGAATTAAGATACGAACCTCGGGTTTTGCGGTAAAATGTTTCTTTTTTGAACTTTAAAAAAGTTTGACAGTTTTAAACAAAATTTTATTTTCCCTAGTAGAAAAGCCGTTAAGTTTTATAATAAACGATTATTACAGGTATGCCTGTGTCTTATTGTTGTGCAAAATGATTTCAAAAATAATACTAAAACTATTTTTGTTTATTTTGAGTTCTATAATTTTTTAAGTGCAAAAAATTGCGTATATACCACGGGACTAAAGGATCTTTTAATCACTCGTGCAATTGGTGCCCTTGCCTGCGGCTCGGGTAACAAAGTTTGCCCTCAGGATTAAAAGACCCGCTTTAATCCCTTGATATATAATGTACTATTAAAAAGCTAGAAACATACTTTATGGCCTCCTTGGCAAAATTTGTGCAACTTTAAGGGAAATTTCCCTGATTTTTCAACCAGATTTTCCAAGCTGCTTTGAATCCTGTAGTGGATGCAGTACTTTCTGAATGTAATTATCGGCTCTGTTGGACTCATTAATAAGAACTAGTAGGGACTTAGTTCCACGGCATATGGCTTCTCATATTGTAACAGCCACCGTGTTCTCGGGTACACGGTATCGCTCAATCGAAAGTAAAAAAAAATTCCCTCTTTCTTAAGTTTCTATCATTACCGATAAAACTTAACGGCTATTTAAACCACTCCAGAAAGACTTCGTTGCCAACATTTTGTTATTAATGTGTCCTGGTCATAAATATAACGCCAAACGTCATATTTCTCATAGTTTTTGACTTTAGAAGATATTTCCTTATTACGACATTTGGCAGACGACTGGGTCAAAAATAACAAGCTCCTATATGGGTATGAAATTCTAAAAATTACTCTCTTTTCGCCAAATTATATATATATATATATATATATATATATATATATATATATATATATATATATATATATATATATATACAGTGAAATCTCTCTTAGGCGGACACCTTCGGGACTGTCGAAATGTGTCCGCCTAATAGAGGTGTCCGCCCATGGGAAAATGCCAAAGATTCATGTATACATTTATTCTAACTTTCACTACCTAACATCACACAGAAAATCTTACATTAAAATACGTATAGGTAAATTAAATAATAAACAATGTTAGTTAGGATTTACTGAAAAAATCTAATAAAGTAGTTTGACGTGTTTGCGTTTTAAATTTGCTATTTACAAGATGTAATTCCAGGTCTGATAACATTTCCATTGCTGTAGAGTCACCTTCTTTGCAAATTTACCATACTAATGGCATGTTGATAATTTGTGACATTTATTCGATCATTGCTTTCAACTTCTCCGTCGGAGTAGTCAGACATGGGCGTGGTTTCAGGTTGGACTACATAATCGATATGAACGGGGTCACCATCGTCTTCTAATAAAAAATTGCTATCATTCATAAACTCGCCTAAATCATCGTTATCAAAGCCTAGGATTTCAGAGTTTTGCCATATCTCACGTAAGATAGAGAGGGGTAGGTTGTCTTCTGCTCAAAAATCGTCATTTTCTACAACTCTGTTATGATCAATTATAATTCCTGCTTTACGAAAACAATTTTTAATTGGTTCTCCTGTAACCTTTTGCCAGGCAGTTTTTATGCAAAAAATAGCGTCTAAAACATTTACAGCTTTAGTAAGACCTTGAACATTTGAAACCGATTCCATTTTTGATAATAGGTTCTTGACCAAAATTGTCCTATAAAATGCTTTAAAATTCTTGATAATGCCCTGGTCTAGAGGTTGGACAACTAAGGTACAATTTGGGGGTAAAAAGGCCAGTTGAATGTTTGCCAACCGAATGTCCTTGGGGTGGGAATATGCATCTTCTAAAAATAGCAAGATTTTTCGTTTCTCTGCACTCATTCTTCTGTCAAATTCTTTCAATCATTCTTCCATTATGACCGGTGTCTTCCAAGCTTTCTTGTTACTTTTCCACACAGCAGGCAGTGTATTTACACTAATGTTTTTGAATGCTCTTGGACTTTTTGACTTACCAATCACCAATAACTTCTCCTTTTCTCCGGCCATATTTACACAACGCATTATTGTAAGTCTTTCTTTAGATAGTTTTGAATAAAAAAGTGTCCGCTTAATAGAGATGTCCGCTTATTAGAGATGTCCGTTATGAGAGGTTTCACTGTATATATATATATATATATATATATATATATATATATATATATATATATATATATATATATATATATATATATGCAATTATAGTTACCCCCATTTACGCTGAGTAAAATAAAACAATGATCCCAACTATAACACAATGTAAATAAAGAAAATTGGTCCCACAAGGAAAATACACCTAATATTTAACCCCCGCACTGCCTATATTATGATCTTTGCCCAAAAGTGGTAAAGAAATGTCTCTAAAAGCGCCAATAACACTAAAATATGGCACAAAGGGGACCATTTGCGGTAGGTGTAACCATTAACTTGCCGGTCTAGAGCGTTAGTGAAAGCCGTTATGCGTTTGTCCAAACCACATTTATGTATCTAGCTCATTTTGTGCAATATACATAAACAGAGGCTGCTATATTTTTTTAAAAATGTATACCCACTCAATATATTGTAAAAATTGTCCAATCGGACATCACTTCTCAGTGTTTACCGTATTGTTCAAAGCGCTCGATTAGAAAGGCCATATTAATACAGGGTGTTATGGAAATAGTTACATATATGGAAATGGGTGACTCCTGGCCTGGGGTAGTTTAGAGATACACCCAAACTTTTTTTTGGTTTAATTGAACAACTGTAAAATGTCCTCTAACACCCGAAAACCAGACCATACGCGCGCCGGCAGATCTCACGCCCTGCAAGGTTGCCAAAATTTTATTTTTGAGGGGAATATTATGTTTTAAATTTATTCTCCAAAAACATTACGCTAGAATTGTCCAACAATAACCTATTAATCTCTACTATATAAATAAGAAACTGACTGACTGACATATCAACGCACAGCCCACACCGCTATGGGTCTAGAAACTTGAAATTTTGCACAGGGGTTTCTTATATAACGTGGGCATCCATTAAGAAAGGGTTTTCCAAAATTCAACCCCTAAAGGGGTGTTGGAGAAACCCAACTGTTCTTGTAATTTCTATTTTTCTGTCTTTATTTCCTAATAAATATTAAAAATCAGTATAAAACCCCTTGCAAATAATAAAATTCAAGCTAGCATTTCTTGTTTATTTAACTTTTATTTTAAATACGCAGTAGTCGGATACACACAAAGCCCATTTCGAAGAAAACATCCAAAGAAAATATTTCCCTTAATTCATTTCTATTCCAAATCGGCACCTTTGTCGGCGAAACTTCAAAAGCCTACTTTCGTTAGAAAATCTCTTATCTCTTACTTACTTACTTAATATACTTCTCATAAGTGCATAAAAAAGAGCAAACGTGGCTACAGATATCTTACCCCTGTCGTCTTCGTCTAGTCCTACCGAGGCATCAGCGATCCACCCCTTACATCTTTCTAACAAATACAATAATATCGGCTAAAACATAATTCGTACGCGTCATAGCCAATCTTACATTGGTCAACCCTGTCAGGAGGGTTCCCCAAGGGGTAGTACTTGTCATTTCAAAGCCTTCAGCCATTCAGCTTAATCTATCTAGTTTCTGACATTTTCGTTTTGACGGAACACTAAAAAATATACGGTTGGCCAACGTAGCCATTTAATATTTTTAACTCGTTTAGTTCCTGTTCCGACAATTTTCGTTCTGTTTTTTCCAGTACATTTACCCCCAGTTTATTTACCTTAAAGCTTATTCTCTGCATTTTCTTTTTATCGTCACAATATACTCTAACAGCTTCATTTTTAAGATTGTTAAAAATCTGCCGTAATGTTTCCTTTTTGTGAATTTTCGTGGGCCCCAAGTTGTTTTATTGCAATCTTATTTTCTGTGATAACATTTGGCTTATTAAGGTAATATACCTTTTACCATCCATTATTGGGCACTAACTACTTTCAAATACCTCTATTTTATGATAATCGTAAGAAATACCAGGAATGCATGCAACATTACCGACAAAAAGCCATTATTAAAAATTTTGTTTGGAAAAAATACCGTTCATGTTTATAATATACTAATAAATAAATATTATTTGGTATCTGAACAAGAAGTTATGAAATCTCACTAAAAACATAGATGTAAAAGAGAGGCCAAGTTCTCGTCAGGACTGTATGTTTTGTTATCTGCAAAAAATTAACTGAAATGTAAAAATATTGACTACACGTTATTAGCAGTATTTTGATAAGCACAGAAACATATTGTGTGAATTGATAAATTTACAGACCAAACTTTGCAAGGTTTCATTAAAAAACTGAGCAATACTCTTGAAAACTTGGCAAGTTTGGTCTGTAAATTTATCAATTCATACAATATCTTTCTGTGCTTATCAAAACACTGCCAATATCGTGTAGGGAAGGAACTTGGCATAATTTTTACATATATGCATAAACTAAATAATTCCAAAGAAAATAATCACTAGCTATTATTTTCTTTGATAATTCCTAGACGAACACTGGCGTGAAACGAAAAGCGGGTCTCCGTGGAGACGTTTGGCGGGTTTATTGGTTTATGGTTTAAAAGTTTGTTTGTCTACCATTATATAAATATGTATACTATGTATCTACATGTATATATAGTGGTGGACAAATGTCTCAAGGGAGACCGGCTTTTCGGTGTATTCGAGTGTCTGTCTATATTCTTTATAGTCTCTGATATCAGTTATTTTTTTCAACAAAACACACAGTCCTGATGAGAACTTGGCCTGTTTTTTTACATGTATGTTTTTGGTGGGATTGTTATTTCGGTACCTTAGAACTATAAGCTATATTCATTTTAGGCCTCCCTGAATTCTTCGCCACTGCTGTAAATGTGAATCTCTTCATTAAAATTCAAAAATAAAAACAGCACCAATTTTGGTGAGTATAATTGATAGAAAACGCGAAACTCGATTACACTGACCCGTAGTAATTGTGTTTTAAAACTCGTTTGATTTTCGAGCCTGTGGGGAAATCATTTCATTTTTGCTCTGCTTTTTGCCGTTTTTGCTAAAAGACTCGAAATATGGCCGAAGTCGTTAAGGGAATCAGTGCCGTCCCAAGCGGCAAAATTATAAAAACCGTTGATCGTGAAAACACACCTGGAAGCTTTTTATAAAGGGTGTTACAAAAAGATGTTAAGAAATTTAAAGGGCAGATTCTACATCTAAAAATATGAAAATAAGTTAATATAAATATGGATCCTCAAACGCTTCTTTTTCGAGATACAGAGTGTTTAATATTTTTGTGTAGGTATGTTTCTTTTTAATTTCTCGAAAATGCGTTAAGATATTAACATGAATTTTGGTATACGCCAGTATGTAATCAAAGGGTACCTTTACATGCAAAAATTTATTTTCTAATGTACTTGCATCAGTGGCGTGCGTGCTGGTATAGTTTTACTTTTAGCGAAAAAAATTACAGGCCACTGGTTTTTTGCAAAATTGATATGGATTTCTTAAGCTTTCTGCGTGAAAAATGTTACCTGAGCTATTTCGTCCTGACGCACCGTTTTCGAGATAAAAATTAATTTATTTCTTACACTGAAAATAAATAATGAAAATGATTTTTTTTACATATTTTGTGCTCAGGAAACAGTGCTTTTTGATTTGTTTATAATAGTGGATGCTGGAAATGGCTTCCCCTTTTAATTTTCACCCATTTCCTTCTTGGCTTTTTCTTTTGTACTAATTTTAATTGTTTTTTCTTTATCAAAGAAGAGTACGCCATTTGTTGCCATTGTTGGTTTTATTTAAAAGTAAATATATTTATAATAATTACACATTTGTTCAAAACTTCTAGAGCCACCCTCTAGACGTGCAACTGGCCTCGCCAGCCAGACTCTGATATCAGTGACAGACCGGTTTAACAACAGAGAGGGACTCGAAATTTCCGGAAAAAATTCCGTAGGTTTTGACGTCTCTATCTCTTAGTCTATTTATGCTCACAATATGTAGTTCGACAAAAAGCATATTTCAATACATAACATGGACATATAAATAAATAAAATTAATGATAATTTTCTTTAAATCACGGGAAATGTTAGTTTTTCCAAATTTTTTTATTCCGGAAATTTCAGCATGAATCAATCAAAAAGTTTGTGAGTTATATTAAGAATATACAAACGGCATCCGTTTCGGTGGAACTCGAAACATTAATTCGAAAAAGAAATAAATGTCTAAGATAAAAAAAATACGTTTCAGTTTGTGGGTATATGACACATATGAAAAAACGATATAAGGAAAATTTAAGTGAAAACTACAAGTTTGGGTTTCCAGAACTAATAAAACCATTATAAATCTTACCATCTTTCTTAAGTCTGGCTATAGGTATGTTATTAGTTGTCCCCTTTATAATAAAATACAGTCAGCCACCCTAAAGTAGCCATGCTACAGCCCCATATTCCGTTGCCGTGCGCAGTTACTAAAAAATTTTTTTTGAGGGACGATATCTACCTTTTTTATCGTGAAACGCCATTTATGAATATTTTTATTCAGCCCGAATTCATATACCAGCATGTACCGGTTTCAATACATGCAGTGAATTTCATAATAACCTGTGTTAATACTAACGGAACCATCATCAGCAAATACTTAGGTATTAACATGGATTTATTAAGAAGGATTCGATGTCCGTATAGGTACTGTGAGCGTATCGAACGTGAAGCCTTATATTTGTTATTTGTTATGAAAACATTTCCCCCCGGAAATTAGTTTATGAACTACGTAATTGAATCAAGAATGGTAGTAGAAAGAGATAAAATAGCATTGGAGTGTTGGAGCTCAGAAGTGTTGCTGTCTGTGCTGGTTGCTTAGGAAAACGGCTGAACCTCGGTCTGAACACTCGGTTACACGTACGTCTTTGTCTAATGAACTAGGAAAGAAAAAGTGCGACGTATAGATTTATATAGATTTATAAATGACTCGGAGCGACTTTAAATAAACACCTTTAGAAATAACAACCTATAAATAATAAAACCTCTTTAACTTAAATTTTTTATTATTTAGCAGAAAAATAAAATATTTTAGGGCTTTTATTATTACTGTTAGTAAATCTTGTGATGCTTCTAACGTATGTTTTGTACAAAAATACAAGGTAAAATAAGATGTGGCCAATGTTTACAAATTGTGTTTACAGTGTCGTTTAGAATGGTTTGTTTTGGCTTCAAAGAATGTTAAATCATCCCGTATCCATTCTTAATAAATCCATGGGTATTAACCATTCAATGCAAATATCTCAAGACAATACACCCAAGTATGCTACCGAAATGAGATATTTTACACACATTTTCATATTTCTTCTAAAAGGTATCTAAATTCGGTTGGGTAAGTTTAAACTTCTTATCTTATATTTTCTTAGATACAAAACTTTTAGGTCACCTCTAGTAGCAAGAAATGAGCAAGAAATATAGTTTAATTATATATAGTATTTCCAAGCGAGAGGCGAGAAAATTTCCTTAATTATTACATTTCGTAATTAAAGTATATTCACTAAAAATTTAAATATACCTTGGTGCATAATTAGCTTTTGGCATTAAAATTTTACGACGGTTGCTCGAGAATTTCAACCATTCCTTATCTTTTTATAACCATATCTGAGGTTTAATTTTCAACGTTAATCTTCGGCAGCCATCCCACAAAAAGTTCAAATAGAAAAGTTTTAATTAAAAGCAGGTTAACTTCAAGGTTAAAAAGTAAGCTAAATCGTTAACTGAATTCAGTTTTTTTTCTTGTGGATAATATATTGTTGCATCCAAAAAATAAACAGGGTGGTCCAAAAGTAACGGTAAACAGAGCAAGAGCAGATGTCGAAATAATGCGATTTATTTAAACTTGCCTAATGCCAAAGTTGATAATAACCAAGATACAGGGTATACAAATTTTAATTTTGTTTTCGATTTTTTCCGAAATTAGGGATTTGGAGTTTTTTTGAGGCGAGGAATTTAAATTCGTCCCTACTTTGGATGCCACTTACGATGGATGTTCTCTTACGTCAAAAAGGTATACTCTATTGAAGCCGCTAGGAGTAACCGTTTTTGAGATTATCCCATTTGAAATTTCCTATGCGACAAACAGTCCATGAGTAATGGTACATAGTGCAATAATATTAGATTCCCCAGGTCAAAAAAATGCGATTTTGTTGAACGTCCAATCCAAGGGTTGATAATAACCAGATACAGGGTGTCCGAATTTTGATTTTGTTTTCGATTTTTTCGGATAATTTCTAAATAAATTAATATAAAACGCGCTAAATTAGGGATTCGTGGACTTCTTGGGGCGAGAAATGCAAATTTGTCCATAGTTTCTATCTAACCAGTAGAGGGCGCCACCTGCGGTTCATCGCGCTTCTTTGAAATGACAGAACTTTTTGCGGCTTGTTGTATCGACTTTACTATAGAACAAATCGATTATCCTACTTTTTTTACGTAAAAAAGGTGTAATTTGTTGGAATCTGCTGTTGATCTGTGTACTATTTCTTTTTGACCTGTATATGATAACATAAAAAAATACTTATTGTTAAGTAGTTTAACTGTGATTATTGTATAGAAAGAAACAATATTTTCAGTATCTTGCTCGATTCATGACATAACATATCTAATGGCTAAAAGAAAATAATTGCTGTCGGATATTTTTTGCATATAACCGAATTTGCTATCCAGAAATTGTTTCTTGCAAAATACTTGGGACACGCTGATCAATGCTGGCGTCCCAAAGGTTCAGTCCTAGCACTAACTCTATTTCTTCTTTACATTCATCTGCTCTCTTCAACTAACAATCCCATCCATAGTTACGCTACTCCTCGAGACAGTTTTTAAATTCAGATTTTGAAATAGCTTTGTTCCTACAGAAATCACAAACTTACCAGAGCTACATAATAAAACTACTTGAAATCAGTCAGCAAACAATCACATTTCCATGTGGAGTCTAGCTGGGGCTCTTGGATACAAGTAAAACGTTTCTAATGGAAAATGCCAGAAGAGGACAGGTCAAAGATAGACAGCTAAACTGGAAGCAATGTCACAATGATATTGTTTTCTTTGGCCAAGCAGGTTATAAGTATTTTTCACTATGAATACGCTGCACTAGCCCAGACTCACTAAAAAACCTAATAGATTTATAGACTAGGAAACGCACAAGGAAGTTTTAAGATATTTTACGTAATACTTACTAACTAGCTAAATACCTCCTGTGGATCGTTGATTGTACATACCTGTAACAAAGAGACAATATTTTTAACATTCAAAATAATTGAAACTTTTACAACTACTCCTATAAGTGCTAGATAAAACTATCTAAAAAATTTGGACACAGCAATTCTTAACTGATGTTTCCAATAATTATGAGCATTCGCCTATTTAGAAGAAAACAACGACAGCAATTTCCCCCCCCCCCCCCTCACTAAGAATTATTTCCTGGATACTTCACTAACAAACCATTTCATGGCTTAATGTTATCAAGTTTTAAATAAATAAAACAAAACGGTTTCTTGTTAAAAATAGAACAATAAAATAGACTTTTAACAATGATTATACAAATAACTATACCTTCCAGTACTAAAAACCCCCAGTATTTGTTGTAGGTGTATATGTATGTATATAAATTCACGCTGCGTAATTTCGGTCATGAGTCGTTGAATCTGAATTATATTTTAATCGTAGTTATGGTATCTTGAACTATCTACCTGCCCAACCTACCCTAACGGTACCTGGACTGTGGGAGAAAGTAAAAAATATAGCGTTTAAAATTATGCTGATTAGTCTGTTACCCTTTATTTTTGCTCGCATAGTTAGTACTTTCAAAGCTATTTATTTTCTTAATAATATGTTCACAAGTCACATGGTCTACAACTACATGTCGTGTATACAATACACATGCAACTACTATATACAAATGTAACAAAAAGTTTTTGTGGCCCTGTTGCATGAGCATCCCTACCCACGAATAGTCCAGTAGAACTGGGAGCTGGTGTTGGCTCAGGGGAGACCAAAATGATCGCAGAATGATTATGTGACCATTGTTCCGAGAGTCCATTCAACATTCAAGGCGTAAGCGAGTTGCATTACGTAGCTAAAAGTTGTTTTGTTTTTTACACTTTTTATTGTGTGACATGTTTTAGTCGAAAAAATGGGAAAAAACAACCTAGATTTACATAAGGAACTGGTTTTTCTAATCCGATTGGATCAGGTCTCAAAAATTTAAAAAATAAAAGTAACGAGTTTTATCACATTATTTTTTTAAAGTCTGAAGTATTCTCTCTTACACCTTTAACCAGAGTACTAGTTTCTACATATTAAACAATAATGACACCTATGGACATGTCTGACAATGTCTTTATCTTATGTCTTACACATACTGTATACTGTTCTGTCACACAACTCGCACGTGTTAACTGAAGTGTTGCTAATGAGCAAAATTATAATAAGAAAATTATATAAATAACACGAATAAAACTTAAGCGTTTTAAGAAAAAAGGTATGGCCCTTATCTCTAAGATCTGAGGGTTTAGCCAGCCTGTGCATTAAATCAGAGACTATAAAGAATATAGACAGACCCTCGAATACACCGAAAAGCTGGTCTCCCTTGAGACATTTGGTGGGTTTACTGGTTTATGGTTTAAAAGTTTGTTTGTCCACCATTATATATGTATATGTACATCATAGCATACATATTTATATAATGGTAGACACACAAACTTTTAAACCATCAACCAGTAAACCCACCAAATGTCTCAAGGGAGACCCGCTTTTCGTTGCACGGCAGTGTTCGTCTAGGTATTATTTAGTCTATGATTAAATGCATCCCTTAGTCTTTTCAAAATTCATATTTACTTAAATTCTACAGGTAAATTTATTAACTTCTACCAGTACATATTTAAGTAAATAAAAATACATTTTACGACAGCTATATTAACATGTAGTTTTAAATTTCTAGGTGAATTTCAGAAATGAAGAAAAATCGTATAATGCGCAACGGGCGTAATATTTTACGGTTAGTAAACTAAAACAATGCGACACACAAGCGCCGTTTTTAATTACGAATTTCAGTTTCATATGAAAAATAAAAACCGGGTTTTAAATAACAATAGAAGTCAAGAGCATACAAATCCATTCGCAATATTAGGGACATTTTGCGAAATGTATGCGCTAAAGGGGACTAATAAATAAAGGGCCGTGTAATTTACGCCCGTAAGTTGTAAATTACTAGAGGGGTAAAAACAGGAACTTTATATGCTGTTTTTATTCCAAGATATATTTATTTTTTCTACGAACGTGCGGAAAGTAACTACTTTCCGCATCTATATGCGTGCTGAAATATGCAACAATCGCATACCTATATCACCACTTAATTAGACTTCAAATGCTAATTAACGTTACTGGACCCGGACCGAAGAAGTCCAATTTAACATAGATATTTAGTAAAATATTGGTGGGAAATATCCAAAAACTATCCGTCCAAAAATTATTAATCCACCGAATAATTACAGGGCCTTTACTAATATCGTTGCTATGCAATTAAGTTTGTGTTATTTACTAGAGATCGCACGATATGACTTTATTTTGCCGATACGATATATCGGCTGATACCGATATTTACATGCCGATATACCGATTCCGATATATCGTATCGGCAAAGA
This sequence comes from Philopedon plagiatum, assembly GCA_963971165.1. Taxonomy (NCBI): domain Eukaryota; kingdom Metazoa; phylum Arthropoda; class Insecta; order Coleoptera; family Curculionidae; genus Philopedon; species Philopedon plagiatum. The sequence continues at coordinate 100,043,124 of OZ020193.1, forward strand.
CATGTTTCAATGTTTAGTTTTTATCAGGGTTGGAAAAAGTCATGACTTTTATAAAAAAAAAGTCAAGGCTTAAATCATGTGAATTAATTCATGCCAACCCTGGTTTCTGTAACGTCGAATACAAATAAAAAAATACAAAATACGGTTCTGAACCTCCAATTCGCTAAATCCTGTACGTATTCCGTATCAATTTCCGTTTTTCGTTCATGCGTCTGTTTGGGCGAAAAGGAAAATCGGGGAAGTCCCGATTTATCATTCCGTCGCGGTAACGAAGTATAACGTTTCTGCTTGGTGAAGTTTCGGGAAGTCCCTGTTTAATGTTTTCAGTATTGCTTTGTGAAATTCTTCATTTATTTCTCCGGAAAAGGGCCTCAGTTTGAGGCCTGACTACAGCTATGTTATAAATGATTAGATATTATTAGTGACATTAGAAGAGGCACAAAAATGTATTTTTATGTTATTATATTTACGAGTATTACCTTTCGTAGGTACCTATATGCAGTAAGAACCCAAAATTCTTCGTTTTATATGTGCCAATATATCGGCAAGTTTCCTGCCGATACGATACGATACCGATAAACGGCAACAACCGCCGATATGCTGATATAACGATATCAATATCGATATCGTGCGATCTCTATTATTTACCTATTTGTTGGTTGCCGGTATAGACGTCAAAGTGAAAATATACAAAGATTATCAACTTTTATCCAACTTTTGAGTAGAAAATGGAGATCGAGGAAGAAATTGAAGAGAATATGACTGATAGAGTACCTACCGGAAGACACTCTCGAAGAAGTCAAGAATGTGAAAGTCGAAATCTTTCTATACCAGTTAAAAACCAATTAGCTTCCGCCATAAATTTAACAAATGCAAGTAACTGTTAACTGTTATTTTACCATTAATATTGTTAATAACAAATGAAGATAATATAAGTTTGAATTTTGAATTAACTCTGACGTCTATACTGAAATAAAATATTTAAAAAAAATACCAAAACTAGATAAGTCTCCTCACACTCGTAGAAAACATATTGTACCCAACACGTGCCCAACAAGTGTCTTTTCCGCACTCGACTGCGGAAAAATATCATTTTCCGCACTTGTTAGGTAAATAGCCATTAAAATAAGGTGACCAACCGTACTGTTTTGTCTAGAACAGTACTCTCTTTGGCATCACTGTTTTGGGTAAATCGCGATAATAGAAAACCCTGTAAAAGTACTGTTTTTCAAAGGTATCCTGAGAAGGATGGATCAGATATTAAGTGAGAGATAAAAATGAAAGAAGAACGCATTAATTATGTACAAGCAAATGAAATGCAAAATGCAGAAACGAATCATTGTAATTTTATTTAACCTTAAATCGACTTTTAATCGTCGATTCCTATCTTACGTGCCCAGCTCTACGCGGGACTAGATTAAACATAAACCGCAAGTAGGTGATTAGACAAACGTCTTTGCACTTCTTGGTATAAATACAAGACCAACTAGTGCGAAGTATATCGACACTACTTTCGGGTCTTTGTTTAGGGATTTTACATACGTTCCTTAGACTCTTGACGTATATTACGTTTAAGGAAATGATGTAACTTAAAGTACCAGTACCTCGAGAACCCTTGCACGCCACTGGTTGTGAGAATGTGAGTTTTATATCTAGACTCTCCATAATATTGTAATTCATCTTATTTTTAAATACCCTCGTGCAATATTAGAGTGCATAAAAAGTTAAGATGCCAATGAATGCTTTATTGTTTCCTATTACCGTCTATATAATCGTAATTAACGAAGTAGCTCTCTAACACAGTGAATGTTCTATGGTAGACAATAAAGCCTTTAAATACATCCTCATGTGTTAACGACGCGTTTAGCGTGAGTTCGCTAAGTGTTTTTAACGGTATTTTTGGTTTTTATAGGTCATAAATAACAGAATCGGTTCATTTTACTGAAATTATGTAACAATGTTGTCGATTTAATGGGTCCGTTTTTATAAACCTGGTGTATTTAACTCTTTAACGCTTGGAAGGAACTATAACCTAGTATTTAAATCAAATAAAAAATATTTTATTCATTCTTGGAGTAGGTCTAACAACTGCTCGACTTTGATTTTACACCCTCCTATGTTACCAACAGTTTTTAACTGGTGAATGCAGAATGTCTAATTAAATAGGCCACGTGTCCCACGGAGTTCTTGCCATATGGGAAATTTTTTTACTGAAACAGTAGCGACAAAAACGCAAAATATATCCAAGAATAAAGCACCCTTATGTAGCAAGATACAAAAAAAAGTTATTTTAAAAAATTATTTGAGGTAATTTTTCTCTCTAAATATGAAATCACATTACGTTTACAATTTATCATTTTCCTTAATGATGCCCCCAAAACTAATCACGGAATAAAAAATTGAATGTGTTTTAATTGTGGGCGATAACTACAAAAGTCATAGGGAAGCCGCTGATTTTCCATGAAAGGCATCCCGAAATATCTGTATCCCATCAAACTGTTGGCAAATAATGGCAAAATTTAAAAGTAGTGGAAGTGTGAAAAACCGCTTCAATAAAAAAATTAAGTTAAGGCCGAAGATGATGAGGATATTCACCAACAAGTATCCAAGCCGTTGTTGAAAATCCCAAGATTTCGTTGAGAAATTTGAAAAAAATACTTCCTGGAGACGATAGACGCTCTGTTGTAAATCCACTGCTGGAAGAGTTCCTAAAGCAAATCATTTCCATCCATGCACGTCCACACGTTGAAACCTGAAGAATTTAAAATCCGGTTTGATTTTTCAGCTTGGTATCAAGGTACGAAGATGACCCGTCTTTCCAAAAAATCATATTTTCTGATGAAGCATGTTTGACATCAAATGAAGTAGTTAGCTCCCAAAATTGTCGTTGGTGGAGCACAGCTAATCCGGGATTTGTTATCCAGTGTCGAGATCAGTGTTTATTGTTCAGTGTGTATCGTTTGGCCCAGTTGGGGAGGTCCAACCCGGCAGCGCGACCAGGGAGCGGCCGGGGCTGGTGTTAGCCCTTTGTTCCCCCCTTTGTTCCGCCAGGCTCGCAGAGTCAGTGGTATAATGTACACCAGGTTTACTTACTACTAATATAATTATATAATTGATTGCTGGAAAAAATAAAAGCAAATGGCCAGCTTAAAAGAGGGTGTCTTTATACATATTTAATGGTCTTCCACTTAGCATTAGAAATAATTTATGGGATCAGTATGATGGTGGCCATAGTTCCCGAGCTGTAAACGAGTTTCTTCAGGAAATATTCCAGGGGCGTTGGATAGGAATATTTTCAGAAAATCATTGGCCGGCGAGGTTGCCGGATCTGAACTCACTTGATTACTTTCTTTGGGGTATTTAACAAAAAAAGGGGTATTCTCACCGACTTTTTGAAAATATCGACAGCTTGGAAATGGAAAGAGAAATAACCCAATGTGCTCTGGAAATTCCTCAAGTTGTTTTGAGAAAAGCTGTTTCAAGATTCTCGATGTTAACAATAAAATGCATCGAAAAAGAAGGTTGAAGTTTTGTAAATTTATTCTTTCTTAATCTTTCATACTAAATCTCTTAATATTTTTCGTAGGTACCTAGCTGTGATTTCGTATTTAGAGAGAAAAAATGATTCCAAATAATTTTTTACCATAATTTTTCTTTGTATCTTGCTAACTAAGGGTTCTTTATGCTTTGACATAGTTTACGTTTTTGTCGTTACCCTGTATACTATGGGTATTTTTAAATTTTTTCCATGGGGAGTCTTAATTTATTGATATGCGGAACTTTTCTACACCGAAGTGATTTTTTCAACTTTTAGTAAAAATTTTTGTTGCCCTCCGCCCCAAAATGCTGACTACGTCACTGCAAGGACAATCAGATAGTTTGCCGGCTATTCTATTGTTTCGTTTCTAGATTGAAATAGAAAATTAAAAATTAAATAAATTAAAATAATATTCCCGAGTTGATGAAGAGAAATATTCTAAATGCTTTAAATTTTTTAATTAAATACGGAGTACTTAATAGCTGCGCTGCGTCGCATCAACTGATGTATTTTAAAGTTTGCAATAGAGATTTCTACGATAAGGTTTAACTTTTAATTTTGGTTTTATATCAACAGCAAAATCAAGGGTAAAAAAGCATAATCAGTGAGCCAAGTTTACTACCTTGCACACGTTTGTAAATAAAAAATTACTATTATTTCTCAACGCACATTAAAACTAAACACTTCTCGGAATGATTATCTTTTAATAATGATGAAATGGATGATAAACGGCATCTCTTCATCTGATTAATCATTTATTACATTGGCTTCGTTTGAATCTAAAGGAACATTTTATTCCATGCCCATTCGAAGCTGTTTTTTTTTGTTCATGGTTTTGGTTTATATATTTAAACATAAAAATTGGATTGTATCAAGCCAAAAGATGAAAAATTCCCTTCACTGTTGCAACAACAGCATGGTGTAATTGTTCGCATATTTCTATAAACTCTGGCCATTCTGATCCTTGCACAGGAACTAATTTCCACCACCTCACAGTCTTCACTGATTTGTTTTATCTCAGACTCTTGATCATGGTTTTGGATTAAATTAAATTATGCTTCGCCATTCTCGATGGAATACCTTGCATTTTCTTTAAGCAATTTTTACATTTTGCCCACTTCCCAGAACTATTATTTCTATATTTAGTTATGCACTCAAAATGCATCCCAAAAGAATGCTTTCGTTTCGGCATATTAAAACAAAAAATTAATCACAGGTAAAAATAGGTGAAAAATGATGTTCGCGAGAGTATACGTTGACGTTTATCTAAAACGCTCAATTGAACAAAAGAAAAAGAAATGTAAATACTTAGGACTTCCCAGATGTGGCCGGGTATTCTCCGGTAACCCGCCAATCGCAGCAGAAATCAAAAGATTCCAAAGATTTTTTAGAAAAATAAAATTTGTATAAATCGTGATATAATAATATATCGTAAAATAAATATCGTGATATGTGTATCACGATATATATATCGCTTGATATATATCCTCCGAACCCTGCTTTTTTAAAATATTTTTCCCAAAAACTTTTTCGAAAAACATCCTTCTAGAAATAAATTTTATGGAAAAACATCTTTCACGAAAGTAACACTTTTTGGAGAGAGTTTTTTTATATTATTTAAATAGAAATTATCAAATCAGGCCGTTTTTGAATAAATGTTAGTGAACCAAAATGGAGTATCCTCAAGTCAACCAGCAAATTTAATGGACTCTTAATTTATTTTAAGATTCTGATATAGAAAAATTAAAATTAAATTGATAAAACTAACACTGCATCCGCAAAAGGTAAAGTAGTATTAAATCCTTTCACCTCAATGGAACAAAAATCAATTATTCAATTCCAGCGGGCAAAAAAAAGATGTTGAAAAAATCCTTTATCTCAGTCCCAGAAGCAATTGATCATTTTACCGAGACAAGTAAATAGAAAATATAAAAAAGCTCACTTTACTGACGTTTTGCCTTTTAAAATTGATTACTTTTTCGAATCGCTAATAAAACGATCGCTTTTCATTACATCCGTCAATATTTGCCCGAACAGCGAAGACAGCCTGTTTGTTTGCCTTAATTTATCATTAATCTACTGTGTAGTGTTGGAAAGTTTGATGGTTTTTCTGTTTAGAACAGCATTTTAATGATACCAATATTAAATTAGTTTAGTTGAAAATGCTTTTTTGGAAATATCTTGGTCTAAACTTGACCATAAAAAATATAGGTGACAAAATAAAACACACATACACGGTGCCCAAAATGTATGAAACCATGATTCTACAGTTTTATTCGGTCGTATGATGGTAAGCCCTGTTAGATAACTGTACAGTTAACAAAAATAACACTTAAAACGGGTAAAACTTTTAAAAATTCAAACAAAACTCTAATAGATCACTTAAATCGAATATAAACAATAGAAAGATTATGTTATAAATCTTTTCTGAAATAGGAAGGATATTTTTAGTCGAGAAAGAAAACAGAAATATATCAAAATGTAGTAAAAACATAAATGAAAAAGCGCATGTTATGCCAATGTCAAATAATTTTTTTCAGTTGTCTATTTAACTTAATGACTTCAAGACATGTTTTCTATCAGAATGTACGGGATTTAAGTCCAAAACAATAACGTCCCGATTCACTAGAAGGTTTAAGATTTAGTACTGGTTTAAATTAAGATCTTAGAATTGATCACTTATGTTTTGACAGGTTTTTGTCCTGTCGTTGTTAATAAGTCGTCATTAAGAACTTACGAATTATTCTGATATTTCAGCGATTTGCTTGGTTTTCAAATGATTTTCATCTTGGAATGAGTTGCTTCAATAAATTCAGTTCTATTATTGTCGAAAGTATGTACTAAAATTACCCTTTTCTTTATAAATTTGCGAAAAAGCTCAGAAATAAATTCATAGCATAAAACTAGCGTTAGATGGTGTGGTATCAAAAACTTTTGGCATCATCTGTGTAACAGAAACTTGGTTAAGAAGTGGTGTTCTATCTTCTGAGCTATTTAATGATGAATACGATGTTTTTCGGCATGATCGGGAGACGACAGCTTCTTCTAAGAGGGAAGGAGGTGGCGCACTTATAGCGGTGAAGAGCGAGTTGCAGGCAAAAAGATGCTATGAGTTGGAGTCGGATGCAGAGGATGTGTGGATCTCCTTGGAGGACAATGGGGGAGAAAAGATGTATGTGTTGCATATATATTTCACAGAGTGATATTTGTGGTTTTGTGGCATTAATTGACAAACTGTACACCCTTGGTCACATTTTTTCAAGTAAAGCGGTGGCTATCGTGGGTGACTTTAACTTACCAAATATAAACTGGACCCCCATAGCCAATGAAAAATTTTTACAACCTACACACGGAATGAACACGTGGTCCTCTTCTATGGTCGATGCCTTTTCGTACTTTGAATTAATGCAATTTAACTACATATGAAATAATACTAATAAAATATTAGATTTAGTACTATGCAATAAAGACTAAGTGTATAGTATATGAGAGTTTGTAACACGATAAAAAAACACTATTAGGGAACAGCAGCATGGCTTCTTTCCTGGAAGATCTCTGGAGACAAACCTTTTATGCTACGCCCAAGGAGTCTGTTCAACTATGGACAGTCAAAAACAGGTAGATGCCGTCTACGCAGACTTCATCAAGGCCTTTGACAAGATTAGTTATACCCGACTGATTGCGAGACTTGGTCTGATGTCGGAGTGTGCGAGTCGCTGCTGGCTTGGGTTTGGTCCTACATTCGTAGTCGAGAACAGGTGGTTGTTGTAAATGGGTATCACTCCGGGCAATTTGTGGTCGTTCGGGTGTGCCCCAGGGAAGTCAACTGAGGTCTCTATTTTTTATAATCTATATTAACAATATCAGTAAATGCTTCCTAAACAGTAGCTTTATTTTGTAGTCATTGGCCCACCGACCCGGGACTCTCAATTACTTTGAGACTTCCCATCTTGAGTACAAAAATATAACACACAATCTTTTTTGGTCTGCACCAACATTTCATCTGTTCGTGTTTGTGTTTACTGTATTAGACTATAAATCTAGCGCTCCGTTCGCAATTTCATTATATAAAAACGATATAAAAATATACTCAGCTTTATATGAAGCTTATACGAGAAAAGTTTGTTTTTTCATAAATTGGGTAAACCAAAGTAAAACAAGATGTATAAAATACTGAAGAATAATGATATTTTAGGGAACTTTTACACCAAAGCCGCGTTCAGGAGGAGGATGATTTTATTTATGTGACGCCGGCATTTAATAAATATTCCTTGCAAAAAGTTAACTTTTTTGAGAAAATTCATAGAAGACAACAGATATCATGGTTTTCATTACTCCTTTTTTATACAGGATGAGTTGTGGATACAGTTGCACCGCTGTGACGGCGGATGCGAGGTGCGGATGAATCCATAATGCTCTGCATTAGTTGGCGCTGTTAACTATTAATTTTTGCAGTCACGAGCGTTTAGTTAGGATGTTTTATTTATTTATTTTTTAGTGTTAAAAAGATTTACTTTACAAGCAGAGTTTGTTATCATTACAAACGTCACAACCGTAACAAATTTTCTCCGATATAATAAATAATCATTTACCTGCTACTCCCTGACATTTATGGGTTCACATGTTTATTACAATGTATTTGCTTTTGGAAAAACATTGTCAAATAATTAATTATGCAGTGTGCACATAAAAAATTATTTTTGCAAGAAAACACACTAAAACAATATATTGGGTAGGCACAATAGGCCTCGAGTGGCCGCAGTGCTTCCGGTCTCGGAAGGAGCCCAAGGGAAGGAAAAAAACACATTCGAAAAAACTTTCGACTGGCCATCTTTTTCGATCATATACTACGTATGAGTAGGTGTATGAGACTTACACCCTGAATAGGGAGTATGAAATTCAAACAAATCAGAAACATTTTTTGGTATTCTCTATATAAAAAAAAAATTTATGGCGGTTGTTTTGATCCATTTTGCTGGATCTTCTTAGACATTCCCTCAACCTTGCTTGTCTCCGTTAATATTTCATTCCTAACCTTATTTCACCTTGTTACCAACATCCATCCTAATACTCTCATTTGTTACATCTAACCTCTTTTCCATGCACTTTCTTGATTGGCCCTGTTTCCGCCTCAATGCATCATACGAATTATAAGTAAATGGAAAAAACTAAATAATAATTCGTTCACAAATTGCATGGACGAGCAACTAAATAAAATAAGAGGGTCAAATTCAGACAGCGTTAATAAAATTGTGTAGTTACAGGGCCATGCACAACTTCTAAATTCTTATTAATAAAACTTAAAATAGTTCGACAAGTAAAATACTCAAAAGGTTATTCTTATGGAATTTGAATCTTGAAGTAAATTTTGGACAAAAAAATTAATATTTTCTGATAATACTCGAAAAATAGAGCAGTAATACTTTAGTTATGTGGATAATAAAGTTCAATTTATGATAAAAGTCAGCGTTTCGACATTTGACAATCACGGATAAGATCAACAGCTGATATTGGTTTCTTCGAAAAGTCCCTAGATCAGTAGTGGGTTGGTAGTGGACTGACACGACAGGTCGTGTCGATTTATTTTCGTTTGATTTTGGTGTTTTGTGTTTGTGCATGATGTTGGTGTTTCTGTGGGTGCTTTTTGTATAATGTGTGTTTTAAACATTTTACTTTTGGACTATAGATTTCAGAGACTAGATTTTCTTGGTGTTTATCATTGAAGTTGAACGGTGAGGACAAGTCCGGTCCTGCATTTTTAGCCAACCTCTAAAAGTTAAAATAGACCAGACTTCAAACTTCAACAGGATACCATAAATGACAAGTGACTTGGCCACAATATTGCGAGATCGTAGAAAACGTTTACTATAACATCATGGGGTCATAATTGATTTTTTATTAAGTTTTGTCAGAATCTTCCTCTGTCTTTGTTTTTGCTCTTCATGAACTTTTTTAGACCTTTTGGTATTTGAAGCTCTTTAAAATAAGTAAAACAAATCAAGAATCTTTCTTTCATTGATTTTTTGTCTAGTGAGTAATAAACTTCACTGAGGTGAGACTTCACTGATGTGGGAAATTTTACAGTTTCTGACGCTTAAATACCGACAAAATACAAATTTAAAAATATTATTTCGTGGTAAATGTACTGATCGTATAATTTTTTTTACCAAAAAAGAATATTTGCCGTTCTATTACAATTCACTGATGTGAGAATTACAAATACATGTAAACTTAAACCTTGCAACATAATGCTTCCGATATTATTTCTGTCTAAACAAATACAGACGTATAACAAGTCTATTTACGAAGTAGACGACAATTGTCAGAAAAAAAGAATTACAACAGTATGTATTGTTAGTATTCAAATTGGCTAAAAGGCTTCACTCATGTGAGAAACTATTGTTGAAATATAAGGAAATACGTGTAAAAACGTTAATAAAATCAATCACGCAGATGAGATTTTAAAAAGTTACTACGAAATAAACAAGTTTAATTTTTATTTATTCCTTTCGTAAGATGTGTTTAAACTACGGTAAAAATGTCGCCTAATAACAAAATGTCTAGGAAAAAATAACTTAAAGTTTTTGGTACTACTCTGGTGAACCAAATACAACCGTTTTTATTACTGAAATATAAAGAAATATGTGTAAAAACGTCACTGACAACATTCACGGAAATGAGATTTTAAAAACGAAATAAAAAAGTTCAGCATTGATAGAATGGAAGTTAGATGAGCGACATAGGCGTACGTAGGCAGTCAAATTCAGGGGTGCTTAAGCCCTAGACCCGATTCAGTTTATGGTCAAAAATTTTTATCATAGTGTGGAGGGTTGTAAATTTTGGGGGTGCTAATTAGAGTTTTGAGGTGCTAAGCACCCCTAAGCCCCCCTTAACTAAGCATATGATGAGTGACCGTCCACCACGACAGATATGTGCCGATTAGAGAGGAAGCTACTGATCCAGGTACATAGTTTGGGAGGCAGACCGTAAGAAGGTAGTTTGTTACCAAGAGCAACCAATCTAAGATTCGCCATGAAATTCGAGAGACTTGTTCCACTTCTGTGACAAAGCTAAGGAGATCAGATGTGGATCTTTGGTGACGAAATCCGCACTGTCTGTCACGCTGAACTACGTGTTAAACATAAAAAATCACTGAAAAATGTTAAATACTTACGTTTTATTTAAAAACAGAACATACAAAGTTCCAACTTATCGTCACACGATGATAATGATGCCTCGACAAAAAAAGAGAGAGCGCAAGCAATAAACCCAGAAACCAGTATGGGGCTCTTTAAATATGACTGGTATCGTCGCGTTTGTTTTTTGTTCTTATCAAATTTACCAGTTTCAGTGTACACACTTATTATTTCTGACGAAAAAAGAAAGAAAAAAGATTTACTGAACAGCGGAACGAGTCGACGTGAATGGCAAATAAAAATTCCAGCAAACGTTCGGGAGATTTTGATTTATAAGGGGATTTATCCCTGGGACGTTTTTATTCTGCGGCACAAAAAAAAACAAAATACGTTATTTCCCTTGGCCGCGATTTTTTGTCTGTAAATTATTAAATATGTGGGTAGCGAAATGGGGTAACTCAAGGTAAAACAGTACATAAGGGAGGAAAATAATCATATTTTTAGGGTGAGCTGAATTCGGGATCGAGGTTTAAGAACTTCTTTTCACGAATACTGCAAAGTTGATTTAAGACTTTTCTGTTTTTTTATTATTAATTTTATGCATTATGCATTATTTATGCATACCGGTTGATTCTCAAAGGTGGTCGCCTCTATAACTTTTTTAGTTTTAGCGATGTACCAGACCCAAGCAAGCTAATATTTTATAAAAGTAACCGTGCGGTGCGCTATATCTGTCCATAACATTATAGGCCCATATTTTGTTAATAACACCTGCAATAGAAATACTGGATACATTTTTTAGCGATGAACTCGAAAATCTGCTATTAAATTTTCGCCAAAAAATGTATTTATTTTCAACAAGATGGTTGTCCAGCACATTGCGCTAGCAAGGTAATAAGAATGGCTTCATCGCAGATTTGGTCCAAGGTGAATTGGTAGAAATGGCCCAATTTCGTGGCCCCCAAGGACCCCCAACTTTACGTTGGCCGATATCTTTCTATGGGACCGTTTAAAACAAATTGTTTATGCCAAGTCAATACCAAATAATATTGATGTGATAAAACGCAGAATCCCAGACTGTTCGTTGAATATCCCAGGAAAAAATCAGAATTTCCTTCAGATATCCAAGGAAGCAATTAGCAAAATGTGTTGAATATGGAGGTGGAGGTTTTGAAATCTTTATTGTATTGTACTGCTTGGTGTATATTATCTTCTTTTGAGTTTAATTAAATGTTCGTATTATTTAAAAATTGCACTTGAATAAGAAGTATTCGGAATTAAGTAATTGCTTCATTTAATCAAGACATTGACAAACATGTCCTTGGGTGTCATTATTGTTTAATATGTAGAAATAGTTGGGACTTTAAAAAATAATGTAACAAAACTGGTTACTTCTAATATTTAAATTTTTTAATGGAATCTTGTACTTCGGCTCTGGGTTTAATTTAGAACATATTTCATATTTGTTATTTTGGTATAGAAAAAGATAAACAATGTATGTTTACTCTTACGCAAAATTTCTCATATTTTTATGCACCCTGTACAAAAAATTAAATTTTTCATAACGGGAATTGGATCTATTTTACAGGCAAAAACTTTTTAGAAACGACAGTTTTACGTATCTTGAAAGATTTGATCCATCTCTTCTAAACCCAATCCGCGGACATACTGTGTGCAATGCAATTCTATCGGTATTTTTGAGGCACAAAAGAGATGGACAAGATTGCTTGAACTTTGCAGCTGGGTTAAACACGCATCAAAAATGCATAGTGCAAATGAGTCTTATAGTTAGAAGTATCCATCAATTACCCTGAAAACATAATTATTGTCGATGGTCATTTCTGAAGATCTCATATTACTGATATTGCCCACAAAGAACCTCCACTTAATTTGAACTTATATCTTATTCCACTAAATATTAGTAATAACCACAACAATATTTGTATTACTAATGCAAAATAAATGACGATACCTTGTTCATAATTAAATCTGCGGTTTCAAGAGAGTCATGATTTTAATCAATGAATCAACATAAAACAATAACTAAAATAACACAATGCATAATACAATCATTAAATGCACTTTTAGCTTACTACAGTTTCTAGTCACTTTCGCTTTATTCTTTATAGTTTTTGCCGTCATCAATTAAGTTTGTTTAATTAATATCGCCATACGTTCAAATACTTTAATATAGGTATAATACAATAATGGGTCATAACAAGACACACGTGAGGCACCTCCATTTTATATGAGGTAAAAAGTAATGTTAAAGAATCGTTAAGCAATTTTCAAGTTGTTTATTTGGATCATTAAAGTCGCTGGATATATCATCGTCACGTACATAATAGAAAGCAGATTATGGTTGTAGTGAAAATTAAGCCATTGAAATTGATTATTTTGAACAAGTCTATCACACTACTGAATTTTTTTAAGGTTGCTTATTATTACGGTTTGTAATCCCAACACCTCAAGACTCGAGATCCTGATTAAATTAAAGCATGCTTCGTGATCAAAACATTTCTGTAATCCCAAAAATAATATCAAGTTTGAGATTACTGAACGTAGCGTCGGGCAAAAGCTTTGTTGTATGATATTATTTTTAAAAGTACTTATTAATTAATTATCCTTCACTTTGCATAGGGAAAAAATCTCAAGGTGCCAAATCTGAACTAGAGACAGCATGACCCACTAATTTAAATCCACAATCCAATATTATTTGATGTGAGAGAGGCGCGATGTGCCGACGCATTCTCATGGTGACTCGACGACTTGTTAGGTAAACAGCTATTGCCATCATGACCTACGTCTACGTACATATATACCCTGACAAATTTTAAATACTGTAAATGACTTTTGACTCTACACAGTCTAATGTACCAACAAAAATTAATAATTGACAAGCCTAAGCAAAAGCCAACCTTTTACTTTTTATCTATTATGATTTTATGCTTAAACTCTTCTTGCGAACCTATTGTTACAAGAATAAAATAATATGAAAGTTGTCTATACAAGCTAAATATAGGTATACTTTATGAAGAACGTATTGGCGTAATCTTGCTAAGCTTGTACACAAAATTTTGTTTATTTATAATAATATACGGTGACCCAGATATTTTTATATCATTTGTAATAATAGTTATCGCTTATCGCAGATCTAAAATCGTAAGAAATCGCGTTTGATGGCTTAATAATAGCAAATACTGACCATAAGTATAATGGCAAAATAATATGCCTATATTAACAGATTTCTTATCAACTAGTTCAAAAAGTTGATGAGCATTTGATTACAAGATCTATATTATTCTAAGTCACTTTCTTGGATAAATCTAAATAAAACTACAAAAATTAACATCATGTTCAAACCTGTAAAAATGGAATCCCACGTGACCAACATGCCCAGGCAAGTTCTTTTCAACAATGAAGATGCACTGAACCGGAATTGGTCATGCTCTGGTTTAAAGGCGTTGAACTGAACAAGGTTTTCGAAATCTCATCCCCAGTACAGAATTAATTGGTCTTGTTGGGAAAGGGATAAGTGCATAGCCTATTACCAAGTTCTAGATTTGGGACTGGGAAAATGATATTGGAACTGGGAGTACTCTTGTCTGCATAACTGTGGATGGGATTGGTAGCTGAAGATTCAAGGTCATTCATGTGAAAAATAAATAGGGTTAGTGTCACAGTTTGATGTACAGTGTACAGGTACGATCACTCAAAATTTAAATCGTTTATTCTGCCGCTGTCGAGTGAAAGAACGCCCATAAAAACTACAGGCAAAGGGTGCAAAGACCCACGCAGCGGCACAGTCAAATGCACGCCTTCCACAGGGTGCCGGCAGTGAATGCATCAATGTGCTACTAAAACTATTTTAACGTTGCTTTGTGCCATTTGAGGCCTATTGTACCTACCCAATAAATTTATCGCACCCACTCTGTTATTCCAGTTCCATGCACTAGCTTGTACAGGTTTACAACTTCTTCCGGTTCTAGCTTTGGTTGTCCGAATAGCTGGTGGCGCTTGCGATCTAGGGATTCGCAATTACAGATGATATGCTGAACTGTTTCCCTTACCCTTCCGCATAGTCTGCAGCTAAGGTCTCCCTGGTACAGTTTCATTTTGTTGAGGAGGTCCTTTACAGCCATGTGTCCTGTTAGAACTCCTACAATTGTCCTCAACTGGATCTTGCTTGGGTTTAGCAGTTGCCCAGCGAGTTTAGGACTAGGATTTCGTATGACAGCTTTGTTGTGATTTAGTCCCTGTACTTTGTTCCAGTGGACTTTATGTTGATGTTTGATCCATCTTTTTACCGCCTCTCGTACCGTGCATTTATAGGTACCCCGAGAGACGGTTCTGGGCCAATGTATGGTGTAGCCGATCCCTGTCTTGCAAGTTCGTTGGCTTTTTCGTTGCCAGTAATTCCCTTATGTCCCGGTACCCACAAGGGCTTGACTGAGTTTCTTGCGCAAGCACGCCAAGATCGTCTATATACACTTCCATACCAGCCCCGACGCCGACGTGACTTTCTGGCATGAGAGTGCCCTCAGAGTTTATGGGAATACAGTAATTAGTATATTCCTTATTAAAGTGAACGTATTTATAATGGTAATATAAAACTTAAAACTAAGTTCTTCAAATTAAGCACAAAAGAAATAAATATTAAGCACAAAGTTTTTTAATAATTTAAACTTGTACTACAATTATTTCACGTTATTTCCCGAAAATTTCAACTTTAATTAAATTTAATTTCATTTTACAGGCACACGAAGCGGCACACGTCGCTGTTCCTTCATGCGAAATTTAAAATTTATAAAGTTGCAGGAAAATTTTTATTAACTGCAGGATTCTGGGTACGCATTCAAAGCGCTCTTAATATGCATACATGCGAGGGAGCTTTATAATAATTATTGCAGTTTTGCGGTATAATTTGCCGTCAAAATAGGCCATAATATTTATGCTATTTTGAAAAAGCGCCATTGAAAAATTTGGTATAAAAGTAAGTTTTACCGTATTAGATTTACAACAATACGATCAGTCCGAATTGTGTAACTAAAATAGGTACTTTGATATTTAATTTTTTAATAAAATCAACCATTTTCAAAAAAATAAGATGAGAGTTTATTTTATCAAAAAGAGAAATGGCAGTTATACTTTAAAAATAATATTCTCCAAATGAGGCCTTGACAACCAGAGTGGACCATCCACTTACTGGCTTAAATGGAAATTGGGTTTCAAAATATTGATTTTTTAATTAATTTTTAACTCTGGTAAAATATTTTATTGACATTTAAGTTTTATCAAAATGGTTAAAAATATTTTTATTTTAAAATATAAGTAAGAAAACAATACTATATTTGCTTAAACAAAGAAGTTAATGTGGGTTGGTCCACTCTGGTTGTAATAAATGTTTTAATTAAATAGTGAAAAAATTAAGGGTAGGGTTTAGATGCCTAAGGAGAGTAGACATCTCAGAAGGAGCATTTGCTGACGATATAATAATAACGACAGAAAAAGAAGGGAACCTAAGAGAGAACATGGAAATTTGGAATACAGTTTTACAAGAATATGGAATGAGACTGAACAAAAACAAATAAAAATAATGGTCATGAGCATGGAAAGGAAAAAATAAACATACAAATCGATAATGTAAACATCGAACAAGTAAAACACTTTAAATATTTGGGAACAAATATAGAGGAAAATGGGAGACAAGAAATAGAAATCAACAGAAGGAAATCTCCACCAAAGCTAAGACGAATGTGTTTAAAACCATCTATAGACCCCTATTAATCTTTGGCTGTGAATCGTGGGTATTAAAGAAAGCACAGAAAAGTAAAATACAGGCCACAAAAATAAAGTACCTTAGAGGAGTCACAAAAATAGATAAAGTAAGAAACCAAAAATAGGAGGAGACTTAGACGTACAAGCCACACTAGACTTTAGAGAAAACAGACAACTTAGTTGGTGGGGGCACTTACAAAGAATGAACAATACAAGACCAGTCAGAAAGGTATGGATGGCAAAAGATCAGAAACAGAAGCAAAGGGGGAGACCGAGGCAAGCGTGAGATTAGACAATAGATGAAATATTAAGCAAGAAGGGAAAAACTTGGAATGAAGTACACATTAGCGTAAAGATATACAATTACTTATCGAAATGCTGATTTCTGTAGAACATTCTCTCCTCCCTATTAAGGTTTCCATCAGTTTCTATTTCAGATTTAATCAGAGTGCTATCAGTTGTAACGTAAAACAGAAATCTAACTTTGTTAACAGCGACATTAACATGAAATACCTTTTAGATTTTAAAAGGATCTGCATGGAAATTTAATGTGGTTCTGTAATTTAATCCCTTGAAAGAATTTAAACGGTATTCGGTATGTCGGTTATGTTGACACATCGTTTTCAGGAATCATTTTTAAGGGTATTTATCGGCTGTAACGAGTTGATAAATGAATTTCTGTCAAAAGAATTAGGCCTAGAGGAGTCAATTAAGTGTGGAGAATCTTTACAGGGGCGATTCCTGGATTACGTTGTAAGCCCTAAGCTGCTTTGTTTTCAAGATAGGTGGGATAATTTTTTGAGATTTTCAAGTTTATATTATCCAGTCTTCGTTGTTGATTTGCTGCTCAGTCTTAAAAACGTGTTAACTTGATGGCAGTAAAAAGGTTATTGTGACATTGTCAATAAATAGAGGTTAGAGAAGCTAGAGTGTGTTTAGAATCTCGGCCGCGGCCGTCCGGAACAATACATATAATAGATTTTGGCATTTATAATATAGGGATTTCAGAATGTATTTTTAGTTCAGCATGCATTGGGAGAAAGAATCTTTTGTAATCCTCTAACAACATTTCCTATGCTGATATTTAAATGATAAATTTTTCATCGAATATATATGATATACAAGAGTTTTTAGGTAAAGCAAGTTTTCAGAATCTCTCCCAAATCATATACGTATTACTATACTACCCCAGACACTACTATATAGCGAACGACGAAAAAATGTTGAAGCAAAGACGTAGCCTTTGGAAGCAATTGCTAACCAGTCACGTGATGTTCTGAACATCCCTCATAAATCACCACGTGATTTGCCCAGCCAGTGAACTCAATACTACATACCGTCCGCTAATCAAAACACCAAATACGACAACATGGCCGCTCGCGTCTGTCATATTCAAAAGTTCCAATTTGAATCTGACAAGCCTTCGATTTCGCCGTAGCGTTATTTTGTGAATATTTATTTTAATCTATAATAAAATATCAGAAAATCCAGTAAGTACCTATAAATTATTATATACTTTAAGGTACAATATCGAAACAGAGTTAATAATATTTTAGATAGAAAATGAGATCTCGTTTCGCATGTCGACGGTCAGTTGAGAAAGACAAAGTGATTTTGCATAGGTAGGTAATGAATTAATTATTTAAGAAAATTTTGATTCTAATTATAATGTATTATATATAAATTAATGATTACAATAAATTATACTTACGTATTTTGAGTTTTAATTCGAACTTAAATAATGTTTTTTTTTAGATTTCCAAACGATGCCTCGCTTTATTTACATAATGTTCTTACCCGTGTTGCCCCAAAATCTCAAATTAAAAATTAAAAATGGTGTATTCACTCTTCAGTTTACATTCTTGTGAAGAATATCCGCCGCTAAAACTACAAGTAATTTCTTCACTTCTTGCTGCTTAAAACTGGCATTATCGGTACATTAGCTACGACATTATCGTAAATATGATAATAATTACCTTTTAATCCACTTTTCACAAATAAAAACACATTAATCTTTACTTTTGAAAGGTAAAAAGACGAAAAGGAAACTGACAAGCTCACATTTTAAACTGCTGTCAGAACTGACAGTGACAGTTCCGTCAAAACTTCAAAAGTGCTGAGACATCACGTGGTACAAAACAAAAGAAAAGGAGATTTTATCTTTGCTTCAAATTTTAACAACGGGTACATTGGATGCTAACAATATAGGTAGTAGTAATACGTATATGTCCCAAATGGATATCTAACCTGAAAAAATATCACTGTTACATACGAGTACATTCTGTATCGCTACCGTTCTGTATTCTGAAGAATTGAAACCATTTTGAAACCGTATTTATACCTTAGAAGTCAAGTAATTGCATGTTAAAGTTTTTGTTTACATACTTAATCAACACTCTCTATTATTAACCGTTACTAAACTATAGATGTCTTATTTAGGTCATTATCTTAATTTAAAAAATGTTTACATAAAAATTTATTTTACGAAGCCTAATTTTTTCATGGGTAACATCAAAGTTTACCGTATAAATATTTTTATTCGGTAAACTTTAGTAACATGAATAGAGCAAAACGTGATGAACTCGAAAGTCAGAACAGAAACGCTTTTTTTTATAAATTCTGCGAACTAATAACGGTGTTTGTCATTTCCTTTATATTTTGCGACTGGTTGCGCTCGACTTATTTGAAGTGTGTATAATTACGAGGATAGTTTGGTTGCGACAACTTTATTATTGTAACTTCACACGTTAACGCTATTACCTATTTATAAACCTAATCGATACATCTAATCCAAATAAACCTGAATGAAACGTATTTTTTTGTATTCTCTACATAAATTAAAGTAGTTCACGAGCAGTCAAAATTTCTTTTTATCTAAGACAGACCACGTGGACTTCAAGCCTACGTACTAACGTACCGTGGGTATCTGAAGAGATGGGAAATGTAATCTGTTGACTCGGGATTCAAAGAATTGGACGTTATCCATAATCTGGAGACCCAGGGTATGAATGAGCGAGAGAACTGGGATATTCTAGGCTTTCGTAGCTGGACAGTAAAGGGATGCATTGTTATTTTGTTAAGCTGAATTTACAAGAGGCCAGTTGGTAAGTCAGTCCAATAAGATAAGACAGAAGTCAGTCCATTGAACTTTCCATATAAGCTAGTGGTCTAGGCAGTTCAACATGACCACACAAAGAGCTTGCAAACCTATGTTAAAACATATTTTAAAATTATTGCAAAAGGAGGTTCAAGAAATGGAAGAGAATGACATAAATGTCAAAAGAAGATGCTGGACAAGACCATGGATTGTCAGAAGAGTGTCACGAGGACAATCCTGTCGCATTTTAAAAGAAACAAGTAGAAGATTCCCAAGAGTACATATTGTGTATGAGAATGACTCCAGAATCTTTTAACCTTCTTCTTGGCCTAGTTGCCTCCTAATATTCAACGAATGGATTCGTTGATGCGTGGTTCTATTCCTGAAACATCACAAAGGCAACTCTTCATCACTACTGGCTTGTTACTGGTTGGTTATTGGCTAGGAATATAGGTTCACACAAGGCCAATAGGTGATCCAATCCAGTGCGCTAGTGGTGGGGTAATAATTGAAAATAAAAATTTATTATCTTAAGAGTTTAGGTTCTTAATTACAGAGTAACATTTGTGGAGTATCTTCAATTAATAATACAGAAATTTAAATGAAATGACTGATTTCTTAATTGTAGTTTCCCTATTTTTTGTATTGTTGGTTGAAAATCGTGGTTTCTCGCTTTAAAAGCATCATGCTTTAAGGCAAATAAAATTATTTGCAAGCAAAATTGTAAAGTTTATAATAGAAACTAAATTATATTTGGTGATAGGTCCTGGGTTTCTTCATTGAAGACCGTCTCGGATTTGATTAAATGATTTGTAAGTTGGTTCGAATGTAGAAATTTTTAAACCTTTAAATCAACAAACTTTTTATAAGATAATTATTTTGTCACGGCGGACCCAAAAAGACGGACGCCATTTTTACAACCTCGTGCTTTATACAGGAGAGTAATAAACGGTTAAACAAAAATATTATACTGCCTAATAAAAACCATAGCAACATTTTTGAGCCAAGTTTTTAATTTTGTGTGTCCTACGTTCTTAAAAGGACTGATATAACACATCAATTGGATCCATAATTTTTAATTTTACTGTCCGTATACTAAATTTAGCTCCATCACATAATATGAACTGAAATAATGCAGAAATAAATTATACGTACCTTCGATTTCACTACTAAGTGGCCCAGATTCCAATCTTCCAGTAACTGGTGAATTGCCATAATTACCGCTAAGAGCAAAACACAGATCTTCCCACATCAAGGTTTGTTGCGCGACTAAATTGTGGTCGGTGTGCGCGGCTTTGTTAAAATCCCTTCCAGAATGTGATACGCAGAGTACATGGTCTTTAGCTAAATTCGTAGTATCTTGTTTAGATAGTAGCTGAGTCTTTGTAAAGAGATCTTTGATACAAGGGTTATTAGGAAAAATATTATTGTCTTAAAGTAATAGTTATTCAGCAGAATTTGTAAAAGACTTCTAGAACCATTATATTCTTATGAGAAAAGCATTTTCTACGTTACCGACAGTAGATTCATTTACGATTACTGCTTATTTTTCTACAAATCCTGACTTTACCTACATTTGCAAAAATTAACGGAGTAAAAGCTTAAATGTATTTGTTTAAGATAATGTTATGTGCTAATAAGGTCCAAATAAGGGTTTTCTATTTATTTACCTTATACTTAAACAGTGGTAAATTATCACCTCATTTGTCTTCTAACTTTCCTAAGGATTTATTAAATCTACCATATATGCGGTAAAAGTTCGAAAGCGATGCCGACAAAAGCGAATGATTCTTTGCCTTGTAGGGCATTTATGTACATATATGCATAGAACGGGGATTTTTGAACTTCTTTTTACTACAATGGATAATGGACACGACTAGGTCTTTGAACTGATAAACTAGACAAGATACATATTTGGCACCGCAAACTAGCAAGGCGGCGCATCTGATTAGAACCTTCCTTAGTTGGTGACAACTTCGGTAAGCTCGTTTCAAGCTCTTTCGTTCAAATTTTTCCGTCGAATAATTTTAGAAAAAATCGCCTGTGACAGACACACGGACGGACGGACGGACGGATGGACACCGCTATCAAAGCCGCAGCCGCAATGATTCCATAAGTGTTCTGTTTCACAGAACACCAGAAACCAGTAAATTAGGCATGAAGCAGGTCATCGTCTTAAAAAATAAAAAAAGACCAAATGAGTATCTCACTTACCTAAAGTTAAACCCCAAAATTTAACCTATAGTTAACCACCAATTAACGTCATATTGTAAAAGCCTCCACCCCGGACTTGTTTAGCCGTTATTGACGAATAGGCATCCCATAGAAAAGAATTCCCTGACCGGTCGTACGATTTACTTTTCTCGGAATTATCAGCATTTATCTAACGTTCCATCTTGCTTTTTTCTATTTGTCTTAAGATCTTTAAACTGAGATTAACCTGTCTAATATGTATTCCGGTTTAGGTGTGACCGGTGATTATTGTTTTGTCCTTATATTAAACGCTATTCTACTGGCTGTAAGGCAATTATCTCATAATGGATAAAATAAATGATTATACCTTTCCAATGTTTTTATGAATGTACGAGTATAGTGAATTAAAAAAGTTGACTAATGCTATTGGAATGTCTAGAAACGGTGTATATATTATAAATCAATGAGGGAATAATTTATTTTTAATATTCAATTTTTTAAAAACACTTTCCATAACTACTGAAATGAATAATAATTATACTAGTAAGGGTACTAATATTACTAATTATTGTAAGGTCGTGGTCTTATGAAAAAAGATCGATTATTTTACGAGGGCGTGTTGAAAAGTAGGTACTTACCCTACCATATAAAATGCCACAATATTTTATAAAAATATATACACAGGGTGTCCGAAAAGTCTTAGTATTGGCAAATACCTTTGCTATTTGTAAAGATAAAGACGCCAAATTTTAGGAGTATCTTATTGGTTAATAAATCTACTACTTTATGTAATTTAACTTTTCCAACCCCCGTGAGGGGTGATGCTAGGGAGTTGAGGTCAAAAATTTTAAACGCAACCCTATGCCGTGTCGTACTTTATTTTAAAAGTCTTCCAAAACGACGCATTTTGTCGCAAACCCAAGGTCTGTAACTTAATTCGTTTTTAAATGGTTCTCTTATTAGGGATATCTATCATCCAAGGTTTTTGATTATGTGAGAGGGAGGCCTAATGATGTAGACGAGCTGAAAAATAGAATTATCGAGGCTTCGCGTACTATTAGGGTACGCCAGTTGTGCAATGTCAGAAGACATTTTTATGACTGCTTAGGGTACTTCTTAGCTGTTAACGGAGGACACGTTGAACAATTTATTTAAATACTTTAGCTGTATATTGCTTTGAATACCTGCTATTTGTTATTGTTAAAAATCATTAAATTTATTTTCCTTTACCGACAATATATGATTTTTAATTCTTAATCTTATAACTGTGGCCATTAAATTAGTATTTGTAAGTCAGCGCAGCCCATGGCGTGTGACTCACCAAAAATGATTGTTTGAAGTTTTAAGTGCGTAAGGTTAGTTAAGCATAAAAGCGATCAAATTTCAGGAAATTAAAAATGGATCGATATTTTTAATTTACAACCTGTCAAACCTTTTGATAATGCCATTTACCGTAAGTGTCATAATACCTTAACACATGGACATATACAGGGATAGACAAAACTTTGTTTTATGATAGGCATTTTTAAAAATATTTTGCTGTTTTATCGACACAAACGATATCGTAGCTTGTACACAATGTCCTGAACTATCTTTGTTGAAAATTTTAGCTTTAGATCTTCAATAAAACAAGGCCTAACACGGGGTCGGAGTTTTACCATGTAAAATCCTATGACCCGCTTTAAAAAATTAGTGTATTTGCTTTTTTTGTTAAAAATATACAGTCACATTCTCCAACGCCAGTCCGGTCTAATTTGACAACCAAAAGTTTTAAAGTGACAAGTGTAAGAATAAGACAACTAAGTTTTATACTATGAATTCTTTTATGATATTTTTCGCAAATTTATAAAGAAAATGGCAATATCAGTACGTACTTTCGGCAATAATAGAACTAAATTCATTACAGCAACTCGTTCCAAGATGAAAATCATTTGGAAACCAAGCAGATCGCTGAAATATCAGAATAATTCATAAGTTTTTAATGACGACATATTAACAATGACAGGACAAAAACCTGTCAAAACATAACTGATCAACCATAAGATCTTAATTTAAATCAGTACTTAGTGAATCTGAATGTAAAATTCTAATTGCTATTTTATAAAAACCCGTCAATAGAATATTGCTTTTAATTTAAAAAAAAGCTTCAGGATGAATGACAAGTCATTTAACTGAATATAGTAAGAACTGCCTAAGCGTAGTACTGATTAAATAAAAAAGCAGTCACACAAGATTTACTAATTTTTAAGCTGGTTTAGGTTTTTACCTTAATATTGCTTTTAACAGCTTTGTTTTTAGCAAACTTTAATAATTTTATAAATCCAACCACAGAATTTCGTCCAACCGCAGACGAGTTCAATAAACCAACAAACAATATTTCGTTTTTGTTAAAGCTATAAAGAGTAAAAAGTTTTGGATTAACCGATTTAGCACATCCTTTTTTCGGAGCTACTTTGTTATTGTTGTTTTTTTTTTTGTTCTAAGAATCGTAATAATTGTTCCTTTTAAACTTATTTTTGCAATGACAGAAAAACTGTAGCTTTCTGCTCAACATTACAGTACTTTTAGTCGATTTCGCAGAACAATAAAAAAGGAACTGTAAATGACACAAAATTTAAAAGATTTTTTAAAGGAAATGTGGGCATTCGTGTCAAACTTACGATGTTATTTTTAGTGTTCCGCGAAACGGAATACTTATGAAATCACGGCGTGTGCGCCCGTGTGTCTATCACAGGCGATTTTCTCTTAAACTATTCAAGGTAAAAATTTGAAATTTAGCACAGAAATAGAGTGTGGTGGCCCAATTATTGACGTGAAGTATAAAAAGTTGCATTTTGATTCTGTGGGTTAATTTCAGGGGTAAATTGGGAAATGGAAAAAAAAATTCAAGGTGTAACGTGTCAAATGAAAGCTTATTGAAGCACGAATCCAACAATATAATATATTGTTGGATTCGTGCCGAGAATATTGAACTGTAACACATAATATACATATTATGTATATTATGTGTTACAGTTCAATATTCTCGGGCTGTGTTTTGTAAACTACCGTTTTTAACTGACCCCCAGAGGAAGAAATCAAGCTGTGTCATATCTGGAGATCTCGCTGGCCATTATAGAGTACCTGTCCTACCAATCCATTTTCCCGGGGAATCTTTGTGAGGGATCATATTCCGACAAAATAAAATCACCTAACTGAATTTATTACCGCTTATGAGATCCCAATATTAAGCGCCAAAATTGTTAAACCCTGTTAAAGATATGAAAGTACTTACCATCCTATTGAAGTTTTTTTCGCAAATTCTCATTATAGACAGGAAATTGATGCATACCTGAAATTAAAAAAAATGCGATAAATTTCGTTATAGTAAATCATGCTTCCATTATCTATTATTTTAGACGACCAATATTTGCTCCAATTTAATTCTTAACGCTAGAATGAGTTAACTGGCTTAATTTATACTGTAACGCTCCATTGAAAGTTGGAAGAGTCGTTCCATTAGTGATATCGTTACGATCTTCATTTCAAATGTTCATTTTCTTATTGCAAGAAGTGGCCAATAAACAGGGTTAGAATCGTTCAAAATAAATTTAATTATAGTCAAATGTAACTAAAAAAAGTATAAAGTATAAATTTTGTATATTTTTAAACAATAATATATACGAGGGCTGTACAGGGATATCCAAATAAAAGTGAACAGGCCTTATAACTTTTTCATCTTTTAAGATGAGAAAAATGTTAAATATGAAAGTTTTGGGAATTTTTATGGATCATTCATATATCTCATCAGCAAATCAATTGAGAATCGAATAAAAAAAATATAGTATAAAACATTGATTTTTACGCTTATTTTAAATTGGATGGTATGATTTTTATCATATTTTTGGGTTCCAGGAGACGTTCTAGACATATTTTGTATAACATACCATGTGGTTTTTCAATCGTTTTTGAAATATTTCAAATAAAAAATTATTTCGCATAAAAATATACTTTAGACGTAACTATCCAGGTTGCGAACGAAATACCTGCTACCTTTTTAAATTTTCCTCGTAAGTAAGTTCAAGTTAATGTCAAGGTTGGCAATAATATTTTAGTCACCGTAAACTTATAATTTTATTAGATTCTCCAACGCTAGCCCGGTCTAATTTGACAACCAAAAGTTTTAAACTGACCACTGTAAGAATAAGACAACTAAGTTTTATACTATGAACTTATTTCTGATCTTTTTAGCAAATTAATCACGAAAAGGACAATTTTAGTACGTACTTTCAACAATAATAGAACTAAATTCATTACAGCAACTCGTTCCAAGATGAAAATCATTTGGAAACCAAGCAAATCGCTGAAATATCAGAATAATTCACAAGTTTTTAATGACGACTTACTAACAATGATAGGACAAAAACCTGTCAAAACATAAGTGATCAACTATAAGATCTTAATTTAAACCAGTACTAAATCGTAAACCTTCTTAGTGAATCTGAACGTAAATGTTGATTTTTATTAGTTATTTATTTGAAAGCAACAACCAGTGATTATAAACAATAACAAATGAATTATTATAACATAAACAGATAAATGTTAACATTGGCGAATAAATATCAAAATAAATTTTCAACATGCCCGCCATTTCATTCTTCGCACTTTTCATACATTTTGCTCTCTGCCTCTGAAGCTGAAGTGTGTTTGATTGTAACATTTTCAGCATCATTTTCGTTCAGATTTCTTACTTCATTTCTCACCTTCCTTTGAATTTCTTCAATATTTTCATTATGATTGCTAGCATACGACATTTTTCAAATGACCCCAAAAAACAGTTACCTGTACCGGAATTTTATAAAATTGTATCCTTAGAGGGTTAAGCTTATCCCTACACGCAAAAAAATCAATTCTTAAGTTAAAAACGATAACTGTAAAATCAGTAAATTTTGTCTTTGATATTATGCAAAGAAATATTTCTTTAAAATGAGATAAACCCCTGTCCTTCTAATATATAACAGTGTATTTAAAATAAAACCCTTATAACTGCTTACTCCAGTTCACTATATATTCATATTATAAGGTAATTGATTTATTATTTTACTTCATCATACGTAAACAGGGTGTCCAAAAAGTCTTAGTATGGGTATCTTTGCTATTGGCGACTCAAATTAAGAACGTGACGTCCTCTTCAACTGATTTGCTAACTACTATAACGGGGAATGTTTTCGTTTTGTCTTTATCTTTATCATCAAGTTATTTGGCATCTTTGTCAATTTTGTCGTCTAGTGAGTCCTTTTTCTCCGTTAAAAATCAGCTGATTGCAGCTGGGTTTATTAATATGAGTCGCCAGTTAGTAAAGATAGAGACACCAAATTTTAGGTGTACCTATCTTATTGGTTATTACTTAGAGACCGGATTTTAAGCTTTTTTGCTTACGTTTAAATTTTTAAGCAACGACCTTTTATTGATTTTTCTGCATGAATTATATAAAAATAAGTAATTTGACGCATTTTTTTTTGTGTTTTTTTTTGCTTTTTTTTTAATTTTCTGCTTATTTGCCTAAGCCGTGCTTATTTTTGGTATTTAAACTTATTTTGAACTTTTTTTTACGCGATATATTCAAGAATCAGTTTTTTGCAATAAAAATATTTTTTTTCTTGTAATTTTATAACCCCGAAATAAAAAGTAACAAATATTTTTTTATTTACGTTATTTGCAGTAGCGCGGCATCTGTCATAGACAAAATATACGATATTGCCGGAAAAGGTCAAAGCATACCTAACATAAAAATATAGTAAGCAGTAAATATAAGTGGCCTCGTTTGATGGTTAAACTAGAAATATAAATTAAAATAAAACTAACAAAGGGATTATTTTTTGCCGTCTCTCGGTGGCTAGTCAAAGAGCGCGGTGAGCGTTGTCGAATGAGAACAATGCCACTGCCAGGTATAAAAAAGTAGCGACTGGACTTCAAGCAGCTTCCGCTTCGAGGGAAAAAAGATTGGGACACTAAAATTTAATTTTAATTGATTTCTTAGTGCGACACGTTCTCACTTGTAGCCGCATCTGAATTTCAAAATTTGAAAACAATAATAGTTTCCGTGTATCAGTTTTGGATGTAGGATTGTAGGTGAACTGTAAACAATATTGATTTTTATTACCTACTTTTGAAAATACATTGTGAGCGACCAAGTTTTAAGCGATGTCAAAAAGAACTCTGCTTGAAGAGTGGATTAAAGGTTATCCAGAATTAAAAATTGACAAGGAAAAAATTTTTTGCCAAGCATGCATAAAAACCGTAAGTTTTTTGTTATTTCTTTTTGGTTGGCATAATTTAATGAACGCATACTTTAGATCCGGTGTGTTAAAAAGTACGACATAGTTCAGCATCTGAAAACAAAAATACCCACAGAAAAACAAAAAAATATAAAGTTAACACTTTAAAACAACAAACAATTTGCTCTTCCGTAGCATCCACTTCTAGCCTTAATGAACAACGAGAATTTAATTTTGGATCTCTGCAGTGCTATGATAAAGTCAAATATTCCTCTGAATAAGTTAAAAAACAGTAATTTTAAAAAGTTTCTAGAAAAACATTGCAAAAATCATATCCCAGATGAAAGCACCCCTCCGTAGAAACTACATTGTCCCTATATATCGTGAAATAATGCAACAAATAAAAACAATTGTTGGAAATAATTATATTTGGTTTACTGTTGACGAATCTACTGATAGTTGTGGGCGGTATGTGGCGAATTTAATTATAGGGTGTGTTAAACGAAGAAATTAAAACCAAAGGATATTTAATTAGCACAAAGGAGTTAAACAAAACAAATAGCGACACAATATCTAAATTTGTTCATGAAGGAATGGCAAATTTTTTCTTACCAGAAGCTGTGCCTAGTGGAAAAGTACTTCTTATGCTTTCAGATGCTGCGGCATACATGGTTAAAGCTGATACTAATTTAAGGATTTTTTATGAAAATTTAATTCATTGTACCTGCATAGCTCATGGAATCAATCGTATTGCTGAAACCATAAGATTGCAATTTCCTCTGGTGAATAAGTTAATAAGCAATGGCAAAAAAATATTTATAAAAGCACCTTTAAGGGTACAAATGTTTCAAAATAAATTACCAAATATTCCACTTCCACCAGAGCCAGTACTAACCAGATGGGGAACATGGCTTGATGCTGCTATTTATTATGCCGAGAATTTTCAGAGCTTTAAAGAGCTAATTTTTGAATTTCCGGAAAACACAAGCAAATCGATAATGGAGTGTCAAAATGTCCTTAAACTTAATGAACTCCAAAATAATCTGGCTTTTATTAAAAGCAATTTTAGTTGTGTCTGCAAAACAATTAAATCTTTGGAGAAGCAGCAAGTTTCTTTGGTAGATTCGGTTGTACTAATCGATAATTTTAAAAACGCTATTGATACTGTTCCGGGGCCTGTTGGCGACTTGGTTAAAAAAAAGATGCAAGAAATATTTTCAAAAAATACAGGGTACCAAATGTTGGTTAAAATATCGTCGATCCTAGTTGGTGAAAATCCTTCTGATTTTAAAATGGACCCAACTATAATTTCACATTTCACAATTTAAATACGCTCCTATTACAAGTGTAGATGTGGAGAGAAGCTTTTCTAAATACAAATATCTTTTAGATGATAGAAGACACAATTTTACTATGGAACATATAAGCAGCATTTGGTAATTAGCTATTTTCAGGATGAGTAGATTTTATCTATGTTTCCTTTTTATGTTTTATTGTTATAGAAATTATATTTTGTAATAAAAAATAACTTTTTCTCTATCTCTGATACTTATTTTTACATACGAGTTTTTTGGATTTGCTAAAAAAGCACTATATTATGACAAAATTGAATGTCTCTTTAAAAACTTATTTTTAAGTTTTTGTGTGTATTGCTGCTTTTTTTGGCAAAATAGGGTGCTTTTTTAAGCACTTATTTTTCAGATTTTCGTGCTTATAAATCCGGTCTTTAGATTACATCTACTTTTTTATGTAATTTACGTTTTTTAACCCCCTTCATGGGTGACGCTAGGGAGTTGAGGTCGAGAATTTTAAATGCAACCCTATGCCGTGTGGTACCTCATTTTTAATGTCTTCAAAAAAGAAATATAAATACAAAAATACAAAAATTATATATTTAAGTACCTTTATTTC
Organism: Philopedon plagiatum; assembly: GCA_963971165.1. Classification (NCBI taxonomy): domain Eukaryota; kingdom Metazoa; phylum Arthropoda; class Insecta; order Coleoptera; family Curculionidae; genus Philopedon; species Philopedon plagiatum. The sequence goes on from OZ020193.1 coordinate 100,073,034, forward strand.
TCTTATTGCTTTAAAAGTTGTTCAAAATGACCACCATGAACTTCTTGGCAGTAATAAAGTCGATTTTGGAACTCTGCCAAGAAGTAACACCTGCCATTCTCGAAACTGTGAGAAGTGAGTTCCAAAATCGACTTTGTTACTGCCAAGAAGATCATGGTGGTCATTTTGAACAACTTTTAAAGTAATAAGAGAAATAAAAGCATTTAATTTTATTTTATGTTATACCTAATTACTTTCTATGAATTGATTAGCTTTGTTATTTTATTATAACAAAGTGGATGCTTAATTTAATAATATTTCTTTAATTGAAACCACACTTTTGATAAAATAAATTTCTTGTGTTAATGTGGGAGGGGGAGGAGGGGGGATGAATTTATACTATTAGTTGGATTTCGTGTTACTTCAAACCTAATGTAAATTTGGGGAAAAAGTTTAATTTCAGATTTTCCTTTTTGTGTGTAACGGCTTTTAGAGGGTAAGTATACCGAGTTCGAGAGGAAAAGCTCCTTCAAATTTTTTATTAAATTAATCCATCTTGTGGACACCTGACGTATACAAAAGCAAATGCTTTATAATAATGTTACAAAGAATGTAGTGTATAACAATAATAACCCAAAATGTATGTTTTTTAGGTTAATAATTACAGCATTTTTGACACTGTGCTTTCTTTAGGTGAAAGAGCTAAATTTAAGATTTTTTCTTTTTGTATGTAAATCTATAAAGTTATTAGTAATGTTAGAGATCCAAATCGATTTAAATACTTCCTCCTAAACATAACTGCATCACCATCAGCATTATTTTTAGAATGGATGCAGGTGCGCTCTTTTACTATCGCAGCAGACGACGACGTACTTTTTACATTACATTTACTACTTAAATTAGACGATGGCAGGACATTTTATTCTAGCAAACTTTATGGTAATTATTCACGGCAGAGCGAGTTGCCGGTCGACAAAAATCATCATAACTCGTTCGGTCGTTCCATATTTTCAAATGGGTAGTTGCGAATTGGACTAAACATCACTAGGAACTGAAGATTGCCTTATTTAAGAGATTTCTGTTACCTGCTTTATTTCTAAACATATCTATTATGATGAATGTTTATAAAAACCAAGAGCCTGTTGTTTATAAATATCGAGGTGGTTTTTTATAAAGTTTTCCACACGAAAATAAACTTTTCAAACTTTTTAAAATGGAGATTAACATATGACAGAAGCTGAATTAAACGTTAGTAATGACTTAGCCTTCATGCGCTGTAAGGTCGACGGATAGTCGCAGAACGATCAGACGCTGCACACATCTTGGGGCACCAAGAGCTAACACCAGCTCCCGGTTTCACCGGTTTTTTCCACACTGGGGAGGGCGCATTGCGTTGTAACCTAGCTTCAGGCGCGGCCCGTCCATAAGGTCATTTGGTCAATGGCCCACCTAAAATTTTCAGTGATCTACCTAATAATTTATTTTTTAATTTTTTAAAACCAAAAAAGAATCTTTTGTTTCAAAGGTCCATGCGAAAACTCCCCAAGAAAGAATCAAGCCAAGCCATCGTCAAAGGATATCCAAACTTGCTCCGGGCTGGGTCACATTTTAAATTGATATTATAGGTTTATACCGACGATATAAATTCATTAAAACTAAGAGAGAAACAGACATACGCGCTTTAGGAAGTTAAAAAGAGACACAATTGGTCGACGGCCCACCCATAATATCGGGCCACTCCCACTATGGAAATACTCTCAAAACCGCCCCCTAAAATATACTATTTCAAAATATTTGGTTCGGAAAAAGAAAAACTAATTAGGTAGCTAATATGCGCATTGTATTGGCATTGTATTAATAATATTACTTAGCGGTTAAACATAAAAAATTATAAATACGATTTCTGTCAAGCCAGCAATAGGCATCAAATTTAACGGTATCGGACCGATTTTCTTACATTACCAGCGGAGTCGAGAGGTATAATCTCAGCGAGTTGATCAGAAGGTCGAGGGTTCGAATCAGTGTTCTGTCAACAACTTTTGTAAATTTTTCGTTATTTAAAAAATTACATCGGCTCTAACAGGTGCATTGGCAACAAGTTGTTCCTCCATAAAATATTTTTGAAATTGTGGGCAATCTCATATTTACTACAGCTTACAGCCTGCACGTGCGTATACAAATATCGTATTACTATGTCTAGTCGCCAGTATTGTATTTAATACAATACTGGCGACTAGACATAGTAATACGATATTTGTCTACGCACGTGCAGGCTGTAAGTTGTAGTAAATATATGTATTTATTAAAGAAAACGGAGTTTCGGCAGCGTTCCTAATTTTATTTTACGAATAATCATACTTTTAGCTCAGAATTTTGTTCTGTTTATATTCTGGGCTTTTAGTACAAGGCGCGACATCTATTGACGAGAGGCTAAACTTACCGAACGGAAGCCGCTAAAATCTACTAATCTAGAGTATTAAAACACATAGAAAAAAGCCATAAACATAGGGCAGTAATGTCCAATATGCTGCAGTACCTATTTTATGATTTTTGCGGTGTTTATTCGTAGGTAAATAATTTGTTGGCACATTATTAAAAAACTTTCCTTAATTAAAAAAGTGTATTTTGCTTGTTGCGTTGATATCACTAGTTGCCCACAAAATTTTGACCCACCTGTAAAAAAACTCACGGGCCGCGCCTGCTCTCAAGGAACATTGTCCAACCATAATCAAGTGGACGTATTCGGATGCGTCCGTCAGAACGACAAAGAATTATAATAATTTTATTAAAAAATTTTATTACCCAAGAAAACTGGAGCAGTTAGTTTATGCGACCAGCAGAATGCTCGCTTTATTTATAACTTGTAAGTAGATTAATATTATAAAACTTCCTAGTTATTTGCACGTAGAGAATACCTCCAACAGCTTATTATAGTGCGACAGTTACAATGAACCCTAATTAAGCAAAACAGTTAAGTATTAATAATTAAATTATATTAAGACGAAAAAGTTTTATTTAATGGTTCAATAGTTAGTGTAAATGGAATAATTACGAGCCACCGACAGAGTTTTTATATCTTATTTAAGAATCTCAAAAGACGGTAAATGTATAAAATGTAATTAAAGATAAAATCGCTTTATGCGATTTATAATAAATCCCACAATTTCAATCAGTTCAATCATATTTAATTAGCTTGATGACGAAAGCGCGGTCGCAGCCTTAGACGGAAAATTCTAGAAGTTGCTTCGTTTTACTCAAAAAGCCTTGTTGCCTTTGTTGCGTCAACCTACTTGAGGCCCAACTGGTAAAAATAGCAAAACGTTTTTCTTTTTGGGCAAACGTGGAAGGCAACGAAACAGGGCCTTGGCTAAGTTTTTAAATTAAACAGTGCAGCCTCTTTAATTAAGAAGTTAGCTATATTTTTAATTATTTTTCTTTAACTCTATTTTTTCACTTTTTATGGGATCAACGTTCCTGATTTACCATCCTCCACAATGCACAATCCTAAGTTTCTTCTTCTGATTAACCTTTTTATCTTAAATCATTGTTGACTCAATCAACACATCTCTCCATGGTCTTCCTCAACCTCTTTCTTCTTCCCTCTTCCTCTGCCAGCATACATTATTAAATTTCTTCTCATCAGATAACCGTGTCTTCTGGCCTGATGTATGAATATTCTTAAATATTTCAACCACTTTGGTTGTTCTCCGTATTATTCTTTTATTTTTGGTATTGTCAGTTGTCCCCACACATCTATCTTACCATTTTTATTTTTGTCACATCGATCCTTCTTATGTGCATTTTCTTTCCACTCCATAATCCATTGCAGGTCTGGCTACTGTTTTCTTCCATTCTTCTAGGACTGATGACAGTGGTGGCTGGTGAAATTTTATAGGTGTATACTGTTGCTACTTACGGGACCCAGTCCAAGTTCAGGTTTTTTACTAGTGAGCCTACTAGGAGTGTTTTGGTAAAGAAAGAGGATATTTTGTAATTTGCGAAAAAAAGTTGAACTTTTGCGAATCCCCTCCTGGGAAAAAAATTAACACGTTTAGGTGTTTTAATTAATATTTTTTCTAAACAAATTTCACATCATTTTGTCGACAGTTTTTAAATTTTAAGAGAAAAGAATGTGTTAGTAGAAAGTTATAGTCATTTGAATTTTTTTTAAATTATATTTTTGGTTTAATGCATGTTTTTAAAGAAAAAATGTGGGAAAGCCAAACCAACAATTGATGCAATTTTTATCTATTGGAATACTTGTCTTTTATTGCATCACAGACAAATCAAGATGGGGATTTTGAAGGAATTTCCACGGTTATAAAAACTTGGTTTCCGGGCTAACCTCTGAGGTTTATGTCATTGAGCCCTTAGCTATTGTTCCGGCTTCGCTCAAGTGAACATATCTTTTACAAACTGGTAAGAAGATTATTTTTATAGATATAAGGAATTATGCCAAATCAATAGTGCATCGTTTGCAAGTCATTTGTCAAAAAATATATTTAATTAATTTTACTATTTATTTAAACATTATTAAAATCAGCTTAAAATGATGTTGGAAAATGAAATATGTAGGATCAGTACATTATGTTACTGGAATAAAATGTTGCCGTTTATAAATAAAAGAATAAGGGGAAGAACCAAAGTTGACGAAATACCTAAGAATATACAGCAAACCATACTGCAAGAGAATGGGCATTTCTGATGAGAAACAACGAATGGTGAATGCAGTCCTGTTGAGCTGATGGAGAAAGAGCTTCGAACCGGACATTGTGGAGACAACGAGGAAGTCGACCCCATATAGTTGGAAAAAGACGAGTCAAAGAAGAAAAAGTAGAAAAAGAAGGAAAAAACGAAGAAGTAAAAGAAAGTGTTTAAGCAAATTTAGGTATAGTTCAATTTAGAACTGCCATAGAATATTTTCCTAAAAAATAATGCAATCTTCATTCCCGTGTCCAATAGTTTAATAGAATATAGTAAAATAGATTCATCAGTTTCATTACTGTGTAACCAAACTAAACGAAACCATAAAATATAGGTTAACAGATAATAAAATAAATTTAAGTTTAAATGTTCCGCTATATTCTTAAATCGTCAAATAAACTTAATACTGGAACCGCTAAACTGAAACAAAGAAGGTCTTTAATAACAGACACTCTTAAATGCTAACTTAATGAGAGCCAGTAATGAGTTCCAGAGAAAATGGTAATTGTATTGCACATAAAATTGATTCAACTATGGATTTCATTGAGTAAGTGCGCATAAAATGACAGTTAAAGAGCTTAGAGGCACCACAAGATTTATTACGGTCATATTAAAAAATGTTTCGTTGTGAAGTAGTTATTTAGTTAAAACGTTTTTTGTTTTGATTCTTACTTATCCAATCTAAAAGCTAGTAAACATCATTTTTATCCTGTGTTTATTTAAACTTTTATTTTTTCACCCTGTAATGCATGAAAAATCTAAATTGTAACTGAAAACTTACAGTTTATTTAAATTATATTTTTTAAACTTACGTTTAAAACCACAATAAAAAAATACTATTTCAAATTGCACACCCTATATGAAAACGCACCTAATATGTGCCTTTGACGTAGTTGCGCCATTGAATTCAAAATCCCACTATAAAAATAATAACAACATATGTAGATATTGACGTAAAATACAACCAATGAATAAGTAATATTTATCTCAGGTAAATAGAGCTTGAATTAGTTCCAAAACGGACAAATTTTTTTTTGAGCTGTCCACCCTGTAGCTGGGGGATCCAAAGTGCCTTTATTTATATCAGCGTTGTAATATCGTAGCCTTAGCTATTTAAAAATGCAATTTTTGTAAAATAGATCGTTCGTGAGTAACTAAATGTAGAAATTACTTTTTTAAAGATAATCAGCAGGTCTAATATTATTTCGGAAGTATAAAAAGTCAAAAACCGAGCCAAAAATGTCATTTTTCTGGTTTAGTAGTTTTCGCGCTAACAGACAAACTGACAGATACACCGAAGGAAATAAGAAAACCTCGAGCGGTGATTTTTTCCAATATAAGTAAAACACAAAACAACTTTTTTAGTTTTGACGTTAGGAAGCTCTTCGTATAAGTTTTTTGCCCTTCGCTAATTTACCGTCTTTCCCCTAAACAATTGAAAATAATTACAGTTTTTATCACCACATTTTTTATAAATCTGCGTTAAAAAATTCAGAGATAAACCAAGTTGCGCCGAAAAAAAAACTACTAAATCTTCCATAAAAACGACGACCATCCACACTTCACACCCTAAAATATAGGGCACAACAAAGTGTCCCTTTTGTGTCATAAAAAGTTTTCAGCAGAAACGGTTGAATTTAAATTCATGAGCTTCCCCAAGAGGAGAAAAGGTTGTTTGTTCTTTAAGGGGGGCGGCCAAACTTTAACGTTTCGTTTTTCAGACCTTTTGTTAATGTTTAGGGCTTAGATTATGTAGCAAAGGACAGATGAAATTATTCATTCATAAATCATTCTATCGCCACGCGCCAACATCTAGGAAAATTAGGCGAATGAGAGAGAGAACGACAGCGTATGGTGGGGATGACAATCGTGGTTCGCAAGGCCAATGTCGTGCCAAACCAAATGTCAAAATTGGAAAAAGCACATCTTTGTCCTCAATGAGACCTTATTAAATAAAACATATTGGTTAAATTTTAATCTTTTTGACACTTCGACTTACTATGACTTATATTAACTCCATCCAAAGTGTGCAAAAAAGATATATTAAAACATGTGCCTTTAAGGTTAGTATATACATTGCCGGTTTGGAATATATTGATAGGTGCAGATTGCTCGGCGTTAAGTCCTAACATGAAACTTTTATTAGAAAATAATTTGAATATTATGGATGAAGAAATTCCCTGATTTCAATAAAAATTCCCTGACATTTCCCTGACTTTTCCTTGACTAATTAAATTCCCTGACTTTTCCCGGTTTTCCAGAAAGTGACCACCCTGACTGAAGCAACCCCAGACATGAATCTTAACTGTATGTTTAACCGTGCGCTGAATAAAGGGATGCCCTTTATTCAGTCCAAGCTTCCTTCCTAGGAACCCAAGCCCAAAATGATGCTTTATCAGAAGATTCATCCAGTCGAGATCAATATTGTCTCGTGCCCAACTCAGTCGCTTTTAATGTGTTTTACAGACAGTAAAAGGTTTTGTAGTGTGACTCTGTAAGCGATCTTTCTTTCACTTATTCTCCGCTTTATTGTCATTGCACTAATGTCTATTCATTTTCTCTTAAAAATGTTTGTGCTTAATGCAGTTCTAATGTCGGAATTTTTTCAAATTATTTACAAATTATTGAATCTTGCTTTTTAGTAGTCCCTCGAGTTTTACGCCTATCCTAAAAGGCATCAATGTTTTTCACTTGTTTGAAACGCATAACCCCTCCGTACATCTGATTTTTTAATATAACAAGTCGCTGCTGCAAAACTTCATTTTGACCCCTTGAGGTGGGTACACAGAAAGATTGCTTTGAAACGTTTACAGTACGCACTACTCACACTACAAAACTAACAATTATCACTAGACTGGCTCTTTACCGTTACCGCGAATTAGCTTTTTCCACTAGTGTTGTAAATATCCGTATTCTTTAGATATCCGAATCATACGGAATCGGAATCAGCTAATATCCGTATCCAGTATCTGAATACGTATCCATTTCTTGACCCGCGCGAAAGCGGTTACAGATAATGTATACGTATGCATGCAACACTAAAACATTTTCTATTCGGATACACGGCTCGGTAGGTCGATGCGGTATCATATCATTCGAAGTCGAAGGTTGGGTTGGGTTGGGTTGGGAAGGCACCGTCGTCGTTTGAATTCGGTTCGGGTGAGGCGGGCCTAGTTTAACCAATGGGTCTCATCGCATATGATACCCGTTACCCCGATAACTATGCTATCTTTTTTCAGGAAAGGTCATTAGAAAGAGAAAGCATAAGATCAAACCAAATCGCAGACCGTGTTGTTCGCTTACAGTCGATTCCGATTCCGTTTTCTCTTTGCACTTTGCATTAGTAACCAGCCGATGCGAATTTATTTTGATTCCGAATCAAGTTCTCGGCCGGTTACAAATAATCCGGATTCTTTTAATATTCGGATCCAGCGGATTTTTGGATACGTATCCTTACATCACTATTTTCCACCCTCTCTTAAACTTGTGAAGGGATTAGTGTAATTCCTCTCAAACCTTGCAAGAACCCTAGCCTACGCTCTTGTGTTAATGACGACACTTTCGCGGAAATTATCCTACTCGTATCATCCTTAAAACCGAGTGCATATTGAGGATTCAATTAATCTGTCCCTTATTGTTTATCTTGGATGCAATGCACGAACTCGGTTTATTCTATACACTTAAAGTAAAGCATAGAGAATATGCTCCTTTTGTATATTCCTCCGTGTTTTCTCAGAAACTAGTTTTAATTACGTCAAAGTGCCCCTAAGACGGCACGATTACGCTCAGATTTTCCCAAATCCCGACAAATTTAATCTCATAACCATTGAATTATCCATCTTGAAGCTAAAACAACATTCTCGGGCGCACAATAGAAATGGCCTTTTTGCACCCGAAAATTGCCCACTAAAATAAATTAAATCGAGGTTGATTTAATTAATCTCCAATGAAAATAAGGATTTCGCAGAGTTTTCAGCAAAAACTTGGGCAAACAGCGCCACATAGAAAAGTAGTTTGAAATTCTGAAGGCTTTTTGCATGCATTTTCGGGTAATGCAACGTGAATTTGATTCGCATTTGGGTGGCTAAGTTTAATTACTTTGCAACGTGGCACAAAGTCTGAAATTATTCATGGATGTTGAAAAACGCTTTTTTTTTAAAGGCGACCAATAATGTAATTGAGCGACACAATGGGCAACATACATATTAAACTTGGACCAGCAGAGGAAAGAGAAAAATGTTTAAATTAAACAAATTGTAGATTTGTACCAGAACCATCAGGAAACCTACCTGAAAAACAATAATAACACTGGCCGACACGATTTTTGTAACACAGTTCAGCCCATTATTTGTACAATGCTAATACCTTTCTAATAGAAAAAATATTCATAAAGCCCTAATACGTACCAGTTTGCAATGGGCTCATTAGACCCCTTTATAGTGTTGCAGATAGTAAATTTTATGAGGGGTCATTTAAAAGGGGTGCATTGTAAAACAGAAAGATAACCTAAAATGGATTGGTTATAACCTTAAACTTATTCTCTTATTCAGTCTTCTTTTGAGTTTCGAACTGAGCGGTTCTGTGTAGTTAATGACGAAAATATCAAGTGAAAAGTCCCGCAGTTGCAAAATCTCTCTTGACAAGTTTTGTTATATTTGCGGATAATTTCTGGTGAAGTCACAAGCCAGACCATTTTCTGAAAATGTGTAGAAAACCTATTTCATGTATTTTGGTGTTTTAATCGGAGACCAAGACAAGCAGTGAGCTCCCCATGTGTGCTGTATCAGCTATAGCGTGTCATTGGTGCAGTGGATGAAAGGGAAGAGAAATAGCATGCATTTTGCAGTTCCAATGGTATGGCGAAAACCCACCAATCATTTTGACGATTGCTATTTTTGCATGACAAGTTGACACTGTTGGTTTTTGAAGAGAGAAGATGTGACCCCCCATAAAAGGAAAAAATAGAATACGTGTGTTTGAAATACATATTTTTGATGTTTGCTTTTTTTTCTTAGATGTTAATATAAATTATAAATATGGTCGATATACACAGGGTTAAAAAACATGTAAAATCATTTTTTCACTAAATCTTAAACGGTACCGTTCTACATGTGGTTTGTTTAATGTAACACGAAAACCTTAGGTGATACAACTTTTTTTTGGCCATTTGCGTATTCAGACAGGTTCACTCTACTACACTATGCTATTCAGCTTTATGTTACACAAAAAGAATTTGTCGGCCAGTGTAATTCAACATCAAATAAGCGAGTTTTGAAATAATGCATTAATCTTAAGTTTTTTCAAAGGACTTGCCACATTAGTTTCTTGGTTTTTAAATTCTCTCTCTATATAAGAGCTCCATTTTATATTAAGTTACCTACACTGATATTCAACTGTTTCCCTATAATTAAAAAAAAAACGAACGAATTGTTCAAACTTACTACGAAAATTTCCGTGCCAAGTGACAAGACAATTCGCAATCTTATTCGAAAAATTAAGGTCTCCGGGTCGGTTGTTGATTTAAAGATGCCAGTTCGTCTACAAATGTTCGATCCAATGAAAATATCGCTAGAGTACGGTAACATGTTGCCGAAAATCCCAGAACCTCAATTCATCGTTGATCCCACCAGCAGGGGTACGTCAGTAAACTGGTGAAAACGGCAACAAAATGGCGGGTCACTTGAGACTAGACGCTAAGACTATTACGTGACTGGTGCCCTTTATGGGGTTTTTCTTTTCGGGCTAAGTTTATTAGTTTTATTGGCTTTTTTCCATTTTTAAAAAACACTTGTACAAATTTTAACGTCAGGATACTAATTTTATTGATTAAGAAATTGTTTTAAATATCAGTATTACCTCGATTTACAAAATATTACTCAAACACAAATAAAATAAAATATTACAAAAACTTGACAAGAGAATCTGTCATTTTGGTCGATAAATGAGTGTTGTATTATCGGCCCACTTGAAAACAGCTGATTTCGTGTTTCGACGGAAATACACTATTTCGTCTTTTCTCAAACCCTTTTATTTTCTTTGCTCAACAGTTGAACATAACGAAAAGCTCTCTGCATCGAATTTTGATCAAAGATCTGGCCTTGCATACATAAAAAATTCAACTATCTCAAGAGTTAAAGCACCCAGATCGCGGGCATCGCAGTACGTTAGCTAATTTTATATTAGCAGAAGTTAGAAATAATTAGTTTTATTGTACTTCTTGGGCTTTCGGTCAGTTTAAATTAAAGTCTTGAAATGGTTTTGACGTTTCGGTTTATTTCATCTCTAAACCATCATCAGAATCCTAATAACAAAGGTGTAATAGTAATATATTTTTCTGCAGAATTGTGCAATAAAATTATTTATTCCGACAAAGCTCATTTCCACTTCGAAGGTTATGCAAATAGAGATGTGCCATGAGAATGTTATCTAGTGAATATTTCTGGAGAACTGTAACTTACCGAGAATATTTCCCAGCATAAATTCTCGAGAAGTTATAATTTTAGAAAAAAATATAAATTGCTGGAAAATTACCGCGAATATTTCCGAGAACGAGAATGTTCTGGGGAAAATTCATAATCTCCGAGAATTTAGGAGAATTTACAGAATTTATTTTAATTCCGCTATTGGATCATGCTTGGAACATCTTTATCTTTATTTCTTTTCTGTGTTGTTAACAATGTGTTTAGATATGTTATTTTATACAATGCGTTTCTACGTTGTGATTTATAGATAAAGTTACTCGAACATAATGGAAATAAAAACTTAATGTGTCTTTAGTTTGACCAAGATTCGTAATCACGTTAATTTACGATTTAAATATTTTTTAAATTAGGTATTGCGCAGTAATATCTCTTTATTTTTTCAGATAAAATTATTGTAAAAACTACTTAGGGTAAAAAAATGTTCCTCCAATTTATGCAGTCAAACAAAACATAAAATTTTCCAACATACAAAATAAATTCTCCAAAATTTCCGATAAATTCTCTTTTTTCTCGGAGAATATTTCCCAAAAATAAATTCTCAAGATGGTTCCATCTCTACATCTCTTTATTTTTTCAGATAAAATTATTGTAAAAACTACTTTTGGTGAACAAAACATGTTCTTTCAGTTTATACAGTAAAAACATAAAGTTCTCCAACATATAAAATGAATTCTCCAAAATTTCCGATAAATTCTCATTGTTCTCGGAGAATATTTCCCAAAAATAAAGTCTGGAGAATGTTCCATCTCTATATGTAAACAAGCAAAATTGTAGGATTTGGAGAAGTGAAAATCCTCAAGTGAATAAAGAAAAACCTTTACATCCTTTCTGAGTAACCGTGTGGTGTGCACTGTGGGCTTGAGGTGTTATAGGGCCATTTTTATTAAGCTCACGATGGTAACAAGGTTAATGTTAATGGTGAACGCTACCGCAATATGTTAACAACCTTTTTATGGTCTCGATTAAATTTAACAAGATGGCATCGCGTGTCACATGGCAAGGAAAACTTCGGATTTGTTACGGAAATGTTTTCCTGCTCGCATCATTTCTGGTGATATATTCAGTGGCCTGCAAGATTATGGGATCTAACCCCCTCGACTTTTTCTTGTGGAGCTTACTCAAGGAAAAAGTCTATTCTAACAATCCGCAGATGATTAATGACCTGAAGCAAAACATTTGTGAAACTAAAACGTAATTGGGCCAAAATGGTATTGACAATTTTGCGCAAAAAATGGTCATCTGTAGCGAGGGGGATATTTGGAAAATATTAATTACTTTTAAAACATAACTGACATGTCTCTACTTGTTGATAAAATAAACAAGCATGTTATTTTTGTAACATTGTTGATTTTATTTAAAAAGGAAATCCCGCAGTATTTATTCGACCAGAGCAAGATTTTTTTTTCAAGTGGAAATGCCATAATCACATAATCATTTGTTTTTTTGGCTTTAGAAACTTGTTCAAAGAATCGATCCAAAGATAACAAGATATGTTATATCAAAAATGCTAACAATTTCTGTTACTTGTTCCCTAAAAAAGTTACCGGCCGATCGACAACGACGACACCCACGTTAATAAAATTTTATTCCATGTTATGTTTAGGCCAGAGAGAAAGTGTTGTAATTAAATAACTTTTCGAATACTTCGCCAGTGTTTTCAGAGAGAAATAAATTTAAATACTAATTATGTGTTAAATGACAGAGGGAGCAAAAAATTACTTAACTAAATCACGGTACCGTGTAAATAATTAATATAATAAAGTTAAGCAAAAAGTTTTCAATTTTGTCAAATAAATGACATTGATCTTAAGAACAAATGTTCAGAAATATATACACTGCCGTTAAAAATCTTTGATTCAGTTAGTTGGTTAGGTATTTATTTTATATGCGGAGAGGCGACTGTAATAAGTATTTACCTAACAAGTGCGGAAAGTGGCACTTTTCCGCACGCAACGGCAGTTGCACAAACTATCACTAGCAATGTACTGTCCCAACTTTCCGGTCTTAGGAATAAGGATCAAAATACACATTTTAATATAAAATCGACTTTACGAATAAAAACTACACTCCCTGATATTTAATGTCTGTAGCGATAGTGATTTCTTGCCACAACCTTCCTTTATTAAGGATAAGGATTAAATTATAAAGTTTACTATAAAATCAGCTCCAGAAACTATGAAATCGGCTCAACGAATAAAAACTATACTCCCTAATGTCTAAGAGAAGTAGCCATAAAAGTAATTACAGATATATCACTAGCAATGTATTGTCCCACCTTTCCCGTCTTAGGAATAAGGACCAAAATACAAATTTTACTATGAAATCGACTCAACAAATAAAAACTACACTCCCTAATCTTTCGGAACCGTAGTGATATAAACAATTATACGTATTCATCACTTTTCAATTTATTGCCACAACTTCAGTAAATTAGGAATGTCGATTCGAATACAAATACTATAAAATCGATTAAACAAGTCAAAACTACACTCCCTAATGCAGTAGCGATTAAATTAATGGTACCACAACTCTTCTCTATCAGAGATGCGGATCAAAATACATATTTTACTATAAAAACGATTTAAGTAAACTACACCTGCTGGTTTTTAAGAGTCGTGAATGAAAGGCTACTACAATTAATTTTTTTTTACGGATTTCTTACCATTTTTTCAAAGAAATTCATCATTAAAATAACCAATGTTAGCAAGAATGAAGGAACATAAATATTTCTAATTATTTTACGATAAGAAAAAGAATATAATATGGTTTAATTCTCGGTTTAATTACAGACACGTTGCAATTTCATCACGACATGGCAGTTGGTATATGCCAGTTCAGATTTATGGTCATATTTTAATAATTCCAATATAATTACCTAACGGAAATGATTAAGAGCCATGCGAAACGACCCTATATGATCTCACATTGACCGTACAAAAACACATATGGGTGTCTTGATACAGTGTTTGTGCAGTATTTGACAGATGGCTACAAAAGTGCTTCCTATTCCTAGGTTAACGAAATAAGACCAATTGATGATCAGCAACCACAAGTTCCTTCAAGATTGCAGTTGCAATTTAATTAAAATATATTCGTTTAATGGGGAACCCAAATAAATCTGAAATATTCAAATTTTGCATGTCCCCAATGCAAATAAACCTATTTATTTATAACTTCAACAAAAAATTTGCGATTAAATATTAGTGTGAGGTATTCTTAGATAACTAACGTATGAAATAAACCCAAAAAGAATCACTAAATAAGGAAAATAGTGTGGAATAATGTCTACGCTCCTGGATGACCCATTCGGTATTTATTTTAAAGTAATATCCCTAGATAGTGTTGAAAAATTGGGAAACCATTAGATAGAAATAAATACAGAGCAATTCAAATGCACTGATCTCGAGGGCAAAAAAAGTCAAAAATCGAAATTTAATCGACGATTGCTCCCTTCCTATAAAGAGTAAAGAAACTAAAAAATATGGATATCATGTATTTCGATGAGGTCTTTCCGATGACGTATATGGGATTTTAATTTGGGCCATTTTGAAATATTTGGATCAAAAATAGAAATTTCCAGTTTTCCCAAATATATCCATTTTCCAGTGATTTCAGGTAAATGTATTGCAAAAAGAAAGTATTTGAGATTTTAAAGCTTCACTTATGAATCCGTTTTTCGATCCGACGTTTTGTTTTCGAGTTATACCTACCAAAGAGCGGGCAAATGGCATTTTTCGACCTAAAAAAGTTCAAAAATTACTTGCCATTTTCCGATCCTCACCGGTTTCAATAAAGTTCTGAAGGGTCCTCTAAAACCTCCGAAAATTTACATCGATTTAATTCACTTTTGCGACCTGTACCCGATTTCAACGTAAATCGCGGAAATTTCGACTTTTACGTTTAATACCTCCTAAACGAAACATCCTGTATAACTGAATTTTCTACCGACGCTAGTTGCACTATTATTCTATCAACCCAAAAAATTCGATTACTCTCCCTCTGACTGTTTCTGAGAAAAACTAACCTGTTCGACTTTAGGTTAAGCTTTACGTTAACATGTAGATTGACACTTATTTTTGCTGATCTCCTGACGTCATTATTCACTAAGGACAAATGGCTGCTTTTTAAATGGTAATAAATTATACCGCTAAGTCAACATTTTTTGTAGCTAAATTATCCTAGTAATTTTCTTCAAAATAATTTTTTTGGGTTTGTAATATATGCAATAAAAAAAATATGTGCTTATTCCTTATTAGAGATTATTGAGAGCAAATATGGCAAATAGACATGTCTGGCTGGACAGGTAGAGGAAGATCGAAGTGAAGTTGGGTAATTAGGAATTTTGGACGTTCTTATTTTGTATTATTGTTAAGTATTTATTGAGAACCAAACAAACTTCGCAAAGATTGATCCTACTTTTAAAACTATGTTTATATGATTCCTTTAAAATGATTTAGCACAAATGGGTTTTTAACAAAGCGCACCTAGAAACGTTGATGAAAAGGCTAGTTGCTTAATTATTCGTTTTAGAGCTAAGCAATTTGGCCTGATATTGATATATCGCACCACCGTATTAGGAGGATTATTTTATTGTTTAAGAGAGAATTTGTATTTTTAAATTAAATCAGTGAATAAAATATGGACTTTAACTACTTTTAGAATTTAAATTTACAAAGAAATTATTTAATTCTACGACCTGTCCATGGAAGAAACAAGAAAAAAACAGTCATAAATAACTCTATCCCGTCGCCCCGAATTTGTTCTTTGTGGAAGAAACACCTCACCTAAATGTTAATTTAATAACATTAACCCTCCTAAATTTGACAAAGTTTTTATTAAGAAAGCCGTCTCAAAGGGACAGGCTGTTTACACTTTTTCGAGGGAGAAAAACTTTTGATGTGTCCCGGTTTGTCGATGCGAGAGACTCGTTTCTAAGGTCCCGAAAGGTGAAGATATACAGTATAACTTCCAGAATAAAAAAGTTTGACATTCTCTTTTAAACTTTTAACGTGTCCCCGGGTTTCTTTAGGGGTCGTTTTATTTTAAAGTTATATTTCTGTGCCCCGGCGTTTTAGAACTGTTCCCATAGATCACGTGACTTTAGAGGATTCCAGTTATTCGTCGATGGACATATCAATGGCTTTGATGACAGACAAAAAAGAATAGTTCCGCGTCCTCAAAAGCTGTTGTTAACTGGAAGAAATCGTATCGCCATTAACGTCAAACCAAAGTGTCATTGCTGATAGCGCTTGTCATTAATAAGTTTATTGAACCAAGTCAAGGAGAATCCCAACACAGGCGTCAACATAGAAGGTGACAAGATAGGAGTACTTTGGTCTGTTCGCGAGATAGATATTTTAGATAAAAGCAAGCCAAGCTACATTATCTTGTCTTTGTATTTTAATTCTGTTGGGAACATTTTTATGTTAAATATTTGACAAGAAATGCAAGGTTATACAATACTGTCACGCTCTGTTACATCTGAAAAGTTTTCCGCCCTGAATTAATGGCACTGACGCACCATTTTTCAAAGTTTCTAAGAAGTCCTTTGAAGAAAACCAAAGATCACTTAAAGTTTCACTACAACACGTATATGTCGACCTGTCAAAAATGTTACACACAAAATACTACGCCTTGACCACTTTTTACGCCACGAATGAACAGGGCGACAGAACCTGTTACAGAGAAAAAGCAACGTTGCCACACTCACTCTAAATTTCGTCACCAGGCAATGGAAATAAATTACTAAAAATTTATTATCACGAAAAATAATTGCATAAATTTTATTAATCGTTAGTCATATGCTTTAGCCTCTAGTATTTACGATTGCAGATATTTTGTCTTCTTGGATTTTAAATTTTAAAGAGATGGAAGGTAGAGACAATATTGTATTATAATATTATCCTCAGCTTTTATCTTTTCTAAATTTACATTGTAAAAAATTTCCTAATAGCAAAGCCCATCTCCACTATACTGCTTCACCACTTAATATACAAACTTTAAATTTCCTCTTAACAACTTTTCCATGTTAACACTGAAAACACCAAAACAAGTTGTGATTAAAATTTAAAAGAAATAGTAAAACGCTAGCAAGTCCTTTTTTCAACTAAAAACTTTTGTGAAGCTTGGGCGCTAGACAAAGTTTATAAAACTTTATCTTCTTTCAAAGAAAAACCAAGTAATTTTCTAATTTGCATCGCTTTTCAAGAGATAAATTTTATTTTTGAAACAAATCAACGTAAAATATCTTACAAAGAAGAGCTTAATGAGATTTTTTTTATGAGACAGCCCACGCAGACTTCAAGCCTAAGAACTAATGTACCGTCGGCGTCTAAAGAGAAGGGAATGTAATCTATTGACACAGGATTTAAAGGATTGGAAGTTGGGAAGGGAAAACATCTGCAGGAAATTTGTTCCATAATCGGGAGAACCTAGGTATGAATGAGCGAGAGAAGTGGGCTGTCCTAGAGTTCTGCAGTTGGACAGTAACGGGATGCATAAGTAACGCGCCTCTTGTTGTTCTGTTAGGAACAGTCAAGGGGAGAATTATAGCGCAATTATTCTTCAGAGCAAAATCCGTAGAAGAATCGGTAGAAATGGGATAAATCCCCAGCAGCGCGGCAATGAGCAAGAGAAGGGAGTTTTCTTGTGAGGACTGAGTCATTGATGAGTCGAATGGCTCTCTTTTGGATAGAATTAAGGATGTTGTGTCGATGGTGATGCCGTTCTCCAGATGTGGGAACAGTACTTTAGGTTAGGTCTTATTTGAGAAACATATAGAGTGTGTAAGTTGGCAGGAAAGAAGTATTTGCTGGCTCGAAAGAAAAAATCAAGCTTTTTAGCTGCTGATGTGGCTATTGAAGTAATGTGTTTGTGCCAGCTGAGATCATGTTCGAAAGCGAGGCCAACAAGATCGAATACAGTTTGGAAGGAAGGCCGTAAGAAGGTAGTTTGTTGAGGAGTGCGGCATGCCTACTTAGTGAAAGGCCTTGCAAATATCAAGAGCAAAAATCTGGGATTCGCAATGAAATTCGAGAGACTTGTTCCAGTTATGTGTAACAAAGATCAGCTGTGGATCTTTGGTGACGGAATCCGTACTGTCTGTCATGGATGATTTTGTGCTTTTTCAGATATTTTAGAGTTTGTAAGTTGATGATTTTCACCATAACTTTGTTGACAACAGAGAGAATAGAGATAGGTCTATAATTGGATGGGACTTGGAGCCTTTCTTCGGGACAGGCTGCACACATAGAAGGTCTGGAAAAGACGAACCAATATGGGTGCATGTTCTGGAACTCATTATTTTAGAAAAATTATCTGTTGGTATGCCATCCAGACCGGAGGACTTTTTGGTGTCAAGGGATAGAAGAATTTTTTGAGCTTGTTTGACCTTAAGTATACATGTATACCAATGTATCACTTTGGCATTTTTCTTTTGGAAGTGCAAGTGCAAAAATGTATATTTTTTAAAAAATGAGGTTATAACAAATAATACCCAAAGTATCACCAAAGTGTCAATATTTATAGCTACCTGTCCTTAATGTATGTCCTGACTAAATACATACGTATATTCCAGTAGCTTTCTTACAAAATTAATCTTGATTGATTCCGTCGCCAAGGATATATTTTAAAAGTATTAAAATGCTTCACCATTCGACAAGTTGGCCGTTTTCCACGAATTCACGAATTTTTAGACTATTAAAACCAGAAGTTATTTAAAAAGTTAAATTAGATTTTTACTTTTACAACTCTTTTATTAAAACTTAAAACTTTGCCAAACAGTCAAAAGGTATACTGCTCATTTGAAAGCTGATGGATGATGCTTGTCGGTGAGTTACAAGCACGGCAGCCGCTAAGGGATAGTACATACACGATGTGTAAAAATCACGGACCGGTTGATGATTTTTAGAACTAGGCAAGTTAGCAGAAAATGTAACAGATAAAAGTTCTAGGGCTTTTAAAAATCTATAATTTGAAAATTAGTTGGAAAATATAGGGTTGCTCAATAATACTTATTTCTTATAAAAATTCCTGGAATTCTTGTATTAACCAAATTAAATATTACAAATATTTTAATTTTCCATAATCATTGGTACAACATTATTGAATTCCTAACAATAATTGTATACTCCTAATGTATAATATAATTCCACTAAGTTGACCACAAGAAATTAGAAAGCAGATTTGAAATAAACCTTACTAAAAGATACGGAATGCTGCTTTCTAGATGTTTTGTCACTGGTTTTACGTTGTATAGTTCTGTCGATTAGCTTCATGTAGGTTAGTCTACATATTTTTCAATTCGCCATAATTTCAAAGTTATAAATTTGCGAGAAATTATTGAACTTGAATTTTTGATATTTCTGAAAACTTGGGTTGTAATTTTATCGCAACAGCATCAATGCATGTGTGGCTGAGCTCTGTAGTACTCGTATCTCCGAATAAATTTTAAAATAAAAATTTTAAACGAAATTTATGTGATATGCAAACCATACAATTGTATTTGTTTTAAATTAATGTTGATATTAGTCTTTCTGTAAATTACAATTACACAATTCGAGGATCAAGCATTAGTTTTCCTAATTAGGTCTCCCATCAGGTATCAACATTCCAATCCAAAAGCCATTACAGGATTAAGAATCGCAATTCTGATTTCGGAGTTTAATTCCGGTTCAGAGTATCAAAAAAAGCCACGTGTTTATATGAGAAAATGACCGTTATTTGGTAAAATTGTTCAGGACTTGTTAAACTAAAATGATAAGATTAAAATTACACGTCTATAGTCTATCCACTGAACGTACGGAGTAATCACGAGCAGACAAGGCGGTGCCGGACGGCCCGGTTTACACTGCACAAGTACTTGCAGAAGTGATAATGCGAAAATCATCAGTGGCGTAGTATATAGGTAAATTAATGAAAATATATTAATTTATTTTAGAAGGTTTGCCACAATATAATGGTTAATATTATAATAGTGACTTTACTACTAAACTAAGCAGGCTGAATAATTGAAATGATTTTCTTTGTGTTGTGGACTTTTGTTGTGCCACGATGCCAGATTAACTCGATAGGATTAAATTCACAATGGTACGGCGGCAGGCGTAAAATTCTGCGATTGGTGGATTTGGCCAATTCATCAATGACATATTTGTCAGCACCTTTATTTTCTTTAACAAGAGTTAATAATTCTGCCTTGACCACATCTTCCTCGAATGAAATAATATGCCTTCTTAGCCATTCTTGTATTTCGGCCTTTCTTGTTCCGGTGTTCGGAGCTTTATCAATACGCCTACTGTGGTACGAAGCATTATCCATAACAATGACAGCGTTCTCTTCTAGATGGCTTAGAATATTTTTGAACCAATTTTCAAATAAATCAGCATTCATGTCTGCGTGGTAGTCACCCATCTGCTTGGACTCAAAAACTAATGAGCCGCCTTCTACGAAGCCGCCATCGGATCCGATATGTAAAATAATCAGGCGTTTCCCTTTACCTGAAGGATTTTTTAATCCTGTCGAAAGATCTTCCAGAAAGGCTTGCCTGGGATGCTCTATTGAAGCATCCACCCATACTTTACTAACAGTGTGTCCCGCATTGACCCAAGTCTCGTCTAGGTAATATATCTTCTTACCTCCCTTTCCCTTCCCTTTTTCATAAACGGACAAAGATCATTTTATCCGTTTCTTTGGTGGTAATTGAGGCTCATTCAATACGATATTCATAGTGAATGATACTTATTCAAATAGAGCTGCCAGATATCCCGATTTTAAAGAAAGCACACCGAAAAAAGAAGCAACACAATATTTTTAAAAAGCACTCAACCAACAAACAAAATTATAGACCGTACGCCACAGAACTCAGAATATAAATGAAACACCCGCACCAATTGAATATTGTAGGGTGTAAAGAGGACCGCTTAAATTCCGAAAATTTGACCTGATTTTACCTGAACCTGAATATCAGGTAGTTTTGTTACTCCGTACGTTCGGTGTACAGACTAAGTTATAAGACGCCATATTTGTTGAAAAAAAAAATATAACAAGTTAGACATAACTTGCTATATAAAGAAAGAATCAAACGATCCCGAAACACGATTAAAATCAATCGGGATTCTTTGATTTCGGGATTAAAAGCCTTACTGACATAACATTTTCGTACTTACGATTCTATTTTCGCCAACCTCCAATTCTGTTTGCTACATACCTAAAATAAAAATATATTGTTAGTATGATTGTAACAAAACTTTTAAAATTACAATTTTGAGAATAAAATTTGACAAGAAAGTAAATTAAACAAAACGTTCCATAACGTATACAAAAAATGCCAAAGTCAAAATGTAGCAAATTAAGTTGGCCAACTCTGAAAAATTTCTTTATTTGGAAAATCGTGAAAATGCTGGCTCTAATGTAATAAAGAGCTGCTTTTTGCGATTGAAAAGTCAATATTAGGAATTTTAAAAACAATGTATTTACAGCATTCACAAAATAGAACTTATACATGCATTAATGATTGCTAAAATCTGTCACGAATCAGGTTCTTACTCTTTGGTAAATATACCGGTATGACAAATCTCTCCTATGACATTAAAAAGTTGCTTAGTCCACTACAATTATCAAACAGATCAAGCAACTAAAACAGTTCTATTAAGGGGTTATATACAGTTAGAATTTGAAACGCGTTTTTCTCAAAACTGTGTTTTTAAAGTCGGTGACGCAGATTTCTCGGAAACGGCTGAACCGATCAGTCTCAAATTTTAACACAGGCTTCTCAAGTATATTTTTTACTAATTAATCGAAGGTTTTTTCTCACCGATGAATATTTTTTTATATAAACAATTTAAGGCCAAAATTTTGGTCAAAAATCGATTTTTTTTTGAGAAGCCGCCATTTTGTGAAAAAATTTTAATTTGCTTATTCCTTCGATTAATTAGAAGATTATACATTACTTTAACGAAATCCGTTTGGTTTTTTCATTTTCGATGATCCAGTCCAGAGATATCGTTGTCACCGCAAGATGCCTGTTTTGAGAGGAACTCCTGGCGATCAGCTATAGCAGCTTTCAAAATTATTATTTTTATAAATACAAAACTACTAAAATACAGTTAAAAGGTACCATAATATGTGTACAAATTTTCGCATTAATAAATTTACAAGTCTTCTCAGGAAAATTTCTTGAAAAATCGCTTTTTTAGGCCTCCTGACTGTATATAATCCCTTAACGTTCTATATCCTTGTGGGTATATCAGAATTTCTTAATAGGCGTATAGGTATCAAAACGTTTACTTTTAATCGCATTTAAAATTTTCCATTTTGAGATCATAAATAAATACGCCATTTAGGGCCCAATTACATTGGGCCCTAAAAAATAACGTTCCCTAAAATCCAATATTCCAAGTTAAAAGATTTTATTATTCCCATTAGGGTATTTTCCTTAAAACAAAAACCTTGGCTACACGATCAGGTGTATACATTTGGCGAGAATGAGCCTTTTAAATAAAATATAAAACCCCCATCGAGGGACTAAAAGCTTGCCAGTGGATGGGAAAGTTTTAACCCTAAACACTCCGATTTCCTAATGCCGAAGTAAATTTCGGGGTAATTTTAAAGTAATAATAACTGATTTGAATAGAAAGTAAATTTTAGCTTTGGTTTCTGAACAGCGTATCAGCAGTTTTGTAGCAGTGCAAATGTAATATACTATTTTCAAAAATTAAGCAATTATTACCAAGAGACGAAAGCTTAGTCGGTTTCTTTGATGTTTTCTTTTAAAACGTCCCAACTTTTTTGTGCTTTAATGTACCCAATTTGTGAATAGAAAATTTTATTCCCCTACCTTTTTTACTTAAAAAAAGTGAACTTTATTAATCTCGCTAAGAGCAACTGTTTTTGAGACAAATGCATTTAAATTCTGTGTTGCACAGAATAGATAAGAAATAAAAATTTTAGTATCAGCAAAAAATAAACCTTTTTATTAAGAAACTGCAAACAGCAAGTGAAAATAATAAAAACCAAAGGAAACAAAAATAAACTGCCAAAAATGAACTCGCGGTATTTGGAACATTTGCTGAAAAATAATTGAATTTATTTACATCATGTTTGTTACTTTATTTTGAACCAAGTATTCAAAATTCCATGAGCTCATTTTAAGCAGTTTATTTTTTCATTCTTGATTCCTGTTTTATTTGGCTTTTATTATTTTCACTGAATGCTTGCATTTTCTTAATAAAAATATTATATTTTCTGCTGAACCTAAAATTTCTATTTCTTAATTATTCTGTGCAACACTAAATTTAAATGCATTTTTCTTAAAAACAGTTGCTTTTAGAGACATTAATAGAGTATCCCTCTTTTAAGTAAAGACGGTAGTAGAATAAGAATTTCTATTTAGAAATTCTATACACTGAAGCTCAAAAAAGTTAGGACGTTTTAGAATGGCATGTGGGCTCCCTACAAATTTGAGAAGGGAATAGGAAATATGCATATAACGGTATAACCCAAATAAATTTGAAATATTTTTTATATTCTCTACACAAATTAAATGTTTATGGCGGTTGCTGTTATCCATTCATTTTGGTCTTTATTAACAAAAAAGAAAAGGATTTTATACCGCAAATTTTCGCGCGAATTTCAAAACTTGCAAAACGTGATCCCTTTGACTGTGTCGTCAAAGGTGTTTCTATGACTCATAATGAGTACATGGCGAATTCCAGTGTTATAAGGTCATCGAAAAATGAATAAAAATGGCATTTCATGCGTAACTCGTCCAATAAAATGTCCCTGCACTTGAATTAGAAGGTTCCTAAAATCTTATTCATGTATATTTCAAGCCGAAATCCGTCTGCAAATGGCATTTTTCGGTCTAAAAAAATTCTAAAGAATTACTTGCCATTTTCCGATACTCACCAGCTTCAGTAGAGTTCTGAAGCTCTGGATCCTCTACAACCTTCGATAATTTACATCGATTTAATCAGGGTTGGCATGAATTAATTCACCTGATTTAATTCAGTGAATTAATTCATGAGTTAAATCAAATGAATTTTTTAAAAGTCACTGAATTAATTCACATTTTTTCTGAGTTAAAATAAATAATCTGTTCTATTTTCTATTATTTTTTTTTTGAAAATATATTTATTGTCTTATACAAGACTTACCAGTTAGTTTTTGTAAAATATGGCTACGCCGATGGATTTAGCAAATATTGAGAATTACTCTTTGATCCATCCATATTTACATTACAGGCATCTAACACTTTGAAATCACCTGTCCGGTAAAATTTGTAGTCACACAAAATAGTCCCGATTAGTGCTGAAGGTTATATGTCGGCACACCAAAAGTAACTCCATACCCCTTTATTGCCCACATGCTGAGTCCAACAAACCGAAAATTTAATGTAACCTTAACTGAAGAGGAAAAACAAGATGCTTTAAAATGCACTGCCACAGAATTTCCAAATCTTCTACCAGTGATTCAATGAAAAATTATCCCCTTATAGCGAAGCTATGGTGCAAGATTCTGTTATCTCAAACATGACAGATATTGAGTGGTGGATTTCGGCATTTTCGTTAGTTAATATAGACCCTACAATGCAAAGTAACAAAACAACTCATGACATCAGCAGCTTTTTCTGCAAGACTAAAAATTTTTTTTCATCCTTTGGACTAGTGCATTCCGATTTGCGGAATAGCCTAGTTTATGCTTTTTTTAGGCTCTGTACTATAGGAAAAATCGTTTTTCAGGATTTTTTGAGAACTATTTTTTGTTTTTCATCCTAGTTACAAAGACTGGGATATTTAAATAAGAAGAAAAGTTATTTTTTGTTTATATTTTAATAATCTTTTCTGATTAATTATTATTATTGTGGGAATAAATGGTTAACAATTAAATAAAAATCCTGAAAAACAACATGTAGGTACTCATATTAAACTGGTGGCATAATCTGAAATAAATACTATTCGTAGGTTTTTATAGATAATATACCAATTACAAAGTTTTTTTTTTAAATTGAATTAATTCAAAAAAGTCAGAATTAATTGAAAAAGTATGACTATTTTGAATAAGTCACGACTTATTCCAACCCTGGATTTAATTCACCTTTGCGACCTGTACTCGATTTCAACGGAAATCGCGGAAATTTCGACTTTGACGTTTAATAGCTTCGAAACGAAACATCCTGTATAACTGAATTTTTTACTGAAGCTAGTTGCGCCATTCCTCTATCAACCCAAAAAATTCAATTGCTCCCCCTCTGACTGTTTCCGAGAAAAACAAACCTGTTCGACTTTAGGTCAAGCCTTACGTTAGCATGTAGATTGACACTTTTTTTTGCTGATCTCCTGACGTCATTATGCACTAAGGACAAATGGCTGCTTTTAAAATTGTAATAAATTATACTGAAAACTAAATTTTTTGTAGCTAAATTATCCTAGTAATTTTCTTCAAAATAATTTGTTTGGGTTTGTAATGACGTCATTAAACGATTTATGCAATAAAAAAATATTTGCGTACATTCCTTATTGCTTTTCCCATCCCAAAAAACTATCGCCTACCAAATTTTGTTAGGATATTTATTACCTTTTAAAACATATTGATAAAAATGTAAAATAAAGTTTTAACTTTAACACCCTGCGTCTCACTGGTTATTCAGGATTTTTTTTTGAGTTTTTTGAAACCTTTCAAAAAATCTTTTCGAAATATTTTCGTAGACAAGGCGACGACATCGGAAGAGATTACAGTCTATATTACGCGGACCATATTTACTTATTAAATTAGGGCTTATTTCGAGTTTTTAAATTAAAATCTTAAGCCCCTCTAAGTGTCTGAGTTTGGAAATGCCCTTAGAAAATAGGTGTCCATATAAAACATTGTAAAAGAATCCTTAAAACGATAATAAACCATGAAGTTATCAGTTGTTGTCACATCCAATTAGAAATATCAAAACACTGTTTAACCTAAGTAGCTACCTACGCGTTTCTTTAAGCCTGTCCGAAATCCTTTAATCCCTTTACAATCCATTACAGTTTTTTCGTGCCTAATTTCCAAAGCTTTTATCCCGAGATCAATATTGCATAAATCTTTCGCAAACATACAGCGACATCTTATAACTAATTCAGAAGTTCCATTACGGCGACTCTCGGTTTCGGTGCCCAGAAAACAATATTTTTCGAAAATAAACCTTTTAAAACACGATAATAAATCTTCAACCTTTGGTGAAACTTCTCTGTTTTTCAAGTTGAAAATCATATAAATTTTATAAATTTATTGTTAACGTGGACGAAAGTTTTTAAAGGTTGTCACGGAAAATATAGGTAGTTTCGATGTAATAATGTAATAAAGAGTTGTCTTTTTGTGATTGGGAAGTTAATATTAGGAATTTAAAAAACAATGCTATTTACAGTATTCACAACATTGTACTTATCTTATACACACATAAATTATTGTTAAAACCTGTCACGAATCAGGTTCTTACTCTTTTGTGAATACACCACCAACATACAACTTCATTATACATTAAAAAGTTGCTTAGTTCACTTTAATAGTAAAACTCCAGAAAATACTAGCGAAGAAGACATCGGCATGTAGCTTATCTAGATATGAAAGAGCTTTTAAAAATGAATGCACTAAGAGTGCTCGCAGTTCTGCATACCCACATTAAAGTAAGAAAAGTGTGTTCACTGTACGAAAAAGCGAAGTTATCGATGATACCAATTGAATAGAATCACTCTGTATAAAGCTGATTTGTTATTCAGGTTTATAATGCTATATATAACGTGATAAAGAGCAGCAACATCTATCCAGGATCCCAGATTACCATCCGTTTTAAATTATACAATAAATTAATTACAATTATATTTATCTAATGTTTAGGCTTCAAGAGTTAATCATTTAATCTCTGTTTAACCCTTGAAACCCCATTTTGCTCCCTAATTTCGAGGCTTTTATCTCTAACTCAAAATTACCTAAATCATTCATAAATGCAGAAGTAATGGCTTCCATAACGACAATTTTGGGTGTTGTGCCCAGAAAATATCTATTTTTCAAAAATAAACTTTTTAGACCGCGGTGAAAGTTTTGTGTTTCTTAAGCTAAAACTCATATAAATTTTATAAATTTATCGTGGAAGTATTTAAAAGTTTCTCGGTGTTGTAAAGAAAAATGTTAGTGGCTAGATAAGATAGTAAAAGTTTTCTTATTGTCAGGAAGTAGGTAATGCGGTAGTTTTAGGAAATCGGGACTGAATTAGCAATACACGTTCAGATGCACTAAAAAGGATTACGATTTAGTACAGGTTTAAATTAAGATGTTTTACAGGAAAGTAGTCAAATATTGAATACAGTTTTGTTCGTTAAATGAAAATCATACAAAATCACTAATAATTAAATATTTGTATTTACTCAATTCTGATTGGCAACAATGTGCATAACAGAGTAGACCTGTTAATCGTATATGCCTATTCCGCGTCGCGTCGTGATAAACAATTTATGGAAGAAGTCCCGTGTATTTAACTTGTCGCTTACAAAGGACGCCTCTTTTACAGTAAGACACCCACAGTGAAAGAATTACCATGCTTAGTTTACCATACAATGTGCATATCTATTATAAAGGACAACATTTGGGAAAAAAGTATTTAAATGTTTTCTATTCTATAAATAGATTATTTTGTCTCACGGATTTGCTTATGCTTTAGGTTTGTTCTTGCAGTAGTTTCAAACCGATCAAAGATACCTTTAAGATAAACAATTTTCTGACTAAATCGATCAATTTGTCGCCTCTGATTAATTTTGGATTATACCTTTTAATAACATCCAGTAAATTAATAAAAATAACTGTTGATCCTGATCAACAAAGAAGGGATCAAAATTCGTCTAACAACTGTTCTCTCATCTCATATTAAACCTCTTTTGCCATTTTAGCCCCTATAGATTAGCCCCCTGGTGTTCTTCTGGTAATTGAGCTCTGGGGCTGCTGGTGGTGTGACAGGGACTCGCCCAAGTTCCAAATATGGACGTTCCAAAATAAACAATGCAATAATTTCGTTAATTTTTGGGTCGCCTTATGAACACCCTCTTTATACTGTGCGGGTTTCCAAAGTGGATTCAGCTCTATTCATGAGAATAGTATATTATACTATAGATTGTTGGAAGAAAACTAAGTTTGGCGTTAACGGAGAAAGAAAAACAGAGGTATAAGTAGGCCAATATTTAAGAGGATGCAGGATCGAGAACTACAGTGCAGTATAACTAGCATCTGGTGAGATAAGATAATCATTTGCTGGGAAATGGAAATGAAAGTGTCCTTGTGAAAGGAGAGGTAGACCAAGTCCAGAGCGGAGATCGGGCGTTATGGAAACAATAACCCAAGAAATTCGACTGCATAAGGTTAGGAAAAAACGGAGTAGAGAAAAAAGAACATAAATTTATAAATGTCAAGGTGGCACATTTCAAATTATTTACCGCTAACGAACTTGATCACAGTCTTTCATACATACATTCTTGTTAATAAATCTGGGTATGCAATTCGCTATTTTTTGTTGTTGTTCTTTTTAAATCAATTATTTAAATCAGGCATTTACATATGAATGAATGATTATCTAAAGTGGTTAATTCGACCAACAGATGTAATTAAGTAATTAAATGAATATGAATTACTTCCTTTAAAATAAAAACCAAAATTTGACGTTAATTTTTACTATCGCGCCTAATGGTCAATAACTAAGTCAATTTCACTCTAGCAATTATAATTTTTACTATGTTCATTTATTCAATTCATTCATTATAATATGTTCTACTTAAAACAGTTTAATGAAAGTGTTTTTACATAAACCCATATTGAACGTGAATATCACTGTTGCAATTGTTGCTTGGTACGCTGTAACTATAAAACAAATGGCAATACTCATGTGATTCGGTGATTCCTTTTTAATAGTTGTTGATTTCCCGTTTAGAAACTTCTGGAAGACTATAATTTATGGTTGTTATATCCGAACACGGCAAAAATATGCTGTGGTTTTTTTTCAATTTATTAATAAACTAAAATTTATTTTATCTGAATAATCCAACACTGCACAACTTTTGAGAAGTTAGATGCAGCCATTAAAAACCGGTCAAGCTATACTTGCACATTGACGTACAGATTAAAATGGACAATATTGCTTGAACCAAGAATGCCTCCTTCTCCGACCGCGCGCAGTGCCACAGGAAGGCATGCGCAGTTGAAAGGTTATAGGACTGGTCTTAATATTTGTGGATGGTGTTATATCAGTTTAAATAGAATACCTACGTGTTTATGGAAATTTTAGTAATTTTTTAGCTTAATCCAATGTCTATGTATAAATACTTATTTTATTCGGTTGAAAAGTGAAAGGCTAAAAAATATTTTTCATAAAGATATGGATGTTAGCCACATAAATTAAAACTATTAGTCAATGGATCCGGCAATCGCAAAGCGAAATAAAGGTTGCTTGCAAATTTCCATCAGAGAAAAGTGCGAAATACCGCCAAGAAACCTTTTACGAACTCAATAAAGTTAATATGTTTACGCGAAATACTGCGTACAGATTTTTTCACCACACCAATATGAGATATGATATAATATAGTAAATAAGATTAAAAACTCCTCTTAAATTCATAATTTGGAAACAGTAAGTGTTAAATTTATTTATGATGTATTTAAAAAAATTAGAAACCTGTTTTCGAATAATGTCACGTTATAAGTAATCAATTTTTAACGTTAATTGACCATTCTATATCTGCGTGACTACGGTAACATTTTATGTCCGTTATACAAAGAAAAGGTAAACGACTGCATAATAACACAATACAAATCTAGTCTGTTTGTTTTATTGCTCCGTGTCGCTCGTCCTTCCAAATTGACCACCAGTGATTCCAAGCATGAAGAAAGAGTTCATCGACCGTATTCTCTCTCGAACTCTTTTAAGGGGAGACTATTCCTAACCTTTTATGTGGACGTATTTAATTTACGATCTGGACAGTGAAAAAAGGTTTCGAAAGTCACTTTTCATTAAGTTCAACGCAATCCGAATTAGGGTGAGGTGAACAGTTTGGTTTTTAGTGTCATTCAAAGCGGTCATTTATTTGTTTTTTTCCTTGTTAAAATCAAACTTGTTCTTCTGCGATCAAGTGTTTTGAAACTATATATATAACGTGACCATTTAACTGTCAAAGGCATGTCCTGCTATTCGTCTATGCTGCGTTTTAAAACTGTTTCAACAGATCCAGGAGTGGGACTCCGTAACTTTTTAAAATAGCGATAGCGAAAGAGATAATGAAGCGAAGAGGAAGCGATCGCTTCGATACTAAGCATTGGGGTACTGGTAATGGTCTAATTAACCTTCTTTTTGGTATGGCCGCCCACATGCCAACTTTCTGTGAACGCAGAGGCTTCTCTATAAAGAAATGTGGATTTCAGAACTCCACATTCTCATTTGTGAAAGTTAAATAACCAGAGAGGTAAAACCATGCCTCGTCAGTAAAAAGTTTTTTTCAGATACGTTTTCATTATTATGCAAATTACCGATAAACCACTCTAAAAATTGCAGTCGCTGCGGCTTGTCATTTGGTAACAATTCTTGGACTGAGCTTAGACGATAATATAAGTTTGCATATGCAGGTCACAATTCAGGATTGTATTGCAGGTTCCGTAGGATACATTTACTTGCTGCCTTAAACGCCGATAGGGGTTTGTGGGTGTTCACTAAGAATTTGATTTAATTCTTCTACTTTTTGTGCAGTGCGAACTTTGGGTCTCCCACTGCCTTTCTTTCTATTTAAACTTCTTGTTTTTCTAAACAAAGCCACAGATCTAGTCAAAACTCGGCGATACTGGTCGAAATCCATGACTATGTGTGGAAATTCTGTTTGAAAATCTTAAATGGCGTCCCGTGTTGAATAAACCCACTGGCCATCAACCCTTCTACCATTTCTAAAGTAACTTTCGATCATAAAAGCTTTTTGTTCTGCCGTTATTACCATATTTAATTTTCTGAAAAATAAAAACCTATACCCTACCTAGTCGTTAGTCAACATAATGCAAATTATCGTTTTTACCTGCTTAGTCAGATCTTTCTAAACATCGTCCATAACATAACCTGTCTTCGATATGTTTCATAATAATATTCATTAATTCATTATGATACCAATTTTCATTATGAGACCGCAATTTGAAACCCATACCCTTTTAATCAAATGACCTCTTTGTGACAAATCATCTGTTTTGACAGTGTTTTTACTAAAATTTGCATTTCCATTAAAACTTCTTAAAATATTTCAATTAGAAATTATGTCAGATTATGGTATTAGGTGATAGGGAAGAATTTAAAAAAAAATTAGTAAAAATTTATATCTATGCAATCAGGGGCCACAATTTTCTGCATACACACGTAGTTTTTAACGGTGCCATCCGTCCTTTAAAGAGGAGGGTAAATGCGAGAGTAAATGTTAAACATTGTAAAATATGTCTCCTTGCCTTTTGTGAACTTTTATTCAAATATTCCCAGCCATTTTTTAAGAGGTCGCACAATAAAATACCCATAAATTGCTCTTTGAGCTTAAATTGGGTCAATTGGAAAGCTTATACCACAACTCTCAAAGGCGTGTAGCTTATGCGAACATTGTTATGATGAACTGGACTAAAAGGAGCCAAAAACGGATGAATGATTTGTAAAATTTTAATTTGGTGTCAGCACTAAGGGGGGACTATGGGACTGCAACACCCCAAGACTTCAACAAGTGTCATTGTGTGTTTAAATATACAATCGTGTATGTATTTCTGCCGAATAAAGGTATATATTATGTTACAGTTTAGTAATTTTTCAAAAGAAGCGAAATTCCAAAATCAATTGATTTTAATAAAGTCATGAGCGGAAATGACCGTTATTCCACCAATATTTATATTTTCACAGAAAAATAAAGTGTTTGTTATGTAACACAGACCGGTATTCCAACCCGAAATCGCATGTTCGGATGTTCGTGAAATGTGACGCAGCAGCGACATCTAGAGCTATTTAAAGAGACAGTTTCCTTTAGTCGACAGTAAAGACGTCATAGGCCCTTATTACTTTTAAAAGGGGATTTTTTCAAATTTGTAACATAGACCGTTATTAGGCAGAATGCTTCAATTGTGCCCTATTCTGTCGTAATTTTTTCCATAACCATAATTTAGACTGTTCCCGTCCCCAGCCAAAACCCTAGTTGCGAGTACTATTAAGGTAAAAGCCAAACTTACCAAAACAAGACTAACATAAAGGGTGTCTTAATAAGTACTTCGGGATTTAAATTTGGCGCTATTTTTCATCATTTTAACCTAGACATTTTTTTGGTATATCGTTTCCGACGTTGCTGTAAATTAATAAGCAGTTTTTAGGCGAAAGGGAACTGAAAAATATTAATTTCGCTGATTGAATTTTAAAAGATAGTAGGTTTATGCCATCAAAGTTGCACCTTGGTGAGAGAGGTTCAGAATGTCATATTATGGACTATTAAGAAAAAATACTGCTTATCGTCAGTTTAAGAGATTTTATTACCAAAAAATATAGATAATTAATTATTATATTATTTAATTTTATAATAATTTAATTATTATATTATATTATTATATTAACATATTATATTATTAGTATTTTACTGCAAAGCTTCTTGTTCAAAGTTTCTTATAAAAACTTTGGTCTACCGGCGAAATAAATTTGCGCTTTTTACTTTAATATGATGAAAGAAAAAGAATAAACGAGAACACAACGTAGAAAAGCAGAAAATTTTAGGATAAACTGTGTAGCTGTTACCAGTGGCGGCTCGTGACTTTTTTATTTGGGGGGCACAAATACAAATCAATAAATAATACCTACTTAAAAAATTGTAAAACAGTCTTTTGTAATAAATATTGCACTGAGTTTATTTTTGACTCCATTTTTTGGAAACGGCAGATTGAGAAAACCCAAAAGTGAAAACAAAACAAAATACACAGTGCTAGAATTACTAGTACGTAATACTACGCACTAATGCACTACTAATAACTAATAAACTATTTAAACAAACAGTCCAATACAAAAATATCGATCCCTCAACTGATCACAAAAAAAAATTATTAGGCCTTCACGTGTTAATATATCAAGAAAACTAAACATAAAATAGTGCAATAAGCTCTTCCGCCCGCCGCGCCGCGCCAACGACAACGCCGCTCGAAATCCAAACAATAAACAAGTGCGAGGAGACACGAAATATTGTGCCCATCGAGATGCCGATAGCATGCGATTTTAACCCTAATTCTCCATTGCATAGACCGGCGGCGTCGCCACCAAAACTGATAATGAAATGGGGACAAATCTGCTGTGTCCCCGGAAATAAGTTTTGATCGCCGGCGGTCGCGTTCTCCGTGGTGTGACATGCAGGAAAGAGGAATTGAGGCGCGGCGGTGTATTATTTCTTTTTGACTTTTCATAAAAGATTTTTTTATTTGTTGAAAATCTAGAGTGGGCACGTGGACACGTGCTCTTGTGCCCTTTAGGACCAGCCGCCACTGGCTGTTACACTTACGGCCTTTTGATCTTTAATTTATATTTTCACCACGTTACTGCAGCCCACCCCACCTGTATTACATCTATTGTGCAAGTAAAGCATGGCACATACTACCCAATTCAGGTAAAAACCGCATTTGCTCAAAAGTGGCACTTACAACCTTATGCATATAGGACCCTTCAATTGTGTCAAAATGTTATTAACAATTTTACGCAAAGAAGGGTCATCTCTAGAAACAGGGGGACATTTGGAGAATATTATTTTTCTTCGAACGTCAATAAAACTGACATTTTTCTACTAATTTTTTGACGTTAAAGTTTTGCTTTTTGTCAGTAGGCGGTTGCTATTGGCAGCGGAAGTAAAAGTACTTTTTTTGCCTCTAAGAGCGGAGGTAAAAGTATGACTGTGTGCTCATGAATAAATATATGTTCAATAATACAAGAAAGTTATAAAAAAATAAATAAAATAAATTCTGGGTTTAACATTTTAATTTGAAGTAAGTGTGGTTTTAAAAAATGGTGTTTTTTAAAGAGTAACAATTAAAGAAAGTTGATGCAAAATAACATAAAAAAATGCCTTAACTTTTACTTTTACGTCATGCATATTAACATGTATGCACATATCCAAAGCAATAAATGTTAATTTTATTTAAGAATATCAACCCAGACAGTCGTTAGGTTACTACGGCGTACAAAAAGAAGTACCAAGGTATATACCAACACCTGACCAGCCGGCACGAAGGACCACAGAACCGGTTAAAGACCAGACGTTGTTGCCAGACTGTTAGGTATTAAGAACATTAATTCAATAATACCCAGACTCGTAGGAGGAGGAAGATACTGAATAATAAGCATATTTATTTTTAAATGTGCGTAGATCATTAAATAAACGGGTAAACATATTTCTGGTTTGTGGTACGGCTTGGGCTATCACTTGTTGCCGCTGGGTAGGTCATTTTCTTTTTACGTAGTACGTATAGTTTTTAACGATAGGTATTAGAAAAATATAATCTGCATTACTGTCCATATGTTTAATATAATATGTTTTCCAAACCGGTTATTATTATAAAGTTGGTTTATTTAAAGTATCATTTCAAGTAGATAGAAGAAAGCGAGAACAATAAATCAAAGAGCGTGGTTTTAATATTATTATTATTAAACACAATGATGTTTCTGAGAATAAATGGCAGTAGTGAGCAGGCACAATATCAGTAACAAACTAAAGGTATCATCAAAAAGTAGAGAAATGGCAGTGTACCAGTACGGACCTGACATTTTTCAAGTTAATGCGCCATTTCAAAACCACAAAAACCACAAACCATAGCGATAGGTTACGGACCTGGACTTTTTACTGCATTTTTTGAAAGAATACTTCATACCCTTACAGCTGTGTATCACTTCATTATGTTTTTCGAAGTTTTGGGGAAGAATAGCATTATCATCAAGATATTCTACCAGTAGGGATCCCTTTTTCAAGTTAATGCGTCATTTCACAACCACAAAAACCACAAACCCTAGTGATAGGTTGTAAATTGTGCCTTAACATGGAAGATCCCAGGCCCGTATTGATAGAAAATCCAGATGATGTTGCTATTCTTGTCAAAACGTCGGAAAACGTATTCAAGTTATACACAGTTGTAAAAAATTTCATAAATACATTTTCTAAAAAGTATCTTTGAAAAAGCGGCCAGGATATATTTGAAAAAATGTAGGTTCGGAATATATTTTCGAAAAAATATTTTCCAAAATTTTCGTTAATCCATTTTCGAAAAAGCTGATTTTCGAAAACAATTACTTTCCAAAGAGATTTGTTTGAAAAAAAAAATATTGGGATATTTGTTTCGTTTAGAAGCCAAAATTATCCGGCGCTAATTTTGATAAGATCGCAGTGACAGGTGTAAGGAATGTTTTCAGAAACAATCTAAGAGCATGTAAATCAAAAATGCCAAAAAAGGTTTGCATTTTTTATATTACATATTAGTACTGATCTATTATTCATATTGTTTTGGTATAATTCATTTCAAAGACCTTAAATAGACGGCAAAAAGTTTTTTTTTTATAATAGCTTGTAGAAATGATTAATGTTTATGTTAAAATATTTATTTTTATAAAATTCGCTACTGGAATCCTTTTTGTACAAGGCTCTAGGGAGGGGGGCGGGGGGGGGCGCCCCCTGCACCTCCCCCTAAATCCGCCACTGGACTTATTAACAGTGATAGGACAAAAACCTGTCAAAACATAACTGATCAGCTATAAGATCTCAATTGAAAGCACTACTAAATCTTAAACCA
Source organism: Philopedon plagiatum (assembly GCA_963971165.1). Classification (NCBI taxonomy): domain Eukaryota; kingdom Metazoa; phylum Arthropoda; class Insecta; order Coleoptera; family Curculionidae; genus Philopedon; species Philopedon plagiatum. The sequence goes on from OZ020193.1 coordinate 100,109,015, forward strand.
TCTTAGTGAATCTGAACGTTAAATTCTAAGTTCCAATGTCATGCAAGGGGTAGACAGCCCTTAAGTAAACTCATAAAATAGTACTGCAGTGCCAGTTTAAATAAATCTAGTTGAATACTGCAAACCAAAAAATATTAACTATAAAATAGCAACAATTGTTCTCTTTTATTTTGCATTCGGTATTTGGTAATCTTTTTTGCGAACTACTGAAATATGGCATAATCAAAGCAAAAGTTCACTGACACGTAAATTCTATTATTTGTCCATCCGCTGAACCCAATTAATATTCCATACCAGCTTTGCTTAAATACCTTGACAACTACATATGGACGATGTAACTGTAGTACCAGGTACCTACTAGAGATATTTATATTTTTATTGACCGACAGAAGGCAAAAAAGGATCTAATTAGATGAATTTGACATATTTAAAGTGTTGTTAAGTTTAAATGGGATCATTGCACTTGACTTTTTATATTGTGACCCTAATTAAAAGGTATCTACTATAACAACCTGCTAAATTAAACGGAATGGTTTAATATGATTGTTGACTACAATGTAAAAAGGGTAAAGTACCACTATTTTTAAAAATGCGGCAAAATGTTATTAGGAAAAGAAAGAACGCCATGACTAATGATCGGAAGATAAATTTAAAAAAAAATTCCCGATATCCGTGTCGACTCAAATAATTAAAAGATGGCAAAAAAATTTTTTTGGGACATTTTAAAAATTGCAAAATTTTTTTCGCCTAAATCCTTACGATTTGTAAATGAATATATAGAATCTAGTTAAACTCAAAAAGTTTTTAAATTTAAATCTATTTTAAAGGAAAATTCAGTACATTCAACTCTTCCAAAAAGGGATTTCTCAAAAAGTCTAAAAAGAAAGTTACTTTTTATGAAGAAACGAAACAAACTTCTGAGGGAAGGTAATGTGCTGGTGCTGGGTCATTCTGTTTCGGTTTACATGTTTGTAAAATACTGGGTTGGCCATAAAAAAAATCAAAAAGATAGGAGTTAACACAACAAACAAGGATATTGTCATTGTAATTTCTGATTTTAAATTTTGATAAATAAATGCAAAGGGAAAATAAACAATTTCTAGTTTATTAATCTTTTTCTCAGTACAGTGTAATATGTCGTAGTCATTCATTGTAAATAGACACTTAGTGAAATAACTAAGGATTTGGTTAGGTGACTAGTTTTGCTAAAGTTTTCGTGGATTCGTTTATTCTTAATTTAGGTTGATTGTTTCGGTTAACCAAGAGCTGGACCGCTAAATTTCAAAAAAGGACAAAAAATTAAACATCGCAGCTCCACTAACATAAATCTGTCCTACAAACCTCTGTTTTAACAGTAAAACAACAAACACAAACGTTACTTGAAGATATAAAGATATTTATTATTATAAAAAACAATATATCGTTGGTTCATTGACCATTTTATAACGTCAAATCTTAGGCTCGCATTCTACGAATGGAATGACATACCACATCGTAAATATCTTGGCAACTAAATGTATGATGGAGCTTATAAATTATAATCCTTCAATCTAATCACGTGCTGAAGAGCCAGCGCAAGTTCTGGGTAAAATAATTTTAAAATAAGCGTGGCTATATTTATGACAGTTGACATAAAATACCACTGCATGTTAATATTTACTCGTATTTTTAAAAATGTGCTTAATGCTTAGCCTTTGGCGGAGTTCAACACTTAAGAAATTTTTAAACAGAAGAATATTACCACTGTTCGCATATACTGGTCAAATAGGATTTTTCAAAAGGCTAAACCAGATGTAAATTTTACAGTTTGTAAAAGTTTCAGGTTACTGTCGAGGTTGGAACTACTTGCCGCTTTATTTCATGTGGCTTAGTGAATCCCACGATAAAAAAAACTACTTAACTGTATCGCGTTGGATTCCATGTTGTAAATTATAAGACCAGAATCGCACATTTTCTGCACGTCAAATCGCAAATCAATCGTTCTCTACAAGTATAGAATTATTTTTCTGAACTCCAATTCTCATAACTACCTCATCGTGTGCATACCCCATAACTTCCTAGCATCTGCATCTACTTGTACGAAATGACCTGAGGGATCACCTGTACTAAAGTAGGTACTTCAAACCAGAAATCACCCTGTACAAACGTAGGTACCCGTAAAAAGAGAGTCAAAAGTGTATGTTCTGTACCGGAAAATAAATAATTTCTAGTTATTACATATTTAAATTTGCCATAGGTCTGTGGTGGATGGTATTCGTTCTTTACTTTGGTGTGATATGCAAGTTATTTCGGCATTTACAGGTCATACACGACGTTTATTAGCTAATGCTATAACGTGTACCTTCACACTCACAGTGGTAATTGTATTGTTTACATACGTTCATACATGCATGGTGTGAGATATAACAATAATACTCTGTTTATCATACAATTCTTATTTGAAATATTTGCGTTTGATTTACAATATTATTTTAAATAAAATTTTAAAATAAAATCGTTGATACCAAAATAAACTTTACTATAGATTTAAGCACAACAAAATCTAGCGTCTCATACTCTGATATACTTTTTTCCTGCTAAAGAACAAATACTTATATGGAACAATGGTGGTGTAAAATTCCTAGTTACGCATAAAATTTCAAGTTGTTATTCAAATTTCCTGAACCGTAATCGCTCATTACTTTTGTTGTGGTATGCGAGATATTTCGGCATTTACGGGTCATATACAACGTTAATTACGTAATGCTATTACGTGTGCCGCGATGCAGTTTAAAGATGGTTAATGGGAATAGCCGCCCTCAAAATAGTTAATTCTCTTGTACATTGCATGGTGTGGAAATCTAGAAATGAGACTTTGTTTACTGTTACGTTGTGACAGAAATAGTAGTAATAATTTTTAGACAAATTGATGATATTTATTTTGTAAAATATTATATATAGTTTGATTTACTGATAGTGAATCATTTATATAAAAAAATAAGATAATTTCTGAAATATTCAAAATGAAGTTTCATTTTAATCCCACTCAATAAAATAGGCTTGACGTATGTTGGTGTGATGGTAATATTTATTGAAGCAAAGTAAACACATTTATATGTCACAAATTTTAAAAGTAATTTAGAATGTTTTAAACAAAACCCCAAAAAGTTTAGGAAAAAGTTGCAAAATGATTCATTTTTTTCTCTTGTCTGAAGTCAAATCTTCTAGTTTTAAAAACCAGCAGTAGTCGCCCATCATGGTTGGATTGGGTCTTTGATACCGTGTTTCCATCGTTCTAATATGCTGATCAAATTTTTTCCCTTGTTCGTCACTGACTGCGCACAGATTTGTAGAAAAAAATGCAGATGGAAGTGCAAGAAATGAATTTTTAGGGACATGAGACATCCTAGTAACTGGCAGGCTTGCAAAAGTTCTCTAACGAGATTTTCGTAGTTTTCATGTTTCTTGTTGCATAAAAATCCTTTAACTACATTTACAAAACAGTTCCAAGCCACTAGTTTTTTTCCGTTTAGTTTTTCCTTAAAAAAAGGATCGTTTATAAATTTCTTTTTGAGGTCCCGTAAAGACACCTTCTTTCAGTTTTGCATCACTTTATTATTGTGGAAAAACTTCTTTTAGGTACTTGAAGCCATCACCTTTGTCCATAGCTTTTACAAAGTTTCTTATATAATAAACAGAACATGTAAAAATTTCGTTCAAATAATGACACGGGGCGCAAACAAGTACTCAAAAATGGATCGTTGTAGAACATTTTTATAAATATGTAGCTATTTTAACAACTACTAAAGTGAAATACCAAAACCATGTCGACAAGTGATTAACGTGGCTTTGTAGCATAAATTCATGACTGTAGAGCTATACATAAAAAAAGGGCACAAGAATTAAAATACAGTAATAAACTAGCAATAAAAAAAATGAAAATTTAAATAAAGCGTTGAGGCTCTGCGAGCATGATTATTTACATTAAAGAATTACTTAATAAATATTCATCAAGCATGTTATCAGTGCCAAAATAACAGTTTATTTAATTTTAATTTCCCATGCATCAATCGCACCTGTTGACACGAAACAACATGCGACGTCGAGTCTTTTCAACGTATCGTCACTATTTCTTAATTAATTCAGGGAAAACAGGGTGGATACATAATTCATTTTTCACACTTAATATTTAAATATATGCCTGTCATGCTTTAGGTTTAATTAATAAGTACACGCCCTATGCATTCATTACTTAATCATTTAAACACTAGTAAGGTAAAGGGGGTGAGTAAATGGGGTCATTGTTCGCATATCATCTACACAAAGAAAAGTGTGTATTAAAATCATTCTTGAATTCTCCTATATATATAGTTGTTGAAATGCACTTTATGATTATACAGGGTGTCCGAAAAGTCTTAGTATGGACCATCATCTTTGCTATTAGTAATATAGAGACACCAAATTCTAGGTGTATTTTATTGGTTAATAAATAAACTTTTTCATGTAATTTAGCTTTTCAAGCCCCCTTTGGGACGAGATCAAACAATTTAAATGCAACCCGTGTGGTACCCCATTTTAAAGGTCTTCAAAAGAGAAACGTTTTTGTGCAAACCCGAGGACGGTCTCTGATTTCATTTTTAAATGGCAAGCCTTTAAAAATTAGAAATCGTAAAAAAGTAACAATTTAAATACATACAGGTCGTGCATTCTAGCATGGGCCTTGACCTTGGAGTGCGCAGTAAACAGGTGGGCGGAGCTATCAGGGATCTCATTAGCGTGCCCTTGAAGGAAAACAAGTCTACTCTACAGGGTTCTTGGACGTTGCCCAAGCCAAGCAGGAACTTAAAAGAAATAAGAGCTGGAGTGCCTCAAGGAAGTGTTCCGTTCTCTATTTACTCTATACGAGCGGCTTGCCAACTCTGGTAGATACGACTGTGGCTACATTAGCTGACCTTCGTTGCCCTCCTTGCAACTGAGCAGGTTCAAGAAAGATCTATAAGAAAACGGCAAGCAATTCTATCGTTACCTGGACCAAACAATGGAATATTAAGCTTAATGACCTAAAGTCTGTCCATGTGATCTTTACGAATAAACAAATAGCGGAACCTCTTCCTCTGAACATCAACCAAACTGACACTTGATGCCAAGCTACGATGGAAAGTACATGTTAAAAAGAAACGAATATATATATATATATATATATATATATATATATATATATATATATATATATATATATATATATATATATATACCATATCAGACGTCCCTTCACCCAAAACAAGAACGGAGCAAATTCATGTATTATAATTATATGTCTTTCAGTGACAGGGGTGCGGTCGCGTTATGTCTACACATCGTATCACTTTAGGTGTGTAGTAATAGTTTTAGACAAACAGGGAGACCCTCTATACGTTAATACTTTAACTGCGCCCCACTTCATATATATAGCACGTTAGATGTTGCCTCGCCACACAAGGGAAATTTAGTTTATACTGCAAACCCGATATTTGCTTAATTAGAGGCCATTAGGTAAGTAATTTTCGTTTTAGAGTAGAATAAGGCTTAAATTATTACCCTAAAAATATTCGCCACATATACGGATTAACATTTAGAGCGTCCAATGCGAAATGCCCCTAGGTCATGTTTTCCTCACTTTAATGATAGTACCACCATGGGTTTCTGTATAATTAAAATTTGCCGTACAAAAAGCCCATTTGTGGGCATATGCCCTCAAAAAAAAATGGCCAAAAAGGAATATGCATGTATTTTGTTATCGCACAAATCGTTTAAGCAAGTCATTACAAAACCAAGAATATTATTTTGAAGAAAATTATTAGGATAATTTAACTAAAAAAAATTATTTCTTGGTATAGTTTATTAAAATTTAAAAAGCAGCCATTTGCCCTCAGAGCCCAGTGACGTCAGGAGATGTAAAGCTTAACCAAGAGGTGCTACATACAAACGTTTAAGAATCGACGATAGTCCGAGAGCAAGTGAGCATTTTCTCGTACGATCGTACCATATCAATTAGTGATCTACCAAACTGATTTTTATTATTTTTGGTAATATTGTATGCTTACGAGTAGCAAGGTGTCAGTCCAGACAGTAATGTTACTGTGTTTTTTTATTACAGTGTAATTTGTGTATAATTCTTTTTATTAAACAATAAAATCTATTAAAAAATGTTCGCAGAAGAATCACAAACTAGTCAGAGCCAATAAAATTACTGGAAACCAGTCCGCAAACTGTCATGTGACCAAATAGCTGAAACTTCATTGGCGCTAATCGGTTTATGATTTCTCTACGAACAGACCTATTATTCTTTGAGTTAAATTAATTGTGTTTTACTCCAAGACAAATATGTAAGAATAACACTTTTATTTTTATATCCTCAGTAATTACATCAATATTAGACTATATTTTTAGAAAAAAATAACACGTCTGTAAACAATAATTAATACAAATAATTAAACAGAACACCTGCTTCCGATAATCTATCCGTAGCAAAAGAAAATACTAGAAAGCACTGAAAGCAGGAAAACCGACCATAAAACAAAACATTCTCTATGATTACGAGTCGTTCAATATACAACTGTCGAAGTAGTTTAATGGTGAATTAAAACGTTGCCAGCTTTTAGTATACCTACTACAATATCATGAACAGAACGAATTAAAAAAAAACTAGAACATAACTGGGTCAGTTAAAGACTTGAAATGCAATTTATTGTTTTAGCGCTACTTCTATACAGAAATACACCGACGGTTCACGTCAAATGCCAAACTTATTTGGCATTTTAAACTTTACTACTTTACTGGCAGGTTTATTGTGACAAGAACTTGACTTTAAAACGGAGCCCCGTTCTCGTGACGGTGCGCGCCCGCGGCAGTAAAAAGTAGTGAAATCTCATGTTGCCGACTTCGACATTATTGCTACTTACTGAGGCTGATACTTTTTATTCTACACATTATTTCAAAAAAAAATCGTTTCAAGCTCTTTCGTTGACCAACTTTTGGAAATCTTGTAAAATAAAAGGTTTCGGGCCCAATAAGCAACAATAATGTTGAACTTGGCTCTACATCAGATCGTACTCATTTCTCGGCCTAACAGTCACGGAAACTTGGCTCCGTTTTACAGTAATGTTTTCGTTAAGATATCGTTCTTTCTGTGCGTTGATGGTTATTTCGTTTTGAAGGTGGTGGTTATAAAGGCGTACTTTGCATACGTAGATTTTTGTAGTGTTTATTTATCTTAAATCACATTAAGTCAGCTTTGGTTAAATATATAGGTTGATTGAACTTTAAGGAAACTTGTAAAATAGAAGGTGTCGGTCCCAGTAAGTAACAATAATGTTTACCTTGGCTCTACATCAGATCGTACTCAGTTTACGGCCTAATAGTCACTGGAGCTTGGCTCCGTCTTACAGTAATGTTTTTGTTAAGATTTTACTTCTTTTTGTACATTGATGGTAACTTCATTTTGAAGGTTAAGTTTATAAGAGGCGTACTTGCTAGACGTACATTTTTATGTGTATTTATTTTAATATAATTATGCTTATATTTTTTACTAACAAATCATATTTATTTGCATTCAGATTGCGATATAAAACGCTCGACTACTTTCCTACTCTACGACCAGATCGTCTTTTAACAGTCCAATTTAAATTTTTTCCTGCTACATTACTCATAATACATATCTCTATAGCCCAGACAAATTTTATTTCCAAATAATAAAGCCCAACAGTTTTATATTTTCACCCGACTTCATCCCATTTATCCTTAGATTCGCACATCCTCTCCACTCGTTAGGAAAACTCCTCTACATCTTTTTTATTTACTGATTTTTTCTATTAAAGTCCCGAATGTAACATTGTATCCACCGCTCATATTTTCCAGTCAATTTAATATATTCGGAAATTCGGAATAGTGAAGGAATCTGGATCAGGACTGGAATGGGAAAATAATAAAATGTAATAATGCGGTTAGACGTTTTCTTTCAATATAGTTTAAATAGTTTGCGATCAATGGAAACATAATAATGCAATAGTAACAATGTCTTATTATTACATACCGTCTTCTAAATGTAACACACAGAGGGTTCTCATAAGTATCTACTCATCCAGAGTAATTGAGTTATTTTGATAGTATATCAATCTGCAAAAACCTACTTTTTTATTGAATATGCTTCATAGTTTTTGAAACATTTCACCAATATACAGGGTGTCTAAAATAGGTGATACCACTATTGCTATCTCCGAAACGGTAAAAGATACGAGGTCGATTAAATTAGAGAAAATTGCCATTTTTAGCCCCTACTCATATTCCGACGGAGTTGCGAAATTATCTATAGTTTCTTATCTACAGGAGATTTTTTAAAAACAGTCAAAAATTTAATTCTTAAATACCTCGAAAACTATTAGTTAGAAAAAATGTTTTACCAAAAATCACACGATTTTTTACCTTCTCTAAAGTAACGTTATTGTTTTGTTTACACCATTTGTTTTTATTGAGTAACTGATACTAACTTGTTTCTTTCAAATACGGACCTGGACTTTTTGCTGCATTTTTCGAAAGAATACTTCATACCCTTTACAGCTGTGAATCACCTGATTATGCTTTTCGAAGTTTTGGTGAAGAATAGCACCATCATCAGGATATTCTACCAGTCCGGGTCCATTTTTCATCCACAACCACAAAAACCACAAACCATAGCGATAGGTTGTGAATTGTGCCTTAACATGGAAGATCCCAGGTGCGTATTGATAGAAAATCCTGATGATGTTGCTATTTTTGTCAAAACGTCGGAAAACATATTTAAGTTATACACAGTTGTAAAGGGTATGAAGTATTCTTTCTAAAAATGCAGCAAACAGTCCAGGTCCGTATTTGAAAAAACAAGTATCAGTAACTCAATAAAAACAAATTGTATAAACAAAACAATGACGTTATTTTAGAGAAGGGAAAAAATCGTGTGATTTTTTGAAAAAACAATTTTTTTCTAACTAAACTGCTGGCCACTCGAACTTACACATAGAGATTTTTAAGCAAAATTTAAAGTTCAATATTTTCAACAGGAATGCAAATTTTTGAACGCGTTTTGCAGATTTTAAGAGCTAGTTTTTTTCGGATTAAGCTGCATGACGTATATTTATCGTAGGACCAGAGGTTTATTATATACGGGGTGATCAATGAAGTCATGCAAAAAATCAAAAAGTTTGTATGAGTGAAATTTCCGCAAAAACTTTTTTTGGTCGTTGCAATATGGTTCGTTACTAAGGTAACATCAATATCTCTAGACGTTTTTGTCACTTTTTGGATTAAGGCCCTTAGGTCTTGTACACACTACTAAACACAAAATTTGGGTAGCAAAATTTTTAAAATGCTATAACTTGACATTGGATTGACGGTTCTTGATGATTTTTTCGGATTTGGAATCCTTATTTCACGTACATTTTCTATAATCTAAGCATTTTATTTTGGGGTTGAAATATACAGGTTGAAATTTACACATCATACCGGGTCGATATAATTAGACAAAAACGTAGCGACAAGAACAAGTTTATTACATTAAATTCTACAATATACAAGATTGGTTAACAACGGCCAAAAGTCAATTCTTACAAAATTTCTAATTCTAAACCTAATGTAAAAGTTCCTGCAATCCCTAAATAACCAATGTCAAGTTATAGCATTTTAAAAATTTTGCTACCCAAATTTTATGTTTAGTAGTGTGTACAAGACCTAAGGGCCTTAATCCAAAAAGTGACAAAAACGTCTAGAGATATTGATGTTACCTTAGTAACGAACCATATTGCAACGACCAAAAAAAGTTTTTGCGGAAATTTCACTCATACAAACTTTTTGATTTTTTGCATGACTTCATTGATCACCCCGTATATAATAAACCTACGGTCCTACGATAAATATACGTCTTGCAGCTTAAGCCGAAAAAACTAGCTCTTAAAATCTGCAAGACGCGTTCAAAAATTTGCATTCCTGTTGAAAATATTGAACTTTAAATTTTGCCTAAAAATCTCTATGTGTAAGTTCGAATGGCCACCAGTTTATAATAGTTTTCCAGATATTTAAGAATTAAATTTTTGACTACTTTTTAAAAAATCTCCCGTAGGTAAGAAACTATAGAGAATTTGGCAACTCCATAAACGGAATATGAAGTGAGACTAAAAATGGCACATTTTCTCTAATTTAACCGATCTCGTATCTTTTACCGTTTCGGAGATAGCACTAGTGGTATCGCCTATTTTAGACAACCTGTATTTATTGGATTTAACTACGCGGCTAAGAGAAAAAATTAAGGAAAATTTACCTGGGCTTTTTGCTTCGGATTTTAAAAATTCTATTTTTTTTTTTGTTTAAATACCCAATAACAGACAATATTATTCTGTTTATTGCAATAATGCTGAAATAAAAGAAACCTATAATAAGCTGAAATGAACAATCGCTATAAACAAAAATAAAAGAGTTATTCTGAAAATTTGTTTCAGGTATACTACGCATTAAAAGTTATTAGCAAAAAAAATTAATTCTCACTTATGGAGCAAACGCCACCCTAAGACGAGGCTAGGAAAGAACTATATTTATGTGAACTTTTAGTACTTAGTACTTACTTATTATTTTGACCTCACTACAAATATCGGAGAACCTGCTCACAATTTTTGGTACGCCGGTATATTTCAAAAGTAATTTTGCCGCTGATATCTAAACATAAAAAAATGAGTTTAGGTGGAGTCAACCCCATAAAGCGTTTTTTGCGCTACCTGTTTCGACCCTGCAGATTCTTAACCCCAGAAAACTCCTTTTTCATTTCGGAGGTTATCCGCACTGCTGGTTTTAAATGAAGCAAAACTCCTTTATTGGATCTTGTCATATAAGGGCCGGAAGAAGGGTCCTTATCGTGTTATTTTTTCAACATAGAGTTATGGGATTTAAAAGGAAATGGACATGTCGAGAGCTATAGAAAAACCCGAGTTCGAAAATTGTTAGTAGTTTGTTGGATAATAAATAAAAATATATTGTGGATGGGGTTAAGTGTTCAGCTGGAAGAAATATCGACAAATAATATTACAGGTCTGCAAAAAAAGATGTTTGAATTGTTCTAAGAAAGTGAAGGGTCATTTCCGAAGTAATTGTGCATGTAGAATCCGAATCCGGGGTCCGAATTGCTCTATCACGTCAGGATTTTCAGATATCCTAACCTAAAAGTGCTCAAATCGCGATCTTTGGCTATATTTGGGGTTATGTAGCATCATCATATTATTTTTCTCAAAAAACAACCAATGGCACCTTAAAGTGTAAGTCTTTGTCTTTCAAATGCCGTTGAGTTTGCTCAAATAGCTTATGTCTGCATTGAGATATTTCATTTTGAAGTTTCCGAGTTTCGTCAATTTCGTTATTCTCAAAATTCACATGATTCTGTAGTCTTTGACGTCCAAATTGGACACTTATCTTCAATTTTTAGTTTTCACATTTGTATCAAGTTTTTTTTGCGACAATAGGTTCTTTAAAACTAAAATTTAATGTGCATCAAGTTTTACGACTCAAAACCAAGCCCTAAGTACTTTGAAGGGGGCTTGGTTTTGGGTCGTAAAACTTGATGCACATTAAATTTTAGTTTTAAAGAACCTATTGTCGCAAAAAAAACTTGATACAAATGTGAAAACTAAAAATTGAAGAGTGTCCAATTTGGACGTCAAAGACTACAGAATCATGTGAATTTTGAGAATAACGAAATTGACGAAACTCGAAAACTTCAAAATGAAATATCTCAATGCAGACATAAGCTATTTGAGCAAACTCAACGGCATTTGAAAGAAAAAGACTTACACTTTAAGGTGCCATTGGTTGTTTTTTGAGAAAGAAGAATATGATGATGCTACATAACCCCAAATATAGCCAAAAATCGCGATTTTTGCACTTTTAGGTTAGGATATCTGAAAATCCTGACATGATAGAGCAATTCGGACCCCGGATTCGGATTCTACATGAAACATTACTTCGGAAATGACCCTTCACTTTCTTAGAACAAAACCATGTTGACCTGTGTATTTAATGTGTAAATACAGGCGGATAGAATAAAATAGTGTAGATCGGAAGCGGCCCTTTGACGATTAATTTTTCTTTATGGGCGACAGCCCACGTGGGCTTCATGGGCGTCTGAAGAGACGGGAAATGTAATCTATTGACACAGGATTTAAAGGAATGGTGATTACGAGGGAACATGGTACCAAATCTGTATTATAGGTACAATGATTCACTAATCTAAATTCGCAGTCTAATGTGAGAGAAGCTCGATGAACCGGAGCATTGTCAAGGTGAAATGTCAAGAGGACAAAGGTGAATTTAGAAACAGATTATTTTTTTATTATCCAATAACTTGTGGTAGACATAATATGTACGTATGTAGCTGGACGACTTTGCTGTTACAAGCTTCTGATGTTATGGAGCAACATTAGCCAACAGCCTGCATTTTCTAAAAAATGTTAGTACTATCTTTCGTTTATTGATGGAACAAGATTTTCGAACTTGGGTAGCAGGGTTCTTCATCTTCGAAGACTCATACTTGGTTTTATGATTTTGTTGATATATCATAACAGTACAGCTAAGTTTCATCACCATAATTGAAGGCTGGTGATGGCTGCCTTAATAGTTTTTGATCATGTTTCTGCACCAGTTCACTAAATGGGGTACCTAAAGTGGGCAGATTTTCGGTACATGCAAATTATCATTTAAAATTCAACCGAATGACCATTTGGAGACGTTGAGGGTCTCAGCCACTATGTATGATATTTTCTTATTACCTTATCCACAGAAGAAATGTTAGTAGGTATTCCGTCGTATTAGTCCACCCCCACTCCTCTCCCTTTTTGCCCCGCCCCTTTCCCCCCTCTCCTTATAAGCTCCGCCCCCTTTCCAACCATTCTTCAACCAATCCTTATAAGCTCCACCCCTTTACCAACCTTTCTTCAACCAATCACTATAAGCTCCGCCCCCTTTTCCCTCCATTCTTCCCCACCCCTTATAAGCTCCGCCCCCTTTCCAACCATTCTTCAACCAATCCTTATAAGCTCCACCCCTTTTCCAACCTTTCTTCAACCAATCCCTATAAGCTCCGCCCCCTTACCCTCCATTCTTCCCCACCCCTTATAAGCTCCGCCCCCTTTTCCAACCATTCTTCAAACAATCCTTATAGACTCCACCCCATTTTCCATATAAGCTCCGCCCCCTTTTCCCTATAAACTCCGCCCCTTTTCCCCACCATTCTTTTCCCACTCCTTATAAGCTCCGCCCCCTTTTCCCTCTTCTCTATGCACTCCTTCCCTCTCCTATCTTCGCCACTCCTTATATGGACATAAGCTCCTCCCTTTTTTATCTAACTTCTTCCCCACTCCTTATATGGGCATAAGCTCGTCCCCCTTTTTTCCCTCCATCTTTACTCACGAGGCCCCCCATAAATCTAGCAACTAGAACACCATAACCCCAAGTCCTATTTTAGGTTGAAATGGGCATTTAAAAGGACAATAATTTATTTAGACCCTATACAGATGGATTAAAAAAAAAAAGTTCCTAAGGTGTTAGCAGCTTTTATGCATTAAGGGTTCTGTGTCGCCGATTGACTAATAATTCTATCGATTAAGCTAAACTACTAACTGGCCCCTCTAAATGGATAAATAATCTGTTAAACGGTAGTTCAGTACAGAAGAACAGCAAGTGGTTAACTAGGAAGCCAAATAAAAGATAAGTTTTATATAAATTTTTTATTTTTACTTCAAAATTACATATGTATATATATATTTTTAATATAGTCTAAATATACTAATACATTGCTAAAACTAGTATTACCAAAAAATAAATCTATTGTAACACTTTTGTACAGATACAATACACATACATAATATTTTGGAATTCTGAATACATTTCATACAAGGAGGCTGTTTTACCTCTAGATAACTCTATATTTAAGCTGTCACATTTCCCCAAAATTAAATACAGTTTAACATAAAAAATGTTACCCTAATAAAAAGATTTGTGAAAAATAATTACTTAATTCATGGCGTAGGTTTGCGGGTTGGTATGACAAAAGGGATTGTGTAAAGATTTATGACCTGGCATACATAAACAGCCACCTGAACTATCGACGGTCGGGGGTAGATAAACAGGTGTTAAAAAGGTCTTGAGTGGTTCAACTGGAAATTTATGAGTCGGTATTAGTGTCGGTTGCTACTTTAGACATAATTAGTTTTTATTATATAGAATAATATATGAAGCGTGTCTGTGTGGGTGGCTGATTATCGTAGGACGACTGTTATTAAGGCGTTTTAATTAAGAGATAAACAGGTGCCTGCCCAAATAATCTTAAAAAATATTGATGTACCCATTAAGACCTTATTTTAGTGTATAAAAGTAGATACGCTGAGCTAGAAAGATCTTCAGGTGAATTGATTTTACAACGTTGGGTTGCTCACGCGTAGCGGTTTCGTCCCCGTTGGGTAGCTTACGCGATGTACTTCCGTCCCGTTCAGATTGAATTACGTATTATTTTTCACCCTATCTTGGTAAAAAGTACGGGGCATTTTATAGTACTTCTAGATAGCTGTGAAAATTTCTTAAAATTTCTTCGGACATGCCAAGTAGATGTTATTTCACTGAAATATTTAAATTTTTAATGGTACAGTACTATGGTATTTTAGTTGAATACTATCTATCAAATCATATTAGTATTTAAGATAAACTTAAGATAAATTTAATATTTTGTTATTTTTGCTGATATTTATAAGATATTTTTGTTTTATGTGAAATTTTATATCAACTTACGTTTCTTATGCAGAATTTATGTAAACTTTATGAAGACTTAGGAAACACTTAGGACGACTTTATGTTAACTTTACGTAAAATTTTATCGACTTCAGATAATTTAGAACTTTTCTTGTCATTTTTATTTAAATACAACAAAATAAAAAATAGACGAAGTTTTAATATTATTTTATTAAAAAAATATATTTGTGTGTGTGTGCAATTTTAAACCTTAACTCATACATAAGTTAATACTACATTAAACTGAAAAACAGCGTGGGATTAAGGTAGAGCTTAATAGCAAAACATTTGAAGCCTATCACATTAGCAAAAAGGTAAGAAAAAAGAGCACTACTTACATATTTGTTCTAAAATCCGAATCTACTTCTTAACACAACACTTGTCTTTTTACCATTACAACACATTAAATGAATCAGTTTATAACGTTAAGCCATTGTAATAAAACCTGATACAGTAATTTAAGAGATTAATATCAAAATAATTAAATGTTTTGAAACATTTGTCGCATACTTTAAATATATCTATATATTTTTTAGTAACGCCTAAAATTGATAATATAAATTTAAAATTATTAGTTTATTAAAAATACCCTGTTAGAGACATCAAGATGATGTAATAAAACTTGATACAGTGATTTTAAGAGATTAATATCAAAATAATGAAATGTTTTGAAACATTTGTCGCATACTTTAAACATATCTATATATTTTTTTAGTAACGCCTAAAATTGATAATATAAATTTTAAAAATTATTAGTTTATTAAAAATACCCTGTTAGAGACATCAAGATGGTGTAATAAAACTTGATACAGTGATTTTAAGAGATTAATATCAAAATAATGAAATGTTTTGAAACATTTGTCGCATACTTTAAATATATCTATATATTTTTTAGTAACGCCTAAAATTGATAATATAAATTTTAAAAATTATTAGTTTATTAAAAATACCCTGTTAGAGACATCAAGATGCTAACATTTTACAGTGTCCTTATATATTAAAAGCACCACAAAATGTATTTAAATGTTCTAATTGTTTTTTGTAGTTTTTCACCTTTTTCTTAGATGAGACCAGTTTTTCTTTGCAGTAACTGAATTCGTAGACTGTGTTTTTCCATTTCTTTCTCTTCGTCTTTTAAATTCGTCAATAACTGACAACGAATTTTAAAAACACTCATCACTTCATCCCTTTGGCTGATAATAAAATCTTCCAGCCAGGCACATTTGGAGGTACTACCTTTGTTTTCCTCATAGACCATTTCTTCTTCTTCCTGACTATCCCACTGCATTTGATCAGAGTTTGGATTATTGTTCTTCAAAATGTTTTGAGAAACTGTTCTTTTAATTTTTTTCTCAATATTTGTTTGTAAAATGGTATCGAAACTTGTAGACTGGCGATATTCTTTATTTTTTTTTATTTTCCCATAAAAATTGTTTTCACTTTTAAGCATGCTCGACGGCTGTGTAAGTAGGTTTCGCAGCAGCGATTCCTGTGGCTTTTGAACGGGTTCCATTTCTTTGACTACAATGTTCTGAATTATGTTAATTTTAGAGGCCTCTTCTTCTCCTTTTTTCAAGCCTTCTCGATTTTGCTCTAGATCATCTAATAAATTTGAGCAAGTCAAGTCAAGTAAGGCATCCATTCCATCATGCAAATT
This sequence comes from Philopedon plagiatum, assembly GCA_963971165.1. Taxonomy (NCBI): domain Eukaryota; kingdom Metazoa; phylum Arthropoda; class Insecta; order Coleoptera; family Curculionidae; genus Philopedon; species Philopedon plagiatum. Next base: position 100,125,483 of record OZ020193.1, read on the forward strand.
TAGTTCTTCTTCTTCAGTCCAGCTATTGTTAAGTATGTTTTGGGGTAAAAAACGGCAAATTCTCATCTGGTAGGGTATTTGGGGTTATATTTCCCCCTGAAATAACATCTATTTCGGAACTACAATACGCACCACTCACTAAGCTCATTTTTGAAAATAAATGTGCTTAAACTTTTGATTAGCAGCTTTAACCACAAACTACAGACTGGAATGCGATACTCGAAACCCCTTTTTCTTATATACTCGGTATTTTTAACCGTTAAACACAATTTTTACATATAATCTTTGATAAGAGGTTATAAAATTTTACAATATGGTTGTTTTTTGTTTCTTATAGCCGTACGGCTTAGAGCTGCCATCAGGTAGAAATTTTCTTTTTGTTGAATTGTGTCTATAGAGTTTGGTCTCAATACAAGTGGTGACAGTATGCTCCTTGGTCCGACGAATATTCCTAGATACTATTGGTATGGGGTCTGACTTTTTCAGCACCATTTCCTTAATTGTTTTAAAGTTTATTAACTGCGAAGTCTTGTAATTTAAAGATATTCCTTTAACCTTGACGACCACTTCTTCTGTTTCGTTATTGGTTGCATTAATGGTGTAGGCATAATTTTTGGGTCCACCAGAAACAAATTTGGTTATATAGGAATTAGAACCATATCCCTCCAGTTCATTAGTTAAATCCCCAATAAATTGACCGGTTGGTAAATTTAAATCCTCAGGTTTTGAGACGTAAATAACTGAGTCTGTATCATAATATAAAACCCTACTGTCAAGTTTCTCCAGATAAGAGTATAATTTAAGTCTTGCTTGTGCAGTTACGTATGCAGCAATAGCAACATTAACCGTGGTGAGAGGATCGTACGATTCATCTGTGTGTTCGTAACTTACGATTACCGTTTCTTCGTTGACAGGAAGAACCCCATTACAATAAATGGATGGATTGGTAAACATGGCAAACAACTCGGCAGGATTATTTACAATTTTGGTCTTTGGTTGATTTTCCCTTTGTCCGAACTTCCCCCAGAATGAGTTTAAAATGAGCTTAGCTAGGCTTCTGAGTCCAGGGTTATTCAGTATTTTGGCGTACTCTAACTTTACATCTTCCCTTTCGAAAAACTCATTTACATATTTGTTCTTTTCTTCCTCAGTTTTGCATGTTTTTGGCCAACCAGAAGCTTCTTGTTTAATTTTAATGAATTTATTCATCATGGCAGTGAATAATCCCTCCGCCCCAGTTGCGCTATTAAACCTCTGCACATCATATTTCCAAATTTCATAAATCTTTGTTATTATATATCCTTTCCTAACAGCTGAAAGTACCTCGTCCAACACCCATGTTCCTTCAAGTGCTCGTTCTTCATCAGTGTGATGGCAATTATCTGTGTTCATTTCTTTCCCACAAGTGTTACACAAAACAAACATCAGCTTGTTGTTCATCTTTTGGGGAAGCACGGGATGATATAAATCTATTGGTGGTAGAACTTGACATTTAATTAGGCCATTAATATTTTCCAGGTCAAGTTTTGCACAATCCTCCCCCACAAATATCTCAGGATGTCCAATGGGGAATTTACCATATTTACAAACATATGGATAGAGGGAGCAAACATCAGCGTATCTGATTTCTTCAGATTCCTTGGCCTCGTAATATTCCCAAACATTTCCGGTACGACCACCATAAAAAGCGTCTCTTGGGTTTAATGGTAACAAAGCTATGTACGGGTGATCTTTGGTATAATTTCTAATCTCTGGATTCTCCCCTATTTGTTTTTTAAATTCACATTCCCACATTTCAGTGACTACATAGTCAAATTCGCGCAACCTTGCAACTTTGGACTGAGTTGCTTCATATCGTAAATTAAGAGTTTCGGAGGAATCTTCGAAAAGAGGTTCGTTTCGCCCATATTTGTAACAGGTAATACAGCCATGGTAATAGCAGCCTTGAAACTCGAATACCTCATTGGTCTCGGAACAATAGCCGTCGACTTTTACGCCATGTAAAACGACTTCTTTTCCTTTAGCCGCATGTAAAATGTTAATTTTTTTCTGCTGTTCCTCCCAAAGTAACCACTCAATGGCAATTTTACTCTGACGATCTTTCCATCTGTATCCGTTCTTTGGAATGACACCGATGGATTTTGGTTTAAGAAAATTCCTCCTAAATACTTTGTTACATGCTGAGGCAATAGTTGTCGCTTCGGTAAAGGGGCATACATTGGTTGTTGTTAAAAGTTGCTCTCTAAATTTTAAACAGGCTCGTGCAAGAATTTCGACGTCTGACACACAATAGTCCACCAGATCTCTCTGCATATCAAACTCGTCATCTTTGTGTTCTTCATACCACTGAATAAATGTAGTCCTATCCTCTTCTTTCATGGTGTCTGGAGAGTAATAGTTAATGGAGGGAAGAGTACCCACATAATTTTCATTAGCTTTGGTATTGAATAAATGAGGGAAATAACCTTTCTTAAACACAGCGTCAAGTCCAAAGGCCTTGGGTAACTTAGATAGAGCCATGGGAAAATAGTTTAAGGAATCAATAAATTTAACGTTACCCACTTGCATCATAAGGATTTTTGTCCCCCTCATGATCAGTTCGGGTGTCAAGTCGGTTTTTATCATCAGGTAATTCAGAATAAATTGATGATCAAATGCTTGTCCGTTGTGAGCTATGACAACCACATCTTTAAATTTTTTTCTTATTTGGAGCAAATGTTGTGTAAACGATTCGACTGGGGTTGATCCTTTAACTTTTTGCAATCTGACACCACATTTTCTACAGATAATGTCTTCTGAATTTATACAGATGTCACAACATTGTTTAAAAACACACAAATTCACCTGATGAAGAAGAGAACCATTTTCTAACTCTTCTTCCTGTCTAGTCTCGAGATCATAAAAAACAAACAGCACATCTTTGGTTTTCGGTTTTCCACTGTCAACCTGGATATAACATTGGTGACTGTCAGGAACATGGGTGTTACACGTTTTGCAAAAAATTTCCCCACACGTATGCTTTCTGTTACCCCTTATGGTTTTAAAACAGTTGTTACAACTTCTAATTTCCTTACAAACAGTACTTTTCTGCCAGGATCCGTCCTTTAGATGATTGTTGTAACAACTTTCACCTCTAAGATATCGGCGACAATTATCACATTTAACTTTAACCTGACCTTCCAGACATTTTGGAGCCTGTAAACACCCCGGGCAGGTACCACCACATCTGTGTTCATTTTTGTGATCAAAAGGAGCATGACATTCTTCACAAAAATAAATACATGCAAAAGCAGCAGTCAGCGAAGTAATAACATTGAAATGGCCCTTATGATGTAGAAGGTTAAGTTTTTGATTGCTTTCAACTGATCCCTCAAAAATTAACTCTCTTCCTTTCGACCCATAACTATAAACCACTATTTTATATTCCTTGAGATATTGCTGAAATTTCTGCAACTCCGGGATTCCAGCACCTTCTTCAGGAATAGTAACTTGGGCTTGTTCCATTAACATTTTGGTTCTTTCTGTTTGTATTTTTCCAATATCTCTTCTAACTTTGTTAAAATTACTGTCTTTCTTAATGTTCGCAATGGCAGCCACCAAAGCACGTGGAAGACAAAGATTGTCTGTATTCTTAATTGTGACGATTCCCCTCCTCATACCGCATTCCTCATCAAAACTATTATACGCTTTTCCCCTTCCTTGTCCTGTCGGCAGTCGTACAGTTGTCACCTTAAGACAAAAGGACTCAGTATTAAGACCTGCCGAGTTTGACTGATATACATTGCTGATAACATTCCAAACATCCTCATAATTTATTTCTCCCGCTGGTCTAAAACGAAGCCACCCTTCACCACGGTTAAAGTCCTTGGAACAGAAGCTAAAACCCACACGATCCGAAGGCTGTAGTCCTTCAGTTACTTTTTGAATAACTTGATTAATAGCTTCTCTCACCCATCCGACTGGATCAACTTTTTGCGGCACAGACCTTAATTTAAATTCCAAGGTACGACCGGTAAGATTAAATCTTCTCACCTTTTTAAGGACATCTTTGGTTACAATAAACTTCTCCATTTTTACAGAGCTCCAAAAAGACACGTCTACACTCTTCGACTGTTCACTTAGAAATGACTAGGGACTAGACCGCTGCTCTGGCCTGCTAATTATAACTTCGGATGACCTGATAAGACCGAGTAGAAGTGCGTTCAGGAAGGAGGAGTGTGTTCGGAAAACTTCTTACCAACGAGAAAAGCTTTTGGTTAATTCTGTAACAAATAATAATACTTACAATCAGTTTAACTATAACTAGTTTTAACAAATATTTAACACTTAAATCCCATAAAAATTGCAAAATCTCTTAAAATACTACTCTTGTTCAAGAATACCACGTACCCTCACATCAGTTCTTTAAATCATATAGAAATTTTCATTGCCCCATCACAATCCTTTACGGATAGCCGAAAGATGGTTTCTTTATTAGCCAACGACGATCTACGAGATGTTGATGTCATCTATGTGAAGGGACATATAAAGCTCTTTTTACTTGAAACTTTTTCCACGATAAAATAACTTAAGAATATACCCGATATATTGTTAATTTATTATTTACAAGGGATAGTGTTAATGTACCGAAATTATTTCTAAGTAAAACCACTTTTCTTATCATGGTTTAGAATATTGTACTTGTAGTGCTGAGAATTCAAAAATCTTGTATGAATATATTTATGATTTCCTACCTAAATAAAGAAGTTAAAATGTACTACATGTTTTAATTTTATCCTATATTACTAGAATCCCCTGAGAAATTTAGACATTTGGCCTCGAGCTTATGACAAAGGCGGTTGACTGGACAGTTAAATTAGACGAGCATTTGAAAAATACGCAAGCTGAAAGAGACATTAAGTTTTACAAAGAAAATAAATCTTTGGTTAGAATATTTTTGAAACTTAAACTTACAAATGGCTACCTCCTCCAGCTGGGATAAGGTGTTTAAATCTCCTTCTAGATGTCCTGATGTTCCAGCGATAGTTCTTAAGACTAAGCCTAACCGAGTTTACGAGATTGGTGACTTTATAACAGTCGTCTTTACTACGTCCGAAGAGGAGCACAAACACGTAATTTTGGATACTACTGGCACCGCTACTGGTTATGGTAAAATTTATTTCTCCAGGGATGAATTAGAAGAATTTCTAAGCACTCTTGATTGTTTCAATACGCACAGGGTGGATATATTTATGATAATTGGACAGTACAATTTAGTGTTTCGTTGCAATGGCGATGACAATAAAAGAAGTCTCAAGTTTGAAGATGCCGCAACAGACAAGTATCTATTTCGATGGACTGAGAAGCTAATACACTTATTTGCAAAGCATATTTATGAACTGTATAAGCTTAATATTCAATATTATACTGTTACTAAGTAGTGTACTGTTTATTTGTTTCAATTATTCTAACTAAGCAAATAAGACACCAGTTTAAAACGCAGAACATCACATTTGACAGTTGGTGTTTTCAAGAGACATTTTATCTTGTTTTGCGTGCATGTTGTTACTATGCGATTTAGAACTAAACAGCCACATACTCGTTGAAGAATATAGTTTTAACCTCTGATCAGCCTAAGACTCAGCGTAAATAGGTCATTAATAGGTTCTATATTAATTTTCGAGCTTAAAGAGACGAGTTATTCGCCTATTTCTAGCAAATAAATAACTAATTATTTCCAGTAATATTGGTGTCTTTATGTCGAAAGAAAATAGCCTGTATCTACGTATGCAGTTATTAAAGATTTTGGACGAAACTTTTATTTTAAATGCAATCCGAAAAGGGATAGAATGGATCCTTATTTTTAACAGATAAATGCCTGATTATAATTATTAGTAGCAATATTACTACCCTTATATTTTCGAAGAAAGTAGTCTGTATATTGTTTCTATATTAGCAAGTACGAATACGAACGAATTGAATTGTACTTAAACATATATTAGTGTAAAGTAGTAAATAAAATAAACTTTTAAGATGCTACATACAGTGTGTCCATGGATGGAGTTGGAACGAGGAAAAAATGTAACGATTTACGAAAAAAGTCGTTCTTTTGAGATTATCACGTACAAATTTTAGATTAAATATACAGTGTGTTAATAATAAATTAGAATAACATGAAAATGCTTTAAGAGAGAGAAGTAGCAATATTTATTATTTTATACAAAATTTTATAAAACAAAGCTGTTTATAAACTAAAATACAATAAATAATTAGTGTCAATTGTACCAAAAATTTTAAAGGACATAAATAACCATTTTCATTATGTTTTTTATATTATATTCTGAAACCAAAATATTTATGTCAACACTTTAATAGTATTTTTTATTAATTTAAGCTCACCGTATGGTAGTGATAAAACGATATGAAAACTTTTAACACTAAAACCAGATTATAATCAGAAGTTTAACCAAAAGGTAAGCATATCTTAGTTAAAAATACATGAATTAATTTGTAGGTATTGTGTCTTATGATATGTGGTGTATCGGTGTATCCCTTTTTTGTTTAATCGATCCTATTTTATTTGCGATATTCCATGTTCTAATTCATTATCAGAATATATGTACATTATAAAGATAGGGTTTTTTTCATAAGTAGAACCGCATACATATGGAGACCACAGGGGAAAAACAATCTAACTCCAAAAATTTTAAAAATTAAATTTTTCACCGTTTTGATACCTTTGCCCTGGTACTTTAATATGCCATATAATCCTGATCGGAATACCATTCTTAATCCACTAAAATCAGCGATAAAAATTTGATATACTTTGGAATAACTATCTAAGTCCGCTCGCATTCAGTAAAGAACGATCAACCTGCCAACTTAAAATTTTTGGAATTCGTTTAGCATTTTAATGATCAATTAGTCGTCCTAAGGGAATCATTGTTCGTTGTTTGTTTTATGTTTATATATTTTTAAAACCTATGTATAAAATAAACTTTTCCATTTCCAACAAGGCCGATAAAAGAGCTAATAATAAGTCGTTAACATTCACGAACTTTAGAAACGAGAGAAAGCTACAATGGAGCTTTGTCAAGATTTGGTTTTCGACCTATAAAGTCCTGTCATAGGAAAGCTGAGCACCAGATAAACTTTACACCGACCTATTCCCATTTTAAAGTATGACCAGTTGCACGAACTTAAGAAGTTTGTGGATAAAACTTCACAACCCTACTATATACTTATTTGCCTTGTGCTTCTAACATTGCCCATGTGGATAATATAGATATGGCAAGCGATAGCAGTCAAACTATATCATTCTTAGTAACTATAAAGCGATTTCTTTTTTTAACACGAGTAAATACCGTTAACAATGTCCATAATGCCTATGTATTTAATGCAAACATAGTAAGCGATAACGATAACGATAAAAATTCAAAGCCTTTTAGTAATGTCGAATTTTGTTACAACCGCGTTAATATCCTACTTACTGCGGATTGGATCGTTTTTCGGTACATCGGAGAGGAGATTTTTACATTTTTTCTAACATTGTTTATTTTTAAATCTAATATTGGATAAATATTGCCTATGCTTATGACCTCCAATAAAAAAAATATTGCAAGTCATATTTCTTCTTGCCTCCCGTGTAAGTCTTGAAACGTTCAAATTCGTATAGTATAAAAATGTGACTTAGAGGTTATATACAGTCAGGAGGCCTAAAAAAGCGATTTTTCAAGAATTTTTCCTGAGAAGACTTTTAAATTTATTAATTTGAAAATTTGTACACATATTATGGTAACTTTTAACTGTATTTTAGGATTTTTGTATTTGTAAAAATAATAATTTTGAAAGCTGCTATAGCTGATCTCCAGGAGTTCCTCTCAAAAAAGGCACCTTGTGGTGACAACGATATCTCTGGATTGGATCATCGTAGATGAAAAAAACCAAACGGATTTCATTAAAGTAATGTATAGCCTTCTAATTAGTCGATGGAATAAGCAAAATTTTTTTGACAAAAATGGCGGCTTCTCAGAAAAAAAAGCGATATTTGGTCAAAATTTTTGGCCTTAAATTGTTTATATAAAAAATATTTATTGGTGAGAAAAAACCTTCGATTAATTACTAAAAAATATACTTAAGAAGCTTGTGTTAAAATTTGAGACTGATAGGTTCAGCCGTTTCCGCGAAATCTTCGTCACCGACTTTTAAAAACACACTTTTGAGAAAAACGCGTTTAGAGTTTCAATAGCACGTTACATAGTGTACAATCGCTCTGACACGTCTTTACAATATGCGTGTAACTTCGAAATGACCTCCAATAAAAAAATATTGCAAGTCATATTTCTTCTTGCCTCCCGTGTAAGTCTTGAAACGTTCAAATTCGTATAGTATAAAAATGTGACTTAGAGGTTATATACAGTCAGGAGGCCTAAAAAAGCGATTTTTCAAGAATTTTTCCTGAGAAGACTTCTAAATTTATTAATTTGAAAATTTGTACACATATTATGGTAACTTTTTAACTGTATTTTTAGGATTTTTGTATTTGTAAAAATAATAATTTTGAAAGCTGCTATAGCTGATCTCCATGAGTTCCTCTCAAAAAAAAGGCACCTTGTGGTGACAACGATGTCTCTGGACTGGATCATCGAAAATGAAAAAAAACCAAACGGATTTCATTAAAGTAATGTATAGTCTTCTAATTAGTCGAGGGAATAAGCAAAATTTTTTGACAAAAATGGCGGCTTCTCAGAAAAAATCGATATTTGGTCAAAATTTTTGGCCTTAAATTGTTTAAATAAAAAAAAAATTTATTGGTGAGAAAAAACCTTCGATTAATTACTAAAAATATACTTAAGAAGCTTGTGTTAAAATTTGAGACTGATAGGTTCAGCCGTTTCCGCGAAATCGTCGTCACCGACTTTTAAAAATACAGTTTTGACTTAATAACTGGCAGTAAAAACATGCTTCAGCTATTAACAGTCAGTGATAACTTTTTACCAAGGTAAGAAAATGGTTTACGGAAAATAAATTAATTCTTAATTCAGATAAAACAAACATGGTGCTTTTCAAGCCAGAAAAGATACAAATTAGAAAATATTATACACATAGAAACCGTAGACAGTATGTTAAATATCGCTGAAAATACAAAGTTTCTCTGTGTTTACATTAAGAAAAATTTAGACTGGTCTCTTCATATTAGCAATTAAAAAAGGTTAATCTCAATCTGCTACGGAGTGCGGGTTGTTGGTTGGTGGATATATAAACGATAAACCTTAAAAATACTATATTTTGCAAACTTTGAGGCTGTTCTTAAATACGGGAATAATATTTTGGGGTCGGCATACCCATATACAGAATATTTTTGTTTCACAAAAAGGACTCTAAGGGTTATTAAGAAAATCTAGTTTACTCAATCCTGTCGAAATGTCTTTAAGGCAGCAGGTATTATGACTGTGTATGCCTTATACATTTATGAATGTCTAATGTTTTTACGTAGAAACCAATATTTGTTTAACTCGCACAATATCAATCGGTTAATAAGAGCAGACCATTTAAACCATCCCATACCGTCGCCTTCATATCGCCGAAACAAGTCCAGAATGGATGTTAAACTGTTTTAATAATTTACCACTATGCATTAAACGTATTGATATTCAAAGCTTGTTCAAAATGAAAATTAAAAATTGTTAATTGAGCTGAAACCCTATTATCTAGATGATTATTTAAATGTGTAGTGGATTGGTATGATAGTTATATGACACCTCTGATTTTTCTAATTGGCTATTTGACGTCATTTCATTTTGTTGTTGTAACAAATTTGAAATAAAGAGTATTATTATTATTATTAAAACAAAGACTAAACACAAAATTTGACATACAAATTTTTAAGATGTAAATTTGGAATAATAATGGCGGTTTTATGTAATTACATTGGATTTCACAAAAAAAAAAAATCAAGATAGTTGATTTAATTAACGTCAATGTTACGTCATAAAACAGAGACTAAATACAAAATTTTACATACAAATTTTAAGATTTAAATGTGGAATAATAATAGCTGTTTTATTTAATTACACTGGATTTCACAAAAAAATAAAAGGTAGTTGATTTAATTAACGTGAATGTTACGCCAGCATCTTATTTAGCCTGTCAGTATTCTGATTTTGTGGCGATATTTTCAAAAATATCCCCCCAAGAAGCTAAGTAGAATAATTAGATTTAACTCTATGCACCAGGTTAATTACAATAATATAAGCTGATCAAGTTACACGTAAAGTTGTGGGAGAGTCTGCATTTATACGTAATATACGGTGAAATCCGCCTTAAAGGACGTGTATACTTTAAAATAGGTAAAATTGAGGCGCGTTTTACAAAAACAGCATAATATGTACAAAATAAACAATCTGAATCGAGGTATAATAATAATTTATAAATTCTTGGTTATTTAATTGTGTGTAATATGTAGATACTGATGTATTTTGGAAAGAAAGATATGTATGTACGCGCACGTTCTACATAAAGAAAAAAAATAATTGACCAGTTTTTGCAAAGAAAAGAAGCGTTGTTTTAAAATTATTTAAACGAAGATTGCTATCTAGGAAATTTGGCAGATAAAATAATATAAAAATTACTTTTTTTTTTGATTTTTCATAAGTGCTGTTATTGCTTATCAATAATATAACGCAAATTTCCATTTATAACAATTATAAAAATTTATCTAGGCGGTTTTAAGAAGTCTAAACTATTATAAATTTCAAATTGAACACGGTAATTTATGGACTGTGTTACTTACATATTAGCTGAAAAAGTAGTAAATAAAATAAACTTTTAAGACACTACACTTTTACCAACACACACACACACACTAGTATTTTAGATTAAAACACTAGTTCGAAGTCTTGCAACTAATAAGAATTTTACTGTTGAATTAATTTCTTATATAGGTCCCCCAAACAATTAAAGTCTAAAAATTGTGGAGGGGGTTTATTACTTTTTAAAAAATAGTTAATTCAGAGAAATGACATTCTCATAAAGAACCGTTTTTTAAAAAGGGCTATAGAATTATTTCGAAGAAGCATAACTATTATTTCAGACATGACGTAATAAAACAAAATCTTTATCAAACTATATCTCAGCCTGCTTTTTCCATGTGCTTAATAAAAATAGGATAATAAAATATCCTATTTAAAAGGTGTCCCGTAGTATCCGCCGATTAATTTTAAAAACTATTCTTTTTATGTAAATAACAAGAAATAATTTCCCTACACAAAGAAAGTTATTCACAAACGTGTTTAAGTTTTCAAATGCAAAATATTTTAGCATATATATATATATATATATATATATATATATATATATATATTCCTAGACGGGTAAATAAAGTGAAATAAAAAAAGGTTTTTATGTGAATTATTTATGAACTTAATTCTTTTCAGTTTTAGAAAGGAAACAATAAAAGTGCCCTGTGGTTTAATAATATTCTCCCTTTTAAAAGCAGTTCTTATTAAACAGAGGGAATTTTTAAATGTAATAAATTCGTTTTGTAACCCGTCAACCTGTTACTTTTAAAACTAACATTTTTTTTATGTAGATATACGAAATAAATTTCATACAAAGAATGAATATTTAAAACTTAAACGTAATCCCAGGAAATAATAAAAACCAACCCTACTGAGAACAGCGTTAATACTTTAACTTGAATTCAGCCTAAAAAGGTATAATAAATCTGTGGGTTTTTTTTTGTATAATGTGGATAAATTTCAAGAAATTCTCTGAGAAGGCAGGATATTGGTTATTTATTGGCGGTTTGTAGTGACAGTTGAATTCGTTTTGTAAGCCATCAAGCTGTTAATTTTAAAAACCAACATTTTTTTATGTAGATATACGAAATAAATTTCATACAAAGAATGAATATTTAAAACTTAAACGCAATCCAGGAAATAATAAAAACCACCATACTGAGAACAGCTTTAATACTTTAACTTGCATTCAGCCTAAAAAAGGTATAATAAATCTGTGGGCTTTTGTATAATGCGGATAAATTTCAAAAAAAAATCTCTGACAAGTATGAGAAAGCAGGATATTGGTTATTTATTGGCGGTTAGTAGTGACAGTTTGAATTCGTTTTGTAAGCCATCAAGCTGTTAATTTTAAAAACCAACATTTTTATGTAGATATACGAAATAAATTTCATACAAAGAATGAATATTTAAAACTTAAACGCAATCCAGGAAATAATAAAAACCACCATACTGAGAACAGCTTTAATACTTTAACTTGCATTCAGCCTAAAAAGGTATAATAAATCTGTGGGTTTTTTTTTGTATAATGCGGATAAATTTCAAAAAAAAATCTCTGACAAGTATGAGAAAGCAGGATATTGGTTATTTATTGGCAGTTAGTAGTGACAGCTGAAAAATTAGGGTTAAAAAGTTTCCATGGATTGGCCAGTTTTTAAGTTAATCTAAAATAACAGAATTAATAAAAATATGAGTGGAGTATTTTCCCACGTCTCCGAGTATATAAGAAAAGGGGGTTTTTGAGTATCGTTCAGTCTGTAGTTTGTGGTTAAAGCCGTTAATAAAAAAGTTTTAGAACATTAATTTTTTAAAATGAGCTTAGTGAAGTGTAATTCCGAAATAGCCGTTACGGATGTTATTTCAGTGGAAAATATAACTCCAAATCTCCTACCAGATGAGAACTTGCTATTTTTTACCAAAAACACGTTTAACAATGAAGGGTGAAGAAAAACTAAATTTGTATGATGGAATGGATGCTTAACTTGACTTGATTTGTTCAAATTTATAAGAAAAGGGTTTTGAGTATCGCTATGCAGTCTGTGGTTTGTAGTTAAAGTTGTTAATAAAAAGTTTTAGAATCGGATTTTAGAACAAATATGTAAGTAGCGCTCTTTTTTCTTACCTTTTTGCTAATGTGATAGGCTTCAAATGTTTTGCTATTAAGCTCTACCTTAACCCCGCGCTGTTTTTCAGTTTAATGTAGTATTAACCTATGTATGAGTTAAGGTTTAAAATTGCACACACACACAAATATATTTTTTTAATAAAATAATATTAAAACTTCGTCTATTTTTTATTTTGTTGTATTTAAATAAAAATGACAAGGAAAGTTCTAAATTATCTGAAGTCGATAAGATTTTACGTAAAGTTAACATAAAGTCGTCCTAAGTGTTTCCTAAGTCTTCATAAAGTTTACATAAATTCTGCATAAGAAACGTAAGTTGATATAAAATTTCACATAAAACAAAAATATCTTATAAATATCAGCAAAAATAACAAAATATTAAATTTATCTTAAGTTTATCTTAAATACTAATATGATTTGATAGATAGTATTCAACTAAAATACCATAGTACTGTACCATTAAAAAATTTAAATATTTCAGTCAAATAACATCTACTTGGCATGTCCGAAGAACTTTTAAGAAATTTTCACAGCTATCTAGAAGTACTATAAAATGCCCCGTACTTTTTACCAAGATAGGGTGAAAAATAATACGTAATTCAATCTGAACGGGACGGAAGTACATCGCGTGATCTACCCAACGGGGACGAAACCGCTACGCGTGAGCAACCCAACGTTGTAAAATCAATTCACCTGAAGATCTTTCTAGCTCAGCGTATCTACTTTTATACACTAAAATAAGGTCTTAATGGGTACATCAATATTTTTTAAGATTATTTGGGCAGGCACCTGTTTATCTCTTAATTAAAACGCCTTAATAACAGTCGTCCTACGATAACCCCGTACTTTTTACCAAGATAGGGGTGAAAAATAATACGTAATTCAATCTGAACGGGACGGAAGTACATCGCGTGAGCTACCCAACGGGGACGAAACCGCTACGCGTCAGCAACCCAACGTTGTAAAATCAATTCACCTGAAGATCTTTCTAGCTCAGCGTATCTACTTTTATACACTAAAATAAGGTCTTAATGGGTACATCAATATTTTTTAAGATTATTTGGGCAGGCACCTGTTTATCTCTTAATTAAAACGCCTTAATAACAGTCGTCCTACGATAAAGCGCTCTTTTTTCTTACCTTTTTGCTAATGTGATAGGCTTCAAATGTTTTGCTATTAAGCTCTACCTTAACCCCGCGCTGTTTTTCAGTTTAATGTAGTATTAACCTATGTATGAGTTAAGGTTTAAAATTGCACACGCACACAAATAAAAATGACAAGGAAAGTTCTAAATTATCTGAAGTCGATAAGATTTTACGTAAAGTTAACATAAAGTCGTCCTAAGTGTTTCCTAAGTCTTCATAAAGTTTACATAAATTCTGCATAAGAAACGTAAGTTGATATAAAATTTCACATAAAACAAAAATATCTTATAAATATCAGCAAAAATAACAAAATATTAAATTTATCTTAAGTTTATCTTAAATACTAATATGATTTGATAGATAGTATTCAACTAAAATACCATAGTACTGTACCATTAAAAAATTTAAATATTTCAGTCAAATAACATCTACTTGGCATGTCCGAAGAAATTTTAAGAAATTTTCACAGCTATCTAGAAGTACTATAAAATGCCCCGTACTTTTTACCAAGATAGGGTGAAAAATAATACGTAATTCAATCTGAACGGGACGGAAGTACATCGCGTGATCTACCCAACGGGGACGAAACCGCTACGCGTGAGCAACCCAACGTTGTAAAATCAATTCACCTGAAGATCTTTCTAGCTCAGCGTATCTACTTTTATACACTAAAATAAGGTCTTAATGGGTACATCAATATTTTTTAAGATTATTTGGGCAGGCACCTGTTTATCTCTTAATTAAAACGCCTTAATAACAGTCGTCCTACGATAACCCCGTACTTTTTACCAAGATAGGGGTGAAAAATAATACGTAATTCAATCTGAACGGGACGGAAGTACATCGCGTGAGCTACCCAACGGGGACGAAACCGCTACGCGTCAGCAACCCAACGTTGTAAAATCAATTCACCTGAAGATCTTTCTAGCTCAGCGTATCTACTTTTATACACTAAAATAAGGTCTTAATGGGTACATCAATATTTTTTAAGATTATTTGGGCAGGCACCTGTTTATCTCTTAATTAAAACGCCTTAATAACAGTCGTCCTACGATAATCAGCCACCCACACAGACACGCTTCATATATTATTCTATATAATAAAAACTAATTATGTCTAAAGTAGCAACCGACACTAATACCGACTCATAAATTTCCAGTTGAACCACTCAAGACCTTTTTAACACCTGTTTATCTACCCCCGACCGTCGATAGTTCAGGTGGCTGTTTATGTATGCCAGGTCATAAATCTTTACACAATCCCTTTTGTCATACCAACCCGCAAACCTACGCCATGAATTAAGTAATTATTTTTCACAAATCTTTGTATTAGGGTAACATTTTTTATGTTAAACTGTATTTAATTTTGGGGAAATGTGACAGCTTAAATATAGATGTATCTAGAGGTAAAACAGCCTCCTTGTATGAAATGTATTCAGAATTCCAAAATATTATGTATGTGTATTGTATCTGTACAAAAGTGTTACAATAGATTTATTTTTTGGTAATACTAGTTTTAGCAATGTATTAGTATATTTAGACTATATTAAAAATATATATATACATATGTAATTTTGAAGTAAAAATAAAAAATTTATATAAAACTTATCTTTTATTTGGCTTCCTAGTTAACCACTTGCTGTTCTTCTGTACTGAACTACCGTTTAACAGATTATTTATCCATTTAGAGGGGCCAGTTAGTAGTTTAGCTTAATCGATAGAATTATTAGTCAATCGGCGACACAGAACCCTTAATGCATAAAAGCTGCTAACACCTTAGGAACTTTTTTTTTTTAATCCATCTGTATAGGGTCTAAATAAATTATTGTCCTTTTAAATGCCCATTTCAACCTAAAATAGGACTTGGGGTTATGGTGTTCTAGTTGCTAGATTTATGGGGGCCTCGTGAGTAAAGATGGAGGGAAAAAAGGGGGACGAGCTTATGCCCATATAAGGAGTGGGGAAGAAGTTAGATAAAAAAGGGAGGAGCTTATGTCCATATAAGGAGTGGCGAAGATAGGAGAGGGAAGGAGTGCATAGAGAAGAGGGAAAAGGGGGGCGGAGCTTATAAGGAGTGGGAAAAGAATGGTGGGGAAAAGGGGCGGCGTTTATAGGGAAAAGGGGGCGGAGCTTATATGGAAAATGGGGTGGAGTCTATAAGGATTGTTTGAAGAATGGTTGGAAAAGGGGGCGGAGCTTATAAGGGGTGGGGAAGAATGGAGGGTAAGGGGGCGGAGCTTATAGGGATTGGTTGAAGAAAGGTTGGAAAAGGGGTGGAGCTTATAAGGATTGGTTGAAGAATGGTTGGAAAGGGGGCGGAGCTTATAAGGGGTGGGGAAGAATGGAGGGAAAAGGGGGCGGAGCTTATAGTGATTGGTTGAAGAAAGGTTGGTAAAGGGGTGGAGCTTATAAGGATTGGTTGAAGAATGGTTGGAAAGGGGGCGGAGCTTATAAGGAGAGGGGGGAAAGGGGCGGGGCAAAAAGGGAGAGGAGTGGGGGTGGACTAATACGACGGAATACCTACTAATGTTTTGTGGAATGATTATGCCAGATGAACGCCCAGGTCTTGGATCATCTACTAGACTAAAATTCCCACGTTTGAAATTTAAATACCATCCCTCGATGGTCCTGAATGGACAATTTTCGGCAAAAACTGCTAGCATCTCTTGCTCGTTATCCGTGGGCTGATAATTTCGACGAAATTAAAGAATAATGGCTTGATATCCGATACGCGGAGAGTTATTCATATTACAATGTTTATAAACAAACCGTCAGTTAGATAAGAATTACATTTTGTGATATTTCAAGGTTAAAACGTTTGCTCTTTTTGCTCTTTCAGAAAGTAGCAACGATAATATTCTAAGATAACAGCTGCGACGCCGACGTACGACAAAACTTTTTCCGTGACCTACGTACATTTATTCAAATGATATTTTCTTAAATAACGTTATTTTACTAGTTCCGTTAGAAACAGTGACCTATGACATTTTTATGGCAATTGTTTAAATCTGAAAATAGCTTACATTCTGCGAAATGGTACAGTAACTTAAAATGTAAGCAAGGCCAACAAAATAATTTTACCATGTTATAGTCTACCCAGCCACTCGAGTTTATCATAGAATTTCCAGTTTTCTAAATAAAAAAAGCTACATTTTTGAAACTACAAATACAAAAATTATTTAAAATTAAACGGAAATGACTCGATAAAAACCGAGGAACCATAAAATCATTTTTGTATAAAGCCATTTTAAACTTTAAATGTCACACACTTTATTATACAGTGTGTAACAAAAATATGGAAACCTCGAAATATCTTGCAAACAGTTCATCCGATTTTTATGAAGTTTTGTACTCTTAGGTTCGAAATTACGGCCGATCCAACGGTGAGTTCCGCATTGTTGTCAAGTTTACTGTTTTCCTTAAATCGAGAGGAACTTTTTTTTTTAATGGAACGCTCTATATTTTACTCTATTTTCAAATTCGGCTTAAAATTCGGAATACTTCTTATTGGGAACATTTTATCCTAAAGTTAACAGTTTATGAGAAAATGGTGGTCAAAAATCGTTATTTTATTATATTTTAACTTAAAATACCTGTACACGAAAGTTTACCTGAAATGACTGACATTGTCAGTTTCGTTTATTTATAAAAAATGGGTCATTTAACAGCAACCCAAAGAATTGAAATTTTAATAATACTGGGTTATGGGAACGGAATGCGAGCGCAACAAGAAGTTTGTAATATTTTTAATGACAAATATTCTGACAGAAATCCATTAACCACATCTACTGTAAACTGTAAGTAAAGTTAAAAAAAAAATTCGTCACACTGAAAACGTAAAAAACGCTATACTATTTGGATATTTAGTACAAGAATAAACAATACAGGAGGAAATAATTTTAAAGTTGATGAAGAAAACTAAATCAAATGTTTAAAATGCTGTCCATTTAATTATTGGCAGTAAGCCAAATACTGAAGAAAAACATGCAAAACGTTTAGAAGAATGTCAGTTTCCTGCATTCTTCTACATTGTGTTTCTATCCTTGACTTTAAATCATCGAAGCCATTTGGCTTACTTTTGAAAACAATATTTTGAGGTTTTTGAAATGTTTTTAAAACTTTACTTACAGTAGATTTAGTTAATGGATTTCTGTCAGGATATTTGTCATTAAAAATATTACAAACTTCTTGTTGCGTTCGCATTCTGTCCCCATAACCCAGTTTCATTGAAATTTCAATTATTTGGGTTTCTGTTAAATAATTCATTTTTTGTAAATAAACAAAACTGACAATGTCAGACAATTCAGGTACACTTTCGTGTACAGGATTTTAAGGTAAATACAATAAAATAACAATTTTTGATCACCATTTTCTCAAAAACTGTTAACTTTAGGACAAAATGTTTCCAATAAGAAATATTCAGAATTTTAAGCTGAATTCAAAAATCGAATAAAATATAGACCGTTTCATTTTTAAAAAATCCTGCCGATTTCAGGAAAACGATAAACTTGAAAACAACGCGGAACTCACCATTGATTGGATCGGGCGTAATAAATAAGGTTTCCATATATTTGTTACACACTGTATGCACAAGTTTGTGAACTCCTATTATATTGCATTTTGGCACACAACGTGTCATATTATTATTTTAAGAAAAAAGTCAGATTTGTTATAAATACAAAGCAAAATTGAAACAACACTGAATGCGCTGATTATTCAGTTCGTGCAGCAATTCACATCAGGGTAAACGTGTTGGTCACGTGATCTATTATTAAAA
Organism: Philopedon plagiatum; assembly: GCA_963971165.1. Classification (NCBI taxonomy): domain Eukaryota; kingdom Metazoa; phylum Arthropoda; class Insecta; order Coleoptera; family Curculionidae; genus Philopedon; species Philopedon plagiatum. The sequence goes on from OZ020193.1 coordinate 100,144,307, forward strand.
AAATTGTAAATCGACGCTCGGAGGCAGGCACGGATCCAGGATTTTCTTGAGGGGGTGAATCGGCAATTGTTACAGTTTCAAAAAACGAAACAAAAAAAAACAAAACCGGAAGGGGAAATATAATTGTTTTTATTTTTCTTATTACTTAAGGAAAGTTTTGGTTTTGTTTTGACAATTTTTATATTTTCAGGTGGGGGCGCCCCCCCCCCCTCCGTATCCGCCACTGCTCGAAGGTGAATTGCCGAACGTAAGAAGTTGGGAACAAGCGCAACTTTAACATTTGCCGTCTCTATTGTAAACTATCAACAAACAATCGGGTATATATAAATATAAAGTCGAAAAACATTTTTACAATCCCCTTCATTTCATGTCATTTTTAACGGTATCCGATTACGCCACATTTATACTGTTAAAAATAAATGTCTCAAGCTTTTTGCCGCATTAATTTAAGACAAAAGCAAACAAAATACCGAACGCTGTGTAAACTAAAACGCTCTTCATTTGTTTTATTCGAGCACTTACGTATGATACAGATACCGGGTTTAATTCTGTCTCTTGTATAGTCGCAGCAATAATATACACACAAGGATGTCACAATGCAACTTAAATGAAACGAAGAGAAAAAGCGAGAGACAGACATTACAGCTGTGTGGAAGAGTGATAGGATGATAGGAATAGAACCACGTTAAATATATATGGGAGAAGGCAGGATGAAAAATGGAAGATACATGTGTTAAACCGGAAGGATTCAGAAAATTATGTATAAATTGCGACGCTAAGAAAGTTAACATTAGTTTCAACAGTGTATGAGAGGAAAGCTGCCTCGTTGTCGGAATTTATTCGTAGTAATGTGTATACACTGTAGCGCGCTGTTTGCGTTTCTTGCTGGGAAGATATACCTATAATTATAAGTCCCTTAGGCGCTGCACGCTGGTGTGGTAAAAGAAAATCACTGTTAAGTACGTATTTATGCTTTTAGTTCTTTTGTCTATCCGAAGAATATTACCAAGGAGACCCAGTAAATAGAAAATAAAAAAAAAACTAAAACCCCTTTTTGAGGTTATTTTATACTTTCCGTGTCCCTTTTTTAACAGATGGTAGGTTTAGTTGTTTTTCAGATATATAACCACAGGTTCCTATTACATTTAAACAAAATAAATTTGTAAATAGTACCGTTCAAATTCACTAAAAAGGTTAAGATACTGGTATAAAAGATCTTCTAGTTGGTCAGTATTGTCAGTAGCGTTTAGATTCACTAAGAAGTTTTAGCAATGGTTTCAATTTAGATCTTTTTCTAGTTGATCAGGTATGTTTTGGCAGTTTTTTGTCTTGTCATTGTTAATAATAAGTCGTCATTAAAAACTTTTTAATTATTCTGATATTCCAGCGATTTCCTTGGTTTCCAAATCATTTTCATCTTGCAACAGGTTGCTAGAATAAATTTAGTTCTATTATTGTCAAAAGTATGTGCTAAAATTGCCATTTTCTTTATAAATTTGCGAATAACCTCAGAAGCAAATTCTTAGTATAAAACTTAGTTGTCTTATTATTACATCTGTCAGTTTAAAAGTTTTGGTTGTCAAATTAGACCGGACTAGTGTTGGAGAATCTGGCCGTTAAGTTTTAACAGGTTTTCGTCATAAGTCGTCATTAAAATCATGAATTCTTCTGATATTTCAACGCTCTGCTTGGTTTTCAAATGATTTTCATCTTGGAACGTGTCGCTAAAATGAATTAGTTCTATCATTGTGGAAAGTACGTACTAAAATTGCCATTTTCTTTATTAATTTGCGAAAAAATCCAGAAACAAATTTAAAGTGTGAAAGCAACGTTTAACTTCGGTGGTCGGGCCAGTCCCCGTCCGATCACCGAGGTTAAACGACGCCCGGCACGGTTATTACTTAGATGGGTGACCGCTTGGGAACGCAGTAGTGTTGTAAATATCCGTATTCTTTATATATCCGGATAATACGGAATCGGAATCAACTAAATCCGTATCCATCATCCGAATACGTATCAATTTCTTGAGCCGCGCGAAAGCAGTTCCGAAACATGTATATATGGAATTATTTCGGATACGGGTAGATAGGTGGATGCGGTATCATATGATTCGAACACGAAGGTTAGGACTAGTAGGGCACAGTTGTTCGTTCTCGTTTGAATTCGGTTCGAGTGATGCGGGCCAAGTTTAACCAATGGGTCTCATCCCATATGATACCCGTTACCTCGATAAGTATGCTATCTTATTTTAGGAAATGTCATAAGAAAGAGAAAGCATAAGATCAAATAGCCAAATCGCAGACCGTGTTGTTCGCTTTACATTCGATCCCGATTCGGTTTTCTCTTTGCACCCGATGCGTATTTATTTTGATTCCGAATCCGTATTCAAGTTCTCGGCCGGTTATGGATAATACGGATTCTTTTAATATTCGTATCCAACGGATTTTTGAATACGTATCCTTACATCACTAGAACGCAGTGTCTCGCCTTAAGAAAGGTGGTAAAGGAGCTCGTCCTCGACCGCAGATGCAATTTAAAACTTTTGTTTGTCAAATTAGAAGGGTCTAGCATTGGAGAATCTGGCCGGGCAATTCTTTTCATTGGTACAAGGGCAGCCTACAGAGTGTGGAGTAATAGTATATTACACTCCGAGGTGAAAAGTGGTTTATTACTGTCTAGAGGTAAGAAACTAAATCTCGAGATAGGAATGAAACTTTTCACCGAAGTTTGTATACTGTTTTATTTGCAACCATAATTTTGTAATGTCATCACACTACAATCTGATTATATTCTACATTGGGCATCATCGGAAAGGCACTCACAATGATAAGAGATAGGATGTTGATCGGACGGATTTTATTTGGATTCTGATTTGGCCGAAGCGAAAATCGTGCAGCTTTTCTAGTTCAATCAGCACCACTATCATTATCATAAGAATAAAGAATAACCCATAATACGCCTCTGATGCCCACTTTGCAAAAGATGAGAGACAAGGAAATATTTTCGGCCTCTGTCAGTTATGGACGCTCGTGGCTTTTTCTTCCTTCATTTTTACTTTACATACCTTCATGAAAACTTGTTTTTGTGTTAAATTAGCTCAAGAATCACATCCTAAAATATTTACCTGATATTTAGGAATGGCCCTGTATAGTATCTGACTGTCGCTGACCACTGAAAGATCTCGATTTATGACTGTTCACCTGATCTACGCCTATATTAATAATAAAAATGATAAAAGACATTCCTAAAAAGTATTTCTAAAGCGACCTGCCTAAAATATCCTGCCTGTCACTGTGAGCACCTGCGGTGTTTTTATTTTTTCTCGCCCCGCACGGTGGAATAAAAAAGGGCCAGTGTACCTAAACCTGTTTCGGGCCTTCGAGGGTCTACCTACCGCTGCACCACCTGTTTTGTTGATACATTATACAGCGATTATACTATGTAGGGACTAAATAAGAGACAGACGAAACTTAATTGGAGCTAATCCTTGATGAAAAGGGTTTTGGAATATATGTTCTTTTAAAAACCTTAGATACCTGAAATATGTATAAAGAAACATAAGCATAGGTATTAAAGAAAACATAATATTTATCCCGTTTTTCAGGTCTAGAAATTAAAAAATTCTTGATAATAAATAACCATACACTGAGAAATAGGGGCTCATAAAATTCTGCACATGATTATTTAACGTTATACTGGCATTGCAGAATGGCCTCAATGGACGGCTAATAAACAATTTCTTTCTTCTGACCAAAGGATGGGCATTACGGAAAAAATTACCATTTCATTGTACAAAAAATATTTATGGTGTAAGAAAGAAACTTTCTGATGGAATCCTGACATCAAACTTTTCTCAAAAATTAAAAATACTACACAAAACTAGAATCAGTTTATACTGCAAATAACGTAGTAGATAGAATTAGAAATTAATCATCCTGAAGTTGAGTGGAATATTTTAAAAAATCAAAATATGAATAAATATTTTGAAATTTTTTTTCAGGTATCCAACACTACGTAGGTAATTTTAAAATCCGTTCCATCATCCCATCTCTTATCATTGCGAGTGCCTTTCCGATGATGACGAACTGGGATGTTTGCAGCTTGATTCAGATAGCTAATAGTAATTTTATTGGTTTATTTTGAATTATAAGATGCTTATATTATAAAGTTATGATGATATTGAAACAAAATTTGTACATATACATATTTTTCAACTTTGCACTAAACTTTTAACATTCCTGTTAAAGTATACGAATATATGTAATGTAATATGATAAAATAGTCTAGTTTATACAGTGCCATACATAAAGTGGGCACTGTAATAGTTAACCTTTTTATTTCTGATTCCTCAGAAAATTTTATTTTTGATAAAAGTTTCTGCTTGGGTTTGCTTGGGTTCTGATGCCAGAATCGTATTTTATACATACGTTTCTGGCGCTATCAAAATTTGAAGTTAATCATAGCAACAACATTTAAAATGAAAATTTCTGGAACAACCCAAACTAAAAGCTACAGAAAATGAGCATGATCTGAATAGTTTATGACAAAATTAAGTGTAAATTTCGCAAAAATCGATCAATTCCGGGTTTTTTGGATGTTTTACTTTAATTTTATCCAAACTATGGATCCTACAAAAGAACCTTTTGTATCAAAAATATTTGTTTTAAATATATTTGGTTTATAGACGAATCACATTCTTTTTATTTTTGACATTTTGTATATTTGATTTCAACCATGATAACGTTAAAAACGTTTTTGGGCGTGCAAGAACTTTTATCCAAAATACCCAAAATTTATTTAAAAATTGGATATGTAATTTTTTTCCATATGACGCGAACTTTATGGATACCGCTATACATATAAACTAATAAATAATAAATCCACACCATCATTGCATCATTAGTTTTAATTATTTCAATTATTTTTTGATCCAATAACTATTTAATTAAAAAATCCTTGTTTAAAGGGCCTAAACAGAGCACGCGTGATGTCTTCATGCCTATGACGCTCGTGGCTCTTTCTTGCTTGATTCTTACTTTAACATGATCATTAAATAAAATAAAATAGTAGTAATGAGAACTGAATATTGATCCTAATATAGGTAAACATGAAAAAAGAGTTAATTTACAATTATTTACATAGTTTAATGAAATGCCACCATTTTAGAGTCAAATAACTAAAAGAACAAAAACAAAAAACAATTGGTGAATTCATTTTAAAAAACAATGGCGTTTTACAGGAAACGTCCTAATTACCTACATAATTTTTCAGTTTCTCTTCGTAAATTATTATTAGGTTTCTTTAATTATATTATAAAAAAATAAAATAAAATTTTATATACATATATAAGAATAAAGAAGAATGAAAAGAAATTAAATCATAACAAGTAGCGCCACAAGCCCATTTCTTTCTGTGAATTACTTAACCATGGAAGACATTTGTTGTAAACATAAATAAATCAGTTCAAACAAAACATTCATCCAATTTTATATGCAATACGAAACAGATATTTTCCGAAAGACGAAAACGGAGACATCAACCTTTTTTAGAATAAAAACAGATGTTCCAAGAAAACTGTCAGCTAATCAAAAGCCTGTCCTTATTATTATGTACCCTATTGTATTTCGGTACAGATTCAATCCAATATATTCTAAAAAGATTCAGCATACCAAACAGGAAGAGGATAGAACAGGAGACGTCTTTTACCAACCATCAAATATTATTTTAAAGAAAATTACGGAGATAATTTAATTTTAAAAAATTCTTTTACTTTTCAGTATAATTTCTTACTATTTAAAAAGCTGCCATTTGCACGCTCCTATCAGATTTTGTCTAAAGCACGCGTCACTGTTTCGTACTAAGTTCTTAAATTCAATTCTTATCTTTTTGCCAGAAATTTTGACCAGCCATGTAATCAATTGTATTGTTTACAACAATTAGTCACGTGCCTGTCAAAAATAAGGAGCAAAAAGAATAAATCTAAGAACGGTCTCAAATGTATATTTAATTACCTATACTCACAACTCACACCACCTAAACCGAATCGTTCATCTCGATATAAATAGAAAATATTTATTGTTTGCGTCGAGTACGTTTTTGACTATAGTGTAATTTATGCGAAACCTACCCAATAAGAATGGTATTGTACCAATATGCAAAAATACCACTATAGGTTCCCCTAACACTCTTTGTGTTCTTGTGCTAAGAATAGCCGAAGTCAGAAGAAAGCAGTGCAAAGTTAATTAAAAATTGTCTATAAATATTATTAGATGTTAGTATCGCCACATTCAAGTAAGCTTATTTTGCTATTCATTTACTTTTATGGTATAATGAATCCCAACGAAAGTTTGAAGACCAATGTTGAGGTTTTAATTTAAATTTATATTTATTAATAATAATAAACAAACTGATAACAATAACCGTCATAAATATTTAGTTTATGTAGAGAATACAAAAGAAAATATTAATTTCAGATTTATTCGGATTATATGCATATTGTCCATTAATAAAAAATGAGAGCTTGTAACACTTTTCTAGAAACCAAAATAACACTGTTCCATTGCCACTCCAGAAAACCATCCTTTTAAAATATGTTCCACTTGTTGCGTTAGGTCATATCGATAAAAAACGTAATAGAAGCATAACCTACATCTACAGGGTGAGCTTTTTAAAGGGTTACAAGGCGATATCTCGAAAACGGTTTAAAATATTCTCATGAAATTTTGGTGAGTTAATAGGGAGATGGTGGGACATATTTAAACTTATTTTTGGCATTTACCTCCTCTCTCTATTTTGAGGGGTAGGGGGTAACTTTGGAATTTCAAATGGGAGGATGTTATTTTGTATGGTTAATTTAATTTTGATTGAATTTAAAAAATAAATAAATTTTACGAATAAATCAAATCCATTTATTTTAGAATTATTATTCGTTTCCATGGAAATACGTTATTTTTAGTCAGTTGAGAATTTTGACGTTTTAACGATTATTTCTCAGTTTATTGCTAGGTCCCCGGATCTGACCCCCCTTGACTTTCTCTTGTAGGGATTTACAAAGGACAAAGTGATGGCGACTGCACCTACAACTTTAGATGATAAGAAAGACCGAATCCGATTTGTCTGCTTCTTAGTGATACCTGAAATGTTACAGCGGGTACGAAATTCATTCTGAAAAAGAGTGAGAAAATGTTTGGAAGTTGAAGGAGGACATTTCGAACAACTTCTCAAGCATGACAGACGATAAATAAATTGAAATTAAAGGGTAAGTATTTTTTTAAATTTGATAACCTAATAAATCATAATTCCGTGACCGAAAGAGCAAATCAAAAAAAAGTTGTACAGGGTTTTCTATTATATTTTGAACGGGGTCCGCAGTCCTTATTTTTAGAGATATGGAAAAATGTTTAATACAAAAATTTTAGGGTTTTATCCAAATCATCAGAATTTTCTAAAAAAATAAACAAATGATAATCAGAATGTCAAAAAATCGCTATCAACTTTAATTTTTTAAATAGAACACCCTGTATATTTTCAACCATTTAGAAAGATATATTTTTTCTGATTTCAAAAATATATAGTTTGTTTATGTTTCTTTAAGCAGTTTTTAAAATATTTAGATTTAAATATTTAAAAATGCTCAGTTTTAAGTCATAGCCGCTCAAGTTAGGTGGCTTTGGAATCACTTGTTCAGTGATCGCAAACTTATAGCTTTGAACATTTTTAAACATTTAAATCTAAATATTTTAAAAACTGCTTAAAGAAACATAAACAAACTATATATTTTTGAAATCCGAAAAAAGATATCTTTCTAAATGGTTGAAAATATACAGGGTGTTCTATTTAAAAAATTAAAGTTGATAGAGATTTTTTTACATTCTAATTATCATTTGTTTATTTTTTTAGAAAATTCTGATGATTTGGATAAAACCCTAAAATTTTTGTATTAAACATTTTTCCATATCTCTAAAAATAAGGACTGTGGACCCCGTTCAAAATATAAGAGAAAACCCTGTACACTGTACACATACATACGTAGATTCGAATTTAAAAAAAAGTAGGTACATCATCTCCTTTAAAATTCCAAAGTTACCCCTACCCCTCAAAATAGAGAGAGGGTAAATGTCCAAAATATGTTTAAATATGTCCCCTCATCTCCCTATTAACCCACCAAAACTTCATGAAAATATTTTAAACCGTTCCCATGATATCGCCTTGTAACACTTTAAAAAACTCACCGGGACTCACCCTGTATAATAATAATGAAATACTTAATAAGAGTGAAATGAATATGAGCTCAGATAAAAACCACGTTGTTATCCAACCAGTCATATTAATAGTTAACACATATATAAGTATGAAGAATAATAAGGTCAGTAATTTTACGTAACCACGAGTTTTGTTATAATATTAAAACCATTTAATAACGTATTTGTAGCAGTAACAACGATCCCGACACAGCAGAAAAATCAAGTCAAGTTATTTTTTCTAATTTTGACATAGAAAGTGACACTTTTCAAAACCGATGACAGTTTTGATGCATCTTATTTTTCGTAATTAGGAAAAGTAAAATATTTAATAACTGGTGATGAAATATTAATTTCATAATTATTTATGAAAAAAGGAAACCCAAAAATATAAATATTTACGTTCAGATTCACTAAGAAGGTTTAAGATTTAGTACTGGTTTAAATTAAGATCTTCTAGTTGATCAGTTATGTTTTGACAGGATTTTGTCCTGTGATTGTTAATAAGTCGGCATTAAAAACGTATGGATTATTCTGATATTTCAGCATTTGGCTTGGTTTCCAAATGAGTTTCATCTTGGAACGAGTTGCTGTAATGAATTCAGTTCTATAACTGTCGAAAGTACGTACTAAAATTGCCCTTTCCTTTATAAATTTGCAAAAAAGCTGATAAATAAACTCATAGTATAAATCTCAGGTGTCTTATTCTTACATTTGTCAGTTTGGGTTGTCAAATTGGACCGGACTAGCGTTGGAGAATCAGGCTGTTAATATTTCTCTCTTGACTTCTCGGGTACAACAGAAGACAACGCGTTTTGAGCTGTCTCTTCAATATCACTTGGAATCGGAAATTTTCAATATTTTAAAAGAAATTTAATTTGTGACGTGACATTTCTTTACAAATAAAACTTCAAAAACGACATCATGACAACCCAGACAACTGTCTACTAGGTATCTACTATACCGTATCCATTTACTTTTGAGAATGATGACAGAAACCCATTTTACAACGAAGAGATCAATTATGTCTCTCTCTCTCTCTCATGTTCTTTCTTTCTCATTTTTTTCTCTCTCGTCTTCTTTCTCTCTCATACTCGTAAAATTTTTAAAGCTGGTAGAAAGTTAGGTTATGTGAAAGATTAATATGACATATTATTTGAAGCCTGTCCCATGATATAAGTTGTTTTAGCAGTGTAAAAATATACTTACAAAGTTTATATAAAGTATTAGCAGCTTAAATTCCTGTGTTCAATGAATCTGAGACTGACTAACAACTACTGAAATATTACGCAAGGTACATATTTGTTCTCCTTTACATTACTTGGACCGGGCGTTATGGGAATGAGTAACAGGAACACCGACCCGATATAAAATTGAGAATAGTGGACAGAAGATTTCTTTAGTTATAGAGAAAGTAGTGAAAATTGCGCCCTAGAAGCGTTTGGTTTCAGTTTAAAGCAGAAGTCACAGTGCCATTACAAAGTGTATCTATCCTTCTGGAACTAAGCTCAACATTTACAGTTAAAAATGAAACTACTTGGTATATTCGATTAAACAATTTTTATCGCGTCTTTAACTTATACAAACATCACTGTTCGCAGGTAGGCTATATTATAGATCCATTTTCATCCATCGGATAATAGGGAATATTTTTTAACATTATAAATTGTTTATCCTAATAAAAATATTTACTCATTTTTGAAATTTTTCCTTTATTTATTTAAACACTTTTCCTCCGATCCTTTTAGTGCAAATTGTTGGTTAGAGGTAGTATTATTATTTGGGTAGGAAACAATTTTAAATGCTATAAAATAATAAGGTTAATGTGGCTATGCTGACACTGTTTTTGTTTAATAAAAACGAGATTTTTGCAAATGCTGTTGTGTTCAGTAAAAACAAAGGTCTTTTGCTATAAAATCAACGTAAGTATTTTGTCAGGTTAGAAATTTATTTTTTATGACAACTCCGATTAAACTTTCACTATTGGCAACCAGAAATACTTGCGCACAAACAAAGCCGCCTGTGATGAAATGTTGTTTGATTATTCTTTTTTATTGGCAACAACATCGTTTTTATTTGTCTTTTACTAATTCCCCTTTTGCTAACAAGTATGGAAAGAAACCGGATTCCGCTGGGATTTTATCAGGAAAAAAAGAATTTTGCGATGACTAATCTTTCGAAGTATATAACCAGCAATACTTCCACAAGCAAAGAATGTACGATAAAAATTTGAACAAATCCTTTTTTTATTTGTCTTTGTCTAATGCACTTTCGCCAACACGGATAGAAAGAAATCTGATTCCTCAGTGATTATCAGGAAAGAAAAGATGAATATGGTGATCACTAAAATATGTTCTGGTGTAAACGGTCCATGGAACTGACCAATAGGGTTAATTCTTGTTCAATTAATTTTTCTGTCATCATTCTCAAAACCAAATGGATACCGTATATAGATGAAATAAAAGTTTCCTCCTCTGATGCCTACTTAGATCTTTTATTTTTTTTTAAATGTGCCTAATGTTTTCAAAAATTATTAAACATTACACCAAGGAAGACAAATCTCAGATTAGATTCGGAGCACGTAGATGATTTTAGGATAAGAACATAAACACATACAGTGTACCGGATGCAGCTCTATCAACTGAAAATTGTGATGTACACGGTTGCGCTTGAATCGAATGCAGTATTTTAATAGAATCCTGGTCCGAATGAGATTTGAACGAAGTTGCATAAGATAAAGGCTGATTTCCACATAACCGTGACCGTCCCGTACAGTGTCAGTACCGTACGTACAGTGTCAGTGATTTTTGAGTCGTCGATCGAAATATATTTAAATGTAAATATTTACATTTTCCCGTGACCGCCTAGTACAGCGTCATGTACTGACAGTCACGGTAAGATGTAAATATTTACATTTAAATATACTTCAAAGATTTAAAAATCACTGACACTACGTACGGTACTGACACTGTACGGGACGGTCACGGTTATGTGAAAATCAGCCTTAAAGGCTGATAATTCTAACATAGGTGACGATTTATTGCAACTGCTTCTGAAATGGAAAACGGAAAGCTCAGGATGCCCCACATAGATGAAATTGGTAAAAAAAAAACTTACTCTACTGGCTAATTCAGTGCATCTAGTATATTTGTTTTCTTCCCTGAACATACCTGCAACAAAAACAATACATTTGAATTGCCAGAAATAAAAAATAATTAATTATTATCACTAGTTTCTTTCAGGTTCAAAGTTACATAATAATACGTTATTATGTAATTAATTATACTCCCTACAATATGTGTAGGGAGCAAAATTGTGTAGATTCCCGTTCTCTAATGACGTTTTTACACTTGAAATCATGAGTGGATAAAGGTTATGTGTATCACTTTTTTCGTTTGCATTTTTTTTTACATGAATGAAGTTGTTACTTATGTCTATGTAGAGAACCTTCAACAATCATGTTTAAAATCTTGAGGTGAAATTCACACACACATCTCTCTATATCACTCTATACAGTAAAGATCACCTAACTGCAAACATGGAAATCTTCAGGACGAATTTATCCATGGTCGTATTGAGTTCGGTGACGGCCGAAAACTATCGAGCTCTGCCCAATTGCTGCAACAATACCCCAGATAAAACCAGACCAGATGCGTAAGACTGTCAAATCTCAATGACCTTGAGGCGCGGCACTTAGGCTTCCTGCACCATGGCTTTGCGATGGTGCAGGCGTCTGTACTATACGGCAGTTACGTTACATTTGAAGACGACACGGCAGTGGCTGAGATGCTGGGATTTCAATTTATAACCCCGGTCCCCGTACTTGATGCCAGACGGCCGGCCGATCGGCTCGTCAATCCTTGGCTCGCCGTCGCATGAAGTACAGGCGACATTGGAGCTGACGCATCTGGTCTGGTTTTATCTGGGACAATACTTGCATCCCCGCCTCCGCAGATTTCGTCGAGCCGCCAGCCGCCGTCGATTCGTCAATACATAATCATAACAAACTGTGGTAGCGGGGAGCGGGAACGCAATTATTAATGCAGCGATCGGGCGGAGCCCGATAGTTTTCGGCCGTCACCGGACTTAATATGACCACAGATAAATTCGTCCTGAAGATTCCTATGTTCGCAGTTAGGTGATCTTTACTGTATATAAAAAGAAGAAACTGATTGACTGACATATTAACGCACAGCCCACACCGCTGGATCTAGAAACTTCAAATTTTGCACAGATGTTTTTTATATAACGTAGGCATCTACAGAGGAAGGTTTTTTTTTAATTTAACCCCTAAAGAGGTGAAAGAGGGGTTCAAACTTTGGATGAAGAAAAATATTAGATGGTTCTATTAACACAAAACTTCACAGAAGTACTTTGAAAAATAAATGTTTAACAAATAAAGACTTTTATTGCGCTTAAAATTGTCATTTTGTAACATGCCAGTTGATCTAGTCATGTCCTTAGTTGTGTAGTTTTTCGTATACTCCTCCATGTAGTTTCGGACGCTAACGTAATGCCTAAGCTTATGTAGGTTATCTGTCAAGGCCAAGGATTTTGAGTTGCAACCCTGAACTATGCTTTCTGAAATAGCAGATAAACGAAAAATTACACCAACAGAAAACTCAATAGCATTCCACAGTAATTTTCTTATAAAATAACAATCAATTTCAGTGCAATCAAATATTTATTGGACACCTTATTGAGCCTGTATAGTAACAAAGTTTCTTAAGGGATTTCCCATGTGTGGGAGACCACCTTGGGTTTGCTCAGGTTTGTTACAAGTCTCTGAAATAAAATATGAGAAAGAAAAGGGAATATCAAAAAAAAACACCAACATGGCCTTGCCAGAAAATGATATTCTTAATAAAAGTTCACGTATATGTTTCCGTACGTACATATATTATGTTCAGTTCGATATCTCGAAAACTTTTTAATATATTTTCATGAAATTTTGACGATGTAATAGGGTGATGGGGGGGGGGGGGCATATTTAAACATATTTTTGACATTCACCCCCTCTCTCTATTTTGAGGGGTGAGGGGAACTTTGAACTTTTAAATAGGATGATGTACTTTTGTTTATAATTATCTAATCTAAGATTATATTACTCTGGTTAAAGGTGTGAGGGAGAATAGTTGAGATTTCGAAAAAATAATGTCATAAAACTCGTTATTTTTAATATTTAAATTTTTTAATGAAATCTTGTACTTCTGCTTAGGGTAATAATTTAAAACATATTTCATATTTGTTCTTTTAGTAGAAAATAATAAACAAGGTATGTTTACTCTTACGCAAAATAACGTTTTAGTATTTTTTATGCTCCCTGTATAAAAAAATTAAATTCTCCATAACGTGAATCTTATTTATTTCCAAGCAAAAACTTTTATTAGGAGTGACATTTATACGGATCTTGCAAAATTTGATTCATTGGTCCTCTTTTAAACCCATTTGAGGACATGCTGTATAACAATAATAATGACTCGCGCTGGGTGAGAGATGACATACATGTACGTACTAATTGTTTTGATTATTACTAGCACTCACAGTTCACATGTAAATTGTTCACTTTCATGAAGCGCTTGTTGACATTTAAGTGTTCTTTATTAACGGCCATTATTATTCATATACATTATAACCTAACAACGTAGGCTTATGCTCTTTGTAATTATGTACATATTTTACCTTTGTACCTACCCAATACCCAATTATTTCACCTGTTGTATGGAACAAAGAATTTTTAAAATATAATATCGATGCTTCTAAATCCCAAGGATATTTTGAATCATAAATATGATCTATAGGGTATAGACTTAGCAGTGCCGGCTCAAGGGGGGTCTAAGGGGGGATCAGCCCCGGGCGGTGGTCTAAAGGGGGCGGTGAGTGGAGTAAAAACTGTCAAGCTGAACAACAATAACAGTTGTACAAAAAAAATTGACACAACTGACACACAAAACAGTTGACATTTTCTGGCGTGAAATATTTTATTCTATTTTTTGAAATTCCTTGAGCTTTTCTCAAAGATAAATTGGGGTGACGTTTGAAGAAATTTCTACGCCATTTTTTGCCAGCATTTGCGTCTTTTTTCAAAACGGATGAGGAAGGTTATTCCTTATAGAAAGCTGATACGTCAGTCTGCGAATATCTGCGAGTCCTAGACCATATCTTTTGTCCATTTCCAAACAGTTTTGTATACCAACTCTTCTTCCATTTTAGGCGATAAAACTGGTTTTTGACCCATTTGTAGTTTACATTGTTCTTTTAAGGGTTGGTCACGTTTGACCAAGGGTTATTTTTGGAACGTTGAAGGTCTTTGACGCCTTTAAATACCCCATTTCCTTACTTTTAACTGCGTCAATGGCTCCGTCTTCATATTCTCTGGATTCCATTTTGTTATGTGGGAGTCCTCTTTTAGGCATTATACTGAAATTTTTTTTCCTATAGATAAAAAAGTTTTAGAGCCGTACATTTAGTTGGGTTCCTAATTTTGGATATAAATTTTCGCCTGCTGCGCTCTTCCGCCTTCCCACTTTCTATTTAGTGGCTGACCCCCTCCCCCAAAACAAAATCCCGAATACGCCACTAGCGCCACCTAGAAGTGAACAGCCAAACTGTGTACTCTACACAGGCTCATTCTATGTGAAAGACCTTTCGTTTTGTGGATTCAATTACAGAAGACTATTAACACGTTTTGAGATGATGTAGTATTCAAAATTAGTCAACTCCCCAATAGTATACGACTTTCCTCTACATCTTTATGTTTTCACGTTCGTTTTATTTACATGGATAATACCTAGTGGAAATAAAAATTGGTAAATTTTATTGGCGGGGGGGGGGGTCAGCTTTGAATAGCCCCGGGCAGTAAGCAGCCTTAAGCCGGCACTGAGACTTAGTGTCTAAACGGCTTTAAAATGACTATATATATAGACACTAGACATTTCGGGTGTACTAATTACAGTTGAAGTATCCATTTATACTAGGGTAAAGGGTTGCCCATATAGGTTAGGTTACTATATTGTAATTATTTGGCTTAACAATGTATAGTGGGCAGTTCTGCCTTTGTTCTACAGGGTGAGGATTTTAAAGCGTTACAATGATCTCGAAATCGGTCTGGAATATTGTACAGAAATTTTACTATGTATAATAATAAAGAGCCACTTAGATATACGTAAAAATGTGTTTAATATTTACCCCTCCTCTACATTTTGAAGGGAAGGTGGAAAGTTTGAAAAATCAAATGGTAAAGTCTATTATTTTCCGAAAATTCTATTCTCCGGTTCTATTAGGTTTCCTGGTATTTTAAAGTCCTTTTTAGCTTTTTTAATTTCAGGTAACCGACACAATATTGAATACCTGAAAATCCACAATGAATTAAACTTGTGGCCAATCAGCAACCTTGGTCCGTTAATACCTGGTGTGCTATGCAGGGTGTTTCCTAAGTAATCTAAAATATTTCAAGTAGCTATTCCTTAGGTCTTTTTATGACGAAAATTCATATTAACATATGTCCAAAGATGTCTATTTTCCAAAATACAGGGTGTTGAAATTTTTTTTCGGCTTTTTAAATTATCTTAAAAACGGAATGTTTTCTTTTTATCAAACTTTAAACGATTACACTGCTTATCACAGGGAATGTTTTAGTGTAAACAAACATTTAATCTCTTCACCAGGGGCGTGCGTGTACATAATTTGTTTTAAACATGTACAGCGCACTGATATTTTTAATTTTGTGGGTATTTTTGTAATGTTTATTCAATACCAGACATAAGATGTCTCTTAGCATTTTTTCAGCTTCAGCTTAGTTAAGGAGAAAAATGCTATTTTAATACAAATAAAATATAAAAGTGCACGCTATACTTGCACAATTATTATAGTGTTCCGTGCCATCAGCCCCCCAGTTAACCTGAGCAAACCTCGGCCGTCCGATCTCCATCCATCTGCCATGCTACCCGCCACCGATGGCACCAACGCCGTATCACATCGCGTATGCGCGGAGCTGAATGGGCCAAATTAAAAATCTGGGAAAAGCGTAAGGACAAAAGTTGTTCCTTATATCGTGAAAAATATTATTTGTAAAAAAACTTTTTCTCTAAAACCAATGGTTCAGCAGTTATAAGGAAATAAACAATTAAATTGTTTATAACAATTGACCGCGCTAGAATTTTTCAGTCCTGATAATTTTCGTTCAATTTACATCTAATTCTCAATGTTCGTGATTTTTTCAGATTTTTCTGAACGATCCTTTTGGTGATAAGGCTGATGGACAGCAATTTTTAAGCGTTTTTCCCGAAAAATGGATACAAAAATACATCATATATTGTTGAATTCGTGCTCCAATAAGCTTTTATTTGATACCCTACAGGATGTCCTTAAAAAAATTTTTCCATTTCCCAATTTACCCCCTGAAATTAACCCCCAGAATCAAAATTTAACTTTTTATACTTCACGTCTATCATTGGACCGCCACACTCTATCTCTGAGCTAAATTCAAAATTTTTACGTCGAATAGTTTTAGAGAAAATCGCCTGTGACAGACGGACGGACCGACACCGAAGTGAGTCCATAAGTGTTCCGTTTTGCTAATTGTAGCACGGAGCACTAAACAGATCTTATAAGAATTCACGCACTTTACCTCACTCATGCTCTCGGTGTTAACCTGAATTAACGCTTTTCGTTACAGAGTGTATGTAATAAATAACTATAAAGACCTTATAAGTCCTTGCATTGTTGTCGACCTGATTTTTTGTCAAGTCCGCCAATCACCACGCCCGAATGTACAAAAGACACATTTTAAGCTTTTAACACAAACAGCTACTTTGTAAATGTTTCATCGTCTTAGATAAATTATAAATACACAATTAGTTCCACGTCGCCTTTTAAACTGTAATTAATCCGTACTGACCCAATTTTATTAAGCCTATTTATCACTCAATTAGAAGGCTCCAATAATAATAAGCTTACAGTGCAATGGCGCTATTCATAAGCCAATTATCAATTCCAACCTAACCAATTAATTGGCTTAAAACTTTGCATAAAATAAAGCCTCTTTAATAACCTTTGTTAAAAATGGTTTATTAAAATTCGATCGGGGTGAAAGTTGAAGGAATAATGAATCGAATCTATATATTTTATTTCTATCAATAGAAAAGAAAGACTTAAAACCTTGAACAAGAATAATAATATAATTCACGCATTTTGCTCCACTGATAATACCGGCGTTACATCAACGGTGTTAACCACTGACCTTCAGTAATAAGAGATGACACCATTCATTGTTAACTACTCTTGTTTTGCTTTATATATTGTGCGTGTATATGACAAAGAAAGAGAGAGAACGCTGAACATTCGAATTCGCGCGGCTTCGCTATGGTTTTCCAAGCCATCTGTATTTCACCGAGGAAACCTGTAAAGACAGTTCTGGATAAAAATAATCCATTTTTTCACACGCTTGGCACTGACGATGACACACCGTTTTTCAAAGTTTCTGAATAAACTTATTTTAAGAAAAAACAAAAACTACAACCCGTATACTCCCACCTGTGAAAAATATTGCATGCAAAAAATTACATCTTGACAACTGTTTAAGCCATGAATGAACGGGACTACGAAAACCAAACGACGTTGCCACACAACATTTTTTTAAAATTCACTCGTATTCGTATTTTTTATTTGCGATCATATTTAATGTTAATAGTTTTTTAACAATACGTATCAGCTGAGTAAACAGTCATATAAAATAGTCTAACCAAGAGAGATTTACAAATAAAAAAACACACTTATTTCTGCAAAGCTTTTTAGATTTGCTTTACTTACCATAAAACACTGAAATAAGTTGCTCCAATCTCCAGTCTAGCAAAAGATCTACTATTTTTGGCGTACGACTATTCAACGAAGAAAGAAAAATTCTAACCTCTGCAAGGGTGGTCGCGAGCAAGAGAAATAATATTTCAGCCAACAATAAGACCCACTGAATTAATATTTTTTATTATTTCTCCAATACCTTATATGTTTTAAAGGAGTGTTTATTTAATTGAAATGATATAAGGATTATTGACTTAATTTTTACATTTTTTATTTAAACCGTAGTTCTTGTTCGTTTAATAAAATATATTGTAATTTGAATCACACCGCCTACAACTAGCTATTTTTCGCCCAACTATATTTAAGCATTCCAATCAAATAGTTTAATATTTTGGCTCTAACAATTCTACACTCCAAGGAATATTAGAAATTTATTGGATTCCAATAGTATTTTGGTCATTGAAATAATGGTAATATATAGTTTTCAAAGAAGTAGGTATACTTTTGAAGAAGTGCAATAATAAGTATATATTAAGAGCAATATTTTTTTTGATTATTTCAATGATGTTTTGTCGAGGCAATATTAACTTTAATATCACTAATGTGACAGTGATCAAAAACAGTAATATTATTGAAAATAAACTGCTGGCCACTCGAACTTACACATAGAGATTTTTAGGCAAAATTTAAAGTTCAATATTTTCAACAGGAATGTAAATTTTTGAACGCGTCTTGCAGATTTTAAGAGCTAGTTTTTTTCAGATTAAGCTGCATGACGTATATTTATCGTAGGACCATAGGTTTATTACATACCGGGTGATCAATGAAGTCATGCAAAAAAATCAAAAAGTTTGTATGAGTGAAATTTCCGCAAAAATTTTTTTGGTCGTTGCAATATGGTTCGTTACATCACGTAACATCATTATCTCTAGACGTTTTTGTCACTTTTTGGATTAAGGCCCTTAGGTCTTGTACACACTACTAAACATAAAATTTGGGTAGCAAAATTTTTAAAATGCTATAACTTGACATTGGATTGACGGTTCTTGATGATTTTTACGGATTTGGAATCCTTATTTCACGTAGATTTTCTATAATCTAAGCATTTTATTTGGGAGTTGAAATATCGGCATGCGAATTGGGGTAATGCAGAGTGGAGTCATTGTTTATTTTCTGACGAAACAAGATTTAATTTGATTCACTCCAATGACCGAATGTTAGTTTGGAGAAGGCCAAATGAGCGGCATTTGGAGGAAAATATGGCCCCTCAAGAGGCATTTGGTGGCGGAGGTGTTACAGTGTGGGGAGGTATCATAAAATTATTACCAAAGATTAGGTATTTAAAGATAGGACACTTGGCAATTTTCCATTGATATTTGCCGGGTTTTTTTTAGGGATTGCTGGAACCTTTAAATTAGGTTTAGAATTAGAAATTTTGTAAGAATTGACTTTTGGCCGTTGTTAACCAATCTTGTATACTGTAGAATATAATGTAATAAACTTGTTCTTGTCGCTACGTTTTTGTTTATTATCGACCCGGTATAATGTGTAAATTTCGACCTGTATATTTCAACCCCCAAATAAAATGCTTAGATTATAGAAAATCTACGTGAAATAAGAATTCCAAATCCGTAAAAATCATCAAGAACCGTCAATCCAATGTCAAGTTATAGCATTTTAAAAATTTTGCTACCCAAATTTTATGTTTAGTAGTGTGTACAAGACCTAAGAGCCTTAATCCAAAAAGTGACAAAAACGTCTAGAGATATTGATGTTACCTTAGTAACCAACCATATTGCAACGACCAAAAAAATTTTTTGCGGAAATTCCACTAATACAAACTTTTTGATTTTTTGCACGACTTCATTGATCACCCCGTATATAATAAACCTATGGTCCTATGATAAATATACGTCATGCAGCTTAATCCGAAAAAAACTAGCTCTTAAAATCTGCAAGACGCGTTCAAAAATTTGCATTCCTGTTGAAAATATTGAACTTTAAATTTTGCCTAAAAATCTCTATGTGTAAGTTCGAGTGGCCAGCAGTTTAGTATAGCAGTTTTTTCTGTGTAATCGCCACTATCTTATAGACCGTTTAAAACACACAATTATTGCTAAAATAATAGTTAAACCAAAGGTAAAACTATGGTTCAAACCAAAAAATAATAAGATAGATTAACTATATATTGTAAAAGCGATGCTAACATAACTTTAAAACTAGTATATGTCCGGAGCACTACAGTCTTCGTAACTTTCTCCATTTAAATAAATTGTCACAAAGTGACTGGCGTGTCAACTTTCCAATGACTTAATAGCCAAAAGCTTTAACCCCAAGTCGGCGTATTTGCATTTAAGACCAACACGGGCTGTTTCTCTGTTTAACTTGTCCCCGAGGCGGGTCATTTCGTCAAGATAAACAGAGGCGGACAAACGCCGACAGCCACGCCGGAAAGTCGAATAAAGTTTGTTTGTCAAAGGAGTGGTAATGGATAAAGTTCAAGACAATAAGCACATGAGAAAAAAAGAAATTCATGATAAACAAATAATAAGAACGGTGAACAGGGTAAATATGGATCGACATTTCGGCGATATTGAAGAGGCAATTCTTCTAACTTGTCCAACAAAAATGACTACAGCATATATCTAAATAAGAATGTCTGTTTGATTGCTCGTTTCCTTGAAGACATAATAGGATTTTCATCAACACCTTGCAAAATTAATACTGTAGAAGCATCGTTTTCGCCGTATCTTTTCTTGGTCTTCTTTAAATCACTAACGAATCCAGTTTTTATTTAAATTTGATTACTACCTTATATACTGCACTTCTGCATAATTATTGTACAATTGGAAACTTAACATTTCGAAATGCCGAAAAGCTATCACTTCGAAATGTCAAAAAGTCAACTTTTCGAAATGCCGAAAAGTCAACATTTCGAAATAACGCTTGCATTTAAAAAGTCGATATTTCGCCATAAAAAGTCAACATTTCGAAATGCCGAAAAGTTAACATTTCTAAATGTCGAAAAGTCAGCTTTACAAAATGCAGAAAAGTCAACTTTTCGAAATGTCGAAAACTCAACATTTCAAAATAACACTTGCAATTAATAAACTCTACATCAGATACTTCCTACATATTACAAATGTATTCATCTTCAGAAATGCTTGTATTTTTTACATATTTTCTGATAAACATCCCATACACACAAAACCACTTTCGTCATCCTAAAACCCCTGTTGTTTTATATGGCAAAGTAAGTATGTTTTTATTCCCATATTTTGTTTGCTGAATACATCAGCCATAACTTATAAAACTATCACTCTTTTCCCTTTTTTAAGACTTTCCTTTTTCTTTATAGACAATATTTTTATCCCGTGTTTCATTTTTAGCAGGTAATCATTATTCCTGTATATAATTGCCAGTGTATACACGGTGTCCAAGATAAGGAGGGCCAGTATGGGGATCTCGCTTATAGTTAGAAATACAAAATTGGTTAAATGAAAAAAAAAACGTTGAGTAATTAAGTGATTAATTGAATATTATGAGCAATTTTACGTTTCTGTATTTTTTGCATACTCTGTACAAAAAAAACAAATTTTTGACATTTATAAAGAATGACCTTTTTTCGTATCTGTCACTTTTTGGTCCATTTGTCCTCTGGTCTACCCCATACGTGAACATACTGTATAATGTATAATTTTAATTAATGTTTTTAAGCAAGAAAACAGGTTGACTGACTTTTAGGACAACCACCCATAATCTTGTTATTTTTAATGATACTAAATATTACCTTTTCGTTAAAATTCGAAACGAACCTATGCAAATTACAGAAAACATTGCGGTTGTAAATGCGAGCCCCTTCCGTCGCGAAGCGTAACTTTTTGTCAGAAAGAGTCATGCAAATTTCCGTTTTCGCATAATAAGTTTGGCATAAAAAAAATATGGTCGCCCATTTACATAACCCCAAATTTGGGCCCAGAAACAACATTCTTTTTTGCATATAGTAACGATATACATGCATATTTCATCAGCAAGCTGAAGGTTGAAGTTAAAGCGTCTATAAAATTGTGAAAATGACAGTGAATAATAATTTGGATGATTTTGTACAAAATGGTACCCTGACGATTAAAAGGAGAAATCAGATCCCGTCCCTGCTATTGGGGTTGTGACCTTAGATTATGTACCTACATGTTTGCTCTGCGAGTGCCAATTAGCGTTGATCCTTTAAATAAGGTGTTTTTAGTGTTCGGTGATAAAATTAGCAAAAGGGAACACTTGTCCGTCCGTCCGTCCGTCCGTCCGTCCGTCCGTCCGTCCGTCCGTGTGTCACAGGCGATTTTCTCTGGAACTATTCGACATAGTAATTTGAAATTTAGCACAGAGACAGAGCGTGGCGACCCAATTATAAATGTGAAGTATAAAAAGTTTAATTTTGATTCTGGGGGTTAATTTCAGGGGGTAAATTGGGAAATGGAAAATAATTCAACATATTATGTATTGAAATGATACACTCTGTATTCTAAATTTATAGTTAGATTGCTTTTCATTATCAGGACTAAAAAATAAGGAAGTGGCAGAGTGGTTGGAGCTTTCTTTGTTTTCAGCTCTCCACGCTACCCTAGTTAATGCAGCTAGTTGATTCAGATCATGGATTTATTAAGAAAGGATTCGATGTCCGTATACTGTGAGCGTATCGAACGTGAAGCCTTATATTTGTTGTTTGTTATGAAAACATTTCCCCTAGGGGTAGAGTTTACGAACTACGAATTACTACGGAATTGAATCAAGAATGGTAGTAGAAAGAGATAAAATAGCATTGGCGTGTTGGAGCTCAGAAGTGTTGCTGTCTGTGCTGGTTGCTTAGGAAAACGGCTGAATCTCGGTCTGAACACTCGGTTACACGTACGTCTTTGTCTATAGAACTAGATTACTATTAGTAAATCTTGTGAAGCTTCTAACGTATTTTTTGTACAAAAATACAAGGTAAAATAAGATGTGGCCAATGTTTACAAATTGTGTTTACAGTGTAGTTTAGAATAGTTTGTTTTGGCTTCAAAGAATGTTAAATCATCCCGTATCCATTCTTAATGAATCCATGATTCAGATAATAATTAATGCAGCTAGTCAGTTCACCCTAGCTAGATAGAGAGAGCAGCTAGAGAGTACAGAGAGGACCCTTAGGGAAAAGTAGGATACAAGGTACTGTAGGAGATTTCTCCAGAGAGGAACCTTTAATTATGGTCAAATTATACCAGTCTCAGCAATAGTAAATCCCGCCGAAAAGATTTATCTAACATTACACCAATTTATTTTTAATCGTGAAGAGAGTTTTTCGCTTAGGTTATTATTGTTCAATTTATTCAAATTAAAAATATTGTCGCCCATTTCCATAATGCCAAATTTGGGTTCAGAAACGGCATCCTTTTTCGCGTATACAAATGATATAATGAATATTTCATGAACGAGCTAGAGGTTCAAGTTAAAGCATTTATAAAGTTGTAAAAGAGAGTAAATAATAATTTGGATGATTTGTGTACAAAGAGCTAATTACATAAAATATTTTTATGTCTTAAATTTTCTGTCTTACTCATTTTTGATATATAGGTAAAAGTTTTGTCTTATGAATTGGTATGTCATTGTTTCATGATTCTCTATCTATAGAAGTGCATATCACATTCCACGCTTCAAGCAAACCCATAGTATTGCGTTTTGCAAGTTTCGAATTTTATATAAAAATTTGTAGTAGAAAATCTTTTTTCTGTTAATATAGACCAAAATAAATGGATAAAAACAACCACAGTTGTTTTTGCAGATAATAAGAAAAATATATTTCAGGTTAATTTGCATTACTTGTATATGCATATTCCCTGTATTTAAACAATAAACAAAAGTTCGCGGAAGGAAAGTGCTGTAGATGCACCAAACACGCCGATTAAAATAAACTTCCGAATATTCTGCGAGAGCAGGTGACTTCTACGAACGTGAGGTAACCTGTTTCCACCGCAAAGCGAGTCACGAATCCCGACACATCGCGGTAGGGATAGTTCCGGCGCGGCGCCTATAGTCCGGCACTTTCATTTATGAACCCTAGTTATTAAGAACAATAAGGGCCGCTTAACAAAATACGCAGCAGCTTTGAAAACCTTCGCGCTGGGGGGCTGCACAGTGGTTCCGGCAATAGGTCATAATTCAAAATATTTGTTGTGTCAGGGATCTGTCCGGTACGCATTGCTTTGGGTTTAAAAAGAACCAAATGCATATACTTGAACAAATAAAACGTTGGCACAGTTCTCTTTTTTCATGACAGTTAAAGGTTAAGAGCTGAAATTTAGCATAGGTATGTATAGCTCATAGAATAAAAGCAGATTTCAAATACAAAAAAATGAATTCAAAATTTTAGGGGTTGTTTTTTGGGGGTAAACGATTGACAACTTTGTTTTACTTTCAAGTTCATTGTCTGGGGTATCAAATAAAAGCCCACAAAATGGAGAATACACACATATATATGTATAATTTTCTTAATTAATATAACCCTAGTTAAGTAAAATTTGAAACAAAGTTATACAAACTGTTGTCTCTTTCCTACACTTTGTAAAATCAGAGTAGAACAAATCTAACAAAAATTAAGGGTTTGTAGAATGATGCACACAGTACAAAAAAATTATAATGATAAAACGTTGTATCAGAGAAAAACACTGTCTTTTTTTCTCTGGTTGTATTATGAAACACTTATCACGCCAGTTGGACTCACACTGCAACAATTTTTTGTATAGTTTGTTTACAATAACCCTGTTTTACGTACAAAAATGCATTTTCTATTAACTTTTCAAAAATATTAATTTCAATAATTATGACCGCACTCTCCATATAGTCGGAACCACTGTGCTGGCTGGTGGGATTCCTACAAGATCATTGTAAGAATTTGAAGCAATCGATCATCGTAATATAGCAAAAATATTTCTATTTCATTTAATAATAATTTTGATAATAATAATTAATCTCTAGATAGGCCCAAAATGGGCCCTTTTTCAAACTGACTTCACTGTCTAGAATCGACTTGCATTCTTACCTGGTAAGACATGGTGGAGATACCAGGACAATAAAATATTTTTAAAATCTCATAATATTGCGTCAAGATAAACCTCACATCTAAGCTAAAAATGATTTAAATTAAAAAATTATAATTTGTCGACGAAACAAATGAATAAATCGATAAGATAACATTTTATCTAATGAGTGTGGTTGTATCCATATATTATATTCTACAGGTTAAACGTTATTTTCCCATGAGCGAAACGTTGTGGGATTCCGTTTACGCGATGATTCATAGTACATAATTAGATTTCAGGATGATACGTTATAAAACCGTAGATAGAACTCGTTTGTTCGCAATACACGGGAAACATATTTATTATTAGCTTGTTGTTAGCAGCTTCGCACGTGTGATTATTGCAATACTAAAAGGTCGTCCGGATCAGTATGTCTTAACGACACATTTAATGTCAAAATGCATATCGTTTCATATTAAAAATATTTATTATTTGGGCGTTACGCCACTCTACTGTTAAGGAAAATTAATATTTAAAATAAAAATTGATTTGATCCCTGGAAAAAAGGATTATTATTTTATTTTTCAAGAGAGAATTTTTATTTATAACTTAAATCAGTAAATAAAATATGGACTTTACTTAGGGTGTAATTTAAAACATATTTCATATTTGTTCTTTTGGTAGAAAATGATCTTACGCAAAATGACGTTTTCGCATTTTTTATGCTCCCTGTATAAAAACTTAAATTTTTCACAAGGTGAATCTTATTTATTTTACAAGCAAAACCTTTTATTACGAGTGACATTTTTACGTATCTTGCAAAATTTGGTCCATTTGTCCTCTGCTAAACCAATACCTACTTAAAGCTAAACCCCATCCGCAGACAGAATGTATAAGGGAGGGTTACATCACTACAGCCTATAGAATTTTAAGCAGAGCAGAAATTAAAGCAAAAACTGAGTAGATCTGAGAAAATAATATAACAAATATAATGTAAGTATATTCCAACTACTTTTCAAATTATAGATTTTTGAAAGCCCGAAAACTTTTATCTAAGGAAAGCATTTGTCTAATTTTTAAAATAATCAGCTATTCCGGGACTTTTCACACACAGAGTACATAATTAAAAACAATTAAAACTTAACACATCTTAATTGATCATATCAATTAAAATGACAAAATACAAAAACATTTTTAATTTTGTATAATGGGAGTCCTACAGCTGATTTACTTACGGTTTAACACAATAAATATTTTGGTACCAAAACCATGAAAAAACTAATAAATTTCATTCATCAATTAAATTCTTTCAGGTACAGATAAGTGATGCAACCCGCACGTTATGATGTGACAACAGAGGACTCTCAAAGCGTTTTTTAAAGTACCATTTTTCCATTTTATATTTATTTACCTTTCGAATTCTCGAAACGCATTAATCATAAGACGTGTGAATATTCCATTTAAGTCTTTATTTCACTGACACAAAAAGAAATAAAAAAAATTGTCCGGTAAATAATGCAGTTAGTCTATGATGTATCATTTTACATTATGTTACGTAAATACAGTTATGGGAAAAACTTGACATCGCGCTTGACACTTTTCCCACTCTTAATGGGTTTAATTTGTGAATAATAGAAATGAGAAAAAATATTCGTCATAGCACCGTGACCAAACAACTTAGGACATTAAATTATTTCGTAATTAATAATAATTTCACAACAATCCATGTTTTATTATATTCTTTTTTGCGCGCAAAAAATATTTGCTTAAAATAAAACAAAATGGTTCAATTAAAGCACATACTGTTTTAAATAACTCAAATGCTTAGTTAGGCGATCTTCCAATAAATACAACAAATAAGCTCGTTTGAAATGCCCACAAACAAAGCTAAAATCTTTAATTAAAAGAAACATTTTTTTTTTAAATTAATCATCTAGTTAATCTTGTTGGTTCGAGACAATATCTCAAGTCGTATCTACTAGGTACAGTTATGTTCATTAAAAACCCGTACACCTAAATTGTGATGGTGTAAGTGGTTCTTTTTTATTTTTGGCATATACTTTTACAAGTGAATGGTGGCAATAATTGTTGATCGACGTCTGAAAGTCAAAAATTTTTAAATGCACCGTCATTTAACGGAAGTTGAGAAGGCACAAATAGTAACAAAAATTGAAGAAGGATGGCCAATTCGTGCTCTAGCACAATTACATGGTAGAAATAAGAGCACCGACCCAGAAATTAAAAAGCGCAGGGAGCAAGAAGGGTCATTGAAAAGAAAGGATGGTTCCGGTCGTACTAGAATTACCAGTGCCAAAGAGGATGCTGTGCTCCTGGGGCACTTAAGAGATAATTCCTTTGAAACCGCGAGGCAAGATATGACTGGCACAGGATTTTCTAGCTCTCGACCTACCGCTTGTAGAAGAATCAATGGATCAGAATTAAAAAACCGCGTGGCTGTGAACAAAAATTAAATTAAAAAAATTAAATTAATAGAAGATCGAAGGCAGTCGCGGTTACTTTTTGCATTAAATTATACAGGGTGTCCCGAAATTAGGGGGTCCACGTTAAACAGTGCATTCTGCATAGGAAAATAACACTAACTTGTTTAATAAACATGTATCGGAAAATGCGCCCTAACGGAGCTACGGCCCCCTAAAATGGGGCCCATGATGATAGTGTTTTTCAAATTATTCCTACAGGGTTGAACATAAAAACATGAGTTTTTGGTATTTGGGTAATTTTGACATGCTGAATCTAGATCTAGAATCAAAACTATCAAAAGTTTATCATAGACGTAACATTTGGGGGGATAAAGGTACAAAAACAGCCCTAACTTTTTTATGAGTTAAAGTTTTAATTTTTTTTTCTGAAATTATGAAAATCTAGAGCTTTTTACCAAAAAAGGTACTCTTGATTTACATCGCTTAGATGCACCATTTGTGAGAAAAATGCATTTAAAAGTAACACTGTTTAGCATAGACGGATCAAGTAAAAATTAATTTTCCAATAAAACTTAGTGGCAGCCCATGAAATCGAATGTTTTTACCAAATTTTCAAAAAAAATAATGCTACTTTTATAAGCATATTAACGTTTATGTTGTTTTGTAAACATAATTTTGAGATGCATTCTTTCACACGAACATGCACAATGGCTATTATTATTATTATTATTTGAGCAATAAAGATAAATTAGTTTTATGCGTAATTATGTATTGAAAGACTAGCCACTAGAGGAACACTAATTTACTTTGATTAAATGTTCAAACAAATTTCCATTTTGTTGAATACACAGTCGGGCCCTTTTCCTGATATTTTGCGTAGTACGAAGTATTTCGAACCGGTTTTCCTTAATTCGATTTCCAGCCGCATTAATTCGTCTTAGAAGCTCTTCTAGGCTATTTCCTTCTGAGGTATAAATAATATTGCACATAGTACCCCACAGATAATAATCTAAAAGATTTAGATCAGGAGATCGAGCTGGCCAGTTTACCGGGCTACCTCGACCTATCCACCTGTTTGGAAAATTCTCATTCAGCCAGTTTCTCACCGGTTAGCCAAAGTGGGCTGGCGCCCCATCATGCTGGAAGGACATCTCTAACCGAGTGCGTATAGGAATTTCCCCTAGCAATTCTGCCAGCTCATTTTGAAAGAAATTTAGGTAACCCACTTTGGCCAACCGGTGAGAAACTGGCTGAATGAAAATTTTCCAAACAGGTGGCCCGGTAGACTCGCCAGCTCGATCTCCTGATCTAAACCCTTTAGATTATTATCTGTGGGGTAATATGTGCAATATTATTTATACCACAGAAGTAAATAGCCCAGAAGAGCTTCTAAGACGAATTAATGCGGCTGGAAATCGAATTAAAGAGAACCGGTTCGAAATACTTCGTACTACGCAAAATATCACGAAAAGGGCCAGACTGTGCTTTCAACAAAATGGAAATTTGTTTGCATTTAATCAAAGTAAATTAGTGTTCCTCTAGTGACTAGTCTTTCAATACATAATTACGCATAAAACTAATTCATCTTTATTGCTCAAATAATAATAATAATAATAATAGCCATTGTGCACGTTCGTGTGAAAGAATGCATAACTCTAAAATTATTTTCACAAAACAACATAAATGTTAATATGCTTATAAAAGTAGCATTGATTTTTAGAAAATTTGGTAAAAACATTCGATTTCATGGGCTGCCACTAAGTTTTATTGGAAAATTAATTTTTACTTGATCCGTCTATGCTAAACAGTGTTACTTTTAAAGGCATTTTTCTCACAAATGGTGCATCTAAGCGATGTAAATCAAGAGTGCCTTTTTTTGGTAAAAAGCTCTAGATTTTCATAATTTCAGAAAAAAAAATTAAAACATTAACTCATAAAAAAGTTAGGGCTGTTTTTGTACCTTTACCCCCCAAATGTTACGCCTATGATAAACTTTTGATAGTTTTGATTTTAGATCTAGATTCAGCATGTCAAAATTACCAAAATACCAAAAACTCATGTTTTTATGTTCAACCCTGTAGGAATAATTTGGAAAACACCATCATCATGGGCCCCTCCTTAGGGGGCCGTATCTCCGTTAGGGGGCATTTTTCGATACATGTTTATTAAACTAGTTAGTGTTATTTTCCTATGCAGAATGCACTGTTTAACTTTGGCCCCCTAATTTCGGGACACCCTGTATATATCGCGAACCTCGATTTTGAAACAGGGTAGTATTCACGGATGAAAAGACTTTCCAATCGACTTATAAGGGGCAACTTTATTGTCTTAAAAGCTTGTCGTGCGAATAGAAAAGAAAAAACACATACTTAGGAATCTACTTACAATTTCTGCCAAACAAAATTAATGCCTGTATGAACTTTTCGCGCGCTACAAGCTTTTAAGACAATAAATATAACAATACATATTGTATCCGTTTTAGTGATAACTTTGATACTGCTTTTATTGGGATCCACCCACGCGCACTACGTCCACTTATAAATATCATTTGGCATTTCCACAATGGAAAAACTATCCTTCTTTTTCGTTTTAGTACATCTAAATAATAAAAGCTTGTTTTTAAAAAGTATTTTTTACAAGATTTTACTTTATTATTAAAAGTCATCGATAGAGCACAGAAAATTTTCATTTTAGAATTTCTTTTATTTCTTATTTGTGTAATTTTTAAAAATTAATTCTTCCTAAACAGTAGAGAGGCTCACCACCCAACTAATAGATATTAAGATATTTACGTGCTAGTTCTCCAAAATAGGGGAGATTACCTCTGAGGTTCACAGAAAACAATTTCTTGTCGATTTCACCTATAAAAACTGGCCTTCTTTCACTCGATGATGATATAATTTTTGATCTGTTTAAAAATACCACTTTTAAGTCTCTTTTGCTCTCATAATTAATATTTTTGTTTGCTTTTTACCCACAGAAAACAAATTAAATACTTCTAAAGATTTATTTCTTGAGAACCGAGTAATATTTGTGTGTGTTGCATAAAAGATAATAAACCCAAGACTGGCAAAGTCATTAAGTCGAGTGGTAACCATTCATTTTGACTATGTTTGTTTTAAAAACGGATACAAGTTTATCATTTCTGGATCTATAAAGAAATATCATGGGGTAAATATTATTGCGCTTTGTGTTTAAAAAAAATAAAAACAGGCCCGGTATGTACCTATACCTAGTATACAGGATGTAGCAAAAATTCGGGCGTTGACGCGTCGACTTTAATTGTCGATGTGGACGCGTCGACAATGCGTTAACAATGAAATTAACGCCGACAGTGTCAACAATGTCGACAATGTTAATAATACTGAAAATGTGAGGTTAATTTACTTTACTTTACACAGTTATACACATGTCTACGGTCATGCGAAAAAAACCTTGTAGCAAGTAGTTTTCTATACAAAAATTGCATCATCATGATTATATTACCTAAGTTTCATTGGATCTCGAACAGATAAAGCTGAAGAAAAATGCTCGGTATACTTAAACGTGATAACGTATATGTAACCAATTTTCAGAATTTATTAAATATTACAATATTAGTTACTAGAAAGAAAGTCTGCATCGTGGTTTTCTTTAATCTTTTCAGAATTTGAATTAGCCCCATCTATGAACCTTTAATACAGAAAGTTATAAATCCTCTCGCAAAAAGTTTATATCCCACTAAATATAAAACGTCATAAAGATGGATTACAACGTTACCAGACTACCTAGAATATGTTATAGTTTAAAAAACAAGAAAAAACATAATACCTAGTTGTTATTTATTTTCATAACTTCGCCTTCTACGGATTTCGCAACCATGGTGCAAAAACCCGTCACAGTTTCTTGACCCAAGCTAATTTTTTCCCATACGAATGGATAACGTATACAGTGGTTAGGAATCATGCAGGCGGGCATAACAATAAGGAATGGAAGTCATTACAAACCCAAAAATATTATTTTAAAATTAATAGAAAAATTTCGCACCCACTTTTTCTAAGCAATCACAAGCTTTCATTTTGAATCGTTTCCATGACAACGAGAAAAATTTCCGGACATATTCATCCTGCTTGAGCTTGCAGCTAAATAACCCTGGAAATTTTTCTGTCATTTTAAATGTCAAAATACAAAATAAATTTTCATTTCTATAATCAAACGAGTAGTGAAATATGTTTTTAAGTGGTAGTTTCTTAGTTTAATAATAATTTTTTAATTTAATTAATTAGTTTTTAATAATTTCGAGGCACTACAAGATTTTGTGCATAATAAAATACCAAATTTTTTACTGAAATTAATCATTTTCAAACTTTAGTTAACCTCATTTTTTATAAATCACTTAAAGACTTGTATATCCTTTTTGTATTAACTTTAATCTGCTAATATTGGTGAAATGCCATTTACTTTCGATAATTAATCATTCCGAAGCACTACAAGATTATATGCATAACAAAGTACCAAATTTCTTAGCGTAATAAAATGACGTTTTGCTAGGTGGGAAATTTTCTTACCGAATATCCCACGAGCTTAAATTAATCACCGGAAATTTTTCCTCGTTCCCAAATATTTTTTGAAATTTGAAAATTATCCCGAGCAGCAGACGAGGGATAATTTTCTTAATACTCGCGACCTCGGAAAAATTTCTGGTAATAGTTTAAGCACTAGGAATATTATAGGTAAGTAATAATTTAACTACAACAACATTTGTACTTTTCGGTATAATTTATTACAATTTAAGGGCACGATATTTTAATGCTAAAAACACTACCAACTTTATTCAGCATTTTTTAAATAAAAACAGAAAGATCATATGAACATTTCGTGTCCCTACAGAGATAAACATTTACTACATCCAAAAGTTCTATTTATTTTTAAATTTAATAGCAACGGCCCTCTTAGCAAGGGGTAAACATTCACGTCGGTTTTCGCGTCATAGAACTTACGAGAAGTAATTAGAGGGTAAAATATTTGAACTTCGCCCTGTAGTATAACTTTCTAAATCTTGGAATGTCAAACTTAATTTTCTTTTGTTAGATTTTTTTCTTTAAAAGTTGAAAAGCTTATGAAGTGAACCAAATCGTTTAGTTTTTCTCGATCAGAAAGAAGTTTCATTGTCAGATTACCACCTGATTATTTTGGCATTACAGAGCTATTAGAAATTTAGTTTGACTACTCCCCATCAGGGCGGGTAGCGATATTTGGTTTATATTTTTACAATCCACATCCCATAAATCCGATGACTCAATAAAATGTGTGCTTATGCAACATAACATTCACGAAACACAATATCGCCGTCGAGTCATATCGCGTTCTTCTTTTACTCGCTCCAATTAAATAAAGATGCATTACGCACTGGAAGAGCAAATGGACGCAATGCAAATAGGTTGGCTGTGTGACGATGACGAAGGTCAACGATATTGTTCGTCAATTACAGGTGTCATTTGAAATGTACCGCTAATTCTATTCTTTAAACATTGTAGCATGGTTTTTATTGTACGAGTGACGAATATCATAAGAGATGGGTGACTTTTACTATTCATTGATTTTTAAGCATTTAGATATAACAATTAATTATCAAAAAAGTTGATAGAAGAATCCAACAATTTACTGCAGCTATCAAAAAGTCAGCTATTCAAAATATAGATGAAAATTAAAGGCAGTTTGTTCAACGCTAGAATGGTTTAATCTGGCAACCATAAGTTTTAAACTGACAAGTGTGTGTATAAGACAACTAAGTTTTATACTACGAATTTGTTTCTTAGTTTTTGCGCAAACCTATAAAGAAAATGACAATTTTATTATTTGCTTGCCCCTAATAATAGAACTAAATTCATTCTAGCAACACGTTTGAATATAAACATATTTTAGAAACCAAGCAAATCGCTTAACTACTATAACTCATCAGTTTGTAATGACGACTTATTAACAATGACAGAACAAGGCCCTGTCAAAACCTAACAGATCCACTAGAAGATCTTAATTTAAACCAGTACTAAATATTAAACCTTTTTAGTGAATCTGAACGTAATTGTTTTAAGTTACTCACTCTGTATATGCGATAAATAAGAAGTATTTTTCTGTTACATACTTTTTGAGTTTTCGCGTCAACAGATAGACAAACTGACCGCGACAGAAATGATTTTTCTGTAACCTTGGGATTCCAAATCGTAAAGATCTGAACAAATCTCAAGACGAATATTTTAATCGACTACAATACCTACTTCTTGCTAGCCAGTAAAGAAAAACATATACATATTATGTAGATTATATAAATCAGCAATCTTTTAAGTACTACTCAAAATTGTTTGGAAAGAGCAAGTGTTGTTATATTACATCTAGAGATTAGTATAACCTACATAATTATTCAGCACATAATTAGTACCTATATGAATATATTTTCTGGTGTTTTCTAATTTTGCACAGTATTAATAGAACTGCCCAGGTAATAATACATACTGTAAATAATTTTAATAAAACATTAACATGCATGTACTTTTTATATTACCCTCGTAATACTGGGGGCTAAATAAGAAAACCGAAAGATTGAAATAATCATGGATTTATTATAATAAGGATTCGATATCTGTATACTGTGAGCGTATCGAACGTGAAGCCTTATATTTTGTTGTTTGTTATTCTCTTGGGGGAGCAGTTTACGAACTACGAACATAGACAAGACTACGAATTACTACGTAATTGAATCAAGAATGGTAGTAGAAAGAGATAAAATAGCATTGGAGTGTTGGAGCTCAGAAGTGTTGCTGTCTGTTATGGTTGTTTAGGAACACGGCTGAACCTCGGTCTGAACACTCGGTTACACGTACGTCTTTGTCTAATGAACTAGAAAAGAAAAAGTGCGACGTCTAGATTTATATAGATTTATAAATGACTCGGAGCGACTTTAAATAAACACCTTTAGAAATAACATAACCTATAAATAATAAAACCTTTTTAACTTAAATTTATTATTATTTAGCAGAAAAATAAAATATTTTAGGGATTTTATTACTTTTAGTAAATCTTGTGATGCTTCTAACGTATTTTTTGTACAAAAATACAAGGTAAAATAAGATGTGGTCAATGTTTACAAATTGTGTTTACAGTGTCGTTTAGAATGGTTTGTTTTGGCTTCAAAGAATGTGAACTCATCCCGTATCCAGTCCTAATAAATCCATGGAAATAATATAATTCCGACGAATTATATTATTTTAATTTTTCGGCTTTTGGGGAACAATATCTCTTTAGAAGGGGCCCGTAAAAAAAATAAGATTCTTAGTACTATATTGATCTCACCTACAAGTGCCCCAGAGACTGCCCAAAATATTCGGGGACACCCTGTATATAACTTAACGATGTTCGATGTTTTGTCACTGAGTTATTAAAATTTTCGACCACTGTATTGCCTCGTGAAACACACAGGCAAAGAGATGTTGTGAAACACGATCAAGAGAAAACGAAGTTATTAAATTTTGCAAAGATTGCAGCATTGTTCTAACCACTTTTAAGGCTGGTTGTTCTTTTTTTATTAGTCCATAAATTGATAACTTTTATAGTCTGAGTTGTATTAGATGTGGGTGTATTGATTTGATTAGGTTTACAAATTGAAATGGACTGTATCCGATAAATAATTAAAGATTCTTATCATTGCCAGTGAGTACTAGAATTTATAATCGATCGTCAGTTAAAGACAAAAAACCGGTAGGTATAGTCCGTTTCAAAATACATATACCGTTACCTGCGATAAAACCCTTTTGTTACTTAATGTCATAAAACTTTCTAAATTTCCAAGTTCCTAGTGCAGAACTGGAACCCAATATTTAAATGATGTCATTGTTATTCTTTATGGCAAATTTATTTTATAGAATAAATATCCCTTAAGACAGGTAATGAAAATTACATGATCCACTGTTCCAACCAACGTTGGCCCTACTTTCTAAATAATGAGAGAAATTATTTCAAGAAATTAATGCCAAGAAATTACACAACGGTTTCCATGTAAAATGCATACAAAAATTAAGACTTTCTTTCTTTTTTCCACTTTTTTAATTGCAATCTGTGAAGGCGAATTTATCAAATTACCTATCATAATTCGAATAAGTCTATTTTTAGAAAACTGGATCATAAATAAACGTTAATTAATAAATGTCATTTTACAAAACACAAAAATTAATATTCATTATAGGTAATTGGTCAACGACAATATTCAATGTCGGAGATAAAAGTATCAAAAGTTACTTGCATACTTACCTACTTAGGCATGAATAATAATTGTGCAGACTTGGCAATTTCAAAGCTTTTTGCAATGATAATTAAAAGTAACAGGTGGGTTTAGAAAAAAAGTGATGATAAGTAGACATAATTTCTACCTGAATGTGTGTTTAAAAATATACTTACACAGTTGATAAAAACAAAAAAAACACAACAATAAAGGCAATTAACCTTTTACATTTGACCTTGAAAAAAGCAAAGGAAAAGGATAATACATGCAGCATTATATACGGTGTATCACAAAAGTTTCCATTGGAAGGTTGTACAGCACAATGTATTAATAGTAATTCGTTTAAAAATACTTCGTTCAAACAATAATTTTTAAAAAATAGGTAGGGTAAGATGGTGTAAATCGGAGTTAAAATTTAAAAAGTCACACTTTTATATTGCGTAAATTAAGTTGGCAACAATAAAAATAAGTTTCTGTTCAAATATTTACTGCAGAATTAACAAAACAAAAAAAGTTTGTATACGCTTTTTTGTCCGAATCTAAATTTTAATTCGCTTTTCTACTATAAAACGTCTTGTGGACCATACAGCTTTGGAGAAAATTGACCAAAACTGTTAGGTATGACTTGAGAAAGATTGTTCTGAGCTATATTAATTTGTACGTAATTATTCCAAGTTCATTTCTCCAATTTTTAAATAGTCTTCAAACTCGTTTTTAGGGCACAAAACGCCAATTTTTGTCCAATTTTATGACGTCTTAATAAACATTTGGTAAAAGTTAAAAATTCTTTTGTCCCATTTACATTATCCTATATGAGTGGTAAACAATCCATAGCAGTTGCATTTCTTTAGTGCAAGCCTTGGATCAGGAGGCCTATACCAAACTAAACTGGTCAGAATTTGCAATTTGGTTTCGTGTTTGAGCATGATTTAAAAAAACTACATTTCCCACCGATTTACCCCATCTTCCCCTACATTTTCCTAAAAGAAAATTTTTCCAAAACAGTATTTAGAAAATTAAATTATGAATTCTTGTAGTTGTTAATCAAAAAAAGA
Organism: Philopedon plagiatum; assembly: GCA_963971165.1. NCBI lineage: Eukaryota > Metazoa > Arthropoda > Insecta > Coleoptera > Curculionidae > Philopedon > Philopedon plagiatum. Next base: position 100,181,144 of record OZ020193.1, read on the forward strand.
CGAAAAAAAATCCTGAACAGACCTAAACGGACTTTTTTTGGGTTTGATCAGGTTTCCTTAGGTTTGGTGGGTACGTTTTCTCGTAAATTACTTACTTGTTCAAAAAGTTATTGCTTAAAAAAATTATTATCTGAAAAAATTTAATTTCAAAAAAGATGTTCTCGGAAAAAATGTATTTCTGAAAAATGCTTTAAAGAAAATTTGACAAATTGGTTTTAGAAAAATTGTGACGCTGCGTCCCACCCCCCTAGACAATCCGCTCCTGTGTGTAGGTTGGACACTAGGGAAAAAAGAAAAATGGCATATAGAAGCATTGGAAATGTGGTACTACGAAGCGATGATAAAAACGGGTCACAAATGAGAAAGTACTGAATCGAATTAAAGAAGACAAGAACGACCATAACATTTGTTATCCCCACCGTATCGCTACCTTTCTTTCTCCCATCCGCATAAGGTTAGCCATTTCGTCAAAGATGGTAGTTGCATCTAACAATCAGTCCTGAGACTCAGAACTCCAAGAAAAAATCAGCCTATCTTCATGCGCTAACTTTTTACCCATTTTTGTTTACCAGGCCACCAATTGTCACCCTGGTAATTTTAATATGGGATACTCGATCAACTCAATGCGACATGTGGTTTTAAATCTTTAGATTAATTATCGACCAATTTACACTATTTAAACTATTTCTTACCACACAAAAATAGTTGTACCTACTTGACGCGCACTTAATTCATTCATCCCCCCCCCCCTAGGGAGGGGGAGGACGACTGACGAACGATGATGCGTTAAGCGTTAAGATTGCAGGTAGCGTAGCTAAGGGATAAATAAATCGTGAAGTGGTACCACCTGCATGCGGGTAGGTGTGCATATAAACGTTTTTGTTAAGTTTTACTTTCTCCCTATTACTCATACTTAACAACAAAACAATTTTTATGAAAACTGACTTTATTGAACTACAAAACTACGAGAGTAAACAATACAGTAATAAAATCTTATCGCCATGTTATCGTTCCTACTTTATTGCAAAAAATGTACACGCATTTTTTGTAATTCTCAAACAATTAAAAAACTTCTTTAAATTCCTTAAAAACCGGTCGACGACAAAAAGGCCTCCTCGATCGTTCACTGACCACAAAAGAAACCTACCTTGAGTAAAGAATCCCATTACCGCTGCCAAGAACAGCAGCGCGCCTTCAGACATCAGCTTCTTCGTTTTCATTGTTATCGATGTTTTTTGGGGAAATGCACCAAAAATCCACTAAAGACACTCACAAAGTACACTAATTTATCCTTTTCAAGCACTTTTAGAAAAGTTTTCAAACTTTTCCGTCACTGTATTCAGAGATCGCGTCGTCTGACAGGTGAATTTAGCGTCTACCTGCTATCAAAGTCACTTGCGAAGCGAGCGGCGAACGACTGAATTTTCAAGTTAAAAACAAGCGCGCGGTCCCGCTCGAAAATTTTCGGAGCCGCTTCGAGAGAGATCGTCGCTAAACAAACGGTAGTTTTTTTGTTTTGGATTGCTTGATTTTTTTAGATTGACACCGACATTAAAAAGGCAATTGATAATTTGACGTAATATTTGATACTGTAATATCGTGCAATAGCTCTGTCCATGGGCGCCCATAGAGTACATTTCAGGGGGGGGGGGCAACCAGTCAAAAGTCCGTATGTTACAAAATCACGAAGTTGTGCAGTTGTTAAAAAGCACCGTGGAACCCGACCCCAGAGGGGTGGGGCAACCGCGCCCCCCCCCCTTGTCCCCCTATGGGCGACCATGGCTCCTTCACAGACTACATTAATCATTTTGTGATTAATGAAAACTCGGTCAAAATCTTAGTAGTAAAATATGCTTTGCTTTAAAATTACAAATTATATAATTTTTTTACTCCCGTATATTCAAATTAAATGTCTTTGATATGTTTTATAATAAGGTTCAGTACAAATTTTCATTATTAAGCAGCATTATTAGCTGTGGTGGATTTAAGGGGAGCAGGGGGCCCCTCCCCCCTGAAGGCTTGTGCAAAAAGGAATTTTATAAAAATAAATATTGTAACATAAACATTAACCATTCCTATATATTTTATAAACAAAAACAAACATTTGCCGTCTATGTAAGGTCTTTGAAATGAATTATACCACAAAAATATGAATATAGAAATAGATCAATACTAATACAATACTATATAAAAAGGGCAAGCCTTTTTGGCATTTCTGATGTACATGCTCTTTGATTATTTCTGACAACATTCCTTACACATCTCTCACTGCGATTTTATCAAAATTTGCGCCGGATCGTTTTGACTTCTAAAGGAAACAAATATCCAAGTAGTGTTTATTTCAAAAAACATTCTTTTGAAAGTAAATTTCTTCGAAAATCAGCTTTTTCGTAAACGGATTAACGAAAATTTTCAAAAATATTTTCTCGAATACACATACATCAAAAATCTCCTGACAGCTTTTTCAAAAATTCTTGTTTGAAAACGGATTTATGAAATATTTTCTCGAAAATACGTATTTCGAAAATACATTTTTTCAAAAATGTCTTCAAAAAATAATTTAAAAAAGGTACATTTTTCGAAAATACATTTTTTTCAAAACAGTATTTGGAAAATTAAATTATGAACTCTAGTACTGGAAGTCTGGAAGATGATTATGGAAAAACAAACAAAAAAAGATCCTGAACAGACCTAAACGCACTTTCTTTGGGGGGATATACGCGTAGAAGTTGTCTAAAATCAATTTTTCAATTTTCAAAAATACATTTCTTTAGAGAACATCTTTTTCGAAATTAAATTTTTTCGTACAGTATTAATTTTTTCAAGCAACGGCTTTTTGAAAAAGTAATTTACGAGAAAGTAAAGTACCAAACCTAAAGAAACCTGATCAAACCCAGAAAAGGTTCGTTTGGGTTTGTTTGGGTTTAAAAACCAAAATAAATTAATAAAAACAACCACCATCTTAACCACCATATTTAATTTATGTGAAGAATACAGAAAAAAATATTTTAGGTTTATTTGGATAATATGCAAATTCCCAGTTAGGAAATTATATTATTTCAACGAAAAATTCTGTCCAACTAAGCTGCAAATTGACAGGTTTTTAATTGTAGTTATTTGTTCCATTGCTTTAACTTCTTCTACACCAATTAAAACAAAATATTGTATAAAACGCGCATTACGAAATCCGATTTTCTGTATCTTATCTGATTTGCGTGCGGTGTTCGTTCCGCAAACATCCCACTCGTTGCATAAAATTAACTCTTTCCTATCTGATTGGTTACGTAAGCGCTAGTATTTAAGAAACACGCATGGTATTTAAAGTTAGATTCTTTAAATCAAAATCTATCTCATATTCAAACACTGTTATATGGGCGCCGGCAGAGTTACTTTCAGGGATGCGCAATATGCGCATTTCAATAATTACAAATTGAAATGCAAAAGATTCAATCGAATTGCGTACTTTATATAATTTCGGTATTGCAATCATTGTACAGATATTAGACGAAGGTACAAATTTCATATAGTACTAGCTTGCGCCCGCGACTTCGCCCGCAGTATAACAATTTTACTTCATTACAAACTTTGAACCCCCATTTTACCCCTTGGGGGTTGATTTATTTGTATACATAGTATAGCACTTCTATTTTTTTTTTTTTTTTTTTCCCAACCAACTTAAAGTTTATTACAGGGAATATAATATAACATAACATTAAAATATATAACATTATAAAAAATATAACAGTATTAAGAAAAACTAATAAACTAATAAAATCCTAAAGAAAAATTATTAAAACAGTCAATTCTTTTAAAAATCTTTTTAAGGTGTATTTTAATTTAAGTTAATTTAATTCCTTAAAAAAACTGTTAAAAAAAAATTCAAATTTTTAAATAATGCTTCTTCAAATGTATTTTAAATAACTGTAATTTCTTGATTTTCTTTATGTTTGTTGGAAGGTCATTATAAATTTTTATGCCATTATGTAATAAAGATTGCATACCAAAATTGCTTTTTACAGGTACTATTTGCAATAATTTAGTTTGTCTCGTGTTATGATTATGTAAATCATTAGTGGGATAAATCTGTACGTTTGTTTGTTTTTGACTTAATATTAAAGATTGAATGAATATACATGTTTTTAATTTATACAAATTATCAATGTTTAAATATCCTAATGGTTTATATAAATTTATTGTTGGTTCAAGGTATGGTAGTCTGTAAATACACTTAATAATTTTGTTTTGAAGTATTTTTAATGGTTTTAGATTTATCTTATTTGCTGAGCCCCAAATTGAAATTAAATATTGCAATTTTGAATGCACTAAACAATAATAAATATTTTGTAAATATTGTATATTAAGCTTCAAGTTAAAAGGACCATCAAATATTTTTTCTCCATACAAACTTTCAATATGACAATATGACCCCCTTAGGGGTTTAATTTTAAAAAATCCCTTCTTAGTGAGTCTCTACATTATAAAATAAAACTATAGACCAAATTTCATATTTATAGCTTTAGCGGTTTCGGCTCGAGCGCGACGTCCGCGATATGACAATTTTACTCCATTACAAACTTTGAACCCCCCCCCCCCCTTAGGGATTGATTCATTAAAAACTGTAAAACACGTGTATAATCATTTATTTTTTGGAGTGCTTCTATGAAGTTTCAAGTTAAAAGGACCATCTGATATTTTTTCTCCTACAAGCTGACCTCCTTAGTAGTTGAATTTTGAAAAATCCCTTCATCATAGTGAGTCTCTTAATTAATAGAACCAACTAATATTTTTTCTCCATACAAACTTTCAACCCCCCTATGACCCCTTTAGGGGTTCAATTTTGAAAAATCCCTTCTTAGTGAGTCTCTACATTATAAAATAAAACTACTGACCAAATTTCATATTTATAGCAAATTGTAGCTTCGGCGGTTTCGGCTCAGCGATGATGAATCAGTCAGTCAGGACATGTATATATATATATATATATATATATATATATATATATATATATATATATATATATATATATATATATATATATATATATATATATATATATATATACAGTGAGGGCATAAAGTCTGGAAACACCTAGTTTTTTACGAAACTATACATTTTCGGAAGAAACGCAGAAGCACGTCGATTTTGTTCTCATTTTCTACACATTCTAAAAATATTTGATTATATACAGGGTGTGCCATAAAAGTTGGGCATTTGTCAAATTTGATTTTTTAAATAGAACACCCTGTATATTATTCCATTTTTGAATTGTGCGTTAAAAAATTAACATCTCTTGTATAAACGACCCTTCCTCTAAAGTCAATTGTTTGCGAGATATTGCAACTTGAAAATTGGCAGCCCGCACAATTAAATAAAGTCCAATAAATTCAACACATTTTTATTTTAACAACAACAATCCAACTGATACAATTTTAACGCAGCAAATGCTGAAATTGTTGACCGTTAACTTCCTGGCAATATCCTAGCCTATCCATAAACTCCTCTTGTACGTTACGGATGAAACAAGGTAAAATTTGCCGAATTTCATCCCTTATACCATTTTTTTAAGCTTCTATGTTAGGAGGTCTGTTAAAGTAAACTTTACTTTTTAAATAACCTCACAGGAAATAATCAAGGGGGTCAAATCCGGTGACCTCGTAGGCCATTCTATGGGGCCACGACGTCCTATCCACCCGTTAGGAAATATCTCGTTGAGATATTGCCTAACCGCTAGCGCATAGTGAGGTGATCTTGTTGAAACCACATTGTTAAGGCAGGTGTATCAGGCTCATCACCTGGATACCGCTGAGCTAAGGCAGGAATTAACTCTACTTGCAAAAAGTCTAGATACATTTGGCCGGTCAAATTTTCGTCAAAAAAATAGGGACCTACAATCTGATCTTGAAATATTCTTGCCCAAACGTCGACTTTTTCGGGATGTTGCGTATGAGCCACTTGAGCCCAATGGGGATTCTCTTTAGACCAATACCTACAGTTTTGCCGGCTGACAGTACCATTGAGAAAAAAGGTAGCTTCATTCGAAAATAAAACATTTGCACAAAACAAGGGATCCATGTTGCACCGTTCTTGCATATTTTCACAAAACTGGAGTCGGCGGTCATAGTCATCTTCGTTTAATTCATGTACATATTAGTCTTATTTTGTATGGATGATATTTCTCTTTATGCAGAATTTTTTTCACTGATGATTGACACACGTTTAAATCTAATGCCACTTGATGGGTTGACAAATGTGGATTCTCGTTGTAACTGAGTAAAACATCTAATTTAATATTATCATCTAATTTAGGCCTACCTGTCCTGGGCAGATCTTTTACAGTCCCATGTTCATGAAATTTTTTGACAATTTTGCTGACCGCAGATTTTGTAATTGCTTGTCGCTCTGGATGTGTGTTATTAAAAATTTCGCAAACTTCGTCAAGATGCCTACGACGATCTCCCCAGTCAAACATCATAAGGATTTCAATCCTTTGGATCTCGGAAAGCATATTTTAAGACACAAATTACTATCTTATTTAAATGTGTTTGATTTTTGACACAACTATCATAATGGGACATGCTGGTTTCCAGGGTAGTGCAACAATTCAAGGTGTAAGAATTACCAATTTTCAAGTTGCAATATCTCGCAAACAATTGACTACAGAGGAAGGGTGGTTTATACAAAAGATGTTGATTTTCTAACGCACAATTCAAAAATGGAATAAAATACGGAATGTTCTATTTAAAAAATCGAATTTGACAAATGCCCAACTTTTATGGCACACCCTGTATATAATCAAATATTTTTAGAATGTGCAGAAAATGAGAACAAAATCGACGTGTTTCGGCGTTTCTTCCGAAAATATATAGTTTCGTAAAAAACTAGGTGTTTCCAGACTTTATGCCCTCACTGTATATATATATATATATATATATATATATATATATATACATATATATATATATATATATATATATATATATATATATATATATATATATATATTTCATTATTTTAAAATTATTTGAAAGGTATAGCTTGATACAGTTACCATACCTTATCGAAAATTAATCTTCCTTTAGTTACACTTTCTAATTAAACAAAAATTAAATAATATTCAAATTGATTCAAAGAAACTTTTTCTTTTAAACTTGTCGAAATAATATATCAATTTTAATTACACAATGGATACTAATTAAAGAGCCGGTAATTATGTTTCGTGGTCGCCTACCGTAAAACATACAAAGCTATAGACGCTCCAATTGTCTGACTTTAGTTTAATACCCGTTTCTTAATAAACTTCGCCATCTTGCCAAGAAATGCAAAGACGTTTTAAATTATAGATTTAGAAACAAGGAGATAATTATTTACATTTCAGGGCAATCAAATATTCCATGGTTACCAATAATCTGGCCAATTATAAGGTCCCCCACCTACTTTTTGAAAACGGCCAGGCTTTCAGTTATGTGGGCCATTTTCAGATTGACAAACCATATTAAAATAACACATTGTAAGTTAGAGAAAAGTTGTGTCTGTAAACGGGATTTATATTTATAGTTATATTACAAATTTCTATACATGTACCTATTATAAAATGTCTCTTATACCTATTTATGAAGAAGACTTTTTTGGTCTGGGACAGCCCACGTGGATTTCACGACTAATTGCTAACATACGATGGTCGTCTGAAGAGAAGGAAAATGTAATCTATTGACATGGGATTTAGAGGATTGGAGGTTGGGAGGGGAAGGAAAAACATCTGCAGGAAATTTGTTCCATGATCTGGAGACCCTAGCAGAGAAAAACCAAGATAGAGAGAAGAATATCTCTTCTTCCCGCCAGCTCGAGAACGCCATGACCTTCAAACGGCAACACCCCGAGATTGTCGCGTGGGATTCTCACAATGCACCCCGACAATAGCCAGTGCGGTAGCAACACGGCAACCAGAGAGAGTTTTATGCCGCGCCACGCGTCTCAATACTCACTCTCACTGTGCATTATGCCATTTATACGGACGGGCTATTCTGTTTTTAACGCGTGGCTACATTTTTGGAGAATCTTTTAAACTTTTGATTGTTGTTTTTCATATGTGTTTTTTATTTTGCAGCATTTTTTTATAATAACCCAAAATCTGCAACGCGCGCCCGTGGCAGCTTTATTTAAACGTCGGTAGTCGAATGCGACAAGCCGCTTTGGAGGTCATAAAAAGCAAATCGTATTTATGAATGAAATCAGTACGAGATATTCTTCTCTCTATCTTGGTTTTTCTCTGACCCTAGGGTGAACGAGCAAGAGAAGTGGGATGTTCTAGGCATTTGTAGTTGGACAGTAAAGGGATGCATACGTAACGCGCCTCTTGTTGTTCTGTTAGGAATGAGCGAGAGAAGGGAGTTTTCTTGTGAGGACTGGGCCATTAATGAGTCAAATGGCTCTCTTTTGGATAGAATCAAGGATATTAGGTATCCAAGGTGATGCCGCTGCCCATATGTGGGAACAGTACTCTAGGTTAGGTATTATTTGGGAAACATAGAGAGCGTGTAAGTTGGAGGGGAAGAAGTATCTTCTGACTCGAAAGAGAAAACCAAGCTTTTTAGCTGATGTGGCTATTCAAGTAGTGTGTTTGTGCCAGCTGAGATTATGTTCGAAAGCGTTGCCAACAAGATCGAACTGCTAAAGGAATTTATAAGCCTACCAGCTTGACCAACAACCTTGACATGTATTTTTGCAAAAAAAACATAATTTCTGTATGGGTTCCGACACATCTTAACATTTTTGAAAAAACTAAATTCAAAACTTAATTTAAAACAAACGAGAAAGTTCTTCTTTCAGCGACGCTTTAAAATTTGACTGCATCACATAAAAACGGTAAAAGCACCCGTTATTCATTATTTATTACTTATTTTTTGGCAGGTTTTTGCTTTCGATATTATAATATAACACTAAAATTTATTATTGTGAAAGATTACCGAGATCAAAGAGAATAAAATAGGTTTGTGCCGACATACTTCTTCCACGTATGGTTTTTGATAACTACAAAATACGTCTTACCTCGCTTTTGCTTTTCTGTCCCTGTCCCCGTCTCTTTTTTCTTGTTTCAAAGCTTATTTTCAAATCGAAATCCTATTGGTGATTTAAATTAAGAACGTTGCGCTCTGATCGGTCGATTTGCTAACTACCATACTGGGCAACAGCTGATATTAGGGAGGTTTTGCAAGAAGAAATTGCGGACACGCTAACCCTTAAACGATGAAATTTAGAGTGGCATTTTAATAAGAGTTTTCACCTCACTTGCTAAATGAAATTATAAGCCTACCAAAGATTTTGAAAATTTTCTTAATTTTTAGGTTTTTTATAAATGATGTGATGGATACACCACTTTAAATTTTATCGTTTATGGGTTAATTTCTTTTTGCAAAATCTTGCTAATAGCAGCTATTGCTAATAGCAGCTATCATGGGCGCCCGCAGGGGAGGGCCAGGGGGGCGGTGCCCCCCAACCTGAGATTGTGACACTTCATACTTTTTATGAGTGTATTTGGATAAATTACTACAAATCAAATCTTTAAAAACATTTTTTTTATTTTGCCCCCCCCCCCCGAGAAAAAAGTCTGCGGGCGCTCATGCCCACTATGATAGTTTGCAAACAGGCCGATCTGAGCGCTACGTTCTTAGCGTGTCTGCAAATTCTAGTTGCAACTGGAGCAAAAAGCTCTTTCCTTCCTTTTTATTTAATAAATTTGAAAGCTTCCTGGTTTTTCCCAAAATCTGTGATGTGATATGTTTACAGCAAGATAAACCCCTCCCTAAGCCATATTTTTTCATTTATGAATTTACTGCAAGACGGCATCTGCGGGAGTCGGAAATCCTCACCATATTATCATATAAAAGGAGGGGTGTTCGTGTTGCGGCTTTTTTAATATATATCCGTGATATATATCAACATGAAAATATGGCTATACTTATATGCACATGTAGCGATACTTTTATGTAAAAAAAAATCGTTCTTTAAATTTGTCTTAACGGCTTTGTTTTAGGGATAATAATGGATATATATAGATGAAAAAGCTGATATTTCTAGTTATTGTGTTATGTGTGTCCCTGGATGAGGTAACCTATACCACAAAAAATATACTTAAATTTTTGACAAAATATTATTCTTTATAAAAATGTTTGCTTGAAAAAAATGCGATTTATGGAAAAAGAAATAGTTTCTTTATACAGGGAGGTCAAACATTTCAAAAATATAAACTTGATCTAAGAGTAAACTACCTTTATTTTTCATTTTAAAGAAAAATGCCACTTGAAAAATTTGCTTAGAACTCCTTTTTTAGTGATAATCAAGAATTTCCGAAAACTTTTTATTTTTGTAAAACAAAAAATTCTTAGTGTTAATTAAACTAAAAGTTCAATAATTCAAACAAGCCTTTTTTACAAGCTTTTATTTAACTTCACCTGTTAGTTTGCTCAGGTTGGGTGTATGTATGTATGTATGTATGTATTTTTAGGTCAAATATTGCAATCAAAATTTCGACTAGTTCTAATTTCATTTGAAATTTTGCACACGTGAATAAGCCCTGTGACAATGCAATATAGTATATCTAATATTGTTCTAAATCCAATACAGCGAACGCTCTGAGATGACCCTTGACATGAGTATCAAATTAAAGGATTTGAAGAGTAAAATACGATAAGCTATGTGACGTTATTCTAAACCCAATATGGCGGACGCTACAAGATGGCGGATTACCTTTTTTTTCACCACCCCCTTGACATGGGTTTCAAATTAAAGGGGTTGACGTGTAAAATACAATGAGCTGTGTAACGTCATTCTAAACCCAATGTGGCGGTCGCCACAAGATGGCGGATTACATTTTTCGTCACAATCTCCTTAATATGGGTATTAAATGAAAGGATTTGACGAGTAAAATACGATAAGCTATGTGACGTCATTCTAAACCCAATATGACGGACGCCACAAGATGGCGGATTGCTTTTTTTCACAATCCCCTTGCCATGGGTATCAAATTAAAGGGTTTGACGAGTAAAATACCATAAGCTATGTGACGTCATTCTAAACCCAATATGGCGGTCGCCACAAGATGGCGGAATATCTTGTTCTTTACAATCCCCATGATATGTGTATCAAATGAAAGGGTTTGAGGAGTAGAATACAATAACAGGTAAAAGGCCTTGTATTAATTAATGCATTATCAGAAATTCATAGGTTAAGACGTAACTAAAAATTTCAAAAATAAAATCTTATGTAAAAAATACTTTTTAAAAACAAGCTTTTATTATTTAGATGTACTAAGACGAAAAAACTAAGTAGGTATAGTTTTTTCATTGGGGCATTGCTGAATGCTATTTTTAAGTACCGGTGTGAACTTGGTAGCCAAAAGTTAGCAGCCAACTTTCCGGAAACACCCGAAAGACCAGTGGCGTAACGAATATTAAATCTTGTCCAGCGCATTCACCAAAAAACTTAATAACACAGTTAAAAATTGGTTGATTCGGAGTTACCTCACGGATGTTAAAAAAAGTCTACACTTTCATTTTAGTTGTAGTCGCTAGGGAGAACAGTGTAAAATATAATACAGTCCTTAGATTTTTTTTTGAAACTGGGTGAAAAATTAAATTGCTGCTGGATATGAAGACAGTACAGCTTTCTACACTTGTATTTTAGTTTTAAACGGCAGGGAGGATGGTATTAACTATATGCAGCACTTAGATTTTCTTGCAAACTTGTAAGAGGGCAGTTACAGGGTGAAAAAGAACGTGATTTCTGCTTGATACGAATATTTTTATTTGAGCTTTCTACACATCCAATTTAGTTTAGGTTAGTAGGGAGGATTGTACTAAATATATTTCAGCACTCAGATTTTCTTGCAAACCCGTACGAGGGTAGTTACAGGGTGAAAAATGATATAGCTGCTTGATACAAATATTTTTATTTGAGCTTTCTACACTTCCAATTCAGTTTTAATCAGAAGGGAGGATAGTATTAAACATATTTCAGCATTCAGATTTTCTTGCAAACCCGTACGAGGGTAGTAACAGGGTGAAAATGAGATAGCTCCTGGATACAGATATTTTTATTTGAGCTTTCTACACTTCCAATTTAGTTTTAATCGGAAGGGAGGAGAGTATTTAATATATTTCAGCATTCAGATTTTCTTGCAAACCCGTACGAGGGTAGTTACAGGGTGAAAAATGTGATAGCTGCTGGATACAAACATTTTTATTTGGGCTTTCTACACTTCCAATTTGGTTTTAATCGGAAGGGAGGAGAGTATTTAATATATTTCAGCATTCAGATTTTCTTGCAAACCCGTACGAGGGTAGTTACAGGGTGGAAAATGAGATAGCTGCTGGATACAAATATTTTTATTCGGGCTTTCTACACTTCCAATTTAGTTTTAATCGGAAGGGAGGAGAGTATTTAATATATTTCAGCATTCAGATTTTCTTGCAAACCCGTACGAGGGTAGTTACAGGGTGAAAAATGTGATAGCTGCTGGATACAAACATTTTTATTTGAGCTTTCTACACTTCCAATTTAGTTTTAATCGGAAGGGAGGATTGTACTAAATATATTTCAGCACTTAGATTTTCTTGCAAACCCGTACGGGGGTAGTTACAGGGTGAAAAATTAGATAGCTCCTGGATACAGATATTTTTATTTGAGCTTTCTACACTTCCAATTTAGTTTTAATCGGTAGGGAAGATAGTATTAGATATATTTCAGCATTCAGATTTTCTTGCAAACCCGTACGAGGGTAGTTACAGGGTGGAAAATGAGATAGCTGCTGGATACAAATATTTTTATTCGGGCTTTCTACACTTCCAATTTAGTTTTAATCGGAAGGGAGGAGAGTATTTAATATATTTCAGCATTCAGATTTTCTTGCAAACCCGTACGAGGGTAGTTACAGGGTGAAAAATGTGATAGCTGCTGGATACAAACATTTTTATTTGAGCTTTCTACACTTCCAATTTAGTTTTAATCGGAAGGGAGGATTGTACTAAATATATTTCAGCACTTAGATTTTCTTGCAAACCCGTACGGGGGTAGTTACAGGGTGAAAAATTAGATAGCTCCTGGATACAGATATTTTATTTGAGCTTTCTACACTTCCAATTTAGTTTTAATCGGTAGGGAAGATAGTATTAGATATATTTCAGCATTCAGATTTTCTTGCAAACCCGTACGAGGGTAGTTACAGGGTGGAAAATGAGATAGCTGCTGGATACAAATATTTTTATTTGAGCTTTCTACACTTCCAATTTCGTTTTAGTCAGCAGGGACGATTGTAGTAAATATATTTCAGCACTCAGATTTTCTTGCAAACCCGTACGAGGGTAGTTACAGGGTGGAAAATGAGATAGCTGCTGGATACAAATATTTTTATTTGAGCTTTCTACACTTCCAATTTCGTTTTAGTCAGCAGGGACGATTGTAGTAAATATATTTCAGCACTCAGATTTTCTTGCAAACCCGTACGAGGGTAGTTACAGGGTGATAAATTAGATAGCTGCTGGATACAAATATTTTTATTTCAGCTTTCTACACTTCCAATTTAGTTTTCGTCGGAAGGGAGGATAGTATTAAATATATTTCAGCACTCAGATTTTCTTGCAAACCCGTACGAGGGTAGTTACAGGGTGATAAATTAGATAGCTGCTGGATACAGATATTTTTATTTGAGCTTTCTACACTTCCAATTTAGTTTGAATCGGAAGGGAGGATAGTATTAAATATATTTCAGCATTCAAATTTTCTTGCAAACCCGTACGAGGGTAGTTACAGGGTGATAAATTAGATAGCTGCTGGATACAGATATTTTTATTTGAGCTTTCTACACTTCCAATTTAGTTTTAATCCGAAGGGAGGATAGTATTAAATATATTTCAGCATTCAAATTTTCTTGCAAACCCATACGAGGGTAGTAACAGGGTGAAAAATGAGATAGCTCCTGGATACAGATATTTTTATTTGAGCTTTCTACACTTCCAATTTAGTTTTAATCGGAAGGGATTATAGTATTAAATATATTTCAGCATTCAGATTTTCTTGCAAACCCGTACGAGGGTAGTTACAGGGTGAAAAATGAGATAGCTGCTGGATACAAATATTTTTATTTGAGCTTTCTACACTTCCAATTTAGTTTTAATCGGAAGGGAGGATTGTACTAAATATATTTCAGCACTTAGATTTTCTTGCAAACCCGTACGGGGGTAGTTACAGGGTGAAAAATTAGATAGCTCCTGGATACAGATATTTTTATTTGAGCTTTCCACACTTCCAATTTAGTTTTAATCGGTAGGGAAGATAGTATTAGATATATTTCAGCATTCAGATTTTCTTGCAAACCCGTACGAGGGTAGTTACAGGGTGGAAAATGATATAGCTGCTGGATACAAATATTTTTATTCGGGCTTTCTACACTTCCAATTTAGTTTTAATCGGTAGGGAAGATAGTATTAGATATATTTCAGCATTCAGATTTTCTTGCAAACCCGTACGAGGGTAGTTACAGGGTGAAAAATGAGACAGCTGCTGGATACAAATATTTTTATTTGAGCTTTCTACACTTCCAATTTAGTTTTAGTCAGTAGGGACGATTGTAGTAAATAAATTGCAGCACTCAGATTTTCTTGCAAACCCGTACGAGGGTAGTTAAAGGGTGAAAAATGAGATAGCTGCTGGATACAATTATTTTTATCTGAGCTTTCTACACTTCCAATTTGGTTTTAATCGGTAGGGAGGATAGTATTAAATATATTGCTGCATTCAGATTTTCTTGCAAACCCGTACGAGGGTAGTTACAGGGTGAAAAAGGGTGAAAAATGAGATAGCTGCTGGATACAAATATTTTTATTTGAGCTTTCTACACTTCCAATTTCGTTTTAGTCAGCAGGGACGATTGTAGTAAATATATTTCAGCATTCAGATTTTCTTGCAAACCCGTACGAGGGTAGTTACAGGGTGAAAAATGTGATAGCTGCTGGATACAAACATTTTTATTTGGGCTTTCTACACTTCCAATTTAGTTTTAATCGGAAGGGAGGAGAGTATTTAATATATTTCAGCATTCAGATTTTCTTGCAAACCCGTACGAGGGTAGTTACAGGGTGAAAAATGTGATAGCTGCTGGATACAAACATTTTTATTTGGGCTTTCTACACTTCCAATTTAGTTTTAATCGGAAGGGAGGATTGTACTAAATATATTTCAGCACTTAGATTTTCTTGCAAACCCGTACGGGGGTAGTTACAGGGTGAAAAATTAGATAGCTCCTGGATACAGATATTTTTATTTGAGCTTTCTACACTTCCAATTTAGTTTTAATCGGTAGGGAAGATAGTATTAGATATATTTCAGCATTCAGATTTTCTTGCAAACCCGTACGAGGGTAGTTACAGGGTGAAAAATGAGATAGCTGCTGGATACAATTATTTTTATCTGAGCTTTCTACACTTCCAATTTGGTTTTAATCGGTAGGGAGGATAGTATTAAATATATTGCTGCATTCAGATTTTCTTGCAAACCCGTACGAGGGTAGTTACAGGGTGAAAAAGGGTGAAAAATGAGATAGCTGCTGGATACAAATATTTTTATTTGAGCTTTCTACACTTCCAATTTCGTTTTAGTCAGCAGGGACGATTGTAGTAAATATATTTCAGCATTCAGATTTTCTTGCAAACCCGTACGAGGGTAGTTACAGGGTGAAAAATGTGATAGCTGCTGGATACAAACATTTTTATTTGGGCTTTCTACACTTCCAATTTAGTTTTAATCGGAAGGGAGGAGAGTATTTAATATATTTCAGCATTCAGATTTTCTTGCAAACCCGTACGAGGGTAGTTACAGGGTGAAAAATGTGATAGCTGCTGGATACAAACATTTTTATTTGGGCTTTCTACACTTCCAATTTAGTTTTAATCGGAAGGGAGGATTGTACTAAATATATTTCAGCACTTAGATTTTCTTGCAAACCCGTACGGGGGTAGTTACAGGGTGAAAAATTAGATAGCTCCTGGATACAGATATTTTTATTTGAGCTTTCTACACTTCCAATTTAGTTTTAATCGGTAGGGAAGATAGTATTAGATATATTTCAGCATTCAGATTTTCTTGCAAACCCGTACGAGGGTAGTTACAGGGTGGAAAATGAGATAGCTGCTGGATACAAATATTTTTATTTGAGCTTTCTACACTTCCAATTTCGTTTTAGTCGGCAGGGACGATTGTAGTAAATATATTTCAGCACTCAGATTTTCTTGCAAACCCGTACGAGGGTAGTTACAGGGTGATAAATTAGATAGCTGCTGGATACAAATATTTTTATTTCAGCTTTCTACACTTCCAATTTAGTTTTAATCCGAAGGGAGGATAGTATTAAATATATTTCAGCATTCAAATTTTCTTGCAAACCCGTACGAGGGTAGTAACAGGGTGAAAAATGAGATAGCTCCTGGATACAGATATTTTTATTTGAGCTTTCTACACTTCCAATTTAGTTTTAATCGGAAGGGATTATAGTATTAAATATATTTCAGCATTCAGATTTTCTTGCAAACCCGTACGAGGGTAGTTACAGGGTGAAAAATGAGATAGCTGCTGGATACAAATATTTTTATTTGAGCTTTCTACACTTCCAATTTAGTTTTAATCGGAAGGGAGGATTGTACTAAATATATCTCAGCACTTAGATTTTCTTGCAAACCCGTACGGGGGTAGTTACAGGGTGAAAAATTAGATAGCTCCTGGATACAGATATTTTTATTTGAGCTTTCTACACTTCCAATTTAGTTTTAATCGGTAGGGAAGATAGTATTAGATATATTTCAGCATTCAGATTTTCTTGCAAACCCGTACGAGGGTAGTTACAGGGTGGAAAATGATATAGCTGCTGGATACAAATATTTTTATTCGGGCTTTCTACACTTCCAATTTAGTTTTAGTCAGTAGGGACGATTGTAGTAAATAAATTGCAGCACTCAGATTTTCTTGCAAACCCGTACGAGGGTAGTTAAAGGGTGAAAAATGAGGTAGCTGCTGGATACAATTATTTTTATCTGAGCTTTCTACACTTCCAATTTGGTTTTAATCGGTAGGGAGGATAGTATTAAATATATTGCTGCATTCAGATTTTCTTGCAAACCCGTACGAGGGTAGTTACAGGGTGAAAAAGGGTGAAAAATGAGATAGCTGCTGGATACAAATATTTTTATTTGAGCTTTCTACACTTCCAATTTAGTTTTAATCGGAAGGGATTATAGTATTAAATATATTTCAGCATTCAGATTTTCTTGCAAACCCGTACGAGGGTAGTTACAGGGTGAAAAATGAGATAGCTGCTGGATACAAATATTTTTATTTGAGCTTTCTACACTTCCAATTTCGTTTTAGTCAGCAGGGACGATTGTAGTAAATATATTTCAGCATTCAGATTTTCTTGCAAACCCGTACGAGGGTAGTTACAGGGTGAAAAATGTGATAGCTGCTGGATACAAACATTTTTATTTGGGCTTTCTACACTTCCAATTTAGTTTTAATCGGAAGGGAGGAGAGCATTTAATATATTTCAGCATTCAGATTTTCTTGCAAACCCGTACGAGGGTAGTTACAGGGTGAAAAATGTGATAGCTGCTGGATACAAACATTTTTATTTGGGCTTTCTACACTTCCAATTTAGTTTTAATCGGAAGGGAGGATTGTACTAAATATATTTCAGCACTTAGATTTTCTTGCAAACCCGTACGGGGGTAGTTACAGGGTGAAAAATTAGATAGCTCCTGGATACAGATATTTTTATTTGAGCTTTCTACACTTCCGATTTAGTTTTAATCGGTAGGGAAGATAGTATTAGATATATTTCAGCATTCAGATTTTCTTGCAAACCCGTACGAGGGTAGTTACAGGGTGGAAAATGAGATAGCTGCTGGATACAAATATTTTTATTCGGGCTTTCTACACTTCCAATTTAGTTTTAATCGGTAGGGAAGATAGTATTAGATATATTTCAGCATTCAGATTTTCTTGCAAACCCGTACGAGGGTAGTTACAGGGTGAAAAATGAGACAGCTGCTGGATACAAATATTTTTATTTGAGCTTTCTACACTTCCAATTTAGTTTTAGTCAGTAGGGACGATTGTAGTAAATAAATTGCAGCACTCAGATTTTCTTGCAAACCCGTACGAGGGTAGTTAAAGGGTGAAAAATGAGGTAGCTGCTGGATACAATTATTTTTATCTGAGCTTTCTACACTTGCTATCTTGATAGCAAGGGTAGGTAATCTAAAGACTACACACCCTTATTTTTTTCAGATTCAAGGATTACTCGAAATATCCGACCGAGAGTTGTGTGATTTCGTAATATATACCTACGTCAAGCGACTTGAAAATAGAAAGAGTATATAGAAATTCCATGTTCTGGAATAGTATGTTAAGTCACCTGATGTCCTTTTACTTCTTTGTGGACATGCCTAATTTACTGCTCCCATTGCGCCCAATTACTCCGGACGAAAAGAGATGGAGAACTATAAAGGCAATCAAATTTTTACCTAATGGCTTGGTGGATGACATAAACTATTATGTAGCAGTTGAGAGCCGAAAAGACTATAAAATTGGCAAATACAGTCAAATACAATCGATTTTTAATGATATTCGTTTTTCAGACTATCAGTCAATTTTCAATAAGAACTGGTTGACTTCATTTACAGTCACAATATGTTTAAAAATTATCGATAAAAATAATGATTTTCAAATAATAGATGAACCATATTCTACAACAATATTTCAAGAAACAACTTACGGTGATCGATTGTTTAACGAAGTTAATATAACTTCCCAAAAAGTAGCGATGCCAATATTAGTTAACGGAAATCACTTTTGTCTTATTATTGTCGATTTTCGAGAGCGTTCATTTTCTTATCTAGACCCATTTGGTGCACTATTTTCACAAACTAGTTTAAAGTTCCACCGCTTTAAATATTTTATTACAGAATATAACAGAAGGAAAAATGGAAATATAGAAACAAAAAAAAATGACAATACGTCAGTATCAGCATATAAAGCAAAAAGACTCTTATAATTGTGGGCCTTACGTCTTATATTTTTTTCAACAAATTGTGAACAAAGAGTCTCTAGAAGAATACATTGATATAAATCTTTACAGAGACAATATAAAGAGAATGTTATTGAATAATTCCGACAAAGTCGAAGATAAATGCCTATTTTGCTTTAAAAATACAAACGAGAACGATTCAAAAAAGTGTAAATTCTGCTGCCGTTACATCCAAGACAACTGTGTAATGTCCGCACAAGAAAACGACAAGTTCAGGCCGTTTATTAGATATGAAATGTGCGATATATGCAGAAAATACTAAAAAAATATTTCAGGTTCAGAGTTAAATAATATGCAATACGCAATATTTCCGGAATGAAAAATGGCGAACCGAAATATTACTAGTTTTTACCTTTTTTCCCAATTAATGCTACATGATCTTATTTAGGACCCTGAAAGACTTTTCTTTCACAATTGATTGTATTTTTCAGCAGCTATCTCAATTTTCACCCTGTAAATACCCTCGTACGGGTTTGCAAGAAAATCTGAGTGCTGAAATATATTTACCTACTACAATCCTCCCTACTGACTAAAACTAAATTGGAAGTGTAGAAAGCTCAAATAATAGTTATTTATGATATAAGTGTTAAAAGTACAATTTTACGGCACGAATTTGAGAGTTTGCAGAATGAGCGAAGCGAATTCTGCAATTCAAATGAGTGCCTTAAAAGTACTTTTAACACAAATATCATACAAAATTTTTTCTACAAACGCCAATAAAAAACAAAAACACAATTACAATTTTTAGAAAGTTTAACATATTGGAAACACATAGTCTTAAGTAGCATCGTAGATATAATATAATATTATTAAGTTGACATTTGTCAAAAAAACCAACAACCATTGTTGGCGTCGTAGTTGCCATAGTATTACTTTTAACACTAGTGCTATAAAGTACTTTTAACACTAGTGCCATAAAGTAACATTTTTAAGGCATCTGCGGCGTGTTAAAAAATGCATTTTTAACACGTTTGTAGAAAAAAATATTTGTATCCAGCAGCTATCTCATTTTTCACCCTTTTTCACCCTGTAACTACCCTCGTACGGGTTTGCAAGAAAATCTGAATGCAGCAATATATTTAATACTATCCTCCCTACCGATTAAAACCAAATTGGAAGTGTAGAAAGCTCAGATAAAAATAATTGTATCCAGCAGCTACCTCATTTTTCACCCTGTAACTACCCTCGTACGGGTTTGCAAGAAAATCTGAATGCTGAAATATATCTAATACTATCTTCCCTACCGATTAAAACTAAATTGGAAGTGTAGAAAGCCCGAATAAAAATATTTGTATCCAGCAGCTATCTCATTTTCCACCCTGTAACTACCCTCGTACGGGTTTGCAAGAAAATCTGAATGCTGAAATATATTAAATACTCTCCTCCCTTCCGATTAAAACTAAATTGGAAGTGTAGAAAGCCCAAATAAAAATGTTTGTATCCAGCAGCTATCACATTTTTCACCCTGTAACTACCCTCGTACGGGTTTGCAAGAAAATCTGAATGCTGAAATATATTTACTACAATCGTCCCTGCTGACTAAAACGAAATTGGAAGTGTAGAAAGCTCAAATAAAAATATTTGTATCCAGCAGCTATCTCATTTTTCACCCTGTAACTACCCTCGTACGGGTTTGCAAGAAAATCTGAATGCTGAAATATATTTAATACTATAATCCCTTCCGATTAAAACTAAATTGGAAGTGTAGAAAGCTCAAATAAAAATATCTGTATCCAGGAGCTATCTCATTTTTCACCCTGTTACTACCCTCGTACGGGTTTGCAAGAAAATTTGAATGCTGAAATATATTTAATACTATCCTCCCTTCCGATTAAAACTAAATTGGAAGTGTAGAAAGCTCAAATAAAAATCTCTGTATCCAGCAGCTATCTAATTTATCACCCTGTAACTACCCTCGTACGGGTTTGCAAGAAAATCTGAGTGCTGAAATATATTTAATACTATCCTCCCTTCCGATGAAAACTAAATCGGAAGTGTAGAAAGCTGAAATAAAAATATTTGTATCCAGCAGCTATCTAATTTATCACCCTGTAACTACCCTCGTACGGGTTTGCAAGAAAATCTGAGTGCTGAAATATATTTACTACAATCGTCCCTGCCGACTAAAACGAAATTGGAAGTGTAGAAAGCTCAAATAAAAATATTTGTATCCAGCAGCTATCTTATTTTCCACCCTGTAACTACCCTCGTACGGGTTTGCAAGAAAATCTGAATGCTGAAATATATCTAATACTATCTTCCCTACCGATTAAAACTAAATTGGAAGTGTAGAAAGCTGAAATAAAAATATCTGTATCCAGGAGCTATCTAATTTTTCACCCTGTAACTACCCCCGTACGGGTTTGCAAGAAAATCTAAGTGCTGAAATATATTTAGTACAATCCTCCCTTCCGATTAAAACTAAATTGGAAGTGTAGAAAGCTCAAATAAAAATGTTTGTATCCAGCAGCTATCACATTTTTCACCCTGTAACTACCCTCGTACGGGTTTGCAAGAAAATCTGAATGCTGAAATATATTAAATACTCTCCTCCCTTCCGATTAAAACTAAATTGGAAGTGTAGAAAGCTCAAATAAAAATATCTGTATCCAGGAGCTATCTCATTTTCACCCTGTTACTACCCTCGTACGGGTTTGCAAGAAAATCAGAATGCTGAAATATATTAAATACTCTCCTCCCTTCTGATTAAAACTAAATTGGAAGTGTAGAAAGCTCAAATAAAAATATCTGTATCCAGGAGCTATCTAATTTTTCACCCTGTAACTACCCCCGTACGGGTTTGCAAGAAAATCTAAGTGCTGAAATATATTTAGTACAATCCTCCCTTCCGATTAAAACTAAATTGGAAGTGTAGAAAGCCCAAATAAAAATGTTTGTATCCAGCAGCTATCACATTTTTCACCCTGTAACTACCCTCGTACGGGTTTGCAAGAAAATCTGAATGCTGAAATATATTAAATACTCTCCTCCCTTCCGATTAAAACTAAATTGGAAGTGTAGAAAGCCCAAATAAAAATGTTTGTATCCAGCAGCTATCACATTTTTCACCCTGTAACTACTCTCGTACGGGTTTGCAAGAAAATCTGAATGCTGAAATATATTAAATACTCTCCTCCCTTCCGATTAAAACTAAATTGGAAGTGTTGAAAGCCCAAATAAAAATGTTTGTATCCAGCAGCTATCACATTTTTCACCCTGTAACTACCCTCGTACGGGTTTGCAAGAAAATCTGAATGCTGAAATATATTAAATACTCTCCTCCCTTCCGATTAAAACTAAATTGGAAGTGTAGAAAGCTCAAATAAAAATATCTATATCCAGGAGCTATCTCATTTTCACCCTGTTACTACCCTCGTACGGGTTTGCAAGAAAATCTGAATGCTGAAATATGTTTAATACTATCCTCCCTTCTGATTAAAACTAAATTGGAAGTGTAGAAAGCTCAAATAAAAATATCTGTATCCAGGAGCCATCTAATTTTTCACCCTGTAACTACCCCCGTACGGGTTTGCAAGAAAATCTAAGTGCTGAAATATATTTAGTACAATCCTCCCTTCCGATTAAAACTAAATTGGAAGTGTAGAAAGCCCAAATAAAAATGTTTGTATCCAGCAGCTATCACATTTTTCACCCTGTAACTACTCTCGTACGGGTTTGCAAGAAAATCTGAATGCTGAAATATATTAAATACTCTCCTCCCTTCTGATTAAAACTAAATTGGAAGTGTAGAAAGCTCAAATAAAAATATCTGTATCCAGGAGCCATCTAATTTTTCACCCTGTAACTACCCCCGTACGGGTTTGCAAGAAAATCTAAGTGCTGAAATATATTTAGTACAATCCTCCCTTCCGATTAAAACTAAATTGGAAGTGTAGAAAGCCCAAATAAAAATGTTTGTATCCAGCAGCTATCACATTTTTCACCCTGTAACTACCCTCGTACGGGTTTGCAAGAAAATCTGAGTGCTGAAATATATTTAGTACAATCCTCCCTACTAACCTAAACTAAATTGGATGTGTAGAAAGCTCAAATAAAAATATTCGTATCAAGCAGAAATCACGTTCTTTTTCACCCTGTAACTGCCCTCTTACAAGTTTGCAAGAAAATCTAAGTGCTGCATATAGTTAATACCATCCTCCCTGCAGTTTAAAACTAAAATACAAGTGTAGAAAGCTGTACTGTCTTCATATCCAGCAGCAATTAATTTTTCACCCAGTTTCAAAAAAAATCTAAGGACTGTATTATATTTTACACTGTTCTCCCTAGCGACTACAACTAAAATGAAAGTGTAGACTTTTTTTAACATCCGTGAGGTAACTCCGAATCAACCAATTTTTAACTGTGTTATTAAGTTTTCTGGTGAATGCGCTGGACAAGATTTAATATTCGTTACGCCACTGGTCTTTCGGGTGTTTCCGGAAAGTTGGCTGCTAACTTTTGGCTGCCAAGTTCACACCGGTTTTATAAGTGGACGTAGTTCGCGTTGGTGGATCCTAATAAAAGTAGTATTAAAGTTATCACTGAAACAGATATAATATATTATGTTAAATTAATTGTCTTAAAAGCTTGTCGCATGAATAGAAAAGAAAAAAATACATGACGTTGGTACTTAAAATTTCTGCCAAACAATTAATGCCTGTATGAACTTTTCGCACGCGAAAATTAAAAAAGGAAATAAAAAACTAGAAATAATATAATTATGGTGAAACTTCATTTTGCGAGGTCCGGCTGCAAATTTCTTTTGTATAGACGATGGGCTTTAATAAACCTTCTGTCGCCAAGTCTACCGACAGATCTACTTATTTTAAGAGTTCGTTTTCTTAATCCACTAAGAACCAAAACTCCAACAAATTATTAAAAATCTCTACCGGTAATTTTGCTCAGGATACTTTGTGTAATATATTGAAAGTTCACTTTAATAATTAAATTTCAATTTCCGCATCCTTCAGTTAAATCTGTTCTAAAACTACATGTTCGTGAAGTTTTTCAACTAAAGATTATAATTAAAATTTGTACTCCTTTTATTACGTATTTCACCTTGGTTGCACGGTTGCGCCCGCTTTACACTATATAACGAGGATCAAGAAGAAAAGGAAATTGAAATAGTAGGCGAGACAGGGTGTTCCTTTTTAAGGTTTTTCTTTTAATTGCAGAAAATAACTTTACAAAACATAAAATAGGACTAGGGTTAAGAGGAATATTCAACTCTCATTACAATGATTTTGTTGGTTTTACAGCGTTATTGCTAGAGTTATTGACGGTGGCTAGTTTCAAAATGAAAGCACAAAAAATTACAAAAATTTCCTGATAGGTTTAGAGATGCCAAACATCCAGTGTTGTACATCCATTATTTTCTGGTGTAATGACGATATATTTTACTTTATTTTCGATGTCACCCTGGTCTCCGGTCTTCGAAAATATTTTTTTACGTGCCTCGATCCCATTGTTGTGGAATTAAGTTTGGTAATTAAAATCTGTATTCAAAGTCTTAAAAAAGCTCCGGCGGAAACTTTTTACAATTAAGAGTTGCAAGTCAACTGATTAAAAATGTTCATTAACTTGCTTGTCTTTCTGATGTTTTCATTTTTAAACATCTTAAATTTAAGGCAAAACAACAGAGTGCTAACAGCAGCTAGAAAAAGAAGTTTCGTGAAATTTTTAGTTAATTAGTTTAAAACGCTTGGCAGTATTTCGGCAAGCTGACGAGTTGGAACGTTTTCCTTTAGGAGTTGGCGGGTAGCCATAGAATGATATATACATACACAGTGTGTCCATGGATGGAGTTGACATGAGGAAAAAAAACTTTATTATCGATTTTACGAAGAAAAGTCATTAAAAAATTCTGCATGTCCAAAAAATGAATTCACCATATAAAAATTTTATATAAAATATCCAGGGTGTTAATAAATTAGGAAAACATGAAAATGGTTCAAGAGATAAGTACCACTATTTAGTATTTTAGACAAAATTTGTATTAAACAAAGTTGGCTTTACGCCCACGGTACGTTAGTACTTAGGCTTGAAGTTTTGGATGAACAAAGAAAGGAGGCGGTTTTCTCTATGAGCTTATCGAACGTGTAACCTGTTTATTTATTTTTTATGAAAACAATGAAAACATCATACCACAGAGGTGTAATCGATTGACAAAAATTAGATCGATCCGGATCAGCTTACGAACTTTAAGAGAAATACGTAATTGAATCAAGAATGATATTAGAAAGAGATAAAATATCATTGGAGTGTCTTAACGTGATCTGAGTCGATCCAGTTTTCGTCAGTCAAATACGACTCTCACGAGTGTTGTTGTCTCTGGTTATCTCTCAGTTGTTAAGCGGTTGACGTCAAATTACCTTGAATGATTCTTTATTCATCAAAGGTCTGAACACTCGGTTAAACGTATGTATTTGTCTAATGAACTAAGAAAAGAAAAAGTGCGACTTATAGATTTATAAATGACTCGGAGCGACTTTAAATAAGTCTTTAGAAATAAAGTATTTAAGAGCTTTCTAATCTAAATTTATTATTATTTAGCAGAAAATAAAATATTTTACGGCTTTTATTGGTTTTAGTGTCTTGCGATGCTTCTAATGTATTGTTTATACAACAATGCAGGGTAAAAATAGATGTGGCCAATGTTTACAAATTGTGCTTACAGTGTCGCTTAGACTTTTTTGTTATGGCATCAGAGAATGTTAACTCATTCCGTATCCATTATTTATTCATCCAAGCTTGAAGTCTACGTTTGCTGTCTCACAGGTTTTTAAGGACAACTTACTAACAATGACAGGAGAAAAACTTCTCAAAACCGATCAACTAGCAGAACTAAATTTAAACCACTACTAAACTCCCCCCCCCCCCCCCC
Source organism: Philopedon plagiatum (assembly GCA_963971165.1). Taxonomy (NCBI): domain Eukaryota; kingdom Metazoa; phylum Arthropoda; class Insecta; order Coleoptera; family Curculionidae; genus Philopedon; species Philopedon plagiatum. Next base: position 100,207,153 of record OZ020193.1, read on the forward strand.
CCGAAACTAAATTTTCAGTGAATACTGAGGTTAAATTTCAATTCAAATAATAATGAATATTCAGAACAAATACAAACTTTCGGATAATGACAATATTATTTCACAGCTTTCTAATCTTAAATTTTAAATTTACTCTGCAAAGTTACACCGATCCTGTGGTTACATAATAAGGAGGGAAACACAAGGGAAACTACGACAAACTTAAACTTTAATTGACACAGATGCTAAGAGACTGAGTTAATGCCAGTTGGTAATTAGTAAGTAGACCCAGACGTCAGTCTCAAGTGACGGAACTTGACACATTCCCACTAATAATTATTATCCTTTAGCCGAAATATGCAACGGTGGGTGAAGAATTATAAGCGGCACTGATTTGATAATAACTGGAAATTCAAACTCTCTCGTTTAACGACATGATGATATTTAGAGTGATATCCTTATAGGGATACCACGTATTTCGTCGAGCTCTTGTTGATGATGTAAATATAATCTTGATTTGAGTCCATTTTGACCTCTAAAAAAATTAGAAACCTTGAAAAGTTGCGTCAAAAATCGTATTTTCAAATTTTCTCAATTTCCAGTAGCTTTAGATATAGAAAGATGTATCGCAAGAAGAAAGTATTTGAGATTCTATAGTTTGAATTGCTTCTTAATGTGTAGTTAACGAATAATGGCCGAACACTCTTAAGAATATTTATTTTGTAACATATTATTCGATGGCTGTGATAATTATGCATATTAGCCAACTAGTACGCGGAATAGACGCTTTCGCCTATTAGTCATAAATGCCTGATTGCATTTACAAAATAACTTCTAATATAAAATTATTTAATCCCTAAAGTATTTAAGGGCAAATTGAATATTCCCTCGGGACACCAGAAGTACGATTTTCGAGAAGTTAATTTGACATCAAAGAGATGGTCCGATTATAATTTGCAAGTTTGCCTCGACTAAGCACACAAATTAATTCGATCCTGGAAAGATCATGGGAATGGATAAATATTCATTTTCGACTTGACCGAAAACCAAATGGCATCGCAGATACTAACCCGTCATTTACATAAAATTGTTTCTGACCAAATTTAAGGATTATATTATTTGTCTAGTTTTGATAACACTGGCCGACACGATTTTTGTAACACAGTTCAGCCCCTTATTTTCACAATGCCCTCCCCACCTTTCTAATAATAGAAAAAATATTCATAAAGTACCACTTTTCAATGGACCCACTAGACCCTTTTATAGTGGCAGGTAGTAAATTTTATGAGGGATCATTTAAAAGGGGTGCATTGTAAAACAGAAAGATAACCTAAAATGGATTGGTTATATCCTTAAACTTATTCTCTTATTCAGTCTTCTTTTGAGTTTCGAATTGAGTGGTTCTGTGTAGGTAAGAAAGTTTTGTCAACGACGAAAATGTCAAGTGAAACGCGCCGCAGTTGCAAAATTTTTCCTGACGTTGTGTTATATTTGTGGAGAATTTCTGGTGAAGTCACAAGCCAGACCATTTTTTGAAAATGTGAAAAAACCTATTTCATCTATTTTGGTGTTTTAATCGGAGACCAAGGTAAGCAGTGGGCTCTCCATGTGTGCTGTATCAGCTGTAGTGCAGTGGATGAAAGGGAAGAGAAAAAGTATGCCTTTTGCAGTTCCAATGGTATGGCGAGAATCCACCAATCATTTTGACGAGTGCTATTTTTGCATGACAAGGACTGAAGGTTATTCCAAAAAAAGAAAGCGAATTTGCCTTCTGCTATAAGACCTGTTCCTCCCAATGCAGACTTACCAGTACCGACTGCGCCTTTAGATTGGCGAGATATTGTTTTGGGAGATAATGGAGATAATAACGCATCATCAGGCAGCTCCGAAGAACATTGTACCGACCCCACTTTTCCTCCAGGTCCCAGTTCCGGCGAGCCACATTTGATTGTTTAAAGTGAGTTAAATGATTTAGTACGTGACTTGGAGTTGTGAAAGCACCAGTCAGAACTTCTTGGCTCCCGTCTCAAGGAGTGGAACTTACTAGCCAAAGAAACAAAAATTACGACTTTTAGGAAAAGAAATGCTACGTTTTCTGCATTTTACAATATGGAAAATTCGTTATGTGCTTGTACTGATATCGCTGGTTTACTGCAGGAACTTCTCCTTGTGAGTGGCGCTTGTTCATAGACTCATCGAAATATAGTTTAAAAGCTGTGTTATTACATAATGGAAATTTAAAACCATCTATGCCAGTTGCCATTCAGTGACAGTGAAAGAAACCTATGAAAATATGCTCATCCTTTTAGATAAAATAAACTACAACCGGTACAAATGGCAGATATGTGGGGATTTAAAAGTTATAGCAATTTTAGTGGACTTCAGGGAGGATTTACAAAATATTGCTGTTTTCTTTGTTTGTGGAATAGTCGTGCAGTGAATGAACATTATGTAACGAAAATTTGGCCGGAAAGGAGTGAATTTCATCCGGGATCTCAAAATGTTAAGTATGTGCCCCCTGTAGACTCAAAAATTGCCCTTTTGCCTCCTCTTCACATTAAACTTGGACTGATGAAAAACTTTGTGAAGGCTATAAATAAAAACTGACGCCAAATTAAAAGAAGGCATTTTTATTGGGCCACAAATTAGAAAATTGCTGGACGATGGTAATTTTATAGAAAAGCTCACCATGCAAGAACTCAGAGCTTGGAACTCATTTGTAAGGGTAGTGAGGGGACTTTTAGGCAACAATATGGATGCAAACTACGAACACCTATAATGAACTTTTAGACTCCTACAAATCGCTTACTTGCCGAACGTCATTAAAAATTCACTTTCTTCATTCCCATTTATCATTTTTTCCTGAGAATTTGGGCGCTGTCAGCGACGAGCAGGGTGAAAGGTTCCATCAAGATATCCGGAGAATGGAAATTCGGTACCAAGGACGATGGGATCCAGCCATGATGGGTGATTACTGTTGGTTTTTGAAGAGAGAAGATGTGACCCCCCATAAAAGGAAAAAATAGAATACTTGTGTTTGAAATACATATTTTTGATGTTTGCTTTTTTTCTTAGATGTTAATATAAATTATAAATATAGTCGATATACAGGGTTAAAAAACTTGTAAAATCATTTTTTCACTAAGTATTAAACGGTACCGTCGTACATGTGGTTTGTTTAATGTAACACGAAAACCTCACCTGTTACAACTTTTTTTTGGCAATTTGCGTATTCAGATAGGTTCATTCTACTACACTATGATATTCAGCTTTATGTTACACAAAAAAAAATTGTGTGTAATTATTGTTAAAATCATAGAACGGCAACTTTCACAGCTTGAGTCATTCAGAAAATCTTAGTTCTTGGAATTGACCGATATACAATAAGCATGTCAGCAAATGATGATAATTCGAGAATATGAGAATAACTGATGAATTCAGTGTTTTAAACGCACAGGGAGAAGATCCCTGAAGATGCCTCGTGCAATCGAAGACAAAAGATTCCAAATGGCTCATATTTCCCAATTATCTTGAGGCCATAAAATACACAGATTTCTTAAATTGGGAAAAATTAACTATTACTTCTCTAAAAGCTACTGATATCTTTTACAACAAAAATACATTTTAAACCTGAAATTACAAAATGTTTTTGCATGCTTCAGTTTCATTTGTACCTTTTATTACTCCCCAGGAGCATTCAAAAATATCCAGTAAAATCTCAAAATAAAATTATTAAACAAGAAATTCGAGTTGATTCTTTGGAGCTTTAATTGCATTGTGACTGCTATTTCTATCAAACAAAATTTAAATCTGGACTTGTTAGACTCATTTAAATTTTAATTTAATATTGTCCTAGTCTTGTTTTAAGTAAACTTTGTGCTTTAATTCTCTTGTGCCTCACGTTAAGTTTTCACTAAATTGACCTGAGAGAGATAGGTACCTAATTTTACTTTCATCTTCATTTTGCTTTGAGAGCATTTTGATGTTTGCACTGCTTTGTAACTAAAGTAACCCTAAACTAAATCAGGATATAATAAGAAAAGAACTGCAAGGTGTCATGTTGTGTAAAGAGTGTATATTTCATTTATTCTTATACAGAGTGAGTTTTTTAAAGTGTTACAAGGCGATATCTCGAAAACAGTTTAAGATATTTTCATGAAATTTTTGTGAGTTAATAGGAAAATAGGGGGACATATTTAAAAATATTTTTGACATTTACCCCCTTTCTCTATTTTGAGGGGTGGCGGCAACTTTTGAACTTTAAAAGAGATTATGTACTTTTGTTTATAAAATTCGAATCTGCGTAAAAAAACTACGTATGTGTACCAAATTTTTTTGAATTTTCTCTTTCGGTTAGGAATTATGATTTATTAAATTATAAAAATAGAAAAATTATTTACCATTTGATTTCAACTTATTTATCGTCTACCATGATTGAGAAGTTGTTCGAAATGTACCCCTCAACTTCCAAACATTTTCTCACCCTTTTTCTAAATGAATTTCGTACCAGCTGTAACATTTCATGTATATCACTAATAAGCAGGCAAAGCGGATTCGGTCTTTTATATCATCTAAAGTTGTAGGTGCAGTCGCCATCACTTTGTCCTTCATAAAACTCCACAAGGAAAAGTCAAGGGGGTCAAATGCGGGGACCTAGCGGGCCAGTTGACCAGACCAGCTCGTCGACTCCACCTGTTTTCAAATACTTCATTTAAATGATTATGGATTATGGGCCTGTATTACATAAAGGGGTGGACCACCGTTCTGTTGAAACTACATGTCAGGATTTATGTTTTGGTTTAAAATAAAAAAAAAGTTTTTAAAAATTTGATTTGTAGTAATTTATCCAAATACACTAATAAAAAGTATGAAGTATCACAACATGAATCTGGAATGGGACATCCAGAAGCGTATTTAGGGGGTAAAAGTAGAGGGATATGATGCTCCCCGAGTCTCCGCATGCGCAGTAGGGTCGACCTTGAACGCCCAGGTGTGCTATTGTTATTTGGCCTTGATATGCGCAGGTGTTATTCCAAGGTCAAGGTCAAGAACTTGGCCTTGAACGCGAGCAGATGTTTCTTTGTTTGGTGATGACCAGGTGTACGATGCTTATTTCAAGGTTACATTTGCGGTGCATATTTTCAATGAATGCGAGCAGCTGTTTCTTTGTTTGGTGATGACCAGGTGTACGACGCTTATTTCAAGGTTACATTTGCTTGGCCTTGAACGCGAGCAGATGTTTCTTTGTTTGGTGATGACCAGGTGGACGACGCTTATTTCAAGGTTACATTTATGATGTTAGTTTACCTTGAGTTATTACTGGGGTGTAACATGTTTTGGTATTACGGTCGAGTGGGTTGGGTCTAAATGTGGATCGGTATATATGAGGGTAGGGGGGGTTAAATTTTAGTATAGAACATTGTGTTGAGTAAAACGGTTCAAGCAAGTTAATTTGAAAGTCATGGCGTACGTGTGTGAAAATTGTGGTAAATCATTTACTCGGAGTTATAATATGTTACGACATAAACGAGAATCGTGCGTAGCACGATTTGAAAATATGCATGGTGGAAAACAGCGAAAAGTTGACGATGGGGCATCAACATCCGAGGTGCGTACTTGCACTTGCTGCAATATAACCATACCAGCAAATCGAATGGCAGGTCATCAAAGAACAATACACCATAAAAGTAATGCATGTTCACCAATATCAGCTGGTGTTGAGCTAGTGTCCAGTGCTTTTAGAAATAGGATTGCCACATACCGTATATCAAGTGATAATGAACATACTGACTATTCATTATTTTTTGATGAAATTAAAGCAAGAGTGTTAGAGGTAGTAAGTGACCTAGTAAGAGTGCGTTGTGCTTTGAAAGTTAATATGGTGGTTGTTGGTCGGTATCTTTTACCAACACAAGATAATATGTACAGTGACAAGTCATTTAATACACGCAATGAAATTGTCACTTCAGGAAGCGATTTGGAAGAAATATATCAATCATTAGTGGAAGCCATGAAGACTCAATCGACTGAGTTTCAGGAAAAAGATTCAGGTATGTTATAAATTAACGACTAAAAATAAAATAAATACTTATGTCATTCTTTTTTGTTTTCGTAGGTTGGGCTCTGGAAAAAATTCTATACCTGGAAGTAAATGTCAACGAGTATAAACCTTTTGGTGGATCTTCATATATAAAGTTACCCCGATTCATCGAATTGAAAAAAGCCATCATCAATGTGTTTAATCAAGATGAGTGTTGTTTTGCGTGGTCAATCGTGTCTGCTTTGTGCCCCACCACTAGAATGGCATCACAGATTCAATCTTATCCACACTATTCAAGAGTGCTGAATTTTACAGGTATAGACTTTCCAGTAAAGTTGCGTGATATATCAAAATTTGAAGAAATGAATAATATTTCAGTTAACGTTTATGGTTTGCAAAAAAATTTCGAAAATAATATGTTAAAGTACGAAGTTGTCGGTCCATTAAGGTATTCGGGTAGAAAACTTAACAGACATGTCAACTTGTTGTTAATAACAAAGGATTGTAGTATTAAAGATGATGATGAACATATTTGTGATACGCGTTGTTCTAAAAGTCATTATTGTTGGATAAAAGACTTATCGAAATTATGTTCCAGTCAAATTACATCACGTAGAGATAAAATGTATTTTTGTGATGGTTGTTTGATATATTTTAGTTCACCATCATCTTTGATATCACACCAAAAAAATGACTGTAACCACAAATATTCATTAACACCATCACTAAATTTAAAAATAGATAAATTTGGAAGGAGTGTAAGTGAAAATATATTAAAATTTGACAACATAGAAAAGCAAATGCGTGTACCGTTTGTCGTTTACGCGGATTTTGAATCGGTGCTTAAACCACTGGATACAGTGGAACCGAATCCCACAAATTCTTACTTAGTCAAAAGCATCAAACATGAACCGTATTCTTTTGCGTATTTAATTAAGTGCTCCTTTGACGATTCGATTTCAAAATTTGAGCTCTACCGGGGAAACGACGCAGCCCAGGTTTTCGTTTCTCGACTTGAAAGTGATTTAAGATCTCTTTACAATACATACTTAAGAGATATAAAAGCAATGGAAACTTTAACGGCTGACCAAATAGCGGAGTTCAATAATGCCACAAAATGTGGTATATGTGAACGACCTTTTGAAAATAATAATTGTAAAGTAAAGGACCACTGTCACATAACTGGGAAAAAAAGACCTGGTGCTGCTCATTCGATTTGCAATTTAAATTATAAGTTACCCAATTTTATTCCAATTATATTTCATAACTTGAGCGGGTACGATTGCCACATGTTTATTAAAGAGTTGTGTCGTCACGGAGACAAGATCGATGTTTTAGCTCAAAGCAAGGAAAAGTATATTTCGTTTACGAAAAGTATTTACGTTCACGATTATGTCGATAATAAAAGTGGGACAATAAAGAAAAAATATTTGAAATTGCGGTTCATCGATAGTTTTAAATTTCTATCAACATCACTGGAAAATTTGGGTAATGGATTAGCTGTGGGTAGTTTCAGGGAAACAGGAAAATATTTTTCTGATAATGAGCAGCTTAATTTAATGCGTAAAAAAGGTGTTTTTCCCTATAGTTTTGTCGATTCAATAGACAAAATGAACCATCCAACTTTACCCACAAAAAATCAGTTTTATGATAGTTTGTCAGAGGAGCACATTAGCGATGAAGATTATGATAGAGCTAAAAAGGTGTGGGACACATTTAATTGTAAGAATTTGGGGGACTATTCGGATTTATATTTGAAATCTGATGTTTTATTATTAACCGATGTTTTTGAACAGTTTCGCGATACTTGTTTACAAACGTATAAACTGGATCCAGCACAGTACCATACCCTTCCAAGTTATTCGTTTGATTGTATGTTGCGTATTTCTAAGGTAGAGTTAGAGCTATTGACCGATATCGACACGGTTCATTTTTTCAAAAAAGGTATTCGAGGCGGTATAAGTCAGTGTTCAGAAAGGATGCACGCTGCCAACAACATATATGTACCAAACTACGATCCTAACGAGCCATCATCTTTCATTGTTTATCTTGATGCAACAAATCTGTACGGTCATAGTATGTCGCAAGCATTACCATTTGGCGGCTTTAGATGGTTATCAGAGCATGAAATTTTAAATTTAAATATTATGGATGTGGACGATAATGGTCCAGAAGGATACGTTTTGGAAGTTGACGTTCATTATCCGGATACGCTATATGATGATCATTCCGACTTACCCTTTTTAGTTGAAAATATTGTACCACCCACGGAATCGGCAAAATTTTCAAAGTTAATTCCGAATTTAAACGATAAAAAGAAATACATCATTCATTACCGAACATTAAAACAAGCAATCAATAACGGCCTAATGGTAATGCAAACACACAGAATTTTAAAATTTAATCAATCCCCCTGGTTAAAGACATATATCGACTTAAATACAGATTTGCGCAATAGGGCAACAACAAAGTTTGGTAAAGACACTTTTAAATTAATCATTAATGCTGTTTTCGGCAAGACCATGGAAAATGTGGAGAATCGTAATGATATAAAACTAGTCACCCGATGGGAAAATGACAGGAATAAAATTGGGGCACGAGCATTAATTTCTCGTCCTTATTTTAAAAGTTCAACGGTTTTTAATAAAGAATTCGTTGCCATTCATATGGATCGATTAAAGGTAACTTATAATAAACCAATTTATATCGGATTTTCCATACTGGACATGTCGAAAACAGTAATTTATGATTTTTTCTACTCATTCATTAAAGCAAAATTTGGCAAAAATGCTTCTTTACTGTATACAGACACAGATTCGTTAATATTAAAAGTTTACACCGAAAATTTTTATCGTATAATTGCAGAAAATCCGGATAAATTCGATACATCCAATTATACCGAAGGAAATATTTTTAACATAAAAAAAAGCCAGTCAGTAGTAGGTAGAATGAAGGATGAATTTCCAGGTGATCCAATAATAAGTTTTTATGGTACCGGAGCCAAAGCTTATTACATAAACTCAATCAGTAGCGAAATTAAAAAAGCGAAAGGTATAAAAAAACGTGTAATTGAAAAACAGCTTCACCTGGAAGATTATCGGAATATCGTAGAACGTGGTGGTCAGATATTTCGAAAAATGAAAACCTTTCGAAGTTATAAACACGACGTTTATACCGAAATAATTAATAAAGTTGCTTTATGTCACCACGACGATAAACGTTATATTATACCATCAACAACAAAAACTCTACCTTGGGGACACCCAGACATAAAGTTTTACGAAACAAACCCTGAAGATAACCTAAATATGTTAATACAAGCTATGCAAAGTTTTTTACCCGAAAATATTAGTTATAATTAGAAAAATGTTGGAAAGTCTATGTTTTAGAAAAATAAAAAAATATTAACTCCAATGTCACGTAGTTTTATTAACCACTATAGTAATAGCAATAGTTGAAATTTTATAACGCAGGATAGGAAAATACATAGATAATTGTTTCAATAATATGTTGTTTTATTTTACAATATAGTAATAAAGTTACAAAAATAAAAATTAATTAATGTCTGGCTTGTAAACTTCTCGAAGCATCCATTGTCTTCTCAACATATCAGATCTGCTAATCGGCCCTCGTCGACACATCAGCGTTCCACAGTAATGACACTTAACAATCCTTACTCTCAACAATTCAATATAACTGTAAGATTGCATGTGGTCAGTCCAAATATATACTTCTCTTTTACAATTATAGCAAACAGCAGAAATTATTATTTGTGCTCCCGAAAAAGTCTCAGCTGGACGACTGTTATCTTGATCTGCGGGCAACATTATAGTTTCTGATAATAGGCATCGAAGGAAAGAGAGTGTCTATAAATATGGGTTGTCTGGGTCATATAACCTTGAGAGCACAAACAATAACAGAAGTAAGGACACACGATTACCTTGAAAATATGTCCTTGAATCGCTGTTTAGCCGTAGAACGCAACCTTGTAAGTTGAATTAACTTGTTTGGCCTCTAAAGCATCAACCGTCAGATAGGGTGGGGGAGTTTATGGTGGGGTGATAAGTATAAATTTGGTTTGCTAGGCAGAGCATTTCATAGTTCGCTAGAACAGTTCGCCAAGTAAATACATTCGTCAGTTAAGTGCAGTGAGTTAGTTAGAAAAATGAATTCCGGTAGTGAGTCGTTGTTAAATGCGTTTAACTTGGATGGAAGTATCCAAGCAGAGTTGATGGGGCAGGACGTTATTGACCTGCTGACCCCGGGTGTGTTTGACGAGTGGCACAATGACGACGTGCTAAACACTGCGTTTGTGGAAGAAGAGAATGTGGGTGAAAAAAAAGTATCTTCGGCGGTTGATTACGTCAACAACTGGACGGAGAAGGACGGCGGGCGCATCAATATCATAAGTGATGTGGTGGTAAAGAAGGCGAGGCGGCAACCCACTACGAAGTTGGAAAAGCTGCTGAAATTGCCAAAGACAGCCGGCAACAATAAAAGTCAATTTTATGCAGCTATGGAGGGTGAACAGAAGAAGAAGAAGAAATTCGTGTTCAAGCGACCAACAGTGCCAGTTCAATACCCCGATTTTTTGGAGACGTCACAACCACCGAAGCCTCTGTCACCGGTCGTCATCATTAATGAAGGCCCAAACTCGACAACGCCCGAGCCGCCGAAGTCCATGCCTCCGATTGTGTTGGTGGCCGACGCTGACGAAAAATCGCCGATCGCGAGTGCGCCGATATCGCCAATAGTTGGGCGTGGAATGTGCCGCAAACCATTAAAGAAGCGGTGCAAGCGGCTATTCGAGGCGGTTAGTCAACCCCGTCAACCTGCTGCTGCTTCTTCTGCAGAAGTGCCGATACCGGACTGGATGGAAGAGTTTTCTCCAAGCCAGAAGTGTGCCTTCTCCGTGGCTTTTAGTGCGAGGCAAAAACTAGTTGATGAACTAAAAAAGAACGATAGTGATGTGGCGCAATACGAGAGACAGATTAAGGAACTGCAGGCGAAAATTGAACAGTGTAAAAGTGAAGGGGAAGTGTGTAGAAAAAGACTTAAGTTATTGGACAATTTTCCATATAATTAATTTTAGAATTTTATTGTAAATATAGAGTTAAGTTATTTTTGTAATAGTGTTGTATATATAAGTAAAATAAAATGTTTTTGTATATATGATAATAAAAAGTTAAATGAAACAATATTTTTTATTTCTAAAATAAGTATGCGAAAGTTACACAAAATAAAATAAAAATGCAAAATAGAAAAAAGAATAGACGAAAAAATGTAGGGCCGTAACTTTAGGTGTGTAATCATTAGATGCACACAACTTAAGTATGCGATAAAGTGTTATGTCTGTGAAGAGAGGCTACCCGTTACAATGCCTGAGAACATGCATCTTATTTGTAATAAAATGTGAATTTTACTGCAAGTAAGATAATAGACCAAACTCTCGGCATTTTCGTAGAGAACTTACTAGAAATTTAGCTAGTTCTAACGTATGGTAAGAACGTACATGTCTTTATAGAGTAACACAATATTTTCCAAAAGAAATTAATTCTTGAGAAATATCATGTTACTTGGGATGTGACATGAATCAACTACAAACTACGATCAAATATTTTGTAGCCCTGAAAAGGGCTGATTTTGTCGGGGTAGGTCGGGGAGGGCATGGTTCCGGGATCAGTTGGTGGAATCAGCTGGACCATCATCATCCTGATGGTCCGTGATCCACCAAGTGGATGAATCGGCCGGACCGTCATGACCTTCCGGCGGCGGTGGTGGCACCCAATCAGTGCTGGAGTCTGGCTCCATGTCTTCAGCCGACAACTCCCCATTTTGCCAATCCATGTTTGGCAATACCAGACCCACATCTGCTTCTTCGACCGCCCGCTCATCTTCCCAGGCATTAAACATATCTTCTGCCTCGATGTCTAGAAGTCGTTCGATGTCCAAGAGTAGGTCATCCATATCGACATCATTCATGTCAACGGTATCATCGCTAAAAACCGATGAACCGCGACTCAATGGTCTTTCGAAATCCATAGTTATATCTTCGTACTTTAAGATTTAAAAATGAAGTGATTCTGTGACCCGCTCGTAACCGTTTAAATAGAGATAATCTACCCCCTCCACCACTCCATCCCCACCTTTCCACCGCCAACAAACTAGAGTTTATTATACAAATGCCCTCCATCCAAAAATGATACTGGCGGACTTCACTGTCGAAAACTGCTTTTAGTTCTCAAAAATGGTGTAATTGTGTTGTGGAAATGTGACCGACAAAGAAACTTATGCTCGATCCGTCTGGACTTACATAATTTCTATCTAATGTCACAGATGCCGTGGCATTAGATAAATACAAGTAAGATCAAAATATCCTGTACAGATGCCGTGGCATTAGATAAATACAAGTAAGATCAAAATATCCTGTCATCCTGAAAAGGACGGATTTTGCAAGGAAAATTATAGTCGATCCGACTGGACTTATATAATTTTCTACCTAACACCACATGTACTATGGCATTAGGTAACTAAAACTACGATGAAACATTCTGTGGCCCTGAAAAGGACCGTTTTTCAAGGGATAAAATCTTATTTGTAATCAGGCTCGATTACAAATAAGGCACGCACTCTTATGTTGTAGAGTACCAAGAGCTACTCCACAACCTTTACAGTTCGGTATGTGCGCGCGACTACCGAAATCTTGGGTTACATGACCACTGAAGAATTGGTCACCAGCCGACTTGTTTTCCAAGTCGGCATAGCAGCCAATACACCAGCCGTCATCACCCACCTTCACCAGGTTTAAGATCTTGCACACCCGGCGGGATCGGACGGGGAAAACTTTCCTCTGTCTAAGTGCCCAATTATCCAAATTCCTAGGAGTATCATCGCTTAAGTATCCATCATCATCTGATGATGCCATGTTGAGATGAGCGAATGTAATGAAGTAAGCAGTCGACTCGAGCTGCTTTTAAAGACCTCAGCTTCCCCCACCCTTGCTAAAAATACAGGAGGGGATGATGGTGCGATTCTATGACGACTACCAAGATATGATAGAACCCTTAGGAGATGACAAACTTAAACGCTGAAGGGTGTTTTACGTGCAAAGATATAAGAAAAAGAAATATATAAAATTCAGTTTTGGAAGGTCTAAAATTGCACCAAAGACCCCCAAAGACCCCCAAAAACCTCGAAAAATCCCGGGGTGGCCACTTCGTGCCCCCCCGGGCCCCCCCCAGATCGGGGGCTCCGCCCCCAAACCCCCGCCAGGGGCTACCGCCCCTGGACCCCGTTTGGCTTTTGCGCAACGGAGGCGGGCCAGCGGGTGGGCGGTGGGGGCGGCCGGGGGGGGGGGGGCGGGGGCGGCGCGGAGGTTAGGTCGCTTCGCGACCTAACGACGCTGCTACGCAGCTAGCGCCGCCCCCGCCCCCCCGGCCGCCCCCACCGCCCACCCGCTGGCCCGCCTCCGTTGCGCAAAAACCAAACGGGGTCCAGGGGCGGTAGCCCCTGGCGGGGGTTTGGGGGCCTCGCCCCCGAACCCCGGAATAACAGTCAAATTGTACAATTCACATTAGTTTGGACCTGACTATCTTTTCATAGTTCCCTGTTTTCCCTAAAATACATACCTACTCCCTAGGTCTTTTTTTGACCGACCTCTTATTACTTTTAATGACTCAAATCACTCGGGTCTTATTTAAAAACGATTATGCCACCCATCCCTCATGCCTTCGCCCTATTCCCCACAGCTTCCCTATACTACCCCTTTGAATTAATTAGAAATCTGAAAAATGTCTTTTTCAATTTTTCCAAATTAAAAATTGAAAAGTCATTTCCAATCACAAAAAGTTTACTCTAAAATATTTTCCTATAACTTTTTTCGATCTGAGCTACACTTCTCCCGTTATTCATGAGCAAACCCAATCAAACCCCATAATTCTTGAAATTTTGATTAGTCTGATCATTTTGATCATAAAAAGTTTTATGTCAAATGTTCTGAAATGTCCTTGAACTATCAAATAATAATAATAATATTAATAACAAAATTCTTATTATTTGTATTGGCTAAACAAACCCAAGCAAACCTGAGCAAACCCACAAGTTATGTGCTTGTTGTCATTGCTTTGATCCGAAATAAAAATATTTTTGTTATATAAGGGTTAATGTGGTTGCTTTTTTTGTTAAAAATATACAAAAATAAAAATCTTAGTGGGTCGACAAATATCGATTTTTAGTTCCAAAAATATACGTCTCGGAAATAACTAAATGGATACAATTTTTAAGTTAGAAAAATAACAATTTTAACGGATCTTGGACCTTTAACTTAAAATAAGTTTTAGACACTTCTAGGTAAATTATCGAAAAGAGTTATGCAAAAATGCCAACGTCTATTTTTAAACGTCCTGAAAATGTCATCCTTGGTCATCTTTGCATTTTTCACCGATTCAGTGTCAAACACAAAGTGACTAAGAATATCTAAACTACGATCAAATCTTTTGTGGCCCTGAAAAGGGCCGTTTTCACGGTGGGTTGGAGAGGGAAACCTAGAGTGGTTGTTCCCCTCTCGCGATCTGCACCGATCGCGGTGCAGCTCGCCGTCTTCGCACCTCCAGCCGAGTGCTGCGACGGCTCCGGCGACGCTCCGTGAGCTCTTCTAACAGAGCCGCCCTTTCTTCAGGACCCAGCAGCATCTGTGGTCCTTCCACCACTTCCACGGGCTCTGTTGGAGCCGGCTCCGGTGGTGGTTGCGGTCTTGGGATCGGCTGTACGATAGCCGTTGGCTTATTCGCGTTTTTTAAACGCCAAGCCTCCCAAAACTCGCTTATTTTGGACTCCCTTGTCGTCCTTAACATCAGCCTGTCCCACTTCATGGCTGGTTGAGAAATGAAAATTGTGATGGCTGCTCCCGCTTTTAAAAGCATTTAGGATGGTGGGGGGTGAGAGTGGGGGTGAGAGTGGGGCTAAACAGTTGTAACATATCCTTTCAGAGTAACAAAATATTTCCTATAGAATAGATTTCTTGTTCGAAATATTTTGTTACACTGAAAGGATACGTCTGTTTTTGTCATACTTAAGAGCAGGTTTGCCAACGTTCTATGTGAAACGACACAAATTCAGATGTATCTTTTTGAGCGTATCAACCCAGAGTGAATTTATTGTTTAAAATATGTTTCTTGATAGAAAGTTATGTCACTTTGAATAACTAGAGGCATATGCGTTCTTATCATACATAAAAACTACAAGCTAAATCTTGCAAATGCTCTTTCTCTCGCCATCTATGTATGATTTAAACACATAATGCATCTCTCACCCAAACTAACACAATTTTTCCTTCGAGAAATATCTTCCTTAGGAAACATAGTGTTTAACTACAAACTACGATCAAATATTCTGTAGTCCTGAAAAGGACTGATTTTGTCAGGGGACAGGCAGGGTTGTCGTATGAGGAGCTTTATTTGTAATAGAATTTACATTCTATTGCAAATAAGGCAAGACTGCTGATGAACGACGGTAAACAGTCTCTCCCTACACAAAGCACACCTCGAGTGGTTCCGCCTTTGATCACCTCGCGAACCCACTGTAAAATGGGTTGTGACGAAATGAACATCCATAATCGCAGCTCCAAATCCTCTCGTGTAGCAGTTCATACACAAATCTCTAGACCCCCATGAGACGTAGGATTGCATGATGCAATACCTAGGTCTAAGCCTACGCGGTCTGCGTACGAGCCTATGTTGCACATTTGGTGCGACTGCCTGCTCGTCGTCACTAGAATAACCATTATCCGAGCTTGACGACATTGTGGCTTCGAGTGAATTTAATTTTCTAAATCCCGTCTTATATACTTTCTTTTCCCCACCCCTCTCCTAAATTTCTCTCTATTTTTCGCCTCATAACCTTATTTACCAAAGCCCCACATTTGAAGTATTAAAATAAGGCAATAGTAAAAATAAAACGCAAATATGTCCTTTATAAGTTTATTTTAAATATGTAAAAATATATAATTTGGAGAATTACATAACTTCAAACTAATGTATTGATTTGTTAGTAACAGAACCATTAAGTATATTGTAGCTAAAAAATGCATCGTGAATAACTAACGCGTACACTTTAATGTCTTTAGGAAATTTACTTTTGCGTGTTTCAAACTCCAATTTCACGTCCACTGTGGACGTCCTCACGGCTTCTGGTTGGTGACTGCAATCGATTACGAATAACGGATTTTTCAGATAGTCGGCAAAACTCATCATAGGATCGCTCAGTTCTCGCTGGTAGTAGCTAGCTTGAAAATTCTCATAATTATAATAGGCTGCGGCATACAGTTTCTTTGAAAAATCTAAATTCCATCTTTCGTACGGAAATACGGCAGAGTTCAGATAGAGCCTAATATCACTTATATCGGCCGTTGTAAATTGTGTGCTATCTTTTGCTCTGTTGTCGGACGAGCTAGTTGGTTGAAAACCGATAATCAAATATCTCGGTTTTTCGAGACTCGTGCTAGTTCTTAAGGCCCAAACGTCTGACGATGTTTCTCTCAAAGAAGGTAGCTCGTAAAGATCCCATTTACGGTAAGCCATTGGAACGTTTGCGTTACTGCCACCTTTATTCATGCGTGATAATATCTTTAACTTCTGTCGATCGTCTGGAATAATGTGACGAATTTTCCATTCAATTTTTTCAATTGAAATGTCTGCATCTACTTCGCCGATATAGCAATTGTTGAAAGTGCGGGCGATAATTAAAATCAACTCTTGCTTGACGTTAAAAATACCCTTTGAATAATCCTCTGCGAAACCCATGAGATATTTTAGAGGAAGCTTGCCGGAGAACATGTTACTTGTGGAATCTAGTATCCCTTGATTTGCTTCGTCTAGACCCCATCCGCATGCCATGAGAGCTCTATTTTGTGCGGCACCCAATGACACCATAGTTTTCATCGTTGTGGTAATTCCGGGTTTCCGAACGACGGCAACTTGCTCCCCTCCCATTTCATAACGACATTCGTCGAATAGAAAGGCGATGGCATTATTTGATAGATAACATTTTTTACTAACATCTTTGGGTTTAAATGTTCCTTCGATGTAAATGTAACTATCCGATATATCCAAAATGATATCTTGAAAGTGTACAGGTATACGAATTTCATCGGAATTGCGGAATGTTGGAGAACCGTAAGGTTTATATGTGTGTTCTTGAAAACTAATAATGGAGTTATCAAAAATGGGTTCGGTAAAAACTTCGATTTTGTCACTGCTAGCGGCCATCATTTTCTAATTTTTCTCACTTTCAAACCGATCGATTGTAGAAATTTGCAATCTTTCGCGGAGAGCTGGCGATTGCTGTGCGGATGTGTTTTCGATCGTCCGTCTGACTTGCGAATGAACCTTGACTGTGTTGTCTGCTTACTTTTATGTCGTTTAACTGAATCTTGAATTGTTGACAGCTTATGCAGTTGACGGTTAAAGCAAAAACCCATTATACGATTTTTTTCAACTCTAGTTTAACTATTATTTTCTCACCTCGAAAATCGATCAAATCACCGCTATCGTCCAAGATGCGTAGAGTAATGTTGTCGATAAACTGACGACCATCCGGCATTATCGGCATATAAATATTATTTTGCGGTTCTTTAGAGATTTTGTAACCGGGTTCGACGTCAATATCAAATTCAAATAACGTATGACTTTCCAAAGAATTCAGGTATGCTCCGGAAATTATATTACAATCCACACGTACGATGCGCACTTTCATTATGTCCACGATGGTACTTGATTCGTGTCGTTGTCCACCTTGCAGCAGCACAGAGCCAAATCCGAGCACTTTGCCGATACTATTGCTACCTCGAAAATCGATGCTATATTTTGACTTTAGCTCACATTTTAACGTATTATTATTGGCTGTTAATGAAAATAAATCGGTACCAACTTCATTGCATGACTCTTTTAAAGCGGTGTACATGGCTTTTGCTATTTCATTAATTTCGTAAGCTCCTGGTGGAATCCTTACATACTTTGGTATCGCTGTTTTCAAATGGCTGAATGAATTATTGCTTTCGTCGATATTAAAAATCGAATTATATGTGTAAAATCCCAGCAGTGCAACTCCATATTTGTCTGTTGTATTTAACTCGATGGGTGGGTAAAAATCCGCACTTAAGACACTTGTATGTCCTGTTAGAGTGAATGTGTAAGACATGA
The DNA here is from genome assembly GCA_963971165.1 of Philopedon plagiatum. Lineage (NCBI taxonomy): Eukaryota > Metazoa > Arthropoda > Insecta > Coleoptera > Curculionidae > Philopedon > Philopedon plagiatum. The sequence continues at coordinate 100,225,369 of OZ020193.1, forward strand.
CTGACCACGAAACTATTTGTGTAGCTATTTTATTGCTGTTTGCAACAGTTAAATGGATTTAAGCTGAAGCGTTGCTTTATTCCTTTGGACGTTTTTAAACTGTTTTCTGCCTTTATATTCACATCGTTAATTTTGCAATAACAACAAAATATTTTTTTTGGTATCGGTCCATCGCCCTCGTCCGAATCTGAATTATTGCTATTATAATGTTCGAAACAGTATTGATATTTCAATATATCGACGTCACTTTTTAGGTGATTAGGTAACCTATCCCAAACTAGTGCTATTTCATTTGGAGCTAATGCGATCAACACTTCTTTGGGCGTATTTTCTAACTGTTCGGCAGTCATTTTTTGTAATCCTCCGACTTCACGATATGCTTTAAGTGATAGCAACATTTTGGTGTAGTTGTCACGTTCCATTTGGGGTGTCAAAGACATACTTTTTACGATTGTAAAAGAAACTTCAAACACAAATGTCCACACCAGACTGTTCCGAATTCTTGTTGACGGTCGTATGTATAGTAAATTTTCTTCGTCGCTTCGGAACCCATCTGCAGATATCGTACCAATTCCATAGGTGGGGGTAAATCACCGAAACTATCGTAGTATGTTACATCAGAATTGCTTTTTCTATATGCTACCCAATGAGTCCCTACACCCGACATACTATCCAAATTTATAATGGCGGCCTCATAACGTTTGGGACCGCGTACAGGTAATGAATCTCTCATATATACGCCTCGAAAGTGTGGTATTTTCATTTTTAAGGCGTACTTTTCTATATCAATATTGGATAGTGGTCTTTGAGGTAGGGATTCTATTAGTTTTTTGATTTCTTATTTTTGCCGTTGTTTATATATAATCCCAAACCTGTGCGATATGGTTTCAAGTATAATCCATTTCCTCTTGAACTTAGATGTAAGCCGGTACCTATTTTTTCTGCAGTCGACTTTTTTACTGCTTTTACGGCACGCACGATGCCTGCTGCACCACCTGCTAATGAACCTAAGGCCGATAGTCCTGCAAATATTGGTATTAACGGTAATATCCCCCCAGTCTTCGGAATTGGAATGATTCTAGGCGTGCGAATTTTTCGTTTGCCACCGGCTATTCTTAGGGATTTACGTGCAGCTACTGCAGCTATTTTCGATGCTTTCATGATATTTTTCTCGACAAGTTTTTTCCCACCAGCTTTTAACAATTCTGATCGAACGGGTCGTCTAATAGATGATCCAAAAGCTACTTTGTGTAGTCGCTTATGTTTACCAACGCCTTTACCTTTAGTGTGGCGGCGGCGGCGCTGGAAGCGACGTTTACCTCTAGTGGATGCTTTTCTCGATTTTGATGATGATGATACACCCATACCAAAACGTTGTTTCGCTTTCATAATGTTGGTTACCAACCAAGCTGCAGCTTTTTCACCAGCGCTAGAGTCTTTAGATTTTACTCTTTTCCACGCGCTTTGCTCGAGTTCCTGATCTGCTTGGTGGCGAGCACTTAAATTTTCACTATTACGCAAATAGGCTAAATCGTGTTTTTTGCATGCGACATCCAAAGAATTAATTCCTTGATCTCCTCTTGCCACACGTTTTACTACTTTCGTCCCGGGCCCGCAATACTGATAGCCGGGAATGTGTAACTCAAACGGTAGCCTATTAATTACTGAATTAACAATACCGCTTCCAGTCTTACTTGATAAACGAGACCGTCTACTTCGTCTGACGAGCGACATCTGAATGATAGTTTACGTGCAAGTTCAGTATAAAATATAGATTTTGTTAAGATGCGTATCGTCAATCTTAAACAAAAACTTCCCGTCGATAATCTCGATGTAAAGGTCGGATCTGGACTAGAACAAAAATTATTTAAAAGACATGGTCCTTTGCTACCGTCATCTATTCGTGGATTATTAATAGGACCTTCAAACTGTGGAAAAACAAATGTTATGATTTCGCTGCTTACTCACCCCTCGGGACTGCGTTTCGAAAATGTTTATATCTACTCAAAGTCGCTCTATCAACCGAAATATGAATATTTAAAGAAAATTTTATCACCAATCAAAGGTCTTGGCTACTACGCTTTTAGCGACGCAAATAACATTGTGGAACCGTCAGATGCTAAACCTAATTCAATATTTATTTTTGATGACGTTATGTGTGAGAAACAGGACGTTATAAGATCGTATTTTAGCATGGGACGTCACAAAAATGTGGATGCCTTTTACTTGGCGCAAACGTATTCTCGTGTTCCTAAGCAGCTCGTCCGGGATAATGCCAACTTCATTATTATGTTTAAACAAGATGAGATGAATATGAAACATATATTTTCCGATCACGTTTCACCCGACCTGACGTTTACACAATTTCAAGAGATGTGTGCTAAATGTTGGGATAATAAATATGGTTTTTTAGTTATTGACAAGGACAGTGATGTAAATTCGGGCAGATACCGCAAGGGATTCGATAGTTATATATTCCTATAATAATAACTTGGATAATCATTTCATCGTTGAACGGTGCTTTGAAAGCATCATGAATGAAGAAATCGAATTAAAACGAAAGCTACTGGAAACTACAAATGCGGTTAGAAAAAAATTTAAACAAATTAAAGCAGCTAAAGTGCAGAATGAACATGATTTGGAAAAGTTTTATGAACCAGTTTCTAAACCACTAGAATCTATATCTAAAGCCGTAAAGCAGCAGCAGCAACAGTACGCAACTAAAAAATCAAGTACTACGACTAAACCACAAAGTCGGAGTAGCAGCAGCAGCAGCTCGGTGGGAATGGCGAAACTGTTTGAAGAACATCCAACAGAAGCGGATTTTGAAACATCTACACCGATTTCGCAAAAAACACAAATTCCTACACCAAAACGTGGAAATCGTGAGTCACTGTTCGAAACCCCTTCCCCATCAACGATAACATCATCTTACACATCACCACACACATCAAGTGGTAGCAGTTCAGCCGCAAAAACTATTCAAGATTATTTAAATGGATTAAAATTCGAACCGTCCCGTTATGATACCGTGTATGGTGTACGCTTTGGTAAAAAAGACAATAAATCAACAAAATATATTGGCAACTTGGTGGTTCGTTTTCTAACAAACGGAAAGATGGTGTTATACAAGAACAAAACAAACATTGCTGAATTCGATGGAACGGCTGAGCTTTACGATTTGATTTTTCTAAAAAATCCAGCATGCTTAGATAATGAAGACGAAATTAGTCTAGATGTACTTCGAAAATACCAAACCATTTTGAAATTGACGGATGCGGCCTACGACGGTTATGACAAGAAACGTGGTTTAAGGGAAACCCGATGGAGAAAATATTTACGAATCATAAAACCGCTAATTATGGGAACCAAACTGGGTGGTGGTGTAGGAAGAAAAAAAGGCGACAACAAAATCCAACTACCAGCAAAAAAGCGCCTATCGTCGAAATCATCTGAATATGTTTATTGGAATAAACCTAAGGAGTTAGTGGATAGATTACGATTATTGTGGGGGTCAAAAGTAGCTGGACATACCGGACATGATAATGAGATTATGTCAATTATGGAAGAGCTTCGAGAAGAAGGAATAATATATTAAGTTTTGCACGTAGTTGCCATCCTCAGTGTCTGATAAGACGTGGAACCTTATAATATGGATCCTAGCCGAGAAAAAATTAAAGTCGTAAATGAATTACATAGGACAGCAAGAAAAAATTTTGTTAGAAGACGTACGGTCATAAAAGGATATCGAGATTTGTGGCAAATTGATTTGGCGGAAATGCAGCAATATGCTACTGACAATGATGGTTACCGTTACATTGTTGTATGTATAAATTGTTACTCCAAATTCGTGTACACCAAAGCAGTTAAGAATAAGACCGGTGTTGAAGTTACGAATGCCATGAAAAGCATCATTGAAGAAGCATCATATGCACCAAACAATTTACAGAGTGATCAAGGAAAGGAATTTTATAATAGCACCTTTCAAGCACTCATGAAAAAATATAATATAAACCATTATTCCACATATAGCACGAAAAAAGCGGCAATTGTGGAGCGTGTTATAAGAACTTTGAAAAATAAGTTATATAAACAATTCTCGGCTAGAGGTTCTTACAGATGGTTACAAATATTACCAGCTATAACGAAGACCTATAATAACACTAAACACCGCACCATTGGAATGAAGCCTAACAGTGTAAAAGAGGATACCCCTATTAAAGCATATGACTATTTGAAAATTGCTCCGAAGAAAAAAAAATTTCATTTGGGTGACATTGTTCGCATTAGCAAGTACAAAGGTGTATTTGACAAAGGATATACGCCTTCCTGGTCCACGGAACTGTTTGAAATAGCAAAAGTTAATATTACAAATCCACCTACCTACTTGCTACAATCATTGGAAGGTCAACCTATTAAAGGATGTTTTTACGAAGCAGAACTGCAAAAGACAGCTAGCCCTGGTGTTTATTTAGTTGAGAAAATTCTTAGAAAACGCAAGAACAATCAAAACGATCAATTGTTTGTAAAATGGTTAGGTTTTCCAAATCAATTTAATTCTTGGATAGACAAATCAGATATTGTATAAATATTATCAAATAGGTTTTACGTTACGTATGTATGCATTATAAATGATAATAATAAATATTGCTTTTCATAATTATGCGTTTTATTTTCAATTTAACAGTATAATTATGTTTTTAAATAGAACTTTATCTAGGTTGGTTTCCATTTTGGTTTTTTTGGATCCTTTATCTTCGCTGTAGTATACCGTGCAGCAAGTGAGTGAATTTGATACATTTTTTCCTTAAGATACGTAATTTTGGTCTCATCATCTTCAAACATTTTTTGAAAAACCGGTACTAGCACATTACTAAGTATGGTATTTATCTGCGAACCAAGTTGATGAACTTCCGTAAGGACATATTCTTTGGTAGCAGCATCATTATCATTTATCGGTTGGGCAACATTCCTTAATAATTTTCCCTCTATATCAAAATGTCCATCTGAAGTAAGTTTAAATCCGATTCCGGGCAACCCTCGCGATAACTTGTTACAAACAGGAGTTTTCTGTCGACCAAATTTATCAATTGTGTTGTTAACACGACCCATTTTAAAGTAAAACTAATTCACTCTCTTTATGTTCAGCCTATATATAATTGACATAACTAATAAAAATTCATTTTACCATACACCATGAAGCAAGTAAGATTTGACGAAGAAAGAAATATTATCCACCGTATGTCTGTTTGGTGTTTTGCATATAGACAAGCCAGACAAAGTAATTTTCAGCAACTAATACTTAATAGATATCGTTTTCAAAGGAGAATTGCAAAAATGGATGTAATGCTAGCGAGGATTTTAGAACGGAACCACAGAAATAATATATATCAAGAGCGATTTGTTAATTCAAATGTATGGTGAATAATAAACATATTTAGTACAAAAAGATTTTTATTAAGATTTAAATAATACATCCACACTATCATTAGAAAAACGCACTTATTCACATAAATTTAAAATTACATGACTATCATAAGAAACTTTTACACTATATCTAAATTGTCTCTATTTTTCGGAATTACCAGCGCTGCCCTTCTTGGTCGAATTCCATGGTCTCACTATTATTACGTTCTGATGAACCTCCTCCCCCTACTCCTCCTCCTCCTCCTTCTAAGAAAACAGGACTTTGCGGTGATTCGTTAATTATTTCGAGATCTTCAAAATTGCTTGAAGAAGTCCAGCGCTGCCCTTCTTGACTGAATTCCGGCGTATCGTGATTATTATGTTCTGATGAACCTCCCACTGAGACAGCGAGACTTTGCAGAGATTCACTAGAATTTTCACGAGATATTTGTTGCGGTGATTTCATCCCATGTTTCTTATGGTACTCATTTTGACACCATTCACAGAAACCCATTATTCCACTAATAAATTCCCAATTTTCGCAATTGGCACACATCTGACGACCGTTTACAGAGAATGGGCGAACAACTGCAATTTGACGTTCACTTTTTGGTGACTGCATTTTGAGGAAATAAATTACTATGCAGTATTCTGGAAGTACTGAAATGCAGACTGAAACAAGAAAGTTTTGTGCCTCTATTTGTATCTGTTAGGTGACCTTCAAACCCCTCCACTCTCATATCCCATGTAAAATCGAGGTCACCATACACAGAATAGACTTGTTTCTTTATCTACATGCGCGTAATACGTATACGCTGAATAGCTTTTTCTTGATTCAACAATTTTGAATCGATTTCCTTAAGTCTTTTTGTAACAGATTGCAAAAAATCTTCATTCGCCTCTTCAGCAAGCTTTTTATTCATTTCATTAAGTTCTTTTCTAACATATTCCAAAACATCATTATTCACTAATTCACTAAGTTTTTTAATAATTTCACGCCTTTGTTCAAGAACATATTCCTGATTAGCGGCATCCCCAGGATTCTTTGGTGGTGCTACATTAGTTAAAGATTTCCCTTGTATATCATATTGACCATCATCGGTCAATCTAAATCCAACTCCTGGTTGTCCAACAAGAACAATGTGATTTTGGTCATTAAATTTTTGGCGCCCAAATTTATCAATTGTGTTGTTAACACGACCCATTTTTAGCTTAAACTGATGTGATTTTTGTGAAGGTTGCCTATTTATAAAAAATTAAACAATAATTTAGGTACATAATCATTTATTTAACATCTCATGTTATTATATTATACAATGAATTAAAGATTTTCTTCATCTTCTTGAACACACTCCATTTCGTCATCGCTAACAGTAGCCAATGCTTTACTATCAACTTCATTGGTGACTGCTTTATTTCCAAGGTCATCAAGAATAGTGGTATCATCTGCGGGAGCCAAACCATATTTTGTAGCTAATTCATCGGGTAAATGGGGCACTTCGAATAGGTAGCTTCCCAATTCTTCATTTATCATTCCAGCGCAAAATTCGTCCAGATCAATGGTTCCATATAGGTATTTCTCGCAAGTATGTGCTCCAGCCGTGAAATTTACGGCGTCTTTCATATACTTCCTATACTGACTTTCACTAAAACCCACATCGGATTTACCATAATTTGCAAAGTGTACTATTTCTTCAGCCAGCTCTCTTAATTTACATGATAACCAATTAATGTACATATCTCGATTTTCAATGACAGTAGGGCAGTCAAACATCTTAAATAGAAAATAATGGATATGTGATTGTGTGTGACTGTGTGTTTTTCGATATATACTTAACAAGAACTATTTTATTACATTTTAAATCAACATTAAAATAGCCTAATCAACAATATATTACAAACAACCAAAATTTAACAACGCTCTAGTATTACCTCCAGAGAATACATGTGAGCTTTGCCCCAAATAAGTTAAGGTGTACTGATCACCGGAGTTATTCATCATTTCAATAGTATCCTCTGTCAGAATTTCAGCTACGCGTGATGGTAAAAATGTTTCAAATGTTGCTTGATGTGTTGGATCAAACAATGTGACGATAATGGCTTTTCCAAAACGTGAAGTCAAAGAATTAATTTTTTTTATCATATAAATTTTGCCCACCGTTAATGTAGAGAATTTTCTACGTTCCAGAAATTGAATATCTTGGTTTATCATATTATTAATTTCGGCTATGGTCTGCTTTGAAATGCTCATGATTTAAAATACAATAAAAACAATTACTGTCAAGTACCTTGAATAAACACTTGTAGAACACACCACAAACACAATACTTTATATGCCAAAGCAACAGTTAACGCATACGATGTATGAGTGACAATGAAAGCTATTTTCGAAATGAGCCATATTTATTAGGAAGTAATCCAAGGTCAAGTATTTATTTATGGTGGGAGGAATACATCCGACGACCTCGAAAAATACAAAACAAATGTAACCTTGAAATAAGCGTCGTCCACCTGGTCATCACCAAACAAAGAAACATCTGCTCGCGTTCAAGGCCAAGCAAATGTAACCTTGAAATAAGCGTCGTACACCTGGTCATCACCAAACAAAGAAACAGCTGCTCGCATTCATTGAAAATATGCACCGCAAATGTAACCTTGAAATAAGCATCGTACACCTGGTCATCACCAAACAAAGAAACATCTGCTCGCGTTCAAGGCCAAGTTCTTGACCTTGACCTTGGAATAACACCTGCGCATATCAAGGCCAAATAACAATAGCACACCTGGGCGTTCAAGGTCGACCCTACTGCGCATGCGGAGACTCGGGGAGCATCATATCCCTCTACTGGTAAATATTGGATTTTTTTATTTTTTTTCCAACAAATTCTATTTTTAACCAGCATTATTTTAAAATTTTTCTCTTATTTACCAGTTCTTTTTGGGTTTATTTTCTTCCTCATCATCTAAGAACACTCCACACTAATTAAACTTGCAATTTTTTTTGTTAAAGTTATAAATAAATTGGTTTTTTTGGATCGGGGCAGAAAAATATTTTAAAATTGCAAATTTAAAACGACTGCCATGAAAAAACAAAAGGAGCGGACTTGCCTTTATCGAAATTAAATATAATGTGTCAGAATTTCGCAAAAATGACAGTTTTTATCAAGATTGGAAGGTTCCTGGACCGATTTCGGCTTGGAATATACATGTAAACGATACAATGGACGTTATACTTTGGATTTCGATACATTTCATTCGACGAGTTACGCATGAAATATCATTTTTATTGATTTTTCGATGATCCTACGACGCATTATAAAATATACCGAAATCAGTTTCTACAGCGTGTCCAGAAAAGTTCTAGACATATGGGAATTTTCTTTATTGTTGATTTTACGAAAAAAAGTTATTCTTTATAAAAAGTTCTGCTTGATTCGCAAATAATATTGACATATCAAAGCTTAAGATATCTTGTACAGGGCGGCAAAAAATGCAGAAGCACAGAATTGCGATAAGAGAGAAGTACCCTCAATTTTTATTTTAGAGCAAATTGTTATAAGAAAACTTTACTAAGGACTACAAAACGAGGTCAGATACAATTTTTCGTTGAACTATTTTAATTTACAGGGTACCATAAAAAAGCCTTTGGAAAATATTTTTTTATTTTATTTCTTTAACATTTACCGGCAACAATTTTGCGACAACTATGTGTAATACTATAGTAACGAATATTGACGTGTTAGTCAAAAATCATTTACTATTTTGCGACTTATTAACAAAAGTTGTTAGTTAGTTTCGTCATGGTTGTAAAGTTAACGCTGCATGAGAAAATAGAAATTGTACTTATCGTCGGAGATCACTATAACTCTATTAGGGAAGCCGCACTCATATTTAATAATAGACACCCTGACAAAATGGTATGTAGCGCCACTATAGCAAATATAATGAATAAATTTATGGCTACTGGTTCCGTTGAAAATGTATTTAAGAAACAACGGTAATTATTGATATTACTGGAAACAGCGAATTTTTTCATGAAATTTTGCACAGACCCTAATTTTGGGTCGTAGAACACGAATCCGAAGTCAGTTTTTGGCGGTCTCGAATGGTTTTTCCGCAAAAAAATTTTTTAACTTTTAGGTTAGTAGAGGGATATGATGCTCCCCGAGTCTCCGCATGCGCAGTAGGGTCGACCTTGAACGCCCAGGTGTGCTATTGTTATTTGGCCTTGATATGCGCAGGTGTTATTCCAAGGTCAAGGTCAAGAACTTGGCCTTGAACGCGAGCAGATGTTTCTTTGTTTGGTGATGACCAGGTGTACGATGCTTATTTCAAGGTTACATTTGCGGTGCATATTTTCAATGAATGCGAGCAGCTGTTTCTTTGTTTGGTGATGACCAGGTGTACGACGCTTATTTCAAGGTTACATTTGCTTGGCCTTGAACGCGAGCAGATGTTTCTTTGTTTGGTGATGACCAGGTGGACGACGCTTATTTCAAGGTTACATTTGTTTTGTATTTTTCGAGGTCGTCGGATGTATTCCTCCCACCATAAATAAATACTTGACCTTGGATTACTTCCTAATAAATATGGCTCATTTCGAAAATAGCTTTCATTGTCACTCATACATCGTATGCGTTAACTGTTGCTTTGGCATATAAAGTATTGTGTTTGTGGTGTGTTCTACAAGTGTTTATTCAAGGTACTTGACAGTAATTGTTTTTATTGTATTTTAAATCATGAGCATTTCAAAGCAGACCATAGCCGAAATTAATAATATGATAAACCAAGATATTCAATTTCTGGAACGTAGAAAATTCTCTACATTAACGGTGGGCAAAATTTATATGATAAAAAAAATTAATTCTTTGACTTCACGTTTTGGAAAAGCCATTATCGTCACATTGTTTGATCCAACACATCAAGCAACATTTGAAACATTTTTACCATCACGCGTAGCTGAAATTCTGACAGAGGATACTATTGAAATGATGAATAACTCCGGTGATCAGTACACCTTAACTTATTTGGGGCAAAGCTCACATGTATTCTCTGGAGGTAATACTAGAGCGTTGTTAAATTTTGGTTGTTTGTAATATATTGTTGATTAGGCTATTTTAATGTTGATTTAAAATGTAATAAAATAGTTCTTGTTAAGTATATATCGAAAAACACACAGTCACACACAATCACATATCCATTATTTTCTATTTAAGATGTGTGACTGCCCTACTGTCATTGAAAATCGAGATATGTACATTAATTGGTTATCATGTAAATTAAGAGAGCTGGCTGAAGAAATAGTACACTTTGCAAATTATGGTAAATCCGATGTGGGTTTTAGTGAAAGTCAGTATAGGAAGTATATGAAAGACGCCGTAAATTTCACGGCTGGAGCACATACTTGCGAGAAATACCTATATGGAACCATTGATCTGGACGAATTTTGCGCTGGAATGATAAATGAAGAATTGGGAAGCTACCTATTCGAAGTGCCCCATTTACCCGATGAATTAGCTACAAAATATGGTTTGGCTCCCGCAGATGATACCACTATTCTTGATGACCTTGGAAATAAAGCAGTCACCAATGAAGTTGATAGTAAAGCATTGGCTACTGTTAGCGATGACGAAATGGAGTGTGTTCAAGAAGATGAAGAAAATCTTTAATTCATTGTATAATATAATAACATGAGATGTTAAATAAATGATTATGTACCTAAATTATTGTTTAATTTTTTATAAATAGGCAACCTTCACAAAAATCACATCAGTTTAAGCTAAAAATGGGTCGTGTTAACAACACAATTGATAAATTTGGGCGCCAAAAATTTAATGACCAAAATCACATTGTTCTTGTTGGACAACCAGGAGTTGGATTTAGATTGACCGATGATGGTCAATATGATATACAAGGGAAATCTTTAACTAATGTAGCACCACCAAAGAATCCTGGGGATGCCGCTAATCAGGAATATGTTCTTGAACAAAGGCGTGAAATTATTAAAAAACTTAGTGAATTAGTGAATAATGATGTTTTGGAATATGTTAGAAAAGAACTTAATGAAATGAATAAAAAGCTTGCTGAAGAGGCGAATGAAGATTTTTTGCAATCTGTTACAAAAAGACTTAAGGAAATCGATTCAAAATTGTTGAATCAAGAAAAAGCTATTCAGCGTATACGTATTACGCGCATGTAGATAAAGAAACAAGTCTATTCTGTGTATGGTGACCTCGATTTTACATGGGATATGAGAGTGGAGGGGTTTGAAGGTCACCTAACAGATACAAATAGAGGCACAAAACTTTCTTGTTTCAGTCTGCATTTCAGTACTTCCAGAATACTGCATAGTAATTTATTTCCTCAAAATGCAGTCACCAAAAAGTGAACGTCAAATTGCAGTTGTTCGCCCATTCTCTGTAAACGGTCGTCAGATGTGTGCCAATTGCGAAAATTGGGAATTTATTAGTGGAATAATGGGTTTCTGTGAATGGTGTCAAAATGAGTACCATAAGAAACATGGGATGAAATCACCGCAACAAATATCTCGTGAAAATTCTAGTGAATCTCTGCAAAGTCTCGCTGTCTCAGTGGGAGGTTCATCAGAACATAATAATCACGATACGCCGGAATTCAGTCAAGAAGGGCAGCGCTGGACTTCTTCAAGCAATTTTGAAGATCTCGAAATAATTAACGAATCACCGCAAAGTCCTGTTTTCTTAGAAGGAGGAGGAGGAGGAGTAGGGGGAGGAGGTTCATCAGAACGTAATAATAGTGAGACCATGGAATTCGACCAAGAAGGGCAGCGCTGGTAATTCCGAAAAATAGAGACAATTTAGATATAGTGTAAAAGTTTCTTATGATAGTCATGTAATTTTAAATTTATGTGAATAAGTGCGTTTTTCTAATGATAGTGTGGATGTATTATTTAAATCTTAATAAAAATCTTTTTGTACTAAATATGTTTATTATTCACCATACATTTGAATTAACAAATCGCTCTTGATATATATTATTTCTGTGGTTCCGTTCTAAAATCCTCGCTAGCATTACATCCATTTTTGCAATTCTCCTTTGAAAACGATATCTATTAAGTATTAGTTGCTGAAAATTACTTTGTCTGGCTTGTCTATATGCAAAACACCAAACAGACATACGGTGGATAATATTTCTTTCTTCGTCAAATCTTACTTGCTTCATGGTGTATGGTAAAATGAATTTTTATTAGTTATGTCAATTATATATAGGCTGAACATAAAGAGAGTGAATTAGTTTTACTTTAAAATGGGTCGTGTTAACAACACAATTGATAAATTTGGTCGACAGAAAACTCCTGTTTGTAACAAGTTATCGCGAGGGTTGCCCGGAATCGGATTTAAACTTACTTCAGATGGACATTTTGATATAGAGGGAAAATTATTAAGGAATGTTGCCCAACCGATAAATGATAATGATGCTGCTACCAAAGAATATGTCCTTACGGAAGTTCATCAACTTGGTTCGCAGATAAATACCATACTTAGTAATGTGCTAGTACCGGTTTTTCAAAAAATGTTTGAAGATGATGAGACCAAAATTACGTATCTTAAGGAAAAAATGTATCAAATTCACTCACTTGCTGCACGGTATACTACAGCGAAGATAAAGGATCCAAAAAAACCAAAATGGAAACCAACCTAGATAAAGTTCTATTTAAAAACATAATTATACTGTTAAATTGAAAATAAAACGCATAATTATGAAAAGCAATATTTATTATTATCATTTATAATGCATACATACGTAACGTAAAACCTATTTGATAATATTTATACAATATCTGATTTGTCTATCCAAGAATTAAATTGATTTGGAAAACCTAACCATTTTACAAACAATTGATCGTTTTGATTGTTCTTGCGTTTTCTAAGAATTTTCTCAACTAAATAAACACCAGGGCTAGCTGTCTTTTGCAGTTCTGCTTCGTAAAAACATCCTTTAATAGGTTGACCTTCCAATGATTGTAGCAAGTAGGTAGGTGGATTTGTAATATTAACTTTTGCTATTTCAAACAGTTCCGTGGACCAGGAAGGCGTATATCCTTTGTCAAATACACCTTTGTACTTGCTAATGCGAACAATGTCACCCAAATGAAATTTTTTTTTCTTCGGAGCAATTTTCAAATAGTCATATGCTTTAATAGGGGTATCCTCTTTTACACTGTTAGGCTTCATTCCAATGGTGCGGTGTTTAGTGTTATTATAGGTCTTCGTTATAGCTGGTAATATTTGTAACCATCTGTAAGAACCTCTAGCCGAGAATTGTTTATATAACTTATTTTTCAAAGTTCTTATAACACGCTCCACAATTGCCGCTTTTTTCGTGCTATATGTGGAATAATGGTTTATATTATATTTTTTCATGAGTGCTTGAAAGGTGCTATTATAAAATTCCTTTCCTTGATCACTCTGTAAATTGTTTGGTGCATATGATGCTTCTTCAATGATGCTTTTCATGGCATTCGTAACTTCAACACCGGTCTTATTCTTAACTGCTTTGGTGTACACGAATTTGGAGTAACAATTTATACATACAACAATGTAACGGTAACCATCATTGTCAGTAGCATATTGCTGCATTTCCGCCAAATCAATTTGCCACAAATCTCGATATCCTTTTATGACCGTACGTCTTCTAACAAAATTTTTTCTTGCTGTCCTATGTAATTCATTTACGACTTTAATTTTTTCTCGGCTAGGATCCATATTATAAGGTTCCACGTCTTATCAGACACTGAGGATGGCAACTACGTGCAAAACTTAATATATTATTCCTTCTTCTCGAAGCTCTTCCATAATTGACATAATCTCATTATCATGTCCGGTATGTCCAGCTACTTTTGACCCCCACAATAATCGTAATCTATCCACTAACTCCTTAGGTTTATTCCAATAAACATATTCAGATGATTTCGACGATAGGCGCTTTTTTGCTGGTAGTTGGATTTTGTTGTCGCCTTTTTTTCTTCCTACACCACCACCCAGTTTGGTTCCCATAATTAGCGGTTTTATGATTCGTAAATATTTTCTCCATCGGGTTTCCCTTAAACCACGTTTCTTGTCATAACCGTCGTAGGCCGCATCCGTCAATTTCAAAATGGTTTGGTATTTTCGAAGTACATCTAGACTAATTTCGTCTTCATTATCTAAGCATGCTGGATTTTTTAGAAAAATCAAATCGTAAAGCTCAGCCGTTCCATCGAATTCAGCAATGTTTGTTTTGTTCTTGTATAACACCATCTTTCCGTTTGTTAGAAAACGAACCACCAAGTTGCCAATATATTTTGTTGATTTATTGTCTTTTTTACCAAAGCGTACACCATACACGGTATCATAACGGGACGGTTCGAATTTTAATCCATTTAAATAATCTTGAATAGTTTTTGCGGCTGAACTGCTACCACTTGATGTGTGTGGTGATGTGTAAGATGATGTTATCGTTGATGGGGAAGGGGTTTCGAACAGTGACTCACGATTTCCACGTTTTGGTGTAGGAATTTGTGTTTTTTGCGAAATCGGTGTAGATGTTTCAAAATCCGCTTCTGTTGGATGTTCTTCAAACAGTTTCGCCATTCCCACCGAGCTGCTGCTGCTGCTACTCCGACTTTGTGGTTTAGTCGTAGTACTTGATTTTTTAGTTGCGTACTGTTGCTGCTGCTGCTTTACGGCTTTAGATATAGATTCTAGTGGTTTAGAAACTGGTTCATAAAACTTTTCCAAATCATGTTCATTCTGCACTTTAGCTGCTTTAATTTGTTTAAATTTTTTTCTAACCGCATTTGTAGTTTCCAGTAGCTTTCGTTTTAATTCGATTTCTTCATTCATGATGCTTTCAAAGCACCGTTCAACGATGAAATGATTATCCAAGTTATTATTATAGGAATATATAACTATCGAATCCCTTGCGGTATCTGCCCGAATTTACATCACTGTCCTTGTCAATAACTAAAAAACCATATTTATTATCCCAACATTTAGCACACATCTCTTGAAATTGTGTAAACGTCAGGTCGGGTGAAACGTGATCGGAAAATATATGTTTCATATTCATCTCATCTTGTTTAAACATAATAATGAAGTTGGCATTATCCCGGACGAGCTGCTTAGGAACACGAGAATACGTTTGCGCCAAGTAAAAGGCATCCACATTTTTGTGACGTCCCATGCTAAAATACGATCTTATAACGTCCTGTTTCTCACACATAACGTCATCAAAAATAAATATTGAATTAGGTTTAGCATCTGACGGTTCCACAATGTTATTTGCGTCGCTAAAAGCGTAGTAGCCAAGACCTTTGATTGGTGATAAAATTTTCTTTAAATATTCATATTTCGGTTGATAGAGCGACTTTGAGTAGATATAAACATTTTCGAAACGCAGTCCCGAGGGGTGAGTAAGCAGCGAAATCATAACATTTGTTTTTCCACAGTTTGAAGGTCCTATTAATAATCCACGAATAGATGACGGTAGCAAAGGACCATGTCTTTTAAATAATTTTTGTTCTAGTCCAGATCCGACCTTTACATCGAGATTATCGACGGGAAGTTTTTGTTTAAGATTGACGATACGCATCTTAACAAAATCTATATTTTATACTGAACTTGCACGTAAACTATCATTCAGATGTCGCTCGTCAGACGAAGTAGACGGTCTCGTTTATCAAGTAAGACTGGAAGCGGTATTGTTAATTCAGTAATTAATAGGCTACCGTTTGAGTTACACATTCCCGGCTATCAGTATTGCGGGCCCGGGACGAAAGTAGTAAAACGTGTGGCAAGAGGAGATCAAGGAATTAATTCTTTGGATGTCGCATGCAAAAAACACGATTTAGCCTATTTGCGTAATAGTGAAAATTTAAGTGCTCGCCACCAAGCAGATCAGGAACTCGAGCAAAGCGCGTGGAAAAGAGTAAAATCTAAAGACTCTAGCGCTGGTGAAAAAGCTGCAGCTTGGTTGGTAACCAACATTATGAAAGCGAAACAACGTTTTGGTATGGGTGTATCATCATCATCAAAATCGAGAAAAGCATCCACTAGAGGTAAACGTCGCTTCCAGCGCCGCCGCCGCCACACTAAAGGTAAAGGCGTTGGTAAACATAAGCGACTACACAAAGTAGCTTTTGGATCATCTATTAGACGACCCGTTCGATCAGAATTGTTAAAAGCTGGTGGGAAAAAACTTGTCGAGAAAAATATCATGAAAGCATCGAAAATAGCTGCAGTAGCTGCACGTAAATCCCTAAGAATAGCCGGTGGCAAACGAAAAATTCGCACGCCTAGAATCATTCCAATTCCGAAGACTGGGGGGATATTACCGTTAATACCAATATTTGCAGGACTATCGGCCTTAGGTTCATTAGCAGGTGGTGCAGCAGGCATCGTGCGTGCCGTAAAAGCAGTAAAAAAGTCGACTGCAGAAAAAATAGGTACCGGCTTACATCTAAGTTCAAGAGGAAATGGATTATACTTGAAACCATATCGCACAGGTTTGGGATTATATATAAACAACGGCAAAAATAAGAAATCAAAAAACTAATAGAATCCCTACCTCAAAGACCACTATCCAATATTGATATAGAAAAGTACGCCTTAAAAATGAAAATACCACACTTTCGAGGCGTATATATGAGAGATTCATTACCTGTACGCGGTCCCAAACGTTATGAGGCCGCCATTATAAATTTGGATAGTATGTCGGGTGTAGGGACTCATTGGGTAGCATATAGAAAAAGCAATTCTGATGTAACATACTACGATAGTTTCGGTGATTTACCCCCACCTATGGAATTGGTACGATATCTGCAGATGGGTTCCGAAGCGACGAAGAAAATTTACTATACATACGACCGTCAACAAGAATTCGGAACAGTCTGGTGTGGACATTTGTGTTTGAAGTTTCTTTTACAATCGTAAAAAGTATGTCTTTGACACCCCAAATGGAACGTGACAACTACACCAAAATGTTGCTATCACTTAAAGCATATCGTGAAGTCGGAGGATTACAAAAAATGACTGCCGAACAGTTAGAAAATACGCCCAAAGAAGTGTTGATCGCATTAGCTCCAAATGAAATAGCACTAGTTTGGGATAGGTTACCTAATCACCTAAAAAGTGACGTCGATATATTGAAATATCAATACTGTTTCGAACATTATAATAGCAATAATTCAGATTCGGACGAGGGCGATGGACCGATACCAAAAAAAATATTTTGTTGTTATTGCAAAATTAACGATGTGAATATAAAGGCAGAAAACAGTTTAAAAACGTCCAAAGGAATAAAGCAACGCTTCAGCTTAAATCCATTTAACTGTTGCAAACAGCAATAAAATAGCTACACAAATAGTTTCGTGGTCAGTCATGTCTTACACATTCACTCTAACAGGACATACAAGTGTCTTAAGTGCGGATTTTTACCCACCCATCGAGTTAAATACAACAGACAAATATGGAGTTGCACTGCTGGGATTTTACACATATAATTCGATTTTTAATATCGACGAAAGCAATAATTCATTCAGCCATTTGAAAACAGCGATACCAAAGTATGTAAGGATTCCACCAGGAGCTTACGAAATTAATGAAATAGCAAAAGCCATGTACACCGCTTTAAAAGAGTCATGCAATGAAGTTGGTACCGATTTATTTTCATTAACAGCCAATAATAATACGTTAAAATGTGAGCTAAAGTCAAAATATAGCATCGATTTTCGAGGTAGCAATAGTATCGGCAAAGTGCTCGGATTTGGCTCTGTGCTGCTGCAAGGTGGACAACGACACGAATCAAGTACCATCGTGGACATAATGAAAGTGCGCATCGTACGTGTGGATTGTAATATAATTTCCGGAGCATACCTGAATTCTTTGGAAAGTCATACGTTATTTGAATTTGATATTGACGTCGAACCCGGTTACAAAATCTCTAAAGAACCGCAAAATAATATTTATATGCCGATAATGCCGGATGGTCGTCAGTTTATCGACAACATTACTCTACGCATCTTGGACGATAGCGGTGATTTGATCGATTTTCGAGGTGAGAAAATAATAGTTAAACTAGAGTTGAAAAAAATCGTATAATGGGTTTTTGCTTTAACCGTCAACTGCATAAGCTGTCAACAATTCAAGATTCAGTTAAACGACATAAAAGTAAGCAGACAACACAGTCAAGGTTCATTCGCAAGTCAGACGGACGATCGAAAACACATCCGCACAGCAATCGCCAGCTCTCCGCGAAAGATTGCAAATTTCTACAATCGATCGGTTTGAAAGTGAGAAAAATTAGAAAATGATGGCCGCTAGCAGTGACAAAATCGAAGTTTTTACCGAACCCATTTTTGATAACTCCATTATTAGTTTTCAAGAACACACATATAAACCTTACGGTTCTCCAACATTCCGCAATTCCGATGAAATTCGTATACCTGTACACTTTCAAGATATCATTTTGGATATATCGGATAGTTACATTTACATCGAAGGAACATTTAAACCCAAAGATGTTAGTAAAAAATGTTATCTATCAAATAATGCCATCGCCTTTCTATTCGACGAATGTCGTTATGAAATGGGAGGGGAGCAAGTTGCCGTCGTTCGGAAACCCGGAATTACCACAACGATGAAAACTATGGTGTCATTGGGTGCCGCACAAAATAGAGCTCTCATGGCATGCGGATGGGGTCTAGACGAAGCAAATCAAGGGATACTAGATTCCACAAGTAACATGTTCTCCGGCAAGCTTCCTCTAAAATATCTCATGGGTTTCGCAGAGGATTATTCAAAGGGTATTTTTAACGTCAAGCAAGAGTTGATTTTAATTATCGCCCGCACTTTCAACAATTGCTATATCGGCGAAGTAGATGCAGACATTTCAATTGAAAAAATTGAATGGAAAATTCGTCACATTATTCCAGACGATCGACAGAAGTTAAAGATATTATCACGCATGAATAAAGGTGGCAGTAACGCAAACGTTCCAATGGCTTACCGTAAATGGGATCTTTACGAGCTACCTTCTTTGAGAGAAACATCGTCAGACGTTTGGGCCTTAAGAACTAGCACGAGTCTCGAAAAACCGAGATATTTGATTATCGGTTTTCAACCAACTAGCTCGTCCGACAACAGAGCAAAAGATAGCACACAATTTACAACGGCCGATATAAGTGATATTAGGCTCTATCTGAACTCTGCCGTATTTCCGTACGAAAGATGGAATTTAGATTTTTCAAAGAAACTGTATGCCGCAGCCTATTATAATTATGAGAATTTTCAAGCTAGCTACTACCAGCGAGAACTGAGCGATCCTATGATGAGTTTTGCCGACTATCTGAAAAATCCGTTATTCGTAATCGATTGCAGTCACCAACCAGAAGCCGTGAGGACGTCCACAGTGGACGTGAAATTGGAGTTTGAAACACGCAAAAGTAAATTTCCTAAAGACATTAAAGTGTACGCGTTAGTTATTCACGATGCATTTTTTAGCTACAATATACTTAATGGTTCTGTTACTAACAAATCAATACATTAGTTTGAAGTTATGTAATTCTCCAAATTATATATTTTTACATATTTAAAATAAACTTATAAAGGACATATTTGCGTTTTATTTTTACTATTGCCTTATTTTAATACTTCAAATGTGGGGCTTTGGTAAATAAGGTTATGAGGCGAAAAATAGAGAGAAATTTAGGAGAGGGGTGGGGAAAAGAAAGTATATAAGACGGGATTTAGAAAATTAAATTCACTCGAAGCCACAATGTCGTCAAGCTCGGATAATGGTTATTCTAGTGACGACGAGCAGGCAGTCGCACCAAATGTGCAACATAGGCTCGTACGCAGACCGCGTAGGCTTAGACCTAGGTATTGCATCATGCAATCCTACGTCTCATGGGGGTCTAGAGATTTGTGTATGAACTGCTACACGAGAGGATTTGGAGCTGCGATTATGGATGTTCATTTCGTCACAACCCATTTTACAGTGGGTTCGCGAGGTGATCAAAGGCGGAACCACTCGAGGTGTGCTTTGTGTAGGGAGAGACTGTTTACCGTCGTTCATCAGCAGTCTTGCCTTATTTGCAATAGAATGTAAATTCTATTACAAATAAAGCTCCTCATACGACAACCCTGCCTGTCCCCTGACAAAATCAGTCCTTTTCAGGACTACAGAATATTTGATCGTAGTTTGTAGTTAAACACTATGTTTCCTAAGGAAGATATTTCTCGAAGGAAAAATTGTGTTAGTTTGGGTGAGAGATGCATTATGTGTTTAAATCATACATAGATGGCGAGAGAAAGAGCATTTGCAAGATTTAGCTTGTAGTTTTTATGTATGATAAGAACGCATATGCCTCTAGTTATTCAAAGTGACATAACTTTCTATCAAGAAACATATTTTAAACAATAAATTCACTCTGGGTTGATACGCTCAAAAAGATACATCTGAATTTGTGTCGTTTCACATAGAACGTTGGCAAACCTGCTCTTAAGTATGACAAAAACAGACGTATCCTTTCAGTGTAACAAAATATTTCGAACAAGAAATCTATTCTATAGGAAATATTTTGTTACTCTGAAAGGATATGTTACAACTGTTTAGCCCCACTCTCACCCCCACTCTCACCCCCCACCATCCTAAATGCTTTTAAAAGCGGGAGCAGCCATCACAATTTTCATTTCTCAACCAGCCATGAAGTGGGACAGGCTGATGTTAAGGACGACAAGGGAGTCCAAAATAAGCGAGTTTTGGGAGGCTTGGCGTTTAAAAAACGCGAATAAGCCAACGGCTATCGTACAGCCGATCCCAAGACCGCAACCACCACCGGAGCCGGCTCCAACAGAGCCCGTGGAAGTGGTGGAAGGACCACAGATGCTGCTGGGTCCTGAAGAAAGGGCGGCTCTGTTAGAAGAGCTCACGGAGCGTCGCCGGAGCCGTCGCAGCACTCGGCTGGAGGTGCGAAGACGGCGAGCTGCACCGCGATCGGTGCAGATCGCGAGAGGGGAACAACCACTCTAGGTTTCCCTCTCCAACCCACCGTGAAAACGGCCCTTTTCAGGGCCACAAAAGATTTGATCGTAGTTTAGATATTCTTAGTCACTTTGTGTTTGACACTGAATCGGTGAAAAATGCAAAGATGACCAAGGATGACATTTTCAGGACGTTTAAAAATAGACGTTGGCATTTTTGCATAACTCTTTTCGATAATTTACCTAGAAGTGTCTAAAACTTATTTTAAGTTAAAGGTCCAAGATCCGTTAAAATTGTTATTTTTCTAACTTAAAAATTGTATCCATTTAGTTATTTCCGAGACGTATATTTTTGGAACTAAAAATCGATATTTGTCGACCCACTAAGATTTTTATTTTTGTATATTTTTAACAAAAAAAGCAACCACATTAACCCTTATATAACAAAAATATTTTTATTTCGGATCAAAGCAATGACAACAAGCACATAACTTGTGGGTTTGCTCAGGTTTGCTTGGGTTTGTTTAGCCAATACAAATAATAAGAATTTTGTTATTAATATTATTATTATTATTTGATAGTTCAAGGACATTTCAGAACATTTGACATAAAACTTTTTATGATCAAAATGATCAGACTAATCAAAATTTCAAGAATTATGGGGTTTGATTGGGTTTGCTCATGAATAACGGGAGAAGTGTAGCTCAGATCGAAAAAAGTTATAGGAAAATATTTTAGAGTAAACTTTTTGTGATTGGAAATGACTTTTCAATTTTTAATTTGGAAAAATTGAAAAAGACATTTTTCAGATTTCTAATTAATTCAAAGGGGTAGTATAGGGAAGCTGTGGGGAATAGGGCGAAGGCATGAGGGATGGGTGGCATAATCGTTTTTAAATAAGACCCGAGTGATTTGAGTCATTAAAAGTAATAAGAGGTCGGTCAAAAAAAGACCTAGGGAGTAGGTATGTATTTTAGGGAAAACAGGGAACTATGAAAAGATAGTCAGGTCCAAACTAATGTGAATTGTACAATTTGACTGTTATTCCGGGGTTCGGGGGCGAGGCCCCCAAACCCCCGCCAGGGGCGAAGCGACCTAACCTCCGCGCCGCCCCCGCCCCCCCGGCCGCCCCCACCGCCCACCCGCTGGCCCGCCTCCGTTGCGCAAAAGCCAAACGGGGTCCAGGGGCGGTAGCCCCTGGCGGGGGTTTGGGGGCGGAGCCCCCGATCTGGGGGGGGCCCGGGGGGGCACGAAGTGGCCACCCCGGGATTTTTCGAGGTTTTTGGGGGTCTTTGGGGGTCTTTGGTGCAATTTTAGACCTTCCAAAACTGAATTTTATATATTTCTTTTTCTTATATCTTTGCACGTAAAACACCCTTCAGCGTTTAAGTTTGTCATCTCCTAAGGGTTCTATCATATCTTGGTAGTCGTCATAGAATCGCACCATCATCCCCTCCTGTATTTTTAGCAAGGGTGGGGGAAGCTGAGGTCTTTAAAAGCAGCTCGAGTCGACTGCTTACTTCATTACATTCGCTCATCTCAACATGGCATCATCAGATGATGATGGATACTTAAGCGATGATACTCCTAGGAATTTGGATAATTGGGCACTTAGACAGAGGAAAGTTTTCCCCGTCCGATCCCGCCGGGTGTGCAAGATCTTAAACCTGGTGAAGGTGGGTGATGACGGCTGGTGTATTGGCTGCTATGCCGACTTGGAAAACAAGTCGGCTGGTGACCAATTCTTCAGTGGTCATGTAACCCAAGATTTCGGTAGTCGCGCGCACATACCGAACTGTAAAGGTTGTGGAGTAGCTCTTGGTACTCTACAACATAAGAGTGCGTGCCTTATTTGTAATCGAGCCTGATTACAAATAAGATTTTATCCCTTGAAAAACGGTCCTTTTCAGGGCCACAGAATGTTTCATCGTAGTTTTAGTTACCTAATGCCATAGTACATGTGGTGTTAGGTAGAAAATTATATAAGTCCAGTCGGATCGACTATAATTTTCCTTGCAAAATCCGTCCTTTTCAGGATGACAGGATATTTTGATCTTACTTGTATTTATCTAATGCCACGGCATCTGTACAGGATATTTTGATCTTACTTGTATTTATCTAATGCCACGGCATCTGTGACATTAGATAGAAATTATGTAAGTCCAGACGGATCGAGCATAAGTTTCTTTGTCGGTCACATTTCCACAACACAATTACACCATTTTTGAGAACTAAAAGCAGTTTTCGACAGTGAAGTCCGCCAGTATCATTTTTGGATGGAGGGCATTTGTATAATAAACTCTAGTTTGTTGGCGGTGGAAAGGTGGGGATGGAGTGGTGGAGGGGGTAGATTATCTCTATTTAAACGGTTACGAGCGGGTCACAGAATCACTTCATTTTTAAATCTTAAAGTACGAAGATATAACTATGGATTTCGAAAGACCATTGAGTCGCGGTTCATCGGTTTTTAGCGATGATACCGTTGACATGAATGATGTCGATATGGATGACCTACTCTTGGACATCGAACGACTTCTAGACATCGAGGCAGAAGATATGTTTAATGCCTGGGAAGATGAGCGGGCGGTCGAAGAAGCAGATGTGGGTCTGGTATTGCCAAACATGGATTGGCAAAATGGGGAGTTGTCGGCTGAAGACATGGAGCCAGACTCCAGCACTGATTGGGTGCCACCACCGCCGCCGGAAGGTCATGACGGTCCGGCCGATTCATCCACTTGGTGGATCACGGACCATCAGGATGATGATGGTCCAGCTGATTCCACCAACTGATCCCGGAACCATGCCCTCCCCGACCTACCCCGACAAAATCAGCCCTTTTCAGGGCTACAAAATATTTGATCGTAGTTTGTAGTTGATTCATGTCACATCCCAAGTAACATGATATTTCTCAAGAATTAATTTCTTTTGGAAAATATTGTGTTACTCTATAAAGACATGTACGTTCTTACCATACGTTAGAACTAGCTAAATTTCTAGTAAGTTCTCTACGAAAATGCCGAGAGTTTGGTCTATTATCTTACTTGCAGTAAAATTCACATTTTATTACAAATAAGATGCATGTTCTCAGGCATTGTAACGGGTAGCCTCTCTTCACAGACATAACACTTTATCGCATACTTAAGTTGTGTGCATCTAATGATTACACACCTAAAGTTACGGCCCTACATTTTTTCGTCTATTCTTTTTTCTATTTTGCATTTTTATTTTATTTTGTGTAACTTTCGCATACTTATTTTAGAAATAAAAAATATTGTTTCATTTAACTTTTTATTATCATATATACAAAAACATTTTATTTTACTTATATATACAACACTATTACAAAAATAACTTAACTCTATATTTACAATAAAATTCTAAAATTAATTATATGGAAAATTGTCCAATAACTTAAGTCTTTTTCTACACACTTCCCCTTCACTTTTACACTGTTCAATTTTCGCCTGCAGTTCCTTAATCTGTCTCTCGTATTGCGCCACATCACTATCGTTCTTTTTTAGTTCATCAACTAGTTTTTGCCTCGCACTAAAAGCCACGGAGAAGGCACACTTCTGGCTTGGAGAAAACTCTTCCATCCAGTCCGGTATCGGCACTTCTGCAGAAGAAGCAGCAGCAGGTTGACGGGGTTGACTAACCGCCTCGAATAGCCGCTTGCACCGCTTCTTTAATGGTTTGCGGCACATTCCACGCCCAACTATTGGCGATATCGGCGCACTCGCGATCGGCGATTTTTCGTCAGCGTCGGCCACCAACACAATCGGAGGCATGGACTTCGGCGGCTCGGGCGTTGTCGAGTTTGGGCCTTCATTAATGATGACGACCGGTGACAGAGGCTTCGGTGGTTGTGACGTCTCCAAAAAATCGGGGTATTGAACTGGCACTGTTGGTCGCTTGAACACGAATTTCTTCTTCTTCTTCTGTTCACCCTCCATAGCTGCATAAAATTGACTTTTATTGTTGCCGGCTGTCTTTGGCAATTTCAGCAGCTTTTCCAACTTCGTAGTGGGTTGCCGCCTCGCCTTCTTTACCACCACATCACTTATGATATTGATGCGCCCGCCGTCCTTCTCCGTCCAGTTGTTGACGTAATCAACCGCCGAAGATACTTTTTTTTCACCCACATTCTCTTCTTCCACAAACGCAGTGTTTAGCACGTCGTCATTGTGCCACTCGTCAAACACACCCGGGGTCAGCAGGTCAATAACGTCCTGCCCCATCAACTCTGCTTGGATACTTCCATCCAAGTTAAACGCATTTAACAACGACTCACTACCGGAATTCATTTTTCTAACTAACTCACTGCACTTAACTGACGAATGTATTTACTTGGCGAACTGTTCTAGCGAACTATGAAATGCTCTGCCTAGCAAACCAAATTTATACTTATCACCCCACCATAAACTCCCCCACCCTATCTGACGGTTGATGCTTTAGAGGCCAAACAAGTTAATTCAACTTACAAGGTTGCGTTCTACGGCTAAACAGCGATTCAAGGACATATTTTCAAGGTAATCGTGTGTCCTTACTTCTGTTATTGTTTGTGCTCTCAAGGTTATATGACCCAGACAACCCATATTTATAGACACTCTCTTTCCTTCGATGCCTATTATCAGAAACTATAATGTTGCCCGCAGATCAAGATAACAGTCGTCCAGCTGAGACTTTTTCGGGAGCACAAATAATAATTTCTGCTGTTTGCTATAATTGTAAAAGAGAAGTATATATTTGGACTGACCACATGCAATCTTACAGTTATATTGAATTGTTGAGAGTAAGGATTGTTAAGTGTCATTACTGTGGAACGCTGATGTGTCGACGAGGGCCGATTAGCAGATCTGATATGTTGAGAAGACAATGGATGCTTCGAGAAGTTTACAAGCCAGACATTAATTAATTTTTATTTTTGTAACTTTATTACTATATTGTAAAATAAAACAACATATTATTGAAACAATTATCTATGTATTTTCCTATCCTGCGTTATAAAATTTCAACTATTGCTATTACTATAGTGGTTAATAAAACTACGTGACATTGGAGTTAATATTTTTTTATTTTTCTAAAACATAGACTTTCCAACATTTTTCTAATTATAACTAATATTTTCGGGTAAAAAACTTTGCATAGCTTGTATTAACATATTTAGGTTATCTTCAGGGTTTGTTTCGTAAAACTTTATGTCTGGGTGTCCCCAAGGTAGAGTTTTTGTTGTTGATGGTATAATATAACGTTTATCGTCGTGGTGACATAAAGCAACTTTATTAATTATTTCGGTATAAACGTCGTGTTTATAACTTCGAAAGGTTTTCATTTTTCGAAATATCTGACCACCACGTTCTACGATATTCCGATAATCTTCCAGGTGAAGCTGTTTTTCAATTACACGTTTTTTTATACCTTTCGCTTTTTTAATTTCGCTACTGATTGAGTTTATGTAATAAGCTTTGGCTCCGGTACCATAAAAACTTATTATTGGATCACCTGGAAATTCATCCTTCATTCTACCTACTACTGACTGGCTTTTTTTTATGTTAAAAATATTTCCTTCGGTATAATTGGATGTATCGAATTTATCCGGATTTTCTGCAATTATACGATAAAAATTTTCGGTGTAAACTTTTAATATTAACGAATCTGTGTCTGTATACAGTAAAGAAGCATTTTTGCCAAATTTTGCTTTAATGAATGAGTAGAAAAAATCATAAATTACTGTTTTCGACATGTCCAGTATGGAAAATCCGATATAAATTGGTTTATTATAAGTTACCTTTAATCGATCCATATGAATGGCAACGAATTCTTTATTAAAAACCGTTGAACTTTTAAAATAAGGACGAGAAATTAATGCTCGTGCCCCAATTTTATTCCTGTCATTTTCCCATCGGGTGACTAGTTTTATATCATTACGATTCTCCACATTTTCCATGGTCTTGCCGAAAACAGCATTAATGATTAATTTAAAAGTGTCTTTACCAAACTTTGTTGTTGCCCTATTGCGCAAATCTGTATTTAAGTCGATATATGTCTTTAACCAGGGGGATTGATTAAATTTTAAAATTCTGTGTGTTTGCATTACCATTAGGCCGTTATTGATTGCTTGTTTTAATGTTCGGTAATGAATGATGTATTTCTTTTTATCGTTTAAATTCGGAATTAACTTTGAAAATTTTGCCGATTCCGTGGGTGGTACAATATTTTCAACTAAAAAGGGTAAGTCGGAATGATCATCATATAGCGTATCCGGATAATGAACGTCAACTTCCAAAACGTATCCTTCTGGACCATTATCGTCCACATCCATAATATTTAAATTTAAAATTTCATGCTCTGATAACCATCTAAAGCCGCCAAATGGTAATGCTTGCGACATACTATGACCGTACAGATTTGTTGCATCAAGATAAACAATGAAAGATGATGGCTCGTTAGGATCGTAGTTTGGTACATATATGTTGTTGGCAGCGTGCATCCTTTCTGAACACTGACTTATACCGCCTCGAATACCTTTTTTGAAAAAATGAACCGTGTCGATATCGGTCAATAGCTCTAACTCTACCTTAGAAATACGCAACATACAATCAAACGAATAACTTGGAAGGGTATGGTACTGTGCTGGATCCAGTTTATACGTTTGTAAACAAGTATCGCGAAACTGTTCAAAAACATCGGTTAATAATAAAACATCAGATTTCAAATATAAATCCGAATAGTCCCCCAAATTCTTACAATTAAATGTGTCCCACACCTTTTTAGCTCTATCATAATCTTCATCGCTAATGTGCTCCTCTGACAAACTATCATAAAACTGATTTTTTGTGGGTAAAGTTGGATGGTTCATTTTGTCTATTGAATCGACAAAACTATAGGGAAAAACACCTTTTTTACGCATTAAATTAAGCTGCTCATTATCAGAAAAATATTTTCCTGTTTCCCTGAAACTACCCACAGCTAATCCATTACCCAAATTTTCCAGTGATGTTGATAGAAATTTAAAACTATCGATGAACCGCAATTTCAAATATTTTTTCTTTATTGTCCCACTTTTATTATCGACATAATCGTGAACGTAAATACTTTTCGTAAACGAAATATACTTTTCCTTGCTTTGAGCTAAAACATCGATCTTGTCTCCGTGACGACACAACTCTTTAATAAACATGTGGCAATCGTACCCGCTCAAGTTATGAAATATAATTGGAATAAAATTGGGTAACTTATAATTTAAATTGCAAATCGAATGAGCAGCACCAGGTCTTTTTTTCCCAGTTATGTGACAGTGGTCCTTTACTTTACAATTATTATTTTCAAAAGGTCGTTCACATATACCACATTTTGTGGCATTATTGAACTCCGCTATTTGGTCAGCCGTTAAAGTTTCCATTGCTTTTATATCTCTTAAGTATGTATTGTAAAGAGATCTTAAATCACTTTCAAGTCGAGAAACGAAAACCTGGGCTGCGTCGTTTCCCCGGTAGAGCTCAAATTTTGAAATCGAATCGTCAAAGGAGCACTTAATTAAATACGCAAAAGAATACGGTTCATGTTTGATGCTTTTGACTAAGTAAGAATTTGTGGGATTCGGTTCCACTGTATCCAGTGGTTTAAGCACCGATTCAAAATCCGCGTAAACGACAAACGGTACACGCATTTGCTTTTCTATGTTGTCAAATTTTAATATATTTTCACTTACACTCCTTCCAAATTTATCTATTTTTAAATTTAGTGATGGTGTTAATGAATATTTGTGGTTACAGTCATTTTTTTGGTGTGATATCAAAGATGATGGTGAACTAAAATATATCAAACAACCATCACAAAAATACATTTTATCTCTACGTGATGTAATTTGACTGGAACATAATTTCGATAAGTCTTTTATCCAACAATAATGACTTTTAGAACAACGCGTATCACAAATATGTTCATCATCATCTTTAATACTACAATCCTTTGTTATTAACAACAAGTTGACATGTCTGTTAAGTTTTCTACCCGAATACCTTAATGGACCGACAACTTCGTACTTTAACATATTATTTTCGAAATTTTTTTGCAAACCATAAACGTTAACTGAAATATTATTCATTTCTTCAAATTTTGATATATCACGCAACTTTACTGGAAAGTCTATACCTGTAAAATTCAGCACTCTTGAATAGTGTGGATAAGATTGAATCTGTGATGCCATTCTAGTGGTGGGGCACAAAGCAGACACGATTGACCACGCAAAACAACACTCATCTTGATTAAACACATTGATGATGGCTTTTTTCAATTCGATGAATCGGGGTAACTTTATATATGAAGATCCACCAAAAGGTTTATACTCGTTGACATTTACTTCCAGGTATAGAATTTTTTCCAGAGCCCAACCTACGAAAACAAAAAAGAATGACATAAGTATTTATTTTATTTTTAGTCGTTAATTTATAACATACCTGAATCTTTTTCCTGAAACTCAGTCGATTGAGTCTTCATGGCTTCCACTAATGATTGATATATTTCTTCCAAATCGCTTCCTGAAGTGACAATTTCATTGCGTGTATTAAATGACTTGTCACTGTACATATTATCTTGTGTTGGTAAAAGATACCGACCAACAACCACCATATTAACTTTCAAAGCACAACGCACTCTTACTAGGTCACTTACTACCTCTAACACTCTTGCTTTAATTTCATCAAAAAATAATGAATAGTCAGTATGTTCATTATCACTTGATATACGGTATGTGGCAATCCTATTTCTAAAAGCACTGGACACTAGCTCAACACCAGCTGATATTGGTGAACATGCATTACTTTTATGGTGTATTGTTCTTTGATGACCTGCCATTCGATTTGCTGGTATGGTTATATTGCAGCAAGTGCAAGTACGCACCTCGGATGTTGATGCCCCATCGTCAACTTTTCGCTGTTTTCCACCATGCATATTTTCAAATCGTGCTACGCACGATTCTCGTTTATGTCGTAACATATTATAACTCCGAGTAAATGATTTACCACAATTTTCACACACGTACGCCATGACTTTCAAATTAACTTGCTTGAACCGTTTTACTCAACACAATGTTCTATACTAAAATTTAACCCCCCCTACCCTCATATATACCGATCCACATTTAGACCCAACCCACTCGACCGTAATACCAAAACATGTTACACCCCAGTAATAACTCAAGGTAAACTAACATCATAAATGTAACCTTGAAATAAGCGTCGTCCACCTGGTCATCACCAAACAAAGAAACATCTGCTCGCGTTCAAGGCCAAGCAAATGTAACCTTGAAATAAGCGTCGTACACCTGGTCATCACCAAACAAAGAAACAGCTGCTCGCATTCATTGAAAATATGCACCGCAAATGTAACCTTGAAATAAGCATCGTACACCTGGTCATCACCAAACAAAGAAACATCTGCTCGCGTTCAAGGCCAAGTTCTTGACCTTGACCTTGGAATAACACCTGCGCATATCAAGGCCAAATAACAATAGCACACCTGGGCGTTCAAGGTCGACCCTACTGCGCATGCGGAGACTCGGGGAGCATCATATCCCTCTACTGGCCTACATAGGGATTTAAAATATATAATTTTAAATAAATCGCCTAGAAGGAAACTAGTATCATCTATGCTGTGTTTTAGATTGAAATATACAGACTGTTTCATTTGGAAAAATGAGGTTGGATTTGATAATTTTTTTAACCTGACCACGTATACTAATTCTGCAAACGGCAGATTATTCAAAAATCATTATAAAGAGAGAAACTTCTGAATGAAATATTTTCTGCATCTCTTTTAAATATGAAAATAAGGGGAAATTTTTAAATTGACAATTCTTAGATTTTTCCCCGTATCTTTAAAATTTTGATTTAACCATTTTAAGTTTGACCCAAAAAGAGCATATGACACCTATATTACATTTTGATAGCAGTAACAACTATAGATATACATTATAAAAGTGCCGAAAAATGTACAGGGTGTACATTTCGTCAACCTAAAACCTTGGAGCTTACTGTATATCAATATAAAAGAGAGAACTTGACTTGCGGATAAAGGGCACACAACTAATCACTAATTTCTGTCAAATTGTCAAGCATTAGGAAAGTATAGTTCATATTCAACAACAAACATAATAATTTCAGCGATAAGGCTGGCTCAGTGGTAGAGCCTCAGCTTGTGAGTTATGAGGTCCCAGGCTCGGTGTCGGCAGCAGGTTCTTTTTTTTGTTTTTGTTATTTAGTATTTTTTAAGAATCGATAATATATCGTTGATTAGTTTTGGTTAGTTTAAGTTAGTTTTTCTCTTAAAATTCCCATGGGCAAATTACATTGTACAGTTAATAGTTAAAAATTAAATTATAAGAATTTGTGCTAATTCACTCTTTTAAATGCCGATTTCTTCGATTGTAATCAAATTGCCCTATCAAATTAAAGTATCTTTAAAGAGAATAATAAAAAGCAAAGTCGAATCAGACGATTAGATAAGTGAGAAATAGTGCATAGAAATACACTATTATTAGTATCTACAAAATAAACCACAAAAATGTTAAAATGTACCAAGAAAAGCGTTTTACGGTAAATTTTGCAGTGTTGCGAAATCTAAAGGTAGCTAAGGAGGTACATGATTTATATACAAAATATGTATCGTCAAGAGTGCAATGGTCAGCCCGGTAGTATAAAAAAATATGTCATTAATAACTTGGTTAGCCCGGCATTGTTGCCGATTCTCTTTTTCTAAAGTTTTAACGGTCACCAGCACGTGTTCATATTAATCATATTAGTCGCATATTGACTTCAGTGCAGTTAAGTGTATTATTTTCAAAATGTCTAGATATTCTACCCGACCTAGAAAAATCATGGTAAGGAAACAGTCATTTATTTGCAGACTAACAACATAATCAATCAATCAAGAAAGTTTGTGGGGCATGCTCATTTATTAATAAAGTAGTTTCTTAGAAAAATGTTTTTCTACATGAAACTTTGCAAAGAAAAATGTTCAAAAGTCTAATGGGCAGTTAGGGTAGAAGATGGGGATTCAGAAAATGAAATTGTTTTTTTTCTGAGTTTTTGATGATGTTTAAATATTTTTGTGACATAGTTTAATGGATGTACTTAGTCCAATTGCAGCAAAATTCTTTTTTCTTACCTAATTTTCAACGGATCCAATGATCATACCTAATTCAAAGAGGAGTATTTTCAGAAGGGATTCATCATGTATCCCACAATATAGAGCTTCTAACCAACTCTGAACGTGGGATAGGCAGATAAAGGTCATGTTCCGTATTCCTAAGTGGGTAGTTGTGGGATGGCCTTTCTGGAATAGCAGACACGTGCTTGCGGATTAAGCAAACGGATTCAAATATGAATAAGGAAGGAAGAATTAGTATTTTAAATTTTTTGAAGAAATCCTGGCAGAGTTCTACTGTCAAGTCCCAGTGAATATCGAACAGCTCTCTTTTGTAATTTGAAAATACGCTCAAACTGAGTCGCACAACACGTACCCCAAAATGGAAGGGCGTATCGGAGATGCGACTCAAAAAGGGCATAATAGACCGATCTAGAAGTTGACAAGTTAAGCTCCTTGGAAACTGATCTTAGAGCAAAACAGGCAGAACTCAACTTTTTAGACAAAGCATCGATGTGCAAGTCCCATTTCCATGAGTTGTCCACAACAAGCCCCAGGAATTTCACAGATTCAACGACGTCAATAGTGGTGTTATTGAGTACGAAAGGTTGCAACGTACTTTTATATGACAAAACTTTAGTTTTAGAAACGTTGAGGCACAGGAGATTCGAATCGCACCATGATTTAATCGTGATCAAGTCACTAGACACAGTTCTATGACGTGCCGTTATATCCGGGTTGCTCCAAGTGAAACTAGTATCGTCCGCAAAGAGACAGATTTTACCACTAATGTCCAGACTAGCAATGTCATTGATAAACAGCAGAAACAAAATAGGACCTAGTACTGAACCTTGAGGTACTCCATATTCTATTGGCTTGCAAGAAGACATCGACGCATTAACCCTCACAAGTTGACCTCTGTTGTTGAGATATGACTTGACTCTAAGCCCGTAGTACTGCAGTTTATTAATTAAGATATTATGATCTACTCAATCGAATGCTTTGGAGAAATCACAGAATATCGTTGCTATAGAGTGATGGCTGTTCAGGCTGGAGTATACACTATTAAAGAGGGAGAACATAGCATCATTTGTGCATTTGTTACTTAAACATCCAAATTGACTTGTAGTAATTATTTTATATTTAAAGAGAAAAGAGAGGAGCCTTTTTTAACCAATCTTTAAATGATCTTTGATAATGTGGGAAGGAGTGCAATTGGGCGATAGTTTGAGGTTTGATCTTTATCACCTCCTTTATGCAAGGGTATAATTATTGCCGTCTCAAGGCAGCTTGGAAAGAATCCATTTATAAATGACTTGTTAATTAAATTTGTAAAGTGGGTTAAAGTGCATTCCGGCTGGATCGAGAACATTTTCAGAGTAAGCCCATCAGTCCCAGAAGAGGAGTTGTTTGTAATATCATTAATTGTACTGCGAAGCTCTGGTAATACTACGGGTGTAAAAAAGAAACTGTGTAAATTCTCATTAGCATTAGGAAGATATGAAAGGGGATCATGGGAGGGAGTTATGGAGTTCATTAAGTTTTTAGCCACATTTACAAAGTAATTGTTTAGATTCTCAGGTGAGTTAGGTATTGTGAGTAGAGATAGATGGGGAGTTCTGCATCCACACTGTGTGTAAATCGCATACGCAAACCCAAGCCGTCGATACCGAGTAAACGAGAGCAAACCCAACCGGTACCGAGCGAACCAGAGCAAACCCAACCCCGATATCGAACGCACCTAATCAAACCCAACCCGATACCGAACGCACCTAATCAAACCCAACTGTCAACTGTCATATGTCAACTGTCATCTGTCAACTGTCATCTGTCATATGTCATACGTCATCTGTCACACTTTTGGGCGTTAGTTATTTTGGTCTTAACTACTTGGGCACTATCTATTTTGGGGACACTATCTATTCTTCTCCTTCTTCTTCTTCTTTCTGCCGTTTTTGTTCACGATGACGTCACAAACTTTTTCATTAATCCTAATTAAATGTATTTATTTCGTAAGTCGCATATGCACTGAAAAAAGTTTTCTGTCCAAGGCGTGGATCGAACCCGCACACACCATGTGTATAATTTCGTATTATATACGTTTCCCAGCTATAGAACCAAGTACGCCACGGCACCTAGTTGAATAAATAAACCGGGAAAATGATATCTTCCGGGAGTTTGGACGTGACGTAGTAGGTATGTTTTATGTGTTTTTTGCGATATACAAATTAAAAAATACGTAACGTGTTCGGGGGCGTTGTCAGAAGACGTTTAAAAAAAGAATGGCGTTGATCGGCCCTTTGGTTCCGGAGAACATAATAGTATTATGCTACTACATACATATAAAGCGTCGTGCGCATGGCACGTTTGTGCGATATAAAAATTAATCGCTCACTTTTTTTGTGTACTAGTGATGTTGCTGTGCAGTGGTGACGCATCGCTCACTTTTTTGTGTACTAGTAGTAACGCACTGCTCACTTCTTTGTGTAGACGCGCTTGGGGACGCTTTTCGAGGTATGAATATGTAATAAAACTAGTAATTATAGAAAATTATTTATTTAACCACAATTTATATCGATATTTAACAACTTTATATACAAAATTAGTTAATACTATTAAACAGATTACAGCTATGAACTATTCCAAGCATTCAAACTGGATTAGGGTGCGAGGGCTATAACCAGCAGCAGTCAAGCTTTGTCCCCAAGAGACTAGAGTATACTGGGCACTTGATCGATTCATGTTGTCAACCAGATCCTGCGACATAGTTTCAGCTATCCGTTGCGGTAAGAATGTTTGAAAGATCACATCTTCCTGGGCTAAGTCAACCAATGTCGCAACAAGAGCTCTCCCAAAACGCGTTGTAACAAATTTCAGTGTTTGAATAGGATACGCTACTCCTATAGCTAGAGTGGAAAGTTTTCTGCATTCGGGAAAGTTCCCAACATCACTGTTAATACGAGCGTTAAGTTCCGCTAATGTCTGCTTGGAAATACTCATTGTAGAATGCTGCTGCTAAACAGGTTTCAATACACGTAAAAGTCACGAGAGATCTCAGCAGGT
Organism: Philopedon plagiatum; assembly: GCA_963971165.1. NCBI lineage: Eukaryota > Metazoa > Arthropoda > Insecta > Coleoptera > Curculionidae > Philopedon > Philopedon plagiatum. The sequence goes on from OZ020193.1 coordinate 100,260,984, forward strand.
TATAACTGTATGCAACGAATGTGGAAGCAACTATGAAATCTCTGCTAGCATCGAACTGCATTTATTAGTAACAGCAGAAGCAACAGCAGGAATGTCGGTGGTGGGGGAAAGGAGAGAGAGAAGGGGAAAAAATGAACCTAGAGCTTAAAAATATTTTTTTTATTATGAGTCATCGGTATACATGTACAGTTTTTCAAAGTCATCGAGCAATTTTTGCGGATAATAATGCAATAATTCCAACATGTAATAACTTTGTTCAAACAGGTTTAAATAATTACAGAGATTCGTAATAATTTGAACAAAGTTGTCCTTAATATCAGCAAAACATTGAGCATACTGTAAAGTATCATCGTAATAGGTTCTAAATTGTAAACGTTCCACTAATTCTATTCTAAAGTTAATTAAACTCTTAATGCTAACAATAGAATTTATATCATTACAAGAAAACGTTAAAGTCACATCGTTGCTTCCAAGTCGGAATATTCGCTCGTTTAAAAGAATAGCACTGGATACGGTAAAATTTTCCGATGACGACATCAGCGTTGTTGTCACACTTCCATCAATATCTTCACACATCTTGTCAATGATCTCCAAAAACTCGATCCAATCCGAATGGCTGAGGGAGACTGGTTGTCGTTCAGGTGTTGTGGGAACTAGTTTAACACTTGGTATCATCCCCCTGGCAACACTGAGGCCCACAATTACTGTAAAATTACCAGTAGAATAGCAAAATTCGCCCAAGAGTTTTTTCTCGTTGCTAATTTCTCTGTTACTTCGGCGAATCATACTGTCTAGATAAGTCCAATAAGGCGATGAGCTTTGGGGGCTATCGTCTTCGTCTTCTAGCAACTCAGGAGCAGCAGCGGTACAACGTTTACTAACCATGGTTCACACTAAAATAGTGACGTCAACCTGCGTATTATTGTAATCATAGAGAGAGAGAGAGAGAGAGAGAGAGAGAGAGAGAGAGAGAGAGAGAGAGAGAGAGAGCGAGAGAGAGAGAGAGAGCTATACCCCCACTCCGCATTTATTGATGTTTAGTTCGAGAAACAGTAGTTTGGATAACGCCCATCCGCTTCCCATCTCGGTAAATTCAGAAGCCTTTTCCATTAGAGACATCTGATATTCCGCGTAAAAGCCGTCCAAATTAGTGCTGGGAGAAATAACACTAAATTTTGTATTGAAAGATTTAATGTCTTGTTCTTGTGTTGCTGCCAACAGATAACAACCATATAGCTCCATATTAACTTTAAGCTGGGGATAAGTCTTTAAAGGTTTAGCGAGTAAAGTGATAACAGAATCTTTTAGATCCCCCAAATATTGCTTGACATCAACCAAATGTAAATCACTTGTCAGATGATAAGTTAGTATGCGTTGTTTAAAAGCAGTTCGAACTAGTTTTACATGAGAGGACAAGTTCTCACTACATTGCTGCTTATGTTTTGTGGTACGGTTATGAGCACTACGAGATAAAATTTCCGCATCACACTCTTTGCAATAAGGCATGATTCCTACTGGCTAAAACTAAAAAATGTTGACTATTTATACCGGGAGCGAGCTTAAACCACATCCTTGTCCATATCTATCCAACTATTATGCGACTTATCAAACCCAAGCCATTTCACATACATCTTTTTGCCTTTTTTACGCAAAACTTGCTCAATAAGAAATACGTCAGATTGTGTGGTTTTTTGCAACTCTTCTTCATAGAACCCTCCGCTAATTGACTGTCCGCTCGTATCCTCTAGCAAATAAGTTGTAGGGTTGGTGATCTTTACCTGCGATACTTTAAACAACTCAGTGGTCCAATTGGGTACATAACCCTTTTCAAACACGTGCTTGGCCTTACTTATGCGAACAATGTCTCCAACTTTGAATTTTGGCTTTCCCACAACCTTTAAACGACTATAAACCGAGTCCAATATTTTCTTCTCATTACTTTTGTTAACATCCTTCGGTTTCATGCGGATTGTGTGATGTTTGGTGTTGTTGTAATTATTTGTAACTTGTTCCAACAAGTCGATCCATTTATGATTACCATTCAAGGTAAACAACTTAAACAGGTGTTCTTTGAGCGTTCGAATTACTCGTTCGGCAATAGAAGCCTTTAAAATACTAAAGGTACTGTAATGATGTATCCCATGCTTCTTCATAAGGCTTTGAAAGCTAGCGTTGTAATACTCTTTACCATTATCCGTAACCAGCTTTTTCGGAATCCTCCGTGACTGTTTAAGTATATGATCCATTGCATTAGTCACATCCTGAGCATTTTTCGACTTTAAAAGCCTCGTCCAGAGAAATTTCGAAAAACAATCAATTACAACCAAGATGTATTTAAATCCCTTGTTTTCACGAGCGTACTGATCGAGTTGAGCAAGATCTGAAGCAAACGTATCATCTAAACCATACTGGATAAATCGGCGGCGTTTAAATTTAATTCTAGCGGGTTTGTGTAGTTCCTTAACAACTTGTTCTCTCGCTTTTGTAATGTTCTTCGCCATAGTTCGCACTGGGTAATGACGCTTGGAACCTTCAAAATCTAATTATATAATGTCGTTACTAATTTTGACTTTAACGCAGCAAGCTCAGCACGAATTCGGTCCAGATCGTCAGTAAATGGTTGTAAAGAACTTTGAGTTGTACTGTCGACATATTCCTTTAAACTAATTTCAAGTTTATCCAGCTTATCATTACCAGCTTGCAGAGTTGTATTACGCTCATTTAAATCCTGTAGTAATTTATGTAGTTGTTCAACCATCGAATCAGTATACTTCTTACCTGCACTCTCAATAACGGAGAGAGAATCGTTAAAATGTCGCTGAAGAACACTTATCGATTGATCAGTTCGTGTAATTATACTCTCAACAAACTTTTTATTTACAGCATCAGTGGCATCTGTCGGTGATTTCACGTTACAAAGACGATGATCTTGAATATTGTAATCACCATCTTTTGTAAGAGTAATCAAGTTGGGTGTTTGCGACACTCGCAATCTTTTCTGATTAGACGAGCGGGGTAAGGAACGTCCAAACTTATTCATGATTACTGCGGTACTGAGACATAGTAGCTTTAAACACACTTATTTATAGAATTCGATTACTCCAAGTTGCTCCAATTCCTGCAAAATGCTCCAAATCTCGTTCATGTTATTATTGTTACCAACCTCATTGGAAGCTTCCAATTTTTTTAAACGTTCAACTAACTCGTTGACGTCATCATAGTACACAAATTCTTTGGGTTTTTCGTTGTATTCCATTAAGGCAGATCCTGATTTCGATGATTTTACTGATTGAGATCTCGTCTTTGAAGTAGTAGGAACACTCTTTGAATAAATGGCTGCAAGTAGTGGCCTCACAATTGTAGTATATTTACGCGACTTATTACCTTTAATTTGACCAGTCTCATTGAGGTATAAGTCTGTTCGTTTTAAAATATCGCCATAGTCTTTGTCATCAGCCATGGTATTATATTTCGGGTCCTTTAAAAACAGTAAATCGTATAAACCCACAGTTCCTTTGTACTTAACGGGACCTACTTGAATATCACCGTTCTTCAAAAACTTGACGGGCTGTGTACCCAAATGCCAAGAATCAGTCGTCATATCATATTTCATGCCGTTTGAATCTATTTCGGTCGAGTTAAACCAAAATGTTTTCAAATACCCTTGTGCAATTTTAGGATATTGTTCGACAAAGCTGCTATACACCTCCGGTCGTCGAAGAGAAGCCGCAAACTCGGCTTTTAGATCTTGAACCGATTTATCTGCTAGGTCTTGTTGTGCTTCTTCAAACACATCATCGGAATTATCTCCATATCTGGACTCAGTAGCTGCGGAGGACGAGGACGTCGGTATCTTTACTTCCGGGGCTTGAGAGGAAGAGATCGCTGTAGGCTGCTCAAATTTTTTCAACGGAGTTACATCTTCACTCTTTTCTATTTGCATCTTACGTTTCTTAGCCTTTTTACCGAGGGAAGCATCCACGAGCTTATTCAGAGGGTCTGTAATAGGTGTTAAGAATTTATTAAGAGCTTCATCGTCTTCACCCCGCTCTAACTTTAATGCCAAGAACTTTTTTCGGATTGTTCGCGAAGCTTGGATAATTCGACGCTTAACGTTCTTATCAAGCTGGTTAAAAGGAGTAGACATAACCACTCAACCGCTCAACCGCTCGACCGCTCGACCGCTCGACCGCTCGACCGCTCAACCGCTCAACCGCTCAACCACTCAACCGCTCAACCGCTCAACCGCTCAACCGCTCAACCGCTCAACCGCAGACCTGTTTCTAGATACTTGGTACATCCGGCTTCTAGAACGACAACTGTCACACTGAGCTTTGAGGGCTTAGGGTATGATATAAGTATCAAACTTGTTACGATATCGGCCTTTAGCAATATCATTGTCTTTTACCATTACTATGAACCCATACCTATCTTTCCAACATTCGGAACAAATGTGCTTAAATGCATCGAATGCCATGTCTGTATTAACGTGATCGTTGTAGATATGCTTCAAGTTTAAGTCGTCCTGCTTAAATAAAATTAATACATTAGCATTATCCCGAACCAGCTGTTTAGGTATTTTCGAGTAAGTTTGCGATAAATAGAATGAATCAATTGCATGATGACGACCCATACAAAAATAATTACGTATTTTATCCTGCTTCTCACATGCTACGTCATCAAATATGAATACAGAGTTAGGTCGGGCACTGGAAGGATCTAGAACTTCATCGTTATCACTGTAACCGAAATAGCCTAAACGGGAATGTTTTAAGGCCCGTTGAAGAAAGTCGTACTTGTCTTGCAGCAGAGATTTTGAATACACGTACACATTCTCGAATTTTAAACCATTTTCATCAATCAAAAGACTAATCATTACATTGGTTTTGCCACAATTACTAGGACCACATATTAACGACCGAATTGTAGAAGGTAAAAGTTGACCATGTTTGCTACTTTGGGATTTGTCTTTCTTCATATCGCAATTATAAACTTGGATTTTGAGTTTCTGCTTCTCTTGACGCATCTCTATAAATAGTAGTCTGCACCCTGCCAGGACTTCATTACTAATGAAGACTCTGCAGGGTGCAGGTGTATTAAATACAGTTATCAACAAGCTCCCATTCGAGCTTCATTTGCCTGGTTATTCCTATTGTGGTCCGGGAACCAAACTTCAAGAGCGGCTGGCTCGAGGCGATCAACCGAAGAACAAATTGGATAGTGCTTGCCGCGATCACGATATCGAATACGCAAAGTCCAAAGAGTTGGAACAAAGACATCAAGCCGATCGAGTGTTGGAGGACCGAGCTTGGGAACGAGTCAAGGCAAGCGATTCCAGTTTTGGAGAAAAAGCTTCAGCGTGGTTAGTAACTAACGCTAGGAAGGTAAAACGCAAGTTGGGTGCTGGCAAGAAGAAGATGAAACCCCTATCATCAGTGGTCACTCTGCTTAAGAAACAATTTAAACATACGGGTGCTGGTGATGTTAGTAAGAAAAAAACTCTCAGTAAAATACTTAAAGCTGCACGAGTAACGGTTAAGAAGGTGGGAGGGCGTAAGAGGATCAACGTACCACGAATAATACCATTACCGAAACAGGGTGGGCTCCTACCACTTATTCCCATATTTGCAGGACTTAGTGCCCTGGGAGCACTAAGCGGGGGCGCCGCGGGGATAGCGAAGGCCGTTAATGACGCTAAAAGTGCCAAGGATAAGTTAAAAGAATCAAAACGACACAACGGAACAATGGAAGCGATTGCATTGGGAAAAAAGGGCAGCGGTCTGTATTTAAAGAAACACAAAACTGGCTATGGTTTGTTTTTACGTAAAATGTCAAAAAACTACCAATAAAGCTACCTGAAAAGCCGTTATCCGATCACGATATTAATTCGTATGTCACTCGATTAAAAATACCGCATTTTAGAGGAGTATTTATGCGAGACACTTTACCGAACGCACCCCTCAAAACAGAGTGTGGTGTTATTAATTTGGATCGGAACACAGGATTCGGGACACATTGGGTAGCTTACAAGAAACACGGTATTTAGTTGTTTATTTCGATAGTTTTGGCAACTTGAAACCGCCCAAGGAATTTGTAAAGTACATGAAAAATGTGAAGATATATTTTAATTTCGAACAGTATCAGGATTATGGAATGACAAATTGTGGACATCTTGCTCTAGCATTTCTCTACAATGAAACTTTATAAATGTAGGTGTTGATGCTTATCAACATCAGTCATGTCACAGACATTCACGTTAAAAGGTCGCTCTCACCGACTTGAAGCATACTTTGTACCTCCCGTAGAGCTCGATTCGAGATTCGATTACTCTTTAGCATTAATTTCGCTAGACACTTGGAACACAATCCCTAATATAGACGAGGGGCGAAACAAGTTTTATTACATTGTCAATAATCAGGAGGAGGAGCGAGTATTGGAAATACCAACAGGATCCTATGAGTTGGGAGATATCGAACAGTTTCTACAACGCAAGCTCCTAGATCCTAGTGCTTCCACAGACGAAAGGAATAGCATCTTATCGCTTAAACCCAATAACAATACGTTAAAGTGCGAGTTAACCAGTGCCTACGACATAAACTTTAAGCCAAAAGACAGCATTGCAAAGTTGTTGGGATTTTCGCCTCAACTGTTAAAGTCTGGTAAATTCCACGAATCAGATCAACCTGTGGATATTATACAAGTTGTTACTATTAGAGTCGAGTGTAACATCATTTCCGGTTCGTATTACACAAATAATCCCTCACATACTCTTTACGAATTTGCACCAACCGTCGATCCCGGCTACAGTATAAATATCGAGCCAAGGAATCTAATCTATTTACCTGTGAGCCAAAAAAGCATCTACAACATTACTCTCACGCTAGTAGACCAGGATTCTAGACCTATTAATTTTCGAGGCGAAGAAGTAGTCATTCGATTAGAACTTAGACGAAATGGTTCTAGTATTTAAAAGGTATTTAAGCACTAATACTTCAGCTAGCAGTTCATTCAGTGATCAGAAGTCGAAGGGATCACTCACGTTTTCAAATATAGTATATTTGCAGTCTAGACGCAGTCACTACCGCTATCATGTCGAGGGTGCGTTTAAGGTAGAAGCAGACGCTGCTGGTAAGACCGGTACTTGCGACCTAACCAATAATGCTGGCGCCTTTCTCTTTGACACCATTTCCTATGAAGTTAATGGCAAGGAGATTGAAAAGATTCGAGATCCCGGCATTGTTAGCACAGTTAAAAATATGCTATGTTTAAATGAGCAAGAAAGCCGAGCTCTGGACATAGCTGGATGGAATTGGCCTAGTGGAATTGCTAAGACCTTGGACGAAACTTCTAAAGACTTTAATTTTCGTATACCACTTTCAATATTGTTTGGCGTGTTTGCCGATTACCACAATGTATTAATGGGTAAACAGAAAATTAAACTAGTTCGTGCTCGTCATGATGACAACTGCTACAAGTCTTCTGGTACTAAGAAGGCAACAATAATCTTAAAAACGGTTGAGTTGAAAGTTAGACATATTTACCCGAGTGATGCAGTGAAATTGAGACTTTTGGATGAAATTGCAAAGAACAAACCGATATATATCCCGTTTAGAAACTGGGAAATACATGAACTGCCTGCTTTGAGAACGACAAAGCGTGATATTTGGACCGTTAAGACGATGTCTGAGAGAGCCCGATATGTTATTGTATTTTTTATGAAGAAGCGAAAAGATAACTTTGAAGCTGATTGTACCTACTTTGATAATTTGGACATCACCGACGTCAAGTTGCATTTAAATTCTGAAGTTTACCCCTATGAATCGTTAAACCTAAACTTTGCCAATAGACAGTTTACAGAAGCCTATCAGATGTATACGGACTTTCAAAAAACCTATTTGGGAAAACAACGGTGTGAACCGCTTTTGGATTTTGTCGCTTTCGCTAGTAGAACCCTCTTTGTTATTGACTGTTCCAAACAAAGTGAAGCCCTCAAGAGGAACACCATCGACGTGAAGTTGGAGTTTCAAAGTTCCGAAAACTTCTCAAATGAGTCACGTGCTTTCTGTATAATTATTCACGATCGAGTGCTTGAGTATCAGGCTTTAACAGGTCAAGTACGTGATGTGTTGTAGTCAGTTACTCTCCAGCCCTGTTACGATGAGGTTTGTTGTGGTTGACGTTCAAGGATTCCGCGTTCCAGAATTCCAAGCTAAAGAATTGTCTATTTACGATGGAAAGCAAATAAAGAACTATCTTTTTAAACCAGTTAAGCCCTTTTATGAGTTGTCCTATGATTGTCAGAAGCAAGCAATGTTTCTATATGGGAACCGACATGGCTTAAACTACAATTCCGGCGAAACCGACTACAATGAACTTTACCGCATTATCTACAACGATCTACAAGATGTTGATATCATCTATGTGAAGGGACATGTAAAGAAGGCCTTTTTACTTGAAACTTTTTCCACGATGAAATATTTTAAGAATATACCCGATATTGTTAATTTAGAATTTGCTAGGGATAGCGCTAATGTACCGAAATTATCTCTAAGTAAAACCACTTGCTCTTATCATGGTTTAGAATATTGTGCTTGTAGTGCTGAGAATTCAAAAATCTTGTATGCATATATTTATGATTTTTTGCCGAAATAAAGAAGTTAAATTGCATTACATGTTTAATTTTACCCTATATTAATAGAACCCCTTGAGAAATTTAGACAGTTAGACTCGAGCACATGACGAAGACAGTCGACTTGTCAGTTAAATTAGACGAGCATTTGAAAAAAATACGCAAGCTGAAAAGTGACATTACGTTTTACAAAGAAAAGACATCTTTGGTTAGGATATTTTTAAAACTTACCATTTAAACTTACCAATGGCTTCCTCCTCCTCTTCCAGCTGGGATAAGGTGTTTGAAGTTCCTTCTAGATGTCCCGATGTCCCAGTTCTTAAGACTAAGCCTAACCGAGTTTACGAGATTGATGACTTTATAACAGTCATTTTTGACACATCAGAAGTGGGACGCAAACAAGTAATTTTGGATACTATTGGTTATGGTAAACTTTATTTCTCCAGTGGCGAATTTGAAGAATTTCTAAGCACTTTTGATTGTTTCAATACCCATTGGGTGGATATAGTTATGATAATTGGACAGTGTACTTTAGTGTTTCATCGCAATGGCGATAAGAGAAGCCTCAAGTTTGAAGATGCCGCAACAGACAAGTATCTATTTAGATGGACGGAGAAGTTAATACACCTATTTGCAAAGCATATTTATGAATTGTATAAGCTTAATATACAAACAGTATTCTGTTACTAACTAGTACTCTGTTTATTTATTTTATTCCAACTAAGGAAATAAGACAACAATTTAAACACAAAATTTTTTTAATAAAGTGTAAAACACATAAAATAAATAGAAACATACAGTAAATGGAGTAAATTGGGGTAAAATAAATAAAATAATTAAATAAAGTGTAAAACATATAGTAAATAGAGTAAATTGGGGTAAAACAAATACAATAATTAAATAAAGTGTAAAACATATAAAGTACATATAAACATACAGTAAATGGAGTAAATGGAGTAAATTGGGGTAAAATAAATACAATAATTAAATAAAGTGTAAAACATATAGTAAATAGAGTAAATTGGGGTAAAATAAATACAATAATTAAATAAAGTGTAAAACATATAGTAAATAGAGTAGATTGGGGTAAAATAAATACAATAAATAAATAAAATAAATTACTAGCCTAATATCACAGCCTCTAAAGTCACACATTTAGCCACCGAAAGGGATTGATGGAAAGATAGCTGTCTGTGATCAGTCTTAGCTTATGGAATTTCCAATGATTCCTTATACTTTTCATAATCTCTATGACCCCAAGCAAGCGTGTTCTCCGAGTCGCCGGGAATAAGATAACGCTTATCGTCCGCGTGTGATAGCGCTACTTTATTTTTCAGTTCGACATACATATCATGTAAATGCGAACGGAAAGTATTCATCTGCCGATGAATGAGAGTTCCTTCTACGTCAACCGCCTCCCTATAATCATCCAGAGTTAGTTCTTTCTGCGTGACGTAGTCAGGAACCCCCTTAGCTTTTTTCGTCAACTCTCCCTCAACATTTACACAATATGCTTTCGCCCCGGTGCCGTAGAAATCCCAAATGATTTTTCCTGCATACTCGTCTTTCATTTTACCCAAAATTGACCGGTTTACAGGAACATCATGTGGGTTATCTTGGGAGTAATTGGACGTATCGAACCTATCTAAATTTTCTCGCATGTCATGGTAGAAATTTTCAGTTGTAATTTTCAACACAAGGGAATCGGTGTCAGTGTAGAGTAATACCGCGTTGTTACCATATTTTGGCTTGATATACAGAAAGTCATATATAATTGTCTTGGATATTTCCAAGATACTAAAACCTACGTAAATAGGTTTATTATATACGACTTTCTGTTTTTTCATCTGGATAGCTACCAGGTTCTCGCTGAAAATAGTACGGTCTTTAAAATAAGGTTTTGAAATTAACGCTTCGGCCCCCAACCTTCTACCAATATTTTCCCAATGAGAAACCAGCTTAACATCTACCCTTTTCTCTACATTTTCCATTGTTTTACCAAACACAGCATTGTTCATAAGTTTAAAGAAATCCTTCTCAAACTTATTTTTCGCTTTATTGCGCATTGCTGTGTTTAGATCGATATATTTCTTAAGCCATGGTGATTGGTCGAAACTTAATACGCGATGAATTTTTGTGAGCTTAAGCCCATGATCTAAAGCCTGACGCAAATTTTGGCAATGAATTATATATTTACTCTTAGACTTCAAATTGGGAATTAATTTTTTAATATCTTGAAATTTGGATTCTGGAGAAGCAATGGATTGTGGGCAAAAGGGTAGTTCGTTGTGCAAATAATGTAACTGTTCCGGATATTCTAAATCTACCTCTAATACGTAGCCAGTTTTAGAATCACTCGCGACATTCATGTACTCTAAGTTTTGAATTTCAGGCTCATCTAACCACTGAAAATTCCCCGTTGGTAAATATTGTGACATGGCTGCGCCATACAGGTTGGTAGCATCCAAATACATGATGTAGGAAGTAGGTTTGGAAGCGTCATAATGAGGTAGAAATTTATTGTTCGCGAAAGCTTTTCTAACGCTACACTGACTGACCCCGCCGCGAATACCGTGTTTAAAGAAGTGTACCATGTCTAGATCTGTCAGTAATTCAAGATTTACGCCCGTTGACTTAAGGGCAGAATCTAGCGAAAGTCCTGGTGCGCTAAAATACTGAGCAGGATCGAGGTGGTAAGTATCTAGGCACACGTCTCTAAAACTTTCAAAAACATCTGTTAATAATAAAACGTCGGATTTTAAATAAAGATCTGAATATTCGCCTAAAGTTTTGCACTCAAATAAATTCCACACAGTCCAAGCACGCTTGTAATCCTCTTTGCTAATGTTTTCTTTCTTTAGCTGATTGTAGAAGTCTTTATGCGATGGAAGCTCTGTATCATTTAATTTTTCGAAACTGTCTACGTAATTATATGGGAAGACACCCTTCTGCCGAATAAGCTGAAACTTATTTTCCTCTGCGAAATATTTTCTAACTTCTCGACATTGCTCTGGTTTTAAATTTTGACTGAGCTTATCTAGACCGCTGGCCATGAAACGAAAACTGTCGAGAAAGCGTAATTTTAAAAATACCCGTCGTTGTTTGCCATCTTTGTTCTCGATGTTATCCACCAAAACATGCTTAGTAAATGATATATACTTTTCCTTGTTTTGAGGGATAACATCCAGCTTTTCTTCGTTGGCAGCCAATTCCTTGATAAACAGGTGGGAATCAAAATTGGACATGTTATGGAAAAAGATAGGTATAAATTGAGGGATTTTGTAATTTAGGTTGCATACAGAGTGCGCAGGCGCCCGATATGCGCCATTTGCGTGATTGTGGTCGTGCACGCGATCGTTTAATGCTACATCAAATGGCTTTTCGCAGATATGACACACCACAGCATTTTGATGCTCAATCTCTTGTGCCGCAGAAATAGGAATCATGGGTACTACTTCCTTCATAAAGCGATTATAGATTGATTTACAATCAGTCTCTAAGCGTTTTACGAATTCTTTGTGGGCATCCGGACCCCTATAACTTTGGTAAATCGAATGAGCATCATCAAAGTCACATTTGATGTAGTAACCGAAAGAGTACGGGACATGCTTATGCGTTTTCACAGTGTATGACGTATCGGGATCCTGCACATTTTCCTCTGTATCGATAGGTTCAAGGATAGTCTCGAAATCAGCATAAACAACGAAAGGCACCTTTAATTTCTTTTCAAAGTTTGTAAATTTCAAAATATTCTCGGGAATCTCTTCGCCATATTTATTTTTTTTTAAATCTGTTGTTGGGACTTTAGCTAAAACGTGCCCGCAATCATGTTCTTGATGTTCTTTTAATTTTTGCTCTGAATAAAAATAAGATAAACAACCATCACATAAATACTTTTCACCATGGTGGTTGGATAACTGTCTTGAGATCAGGCGAGATAAACTTCTTATTAAGCAGTAATGACTATTGCCATAGTCATTACTGATTACTAACAAATTTACATGTCGCTCCCTATTACGAGAATTTGTAAAGTATAAGGGCCCCACGACTTCAATAATATTTTTACCATTGTCAAAAACCCTTTCAAGTCCATAGACATTAATAGAAATATTATTGAGCCGCTCAAACTTTAATATATCCACAAGTTTAATCGGAAATTCCATACCTGTAAAGTCCAGCTCGTTTTCAAAAGGCAAATAGTTCGCGACTCTATTTGCATTTTGAGCTCGATCCAAAGGATGTAGGGCGGCTAGGACTGACCACATGAAACATTTTTCATCCGCGTTCTGGATGTTCAGAACAGCTTTCTTTGCTTCAATCTCCTTAGGCAGTGGAATGTAGGAGGATGGCTTTAGAGGCTTGATCTTGTTAATCCCTAATTCCAAGTGGAGGAGTTGTTGAAGCACCCACCCTGCAACAATAGAAACAGCAATTTAGTATTAAGTTTTTACAGTGTTAGAAAGTATGTTATTTTTGTTGTGAAAAAATACTTACCGCTGTCTTTTTCCTTGAATTCAGAATACTTCTTGTCAAGGATCACAGCAAACTGGTTGAACAACTCCTCCAAATCGGTCGCCTCGCTAACCATCACATATTTGCTGTTAAACGACTTGACTTCATCTGTTTCCTTGGTCTGCAGAAGGAAGCGGCCAAAAAGCTCCAAACCGACTTTTAGGAGTTCGTACTGTTGTAAAATGCCCCCCACCAACTTGACAAATTTATCTCTTAGATTGTCGAGGTATCTCCTGATGTCGGTGGGGTCTTGCTTTGAAGAAAGTCGGTAGGTAGCAATTCGGCTTCTAAAGGACGTTTTCACGAGCTCTACACCTTCCTCCTGCACCACGCAGCATTGTTCTCGGTGACGTTGGGTTCTTAGATGTCCCAGCCAGCGGTTGCTAGTGACATCTATCTGACATAGTGAACAGTGCTGCGTGACCGACGTCGATGGTTCTTGCACTAGGAAAAAATATTTAGTATAACTAAAAGACTAAAAACGAATTTACAACAGTCAAATATACAGTAAAATATATATAAACTTACCATCAGACGAGACAAGTCTTGCTTTTTTCGTTATGGGTGTTTGCGAGGGTTCAGCTGTCCGTTTTGGAGCTCTATGTTTTTCTCGTTGATGTTTCTGGAGCGCCATTTCCGAGGGGAGGATTATTCTACACGTCTCACATGCTTTTATCGCACGACTACAGTCTCCATGACGCTTAAGACTGTCCTTCCTGGAGAACGACCGGTTGCAGCGCTGACAGACAAACATTTTCTGTAAGAAACAATATAGTTGCGGATGAGGGTTGAGGTTAGCAGCGATTGATACTTTTTTTTAGATATTTCATAATATTACGCAATTATATTTTTCAGCCTTCTAGAACTATCGATTTGTGTGGCAGACGCATGAACAAATTATTATTCTTAGTATGGGGCCTATTTCACTCCTTTTTAATTTTTTCTACAAGTAGAAGGCAAAACGGTCTAACTAAGTATAAGATTTTACTAATAGACCTATAATATACAGATAGACATATCTGTAATATTTTTAACACTGCTATACACATAAATAATAATTATTTGCTAAGCTACGACACAACAGATTTTTACTAGAGAATTGAAGTACTTTTTATTTGTTTCTTGATATAATACATATAAATGTACTTACCAAATAATATTACACAAATACACACACTTTATAACACAAGAAAAAACAAAACCAACGTATATTTCTTCCAGAATCGACTGCTCTGCACGAAACCTTGCTAACGACTGGTGAATAGACCAGCGTTTCTCACACTTGAAAGTGCCCCCCAAGCGCGTCTACACAAAAAAAGTGAGCGGTGCATCGCCAACGCCCAGCAACAGCACAGTGCACAGGTGCACCTGCACAGCACAGGTGCCTCGTGTCGATCACTTTTAGCGCGCTTTACCTGGAAATTTTTCCGCTGATGATGCAATTTTTTTTAGCATGTAATATCGTGGTATACGTGACGAGGCTCACGACAGCAACGCCGTTTTGTGTGTAGGGCCACCTGGAACCGATGACGACGACGCGCCGTTCCCGATATCGCCGGCTGCGAGTGCACAGGTTGACCGTGCCTCGTGTCGATCAATTTTAGCGCGCTTTACCTGGAATTTTTTCCGCTGATGACGCAATCTTTAAAGCATGTAATATTGTGGTATACGCGGTAAGACCCTCGACAGCAACACCGTTTCGTGTGTAGGGCTACCTGGAACCGACGACGAGTCGTTCCCGATATCGTCGGCTGCTAGTGCACAGGCTGGCACACGTGATGCATGTTAAATATAAAGAAACTATTTTATTATTATTATTATAGTATCCACCTAAAATACATACAACATACCTACTACGTCACGTCTCATCACAGAGGCATTCTGCAGGCTCTAGCCCACTTTTTCACCATACACTCAATGAGAGACAACCTCGGATAGACTCAGCAGAACTTTATATGTTAATACATGTTACAGTAATATTTAATTTCTACGCCACTGAGAGCTTCCGTACGGGTCTACAATCAACTTTGGAATCACAGAGGCATTCTGCAGGCTATCACACACTTTTTTACCCTACACTCATTGAGTGACAACCTCGGATAGACTCGGCAGAACTTTATGTTTTAATACATGTAACTGACATATTTATTTTCTACGCCACTGAGAGCTTTTGTACGGGTCTACAATCAACTTTGGCATTACGTGAACATTCAACAGACTCCAGCCCATGTTTCTCACCTACACTCATTGAGTGACAACCTCGGATAGACTCAGCAGAACTTTATATGTTAATACATGTAATTGAAATGTTTATTTTCTACGCCACTGAAAGCTTTCGTACGGGTCTACAATCAACTTTGGCATCACAGAGGCATTCTACAGACTCTTGCCCACTTTTTTACCCTACACTCAATGAGCGACAACCTTGGATAGACCCAGCAACACTTAATTCTTTAATACATGTTACAGTAATATTTCATTTCTACGCCACTGAGAGCTTTCGTACGGGTCTACAATCAACTTTGGCATTACGGGGACATTCACCAGACTCCAGCTCACGTTTTCACCCTACATTCATTGAGTGACAACCTCGGATAGACTCAGCAGAACTTTATGTTTTAATACATGTAACTGACATATTTCATTTCTCCGCCACTGAGAGCTTTCGTACGGGTCTACAATCAACTTTGGCATTACGGGGACATTCACCAGACTCCAGCTCACGTTTTCACCCTACACTCATTGAGTGTCAACCTCGGATAGACTCAGCAGAACTTTATGTTTTAATACATGTAACTGACATATTTCATTTCTACGCCACTGAGAGCTTTCGTACGGGGCTACAATCAACTTTGACATCACAGAATCATTCCCTAGACTCCAGCCCATGTTTCTCACCTACACTCATTGAGTGACAACCTCGGATAGACTCAGCAGAACTTTATATATTAATACATGTAATTGAAATGTTTATTTTCTACGCCACTGAGAGCTTCCGTACGGGTCTACAATCAACTTTGGCATTACGGGGACATTCACCAGACTCCAGCTCATGCTTTTCACCTACACTCAGTGAGAGACAACCTCGGATAGACTCAGCAGCCTTCATTTTCCATTTTAATGTTACAGTCATATTTATTTTCTACGCCACTGAGAGCTTCCGTAGGAGTCTACAATCATGATCGGGATTTTTTGGTAATTTTTAATTTAAATTTCTAAATATATAGCGCAATTTTGTCAGATCTAATGCGCTCGTATCAATGTCCTAATTAGACTGCTTATCGCTGCTGCTACTCGGTATTCCTCGGTGGCTTTCGGCCCGGTTAGTTCGAAACTTGACCAGCGAGCGTTAGTGAGAGGGCGCTGTGAGTATGCTGGCGTAGTTCAAAGATTGGCCAGCGATCGTTAGTGAGGGGGCGCTGCGAGCGTGCTGGCAATACTGGCACTGCTGGCAGCTATTTTGTACTCTCACCAAAGTCGAGGCGAAAAAAATCTATTTTGCGATTTTTTCTCCGCGTCCCCAGTTAGAGTGTAAAATTGCTGCCAGCACTGCCAGTACTGCCAGCATTCTGACCATGCGCAGTACGCGTTATATGTATGTAGTAGCATAATACTATTATTTTCTCCGGAACCAAAGGGCCGATCATCGCCATTCTTTTTTTAAACGCCTTCTGACAACGTCCCCGAACACGTGACGTATTTTTTAAATTTTTATATCGCAACAACGTGCCATGCGCACGACGCTTTATATGTATGTAGTAGCATAATACTATTATTTTCTCCGGAACCAAAGGGCCGATCAACACCATTCTTTTTTTAAACGCCTTCTGTCAACGCTCCCGAACACGTGACGTATTTTTTAATTTTTTATATCGCAACAACGTACCATGCGCACGACGCTTTCTATGTATGTAGTAGCATAATACTATTATGTTCTCCGGAACCAAAGGGCCGATCAACGCCATTCTTTTTTTAAACGTCTTCTGACAACGCCCCCGAACACGTTACGTATTTTTTAATTTGTATATCGCAAAAAACACATAAAACATACCTACTACGTCACGTCCAAACTCCCGGAAGATATCATTTTCCCGGTTTATTTATTCAACTAGGTGCCGTGGCGTACTTGGTTCTATAGCTGGGAAACGTATATAATACGAAATTATACACATGGTGTGTGCGGGTTCGATCCGCGCCTTGGACAGAAAACTTTTTTCAGTGCATATGCGACTTACGAAATAAATACATTTAATTAGGATTAATGAAAAAGTTTGTGACGTCATCGTGAACAAAAACGGCAGAAAGAAGAAGAAGAAGGAGAAGAATAGATAGTGTCCCCAAAATAGATAGTGCCCAAGTAGTTAAGACCAAAATAACTAACGCCCAAAAGTGTGACAGATGACATATGACATATGACAGTTGACAGATGACAGTTGACATATGACAGTTGACAGTTGGGTTTGATTAGGTGCGTTCGGTATCGGGTTGGGTTTGATTAGGTGCGTTCGATATCGGGGTTGGGTTTGCTCTGGTTCGCTCGGTACCGGTTGGGTTTGCTCTCGTTTACTCGGTATCGACGGCTTGGGTTTGCGTATGCGATTTACACACAGTGTGGATGCAGAACTCCCCATCTATCTCTACTATTGTGCTAGTCGATGAAGTTTTATTCCTTAAATCATTCACAATTGGCTATGTCTCCTTAGCAACATCACCAGATTCGGCCAGCCGCCTATTATAATAAATATCCTTGGCAGCTGTTATAGTCTTATGATAGATTTTTCTGTAACGCTTGAAGTAATCATGGAAGAAGACGCTGTCCAAGAATTTTTTTCGGTGAGACAATGAGCGCATGTTCTTTGCAGATGTACGTATGCCTTTAGTAGACCAGGGTTTATGTTGTTTAGCTTTGATAGGCCTCAGAGGAAAGGATTCTAATCTCAGACTAGATAAGGATTTTATGAATCTGGAAAATTCGGTATCGACATCATCATACCGGACAACCCATTCAGTTGTTAGACATAAGTTCCTGAAACTGTGAAGATTCTTATTGGAAATAATACGGCATAGTTTGCGCGCATTTTTGCGTTCAGATTTTACCGAGAATTTAATGGATTGATACAATGCCTAAGATCAACTAAGTGTTCACTTCGACTGATTATTCTTGTTTTTAGAATAAAATCATATTATTATTGGTATGAATGATAAGAAAGTCTAAGAATGTACCAGGTATGGCACTCAATGATGATTTCTGCCATGTTGCCAAATTTCGGGATAACCAAGGAGCTGTTCACATACCTGATATATATCCAAAATATGTATAAAATTAGCGCCCTCTACATGGACTATCTCTGAACTAATGGGAGTATAATGGATATGTGAACAGTAAAAAGGTCGTCCCACCCAAAAATGCGGGAAACGATGTTTTAGAGTCTCCTGTAACGTTTAGAGAGGGTATACACTGCGATTCCTTGGTCAGCCCGAAATTGGGACGACCAACGTTTTTTCGGGCTGACGATTATACTGTTCGCATGGCAAACGGGCTACCTATGGCCGCTATACATATCTATCTATATATATATATATATATCTATATATATATATATATATATATATATATATATATATATATATATATATATATATTAGGGATGTAACGGGTAGCGCTTTTTAGGATCCGGCCCAACCGGGTACCCGGTCAATTAAGACCAGGTAAAACCCGGTACCCGGTCCCGGGTACCTGGTCTTGCGGAATATTACTATTGGCAATATCTTCTTTTACTTCTAATCAGTGGGTCATAGCAGAAAAGTTGCTGGAGCTGCTACAACCATTTGAACAAACAACTAAACATTTCAGCAGTACACACTGTACTATATCGGAAGTAATTCCTACAGTTTTTTCGCTAAAGAGGTTTTTAAGAGAAACACAAGTTCCAGGCTTAGGATCCATGCAAGAAAATCTTATGGAAGGATTAAGTCGAAGGTTTTCGAATATCGACACGAACAATAATTATCTGGTTGCATTTTTTACTGACACAGATAATTTGAAGGAAAAAGTAATAAAATATATCCTTGAAGCAAATTTGTTAATCCAAAATAATGAAGTTAATTTGTCATCCAATTCAGATTCAGATGACAATGTTCCTCTTAGTTTGTATACAGATAATCCATCCTCATCAAAAAGACCTAGAGAAGATAAACGCTCAGTTTGGGATGTGTTTACCAGTATTGCAAACACGCGAGATACAAATAAAAAATCATCTGCTAAAGCACCAAACATACAACAGGACGTGGAGGATGAAATAAGTTCATATTTGGCGTTGCCGTTAATTGATAGACAGTCAAGCCCATTTTCGTGGTGGCAAATAAATTCGCAGAGATTTCCTAATCTAGCAAAGCTTGCTAAAAAGTTTCTTTCAGCACCTGCCTCAACAATATTTAGTGAACGGTTGTTTTCAGAAGCGGGTAATATTTATGAAGAAACCCGAAACCGACTATCCTCTGAGAATGGTGAAATTTTAGTTTATCTTCATCACAATTTGCCATTAATTGATTTTAGTTATTAAATGTTTTAACAAAGTTTATTATTATAACCTTTTAAAATCTGTTTTTTATGTATTTTTTATCATCACAAAAATACACCGTTTCAGTTCTTTTATGTTTTATCTTATCAAAAATAGAAAACATAATAAAAAAACCGGGTAACACCTGAACCCGGCAAAACCGGGTATCCGGCCTTCCCGGCCGGGTACCCGGTCTTGGCCGGGTAGACCGAGTACCCGTTACATCCCTAATATATATATATATATATATATATATATATATATATATATATATATATATATATATATATATATATATATATATACTTTAATGCACAACTGCGCTAATTTGCACTGATTTTTTGCTTATAAGTGCAGGTTAGTGCAGTTTGGTCCAACACAAAAGGACAAACCTATTATGATAGAAGTTTACTACATTATTAGGATCTATTGGTTGTATACTTTTAGAAAAATGTAAAATATGTGCATTTATGTCTGAGCGTTTATTTTAAAAATTCGGAAGAGGTATTTCTGTAGATTTATTTACAATATTTAAATTTTTTAGTCTTTTTCATAAAGTTTTACTATTGGCGACTCAAACTGAAAACGTGGCGTCCTCTTCAGCCGATTTGCTAACTAAACTAATGGGGAATGTTTTTGTCTTGGTCTTCATTATCGTGTTGTTTAGCATCTTTGTCAATTTTGTCGTCTAGTGAGCCCTTCTTTCCCGTTAAAAATCAGCTGATTGCAGCTGGCTACCTTTGAGTCGCCAATGACTGCCGTTAGCACAAAATTATAAATATTTTTCTTTTGTTTCTTTATAGCTATGTTCTATTTGACTGCGCAATTGTTTATAAAAATCCCAGCGGCCTTGTATTTTGGTTTTCTCGTATTTTTGAAATGCCTTATCTCTCATTTTAATCATAGTCTGGACTGTGTCCGCCAAACAAACAGGCTTTTGTTATTTCACTCTTATAAATTTTAAAGGTGCTAGGTGCTAGAACACCAAATATATTTATCAATAAGTAATTATCATAGACTAAGTAATACCTAGACGAACACTGCCATACAACGAAAAGCGGGTCTCCCAGCCCTTGAGACATTTGGTGGGTTTACTGGTTCATGATATAAAAGTTTGTTTGTCTACCATTATATAAATATGTATACTATGTATCTACATATATATATATATATATATATATATATATATATATATATATATATATATATATATATATATATATATATATATATATAATATATATATATATATATATAATATATATATATATATATATATACATATATATATATATATATACATATATATATATATATATATATATATATATATATATATATATATATATATAATGGTGGACAAACAAACTTTTAAACCATAAACCAGTAAACCCATCAAATGTCTCAAAGGAGACCGGCTTTTCGGTGTATTCGAGTGTCTGTCTATATTCTTTATAGTCTCTGGTATTATCTATACTATAAGGACACTGTTTTTTGACATTCATGGTTTAGTAAAGAATAAACCGAAACGTCAAAACAGTGTCATTTTTTTAAATTAGTCGTTCAAATTAATGACCGCGATACCAGGAAATATAGATAATATTTATATTCAATTAACGGGCAGGAAAAACAAAATGTATCACTAAGGTATTAAAATATGAAATCTTCATTGTTTTAGCTGTAATTCTTGTAGGTGTGTTGACAATTTGTTGCAAATTAAAAGACTTAAGGCAAAAAAATTCCTAAACACTGTTAGTTCCTAAGTTCAAAAACTCCAGATTCCAACTCCAAAATCTGATTAAGCCACTGGATTCTACGTAAAAAAACAATAAGTTCATTTTTTACCTTTTTGCTAAGTTACAGCGTAACCGAGATACGAGGGGTGTCCCAAAATGCAAAATTTTCAATAACACCCCGTATCTTAAAAACTAAGAGGGATAGGAAAATTCTGTGTGCGGCATCTTTTGTTTCTCAAAAAAGTAGCACAGTGCCGCGAAAACCGCATCCTTCTCTCTTTACTAATAACGTAGATACCCCGTAAAACCATCGAAAAATGGACACACTGTACAATATTGGAATTTTAGTAGATTTTTGGTAGAGTTTACTATATTATCAGTAAAAAATTCTACGCTGTGATTTCTTAATTTCTGTTATTCTTTTGTGAGTTTGTATTTTCTCACTTTGTATAAGGTAGACGTTCCTGGCGAATCATCTCAACATCCTTCAGTTCTGAGTTTCTTTAACTGTTAAATCTTAAAATTTAACTTACTTTTCTTTAAACCATATTGGCTTTTGTCGTCTTCCCTGAGCAAACTGACATAATCATTATCTCTTCTACCCGTACCACTGAAGTCCTTTTTCATGTATCTTCTTAGATATTTCTACAGCCTTGGTGTCCTTGTTTTTTATTTCGAACTATGTCTCTTTTTGTTGCTCCACACATCCACCTTAACATCCTTATTCATGTCACGTTTAAAAACATCTCTTAAATTTTTTATTGGCCATGTTTTCGCATCATACATCACAACACGTCTGACCACTGTTTTATAGACTAGGTACTCTTCTCGCGCTGATTCTACGGTCACATGGCTTACCTGAGACTTTTTCCAATTTTCCCATCCTGCTTACACTCTGTGTTTAATTCTATACAAGTTAATCTTCTAATTTAAATAGAATTAAAGCACAGAGGAGTGGTTGATAAGAGCAATGGGTCATTTTTGGCAATTTGTTTTACCCAACTACAATTTCTCTAAAATAACTTTACCATATAACGAAACGGAGAATGAAGTAAATATATGAAAATGACAGAAAAAGCAGATAGACATACGAATTATAAAGTTTCTTATTACTACCCTGGGAATTTGCAACTAGAATCTCCTGAACTTCCAGCAATTATGACTAGTCCAAAGATAATTTAAATCTATTTAGTAATCTATCTACACACAGCGTTTAGTCTGGACGGTAGATCACTGAAAGAACGTCATATTGAAAAGCATGCAGGATTAATTTCAAGTTTGTTAGTTAAAGCGCAATTAAACGTGGTCGAGGAAACCTTTTTAAGTAGGGCTGCTTCTGCACATCATGATATGACGTGGATCCCTTACACTTTATTATTAAGACTATGCAATCATAATACATATTAGCCTATGCAAAATTCTATTGCGTTTAGTTTTTCAACAGATTCGAAACACTCAACGATTTGTTCAGGAATGACTTGACGAAAATACCATTTTGGATTTGCTCTGATCAGCACACTCCCCAGACCGTAACTCCATTGAAAATGAGTTGTACAAAATAAAACATCGTAGCTATATGCACAAACATTTAGAACAAACAATAGCCATTTAATTAAATTAATTAATTTTGAAAATGTTTTCCCAAAAATGTTCAAATCTTGGTTGTCTTAATGCCGCTACATGGTCTGCCAACGATTATTAAAAATGGATGTTGTGCCAAATTAAGATAATATTTCTAGCTACAGTAATTCTTAAATGGAATTCACTTTTGTTTGTTGTATTTCAAAAGTATTTAAATAAGGTGTTCCCCAAGAAACAATTTTAGGACCTTTATTTTTTAATATTTACATTAATGGTTTATTTAGTGTAACTTGTGATGGGAAAATTCATAGTTTTGCAGACGATACTGTTATTTTTGATAGTGATACAAATTGGAACAACATACATAACAAAATTACAAAAGATTTTAAAATAGTTAAAAATTGGTTTGATAATAACTTATCAACAATTAATTTTGACAAAACAAATTATCTCACTTTTAGTCTAAATCTAAATAACACCTCAAATGTGGATAGTATTAAAATAGACGATGATATTCAGATTTTAAAAGCTAACAGTGCTAAATACTTGGGAATAATTTTTGACTGTAAATTAAATTGAGATTTGCATGTAGATTACTTAATCAAAAAATTAAGAAGTTTGCTACCGATATTCAAAAATGTTAAAACCTTTTTGGATATAAAACACGTAGAAACATTGTATTATGCATTAGTTAAAACTCATTTGAATTACGAGATTTTAGGTTGGGAAGGAATAAGTGAATTTTAGTGAAAAAAATAGAAGTATTACAAAAAAGGTTTCTAAAAATTATATTTAATAAAGACTATTTTTATCCTTCAAAGGAATTATATTCAGAAACAAAAAAAATTTACGTTAGGCAAATATATATTTATAATATTTTAATATTATGTTTTTAAAAATAAAAATCTAATACAGTTTAAAAAACATAACCATGACACACGTCATAAAAATGAAATTTCCATTAAACCAAAAATACATAAGTTTATAGCACAAAAGAATTATAAATATTTGTTTTTATTTAAACTATTATTTACCAGTAGATATTAAAAGAACTGTATCATTGAAAAAATATAAAATTGAAATAAAAGCAGAGAAAAATAAGATAGAGAGAATAATATCTCGTCTTCCCGCCAGCTCGACCACGCTATGGCCTTCAAACGGCAACATCCCGAGATTGGCGCGTGGGATTCTCACAATACATCCCGACATAGCCAGTGCGGTAGCAACACGGCAAGCAGAGATAGTTTTCTGAGGCGCGTCTCAATACTCACTCTCACTGTGCTTTATGCGCTATTCTGTTTTTACCACGTGGCTACATTTGTGGAGAATCTTTGAAACTTTCGATTGTTGTTTTTCGTATGTGTTTCTTGTAACGGGGTATTTTACGTGCACATATAGTTGTCTATACCTTTTTGTATCTTCGTGTGTTTGTTTTTCAAATCATGACATCACAGCTTTTGTATAATCTTTCCTTCTGGGGGAATTTTAAATTACGTTTGTGACATCTGCGCAGTAGACCAAAATGCGAATCACGCGCAAACCGAGCAAGCAATATTCGAATATTGGAATAGCGAATCTTTTCAATTCAAAATTATTCATACCTATGTTCGAATATTGAAATAAGTATTTCAGTATTCGAGTATTCAAATATTTGAGGTTTCGATTTTGTGAATATTCCGATATTTGATTAGTCAAATACTTATATGAAACGGTTAACAATACGTATGCACTTTACTCAATTGTTTAGTTAAGTTTAGAAAAAGTTTTCAGTTTAAAAAAAAAGTAACAGTCAGTAATGAATGTCAATTCAAGTATTAGTTAGAATAAAGGCCGATTTCGCTTGAATTTTAATTATTCGACTATTCGAATAGTTGAGTCAACTGACTGAAATAGTCGAATAGTCGACTGAAATAGTCGAATAGCCATTCGAATATTCAACCGACTATTCGAATAGTCGAACCGACTATTCGATTAGTCGAATCAACTATTCGAATCAAATATGCGAATAGTCTCCACGAATATTCGAATTGTCGACTCGACTATTCGAATATTTGATTCGATTGTTCGAATCAACTATTGGAATATTCGAATCAAATATTCGGATAGTCTCCACGAATATTCGAATAGTCGATTCGAATAGTCCAACCGATTATTTGAATAGTCTATTCGACTAGTCGATCCGACTGCTCGAATAGTCGAATAAACTATTGTAATAGTCGCATCGATTCTTCGAATAGTCGATTCGACTATTCGAAAATTCTACTAGTCGAATCGACTATTTGACTATTCGTGGAGACTATTCGAACACTGAATAATTCGAATATGTGAATAATAAATGAAATAAGTATTCCAATCCTTCGATTTCAAAAATTCCGAGCCCTAGTCTACACTGGAACCCATTCACTTTTAAGAATATATTATCGTCAGCAGTAAAGGTACAACTACGTATTTAACTTTTCTCCCCAACTTTTTTTTCGACTTCTCTATTTTTGTTGTTCCGTTCCTGACAAATAACTTTACTTTTGTCGTAAAAGTTTTTTATATTCCAATTGATAAATGCTTTAGATTCGATGCAAACTATAAAGGATAACACCGTACATCAGAAATCTTCATAATAACGGACATATAATAAAGACACGAAATAGAGAATGGTTGGTATTTTGTCTCAGAATTTACACTTTGTCAAAACTATATTTCATTTATTTAGGTATGTTTTGCTACATAATTCTATACAGGGCTTAAGTTATTGTAGAAAGCCTGTAGTTTTGTAATTTCATGCAATGCTTTTCATTTTTACTAATTCACGAGTTCAGTATTCATGGTTTTTTATTTTACTCTCCATTTTTTATAGGTTTTCTTGTAGGAGTAAAATTGCTATAACTGAGGTACCTACTTAATTGTTCCTAGATTAGTTATTAAATATTTAATAATACATTTTAATCCTACTGTAGTATACTCATATTGTATTTTTTTATTTTGCATCATTTTTTTATAATAGCCCAGAATCTGCAGCGCACGCCCATGGCAGCTTATTTCGACGTCGCGTCGGTTTGGAGGTCGTATATCGTATTTATGAATGAAATCCGTACGAGATATTCTTCTCTCTATCTTATTTTTCTCTGATAAAAGCTTGGATATTAACAACAAACGATTTACAGAAATCTTTGGAATTACTTTGATATTAGTTTGTATAATATAAAAATTATTTATTTATTTTTCTCTAAGGATATTATCAGAATATTATCTCTTGGCCTCAAAAAGAAACTGTATGTATGTATTGGAATATATTATTTTTTCCAACTGAATAATTTATATAATTAAATAATGTAACGTTAAATATAAGATTTGCCCCCAACAAGTACGTCTTCGGGGTTTTTATCAAGTATTTATAATATGCATACAGTGTGTCTACTTAAGTTGGCGACATATGGGAAAGTTTTTTATTTTTAGTTTTGTGGAAAAAAGTTACTCTTCCTAAAAAGGTCTGCATGGTCTAAAATTTGAAATAAAAAAATTAAATTTATCAGTCGTATACGGGATTTGTCAATAAATATGAATTTGGTACAAGAGTAAAGTACGTTTATTGGTGACAATATCGAAAATTATAATTATGGAAAGTTGTTCGGCATTAAAAACTATGTTCTAATATGCAATTACGTCCATCTGCACTAAAAAATATTTTTTTTTATTTTTACAAATGTCTCAAATTATCGATACCGAACATTTACCTTTACTCGCACTTCACTGACAAGAATTGTTTAGACAGACGCTTTGAATGCTGTTGTGATATCCAAGGAAAGTTAGAAGATAACCCATTTATGGTAACACATAGGTATTCTTTTTTCGGATGAAGCAACATTTACATCAAATGGGACACTCTCTACCCAAAATTGTCATTGGTGAAGTGATACGAATCCTAATTTTACAACCAAATTTTACAAAAAAAAATGTGTGGTGTGGAATTTATAAAATAATTCGACCTTTTTTTTCATGTATCTTTGAATGCGGACCTTCATTTACTCTTTTTAGAGAATGAATTATATGATTTTTTTGATGACTTTCCCCTCCTTGAACGTAAACAGATATGGTTTCAACAGGATGGTGCTCCGTGCCACAGTAGGTTGGATGTAAGGCAATACCTTGAAAATCTTCTTAATGGAAGACTTATACATCGATTTTCGAAAACGTGTTGGCCACCTCAGTCTCCAGATTTGACTCCACTCGATTTTTTCTTGTGGGGTTACTTAAAACAAAAGGTATATCTTCAAAGGCCAATTACAGATGTTGTCCATTTAGAAAGAATCATTACAGAAACGGTTTAGAGTATTACTCCGGTTATGGTTAGAAATTTTTTTTTTCTGATAGAACAATTACCAGTATGGACAGAGAAGGCGGATATGTTGAGGCATTAGTAAATTGAGGAACAAGCTAATAATGTTCGTTAAAACTTATTACAACAAAATAAATTATTATGGTATTATTCATTTAAATGCATCGCTAAAATGTTACAAAACAGAGATTAATGAATTGAAAGGTTATCAAGCATTTAATAAAAATAAGGGATTACTGTTTAATATTAATTTTTAATAAAAATTTCTTTAGAAATGCTAAGAAATATTTTATAGACAATTCTTGCAGTGCATCCTAGATTAAATGTGTCATTTAGTTTGTAAACTTAAATTGTTATTATAAGTTTGAAAGGAGTAAAATGAAGTTGACATAGCTGGATATGATTACACTGCATTTGAACGTATTTTTATTTAATGGTGTATTATTTACATAAATAAAATAAAGATAAACGTTCGGTATCGGTAATTTGAGAAAATTTGAAAAGTAATAAAAAATATTTTTTAGTGTAGATAGACGCAATTGCATACTAGAACATAGTTTTTAATGCCGAACAACTTTTCATAATTATAATTTTCGATATTGTCACAAATAAAGGTACTTTACTCTTGTACCAAATTCATATTTATTGACAAACCCCGTATACGACTAATAAATTTTAAACTAAAAATAAAAAAGTTTCCCATATGTCGCCAACTTAAGTAGATACTTTTTTATTATTAATTTTACGAAAAAGTTATTCTTCATAAAAAGTTCTGCATGGTCCAAAACCTAAAATCCAATCACCAGATATCGAAATTTCTCAGTCATATACGACGTCTGTCAGAAAATATGAATTTTACCCTAGAGTAAAATACTTTTATTTTTGACAATATCGAAAACTTTTATGAAGAAAATATATTTATTTATTAAACTAATTTCTAATAAACTCTATCGCTATCTCTTTATTCATTAAAAATTTGATATCCTTTGCGTTTCTTAATCTCTGCATTGCAGTATTTTGATGATGCATTCAAATAATTGATACACAACAAAATAATTATTTATTTTACAATTATCAGCTTGAACACAGTACTAATATTGTAATAATTACGTAATAAGTTAATAATATTTGACGTTTAATGGCAGATATGTAAATATCATGGCAACCTAATTAGAAATACATTCATATCAATGTGCTCACTGTTGTAGGGTAGAGAATGAGAAAATGTACAAAATCATAACAGTTCTTATTTTTATCAAATTTTTAATGAATAAAGAGATAAGTGTTTATTAGAAATTAGTTTACAATTCTAAATAAATTTTCTTTATAAAAGTTTTCGATATTGTCAAAAATATCAGTATTTTACTATAGGGTAAAATTCATATTTTCTGACAGACCTCGTATATGACTGGGAAATATCGATACCTGATGGTTGGATTTTAGGTTTTGGACCATGCAGAACTTTTTATGAAGAATAAGTTTTTTTCGTAAAATTAATAATAAAAAAGTTTCCCCATACGCTGCGAAGAGTTAAGCAGACACAGTGTATAATATATTATTATTATTATTATTAATATTATTATTATTTAGTAAAATAATGTTCAATACTCCTTTATTTCGGTCGCTTTTGTTAATTTCAAACGCAAATTTAGGTAAAATTACTAGATATAAGTGCGTCAAAATTTAGTTTTGCCCAGCCCCCCCCCCCCCCCCTTCGAAATTTACTAGATCCGGCACTGATTGGCAAACTCCACGTGCTTGAGTTCGTTTGCTTTACTAATCCGTGGCTTTTTTTCGAACCATTCTGCCATGAAGATTGAGCTGTTAAACATGGTGGTGGCTGGGTTGAGCTGGGGGTGTACGAGTGTTGACGGTCCTGGGAATTTACACTTCTTCATTGACGGAATAGTGGATCAAAACATTATCATTATAAAATAGACATCAGACATTATAAAATAAAATCTGAAAGAAACTGATCAAAAATTGGATATTAAGAAACATTTGTATTTTACCAGAATAATAATTCAGGAAGAATGGTCACTATTATTGTGAAAAACGAGTGTGTTCCATGCCGGATTGTTTGAATAATGTTATAGAAAACAAAAGTATTCCTACAAAATCTGAAATGGACTTATAAATATTTTTGATTTTTGACATTCATTAAAATCTTAAAAGTGTATGAGTTTCATTAGCAATAACTTTAATAATTATTTTATCTTTGAGCCCCTAAAATGTAGGATTTATTTTATTTCCCCTTTGCTTATTGTATGTTAAATTATTTGTAAAATCGTTGTTTCATAATGAAAATTATATTTTTGTTAATAAATTATTTAAAAATAATAAGGTGTACGAGTTTTACTTTTACTATTGAAACCGCCCGTACCCGGACCGGTATATCAGTTGAAATTTTCGCAAGGTCTCTAAAGAAAAATGAATGTTCTAAAATATAAAATCTAATTATATGCCTACATTAAAACATCTTAAAATGGTCTAAAAAAGGCATGAAATGTAAAAGTTTGCATAAAAAGGGTCTTCCAGGTCAAATTCTTTAGATGACGTAAAAACAGATGGACAGCCCACCACCAAGCCACGCTAACCTCCGCCGCCCAAGGGAAGCGCGTATACTTAAGCGCTCGACGCGACTGCAGAAAGGGATTCGCAATCAGATTCAGATATCAGGCATTCAAATTTTCCTCTTTTTAAAACAAGTCGTGACGCTGCCAGTGTGGTTTCTCCTTTTAGTCATTTTTCTTTTGTGTTGCGAAACTGCCAGTAAGT
Source organism: Philopedon plagiatum (assembly GCA_963971165.1). Classification (NCBI taxonomy): domain Eukaryota; kingdom Metazoa; phylum Arthropoda; class Insecta; order Coleoptera; family Curculionidae; genus Philopedon; species Philopedon plagiatum. Next base: position 100,291,110 of record OZ020193.1, read on the forward strand.
CCTTTGCTCTTGTTTAAAGTATATTTGTCAATTTGTTTTGTAGAAATAATTCTATAAAAGAACTGGATTTATTTTTACTTAGTGGGATACCTTGTGCGCCGATTTAAGCTGATAGTGTACCAGCGCCGAGGCTTACCTAACTGGTGTCTAGGTATCTTTGGTAACGAAATTAAATCCATTACTGTAATTTAATGTAACTTATGTGAATCAAAATAATGGCAGTCGTACACCACAGTTTAATCTTATAAACAATACAAAATAAATATTTTAAAATATTAAACTAAAACCTTAGAAACGGGGCGACATTTCGGGGGAGAACTTAAAAAGGGAAAGCTTATCGAATATTATTTTACACAAATTATGAATGAGACCTATTTTCTAGGGGTATCAGATAATGATGTCAATAAACTTTTGCTTTCGAAATTAGGGTCAGTATTATAGGACAAGTGCAAGAGCACACTTCTTATTCAATGTAGATGGCCCGTCTGTATTCCAGGGGTTATTTGGCATTACAAAGAAAATAATTACAAAGGTCAGTGAACCGACAGGGTAGATATAACAAGGCTATATTAAGAAATTAAATGTAATTTGCATTAGGAAGAATCTATTAAAAAGGGTTGGGTTGGAGTAGAGATGGAACATTCTCGAGAATTTATTTAATAGAAATATTAGAAATATTCTCCGAGAACAACGACAATTTATCGAAAATTTTGGAGAATTTATTTTATATGTTGGAGAATTTTATGTTTTGGCTGCATAAACTGAAAGAACATATTTTTTTACCAAAAGTAGTTTTTACAATAATTTTATCTGAAAAAAATAGAGATGTAGAGATGGAACATTCTCGAGAATTTATTATTGGGAAATATTCTCTGAGAAAAATGAGAATTTATCGGAAATTTTGGAGAATTTATTTTATATGTTGGAGAATTTTATATTTTGTTTGACTGCATAAATTAGAAGAACATATTTTTTTAACCAAAATAGTTTTTACAATAATTTTATCTGAAGAAATAAAGTGATAGCACTGCACAATACCTAAATTAGAAAATATTTAAATTGTAAATTATCGTGATTACGCATCTTAGTCAAAATAAAGACACATTAAATTTTTATTGCCATTATTTTCGAGTAACTTTATTTATAAATAAAACACAACTTAGAAACGCATTGTATAAAATAACATGTCTAAACAAGTTGTTTAAAACAACACAGAAAAGAAATAAATATGCTCCAAGCTCCATCTATGATACAATATCGGCATTAAAATAAAGTACCTTAAATTTCCGTAAATTCTCATAAATTCTCCCAGAATACGAATTTTCTCGAGAATATTCTTCGGTAATTTTCTAGTAATTTACATTTTTTTCTAAAATCATAAATTCTCGAGAATTTATGGTGGGAAATATTCTCGGTAATTTACCGTTCTCCGGAAATATTCCCTTGAGAACATTCTCATGGCACATCTCTATACTCGATTTGAAATTGGTTGATAGTAATAAATCATTAAAATCCGTCAAACACGTACACAGAGTGGTCCACCTAAATTGCCAAGTTTTAAATAGTATATACATTGAAAGTCTAGACCCTTTTGCATTTATTAAACTTTCCATTCCTATAGATCTGATAAGGGCGTCGAATACAAAGCTTAACCCGAGGCTCGAACAATAAGCGGTAGTATTCTACCTGTGATGTTTTGCACTCATGCACGTGCTTTCGGGTGGGTTTAAGTTTATATTAAACACAATAATTATATAATTTAGTGAACATTCGGATGTGTGGCATAATTTGTTACCCTTGTATTTGAATAAATATAATACTAATAACAATAAAGCAACTAATAAACAAGTAAATTTGGAAAAATGTTTCTATTTGAAATTCTATAAAATTTATAGTAAGTCATTACAGTTCTTCGCTTTAAATTAATCATCATCAGAAAATGAAATATCTGAGGGACTGTCTTCTTCCCCTAAATTGATAATAAGTGGTTCGACCGTTTTCTCCAGTAAACTATCCAATTGCCACATTTTTTCCTCCTCCTTTAGTACATGCTCTATACATCTTTGCCACTTCCCCGCGTTGACTTCTTGAAGCGCTTCTTCAAAGAGTTTTTGAACATCACTCATTTTATAAGTGGTATTTTTTCTAGCCACATAACCTTTCACATGAGCCCATACCAGTTCGATCGGATTTAATTCGCAATGGTAGGGGGGGAGCCGAAGCACTATTATATTTTGTTTTTTGGCCATTTCGTCAACAACATATTTTTGAAACCGATGTTTATGGGTGTTTACAATTGATAGCAACTCCTTTTTAACCATATTGTCCTCAAATTGTATTTGTTTCTCCACAAGCCACTCGATAATTTTTGCTTTTCGCCAAGCAGTTGTAGGCATCTTCTCCAATCTTCTGGAGTGATACGGAGCGTTATCTAACACAATGACGGAGCCAGGTGGAATCAGCTCTATCATTTGTTCGAAATACTCCTCAAAAACATCAGCATTCATATCCTCGTGGTAATCGCCTGTACGAACTGATTGGAATGATAATAGTCCACCTTCTAAAAATCCATTGGAGCTACCGATGTGAGTTATAATTAATCGTTTTCCTTTTCCAGAGGGCGGATTTATTCCTGTTGATAGACCGTCTAAAAATGCTTGCCGGTGAGAAGTCACATTTTTGTCTGTCCATATTTTTCCAACTGTGTAGCCTTCGTTCAGCCATGTTTCGTCCAAATAGAAAATTGTTTTGTTTTCATTGCGAAATTTTCTTATTTTTCTCAAATAATTACGTCTCCAACATACTATTTCATCTTTTTCGAGCAAATGAGACTTCCGACTATGTTTTTCCCATCTAAAATTCATTTCTCTTAGAACTTTCCATAGTTTATCTCTCTTGATTGCAGGAAAGTCTTCTTTTACTGCCCCTAAAACTCTATCCAAAGTAGGGATCTCCTTATTGAAATAGAATGAATGCACCTTTCGTCTTATGATGGCCTTTTCGTCCTCATCGATCGGTATTGTTCGCCTTCCTGGAGATGGTTTTGGTGGCGTCACGGTTCCTGTCTTTTCTTCCCGCATCAGCCTGTAGATGGTTGCTTTTCCAATACCTGTCATCTTTGAACAAAGTTCCACTGCAGAATCGATACTTATTGCACTTTTTTGATATCTAAGTGCATTAAATACATTAAGCACAATAATCTTTTCACTAATGCTTAGCGCTGATTTCGCAGCTCGCTTAACTGGAATAAATCCTGAAAGACTCTCCATTTTCAAAAATTACCCAAATGTGTGTCCTAGAATACTCGCATTAGGTTTGTTCGCTCTTAAAATGACTCACAGTTTTATACCAATAAGTAGAGGTACCTAATTTTTCGTAACTACCTGAAAAGTAACATTGTGTATTAATTGTTCCCGGAATTCTCGGCATAATTATTTTTACCTGTTATGACAATAATGATTACTAAATTATTCGGATAAGTAAATAGGGTTCAAACCGGCACGTCAGGTAGGTGCGCCTATGGAATCGGCTGCTAAAAATGATTTATTACTATCAACCAATTTCAAATCGAGTATAGGTTGGGGTAAATATGTATGGTCGCATATTCTTACTAACGTATTATCAAGATTGGCTACAATAAAGTAAAGGAAGGGTGAATATTGAAGAAACAAAACATGGTAACAATAATATGGCAACAGTGAGGTTAAGTAGCTGAAATCCCACACACCAAAAAATCATCAATCACCAATAAATCAAACCAGGCATAGAAGATAGGGCTGAGCATGAAAAACAATATGATCTACTCAGTTCTATATAGCACAGGAATTTCGTTTTGAATTGTCTAAAAAGGGAAAAAGGGACGAAGTGATTAAGTGCATGCAGAGGTTCGCTGTAGACGCACAGTAACAGGTATAGGGGTTTTTGGCAAAGAAAAAAGATGGGGGAGTTATGGCCAAGGCGCAGCCAAGAGAATCACCGGTAAAGTGTAGACAAGAAAATCACCTGTAGTATCACAGACATTAATAGGTGACAAAAAGGGTACAAATTATGGAAGACAGACAAAGGCATATGTTTATAGATTGGATTTTGAACTATTATAAATATTTTATTGATATTTTGAATTGAAATTGATAACTGGTGTACAAATAAATAAATGATAAAAACAGGTTATTTCGTTGACTTCTTATATCTACAATGCGACAGATTAAAAAGGGGAAAATATAATTAAAAGCTACAACGTAGAAAAATGAGGTAACACATCCAGACGATTACAGCCAATGTGATGCCTTTGTCACGTGATTAATAGACTGGGGAGTGGGGGTCGATCAGTTTTACTACCTATATGTATTGTTCTATTCTATTAGGTACTTCATTCTTCAGTTTCTTCGATTTTCTAAGTTCTTGGATTAAAGAATCTTGTGGAAATGGACTTAATGTGTCTTATCGATAAGAATAGTACTTACATACATATATAGGTACATAGTATACTTATTGCATTACAATTTGAGAATAAATACAAAAATAATTTTACAAAATGAAATTCATTTCAACCCTTAAACAGTTGAAAAAACCAGTTTTTCAAAAAATTCAATAGTGAACTATGCAGTTAATTTCAATGGTAATTAAAAATTAAAACTGTTTTGCCTTGTACATAGATTTTTGCTTTCACTCATACAGTTGCATTCTCTTCTGAATTTTTAAAAATTTAACACAATCTTGCCAAATAAACAAACAAATTTATTATGTTTTAAGTCACATAAGGATTTATTTATTAAGGTTTATCCGACCATGAGGCTGTAATATGTAATTTGGAAATTGTTGCCCCAACTTCCAAATTAGCGGACTGTCGTGGTAGGCTATATACGGTACGCAATAGTAATAGGTTTTTGCAGCTCTGTAATGAAAGGGACTGGGATGATATTTTTTATTCACCAGATCCCTTGGCACAGTTTCATAATATTATTACTCAAATTTTTGAAAATGCATTTCCGTTAAGAAATTTAAAAAAGAAACACAAACCACAATGGTTAACTAAAGGTTTAAAAATATCATCAAGAAACATGCGATCACTGCATACTTTAAGAAAATTTTACTTCAATAATTTATTCCTTCTTTCTTATTATAATAAATATCGTTCAATTTATAGAAAAACTATTAAGATTGCAAAGAAGGACAGGTACTTTAATAACAGAATTTTAAATGCTAACAACAAGCAGAAAGAAGGCTGGAGAATTGTAAATGACCTTAGAGGTAAGGGATCAAGTAGGAGGAAAGTTGACTTGAATCCTGATTTGTTGAATTCATTTTAGTGTTCGGTGGCAGCTACTTTGTCACGAAATATCAAACCAGAGAATGATGCGCTCAGTTACTTGAGCAACGTCTCTGTACCGGAAAGTTTTTATTTCTCCCCCACAGATATTTATGAAATTAAAGAGACATTTAACCAGATAAAAAACAAACATGCATCTGGATACGATGATGTTTCTCTTAGGGTTCTGACCATGCTTCCAGATGATGCGTTGTGGGCTTTGGCTGAGGCGACAAATCAATCGTTTGTATCGGGTAGCTTTCCAGCTTGTTTTAAGCGCGCTTTGGTTATTCCACTCCATAAAGGTGGAGATGATACAGAGCCGTCGAATTTCAGACCCATTTCGCTTCTGCCAACATTAGCCAAGGTTGTTGAAAGAATTGTAAAGAAGCGTGTTATTGATTTTCTGAGGAGGCATGGGTTGTTTAGTGACGTGCAGTTTGGCTTTATGGCTGGCGTGGGTACCAACGATGATATTTTTTCTTTTTTGGAGGATCTGTATTTGAGGCTCAATGACGGAGAGGGTGCCGCGGCGGTGTTTTGTGACCTATCCAAGGCTTTCGACTGTGTGGATCACGGGATACTGCTGCGTAAACTCGAGGTATATGGCTTTAGAGGTCGATCACTTGAATGGTTTAGATCATATTTATCAGATCGTTATCAGTTTGTTTCCATCGACGGTAGGAGGTCTCAACCATCGACAGTCACTTCGGGAGTGCCACAGGGATCCGTGTTCGACCCTTTGTTATTCCTAATTTACGTGAACGATCTTCCAGGACTGCGCATTGCTGGACGATTTACGGTCTTTGCGGATGATACGACAATTCTTTGGCATAATAAAGATAAAAATATTTTAGAGCAAAATGTAAATAATGATTTAATTACGATTAAGAAATGGTGTGACGCTAACTATCTGTCACTTAATGTGTCTAAAACAAATATTATGTTTTAATTGCCAAGTCAGTGGCATTCTCCTTGGTAAAGATGCTCTTAACTCTTCGCAAGAAAATAAATTTTTAGGTCTCTTGATTGACTCAAAATTAAAATTTGAACACCATATTTTGAACCTAAACAAAAAGATATCTAGTGGTTGCTTTGCTGTAAGAATTGTGGCTAAAGAACTGACATTTTCCATGACTCGCAATGTCTATTTTTCGTTGATTGAGTCACATTTGAGATATGGTATCTGTTTCTGGGGAGCATGCTCTAATTATCTCTTCAATTCAGTTTTCCTCATACAGAAGAGAGCCATAAGGTTTATGTGTAGGGCGGGTTTTCGTGAATCATGCCGGCCACTCTTTTTAAGACACAAAATTTTGACCTTAGCTTGTTTATTTATACTTGAAACTGTATGTCTTATTAAAAAGAAATTAGTCTATAGAGTACCGGCTTACCCTTTACGAAATACACATACAGTCGCCCTACCCATCCCTACCACATCGCTAACCAGAAATGCAATTTTCTATAATGGAAAAAAACTTTTTAATTCCCTACCCGACAATATAAGGCAAATAAATTGTCATAAAAAGTTTAAGAGAAGTGTCCAAAATTTTTTAGTTGCAAGGGCCTATTACACCGTAGATGAATTTTATAGGGATAGCGCTAATTAACTTTGTTTTTTTTTTTTTTTTTGTAAATGGGAGTACTGGGCGGATTTATCCTGAACATGTATGATGTTTTTCTTTTATCCTTAGACGTATTATTTGTTATTGTTTGTAGGATATTGTTTTGCTATTTATATGTTTGTGTTTATACACCTAGTTTATAACAAAGAAAAAATCTTTTATGTAAATTTTCATTTTAATTAATTTAAGCTACACTTTGTTGACAAGAATAATGTATTCTTTTAACAATAAAGTACATTTTGATTTCATTTGATTTGATTAGTCTAAGACATTGTTTCTCAACCTGGGGGGGGGGGTCACAACCCCCTAGGGGGGTCGCGATCAGGTATAGGGGGGTCACAATCTGTTAAAAAATAGGGCATATATACGAAAAACACTTTTATTAAATAATGAATTTTACACGTTAGTAATGTAAAACTGTGATAAATGTTAAAATGTACAGTGAGGGGGTCATAAGGATTTCTCACTTTATTTTTTGGCTTTTTGGGGTGTCCCGACAATAGAACGGTTGAGAAATGATGATCTTAGAAATGAAAATTTCTTGGCATGGTGTTTTAACAAAGCTAAAAATGTGTAGAATGATAATTCAGTACTACCTGAATAGGGAATTTATGACTTGGTAGGCCTACCCGACATCTAAACCCCTCGAATTGTTGCAAATGTAAAAAAATTATAGGAAGTAGGTAATTTATTTATTTATTTATTTATTTAATGAATGTAATGAACAAGGAGGTTGAAATTTTAATATGTTCAATTTCAAATCCTAAAATTTACAGGTGATTTTGTTGGTTTTATATAAATGTCAGGTGTATTAGTTGTGTTGTGGAAGGTAAAATATAAACGTTCAGATTAACTAAGAAGGTTTACGATTTAGTACTGGTTTAAATTAAGATTCAATTCAATTCAATTCAATTCTTTATTGATGTTAATGTACAATGTACTTACACAAGTCATATAATATGTTATGTCAAGATAATAAACAGAATACATAAAAATAATAAAACAGAAAATAACATAACAGGTACGGAATTAAAATAATTAAAATACAGCATAAATTTAAACACAGGAACAATTATATTATGTCGTCAAAGTTGTCCAGGAAGTATTCGTCTCTGGTATAGTAGGCCCTTTTAATAAAATGCGTTTTTATCTGCTTCTTGAATTGACGTGGTGATAAAGTCCTAATTCTTTCGGGTAGAACATTGTAGAATTCTGGGCACCAATAGCCTGGCCCGTCACGGGTTCTGGAAAGTCGGTGAAAATCCACCCTAAACATGTCCCTACCCTGGTTGCATGACTGTGTATGTCAGAATTTCTAACATAGTCAAAAAGATGGTTTCTAGCATAGACTAAACATTCCAGAATGTAGAGGCATGGTAACGTGAGGATCCCCATTCGCAGAACTTGAGCCTGCAGCAATCGCGAAAACCAAGTCCTGCCATTACTCTAATGCATCTTCGCTGCAGTCTAAATATTACCCTTGCATGTGGTGAATGGCCCCACGCAATGATAGCATAACCAATACGCGCCTGGAAAAAACTATAGTATGCTGTTTTCAGTGTCTTAAGGGTAACCGAGTTTGCGAGGCTACGAATCAGAAAACTGGACCTCGAAAGAATGCCAGCCAGATGAGAAACGTGATCCGCCCATGTTAACCCCGAATCCAGCCGGACCCCAAGAAAGCCCACAGGTCCCGTCGTGTCCAACACGCATTCACCATTCAATCTCCTGAGAGTAAAAAGCAGAGACTGCGTCTTGTCATCATTAAGGCTCAAGCGATTTGTGACAAACCAAGACTTTATGTTCGCTTGACTGCTCATAATCTGTTCTTTGAGTCCACCTATAGAGTTCGTTGTTATTACCGCAGTGGTGTCGTCGGCATACAACACAAACTTGGTATTACTGTCACAATCTGGTAGGTCATTTATATATATTAAGAAAAGGGTCGGTCCTAAGACGGAACCCTGAGGTACTCCATGGTGGACCCTAGTTCTGGACGAAGTCTCGGTTCGAAACTGGACAAACTGTTCACGGTCCGACAGGTAACTGCGAACTAGTTTCAGGCTGTCCATACTAAACCCGTAAGTCGAAAGCTTATCAATAAGGATCGAGTGTGACACACAGTCAAATGCCTTGCTCAGATCAAACACTCAAATCACAACTCAGAACTTGATCAGTTATGTTTCGACAGGTTTTGTCCTGTCATTGTTATTTTATTTTATTTATTTATTTAATTATAAATACAAGACAAAAATTCATTTGTATAATATAATTTTTTAGGCTTACAAAAGGTTGTAATAAAACTGCACCTAGATGTGGAACATCCGTATGTGCCAACATAAAGATATAGATTTAGTAACAGATGATAAAATTTCCTACAAATTGTATACATTTTAAACAATTAGTTAGACGAAATACTAAGAGAAGACTTGTAAACTTACAAACTTAAAAACTTAGATCGCTAATTGACAAGGTACTAAAACAGGGACGCAAACAGATGATAATTGTCCCTTACATAAATCTTGGTGAATCTGGCAAATATTTTTGTATTTTTTATCTTTCTTATATTAACTGGTAAGAGATTAAAGCATTTCGGACCAAGGTATGTAGCAAATTTTTGGTTAATTTTCCTATTACTCTGAGGAATATTCAAATTCTGATTTGTTCTGAATCTGGTCAAATAATCATGATTAGCACATTGCTTAAGTTCTGGGTTTTTAGATGTGAAAGCGCATAGTGTGTGTAAATTGTACGGATATTATATACATTGTCTTGGTACAGCATATTTGTAGAGAATAATCTATCTTTTTTAAATATTATTTTCAAAATTGTGTTCTGGACAATGTTAAGCTGATAAAGAGCATTGTTGTATAGACCACCCCAGACCAATATACCGTAACTCAAAAGGGATTCAATTAGAGCTTTGTAAATTAATATTGTTAGCTTTTTGCACAAAAATTCCCTAAGCTGATAAAACTTATGCAGAAGAGCTCTAATTTTTTTAGCGACATAAATTATATGTTCCTCCCATCTTAAATTTTCATCAATTATAATTCCCAGATATTTGACATTTCTGACGGATATTATGTCCTCTTCAAAGTTATCTATTTTTATACGATTATAATCAGGTTTATTAGTCGCGTTTATTGAGAAGGCTATGTAGTTTGTTTTTTTTTATATTAAGAGAAAGTTTTAAAGAATTCAGAAGATATCCAATTTTTTTCATTTCAATTTGGACCGTCTCTCTGACTTCCATCCAAGATGAACCATGGAACACAACCACTGTATCATCAGCATATGATATTATTTGACCTCTGATCTTAAGATCCGTAAGGCAATTTATATAAATGTTAAACAAAGCAGGACCCAATACAGTGCCCTGGGGCACCCCAATCCGAAATGGTTCCTCACCACCGATGGTGCCATTGACCCTAACATACTGGCGTCTGCCCGTGAGATAGCTCTTGAAAACATTCAAGACAGTGCCCCTAATCCCATATCTACTCAATATCTCAAGAAGAAGATCATGGGACCCCGTATCAAATGCCTTCGCTAAATCAAGAAAAACTGCAATACACTTCTTCCCTCTATCAAGGTGGTTAGTTACTCTCTTAACTAGTTCGTACATTGCATCACTTGTGCTTAATCCGGCGATAAAGCCAAATTGATTGTTAGACAAGATATTATTTTTAATAAGTCGTCATTAAAAACTTATGAATATGCTGATATTTCAGCGATTTACTTGGTTTCCAAATGATTTTCATCTTGGAACGAGTTGCTCTAATGAATTTAGTTCTATTATTGTCGAAAGTACATACTAAAATTGCCCTTTCCTTTACAAATATGAGCTCAGAAATAAATTAATAGCATAAAACTTCGTTGTCTTATTCTTACGGTTGTCAATTTGAAACTTTTGGTTGTCAAATTAGACCGGAATAGCATTCGAGAATCTGGCTGAAAGTGTTCTAACAATTTATTTATTTATTCATCAACGTAACCACTTTTACAAGTTAACAATAACATTATACTTACTATAAGTAACATACACCTATTTTAAAATTGTCCTTTTGGCCAGTTTTTTGAAATTAAAATGATATATCATTAAAGAAGTCCAATTTATCACAGTACTTATTTACACTTGATGATATTCTGTTGACAGGATTATAGGGTAAATACCAAGTACGAGAAAGGGGCAGGTGCAGAAGAATTATACTAAGAGTTTGACGAAGAGGAACATGAATTTGAAAGTGCTGAAAACATTCAGCACTATTTATGTGATTATTAAACGTCTTATACGCAAAACAAATGTCATAGTATTCTCTTCTGCGCTCCAGGGGAGCAAGTCCCAAGTAAACCATAGTCTAATCGTCATTCAGATAAATTCCATCGATAGAGAGTTTAAAACGTTCTCTAGTCTGGCTATATGAACAGAGTAATATAGTGACCAGACTATGTTAGAAAATGCCAAAATATATCTTACAAATGAAGTAAACAATACCTTAAGGGCATCTAAAGACGTAAAGTCTCTACTTATCCTTTTTATAAAACCTAACATTTTGTTCGCTCTGGCTATAATTATCTCAAAATGGTCAAAGAAATTTAACTTGGTGTCTAGATATACAACTAGGTCTTTAACAGCATTCACTTCTTTGACACTTATATTATTTATAAAGTATCGGACAGGACCAATTTCACTTCTACGTCTACTAAATCGCATGAAGTTACATTTACTAATATTCAAGGATCTCATTAGTTTGACATCAGTCATAGACTGAACTGAGGTCATTCTGAAGGTTAGCCATATCCTGCATAGAATCACCCTGGGTAAACACCTTCATGTTGTCAGCAAAAAGTAGGGAATGAGAGGACAGCAATGAACACAGGTCATTAATGAACAAAGTAAATAGAAGGGGCCCTAGATGGGATCCCTGTGGAACACTAGATGTTGTAAAAAATGGGGTTGATAAATGTCCATCGATCCTAACCTGCTGAATTCTCTCAGAAAGATATGATTTCATCCAAGACAAAAGTGGACCTGAGAAAACATATCGAGCCCGTTGGAAAAGCCGAATCGAATGCTTTACTAAAATCAGTATAACAATGTTGCAATTTAAACGTTGGGAGAACTATTGCATACATTACACAGTCCTATTACCAGAAAGCAAAAATATTCTGACAAGTACAAACTGGACACTAATAGTTTCTATTTTATTTAATTTTTGTTTATTTCAACAGAAAATCGAGTTTTATCCAGAGATTGATAAATATCGAGGCAATCTTTAGATTAAACCACTATGTTTCTTTTTAGGTCTAATTTTTCTCATTTCATGTAAACATTTATAAAATTATATTTATTTTCTTATAAAAATATCTAGTGTTACCACTGAAAATACACAAATTATTTTCCCACAATTCTACCATAACATAAATTATACCTCGAATTACACTTACTCAGAGGCTTGCTGCAAATGCTTTAGCACTAACACTGCTATAAATGTCTTTCCAGATCCTGTTGGCAAAAAAATTATAGTATTTTTCTTTATTGCTATTTCCCTAAGGGCAGCCTGGTAGCTCCTGGGAGTAAAATTATCAGTTTTATTGTCAGACATTTCGAATTTACTTCCTGTGAATCACTGAAGACACTAACGTAAACTCTGCTGATTTCTAGTTTTTATACTGTTCCAGATATGACACACGCCCGACCAATCATATTTTGCCAGATGGACCAGGGAAGGTCAATGGTATTGGGGGAATCACAGACGAAAAAGTTACCTTTTCTGGGAACCACCCAACAAATTTGTAGTGCTAAAAATACAAAACCAAGTATTTTTCATTAAAACCGAAAAGGGCTTTATAAAATATGTATTTTTATATTTTTTTGATTACCGATCTAGGTTAGAATACATAAAACTGAATTTTTACGACTGGATCCTTGGATCTGAGAGACTATGCATACCAGTGTTGCCAACAGCATACTATCGTTTTTAGCGATGGGATATCTCGAATGAAAAATAATGGATCATTCGATTATTCAAATCACTCGAGAAGTCAGCGCGATCATTCGAATGATTTAGCCGAGAGATTATAATATAATAATAATCGCCTTTCGCCGCTTCGAATGACGAGACGAAATACGAAATGATGCCGCCGGCCCGCCGCCGACTCGGCACTCGACGTTGCGTTACGATGCGATTGTCTCGGATGTGTTTTTCATTCGAATGATCCTTCGATATCGCTCGAGCATTATTTCATCTCTCGACAACGCATAGCATGTTTTTAATATTGTCTGGGTCTCGGATGATTTTTTCATTCGAATGATTGTTTATTTCGAATGATCCTTCGATATCGATCGAGCATTATTTCATCTCTCGACAACGCATATAGTGTTATTGCATGTTTTTATGATATATACAGGGTGTTAGTAAAGTATGTGGCCAAACTTGAGGGTATTATTCCTTACTTAATTTTAAGACAAAATATAGGTCCATAGGTCCTAAAAGACTTTGTTTTTAATACACAGGGTGTTGAATTTTTGTAAAAGGTTTTTCCTAAATAACTAGAGGACGCAAATTAGTATAAAGTTGAAATTTGGTCACAATTTTTAATGCATAAATGGGAGTCATGCTAATTTGTTTAAGGAAGTGTTTTTGTTTTCATGGATCTGTTACTTTTTGTTTTTTTAACAAATTATACTAATAAATAATGTTATGTATAACTTTATATTTTTTTGTTTTTATCGAAAACGACTAATCCAAGCAAAAAAAATTCAAGAGATGATTTTTGTGTAGTTTTATTTGCTATATTTTTTGATTCGAATGATTATTTCGAATGATCATTCGATTATTAAAATCATTCGAGAGCTAATATTTCGATTATTTAATTCATTCGATTATTCCCAACACTAATCGTTTTCCTCACAAAATTCGATAGAATTCCTCACATTGATCGCAGCAGTGGGACTCTGCGTCGTTATAGTAATCTACTATAGCTTTCTACTATAGAAATCTATTAGCGTTTTCTACTATCATCAAATGTGCAACTCTGTTTAGTTGTAGACAATGATCGGGTATCTTCGGAACTCGCCAAAGGGTAACTGTCTGAGCTAAAAACATTCCGGAAATTCTAGGGATTTTTAATTTTATAACTAGAAGTTTTGGACAGAAGAAAAAGTTTGGTTATATTTATGTTCAAATGCATAGTAGAGTTGGGAGATATAGTGATTTTTCGATATCTGTTAGAACAGAGATGGTGATTTAAGAATAGCCGTTATTTTTAACGGTGATTTTTCACTACAGCGATTTTTATTTTTAAGGCGAAAAGGAGCAGCATAGTTGCTTTTACAAGACTGATATGCGATATAAATATTGAATAATGCAGCTACAATTGGGAGTAAAATTCTAAGTTGATTTGGTTAGTAAGTTATTAGGGTAAAAATAGTATTTTTTCGAAACGCCCAGTGCCAGAAGCGTAGCGAATATTAATCGAAAATGGCCTTTATTCTTGATTTTTGCGCTAGATTAAGTTAAAAATATTACATTTTTTCCGAAATTAGAATTATAATGCTTTTGGTAATTTTGAGTATAGGTATACCTGAAAATGTTTTTATGACGCTGAATTTAAATACGACAATAAATTAATAAAATTATAATCTCTTAGATACTTTTCAGATTTGAAATTAACCATCTAAAACTGCAAAAAAAATCCCATTTAATAGCTTAAAATTGAGGACACACTGAGTCTAAAGGAGATTATAAAATACTTAATAACTCACAACATAAATAACAAAAGAATTATAAACAATAGTAATAATAGTATCAGAAAATATAATAAAAAAAAACATTCCCTTTTATATCTAGCTATGTCCTGCAGTGGGACTCTGCGTCGTTATAGAAAACTACTATTCTGCCGTCATAACGAAGAGGGCAGTAAGTATAAATATATGGGTTTCCATATATACTTACTGCCCTCTTCGTTATGACGGCAGTATTGCTTTCTACTATAGAAATCTATTCGCGTTTTCTACTAAAGAAAATTTGCAACTCTATTTAATTGTAGACTAATGATCGGGTATCTTCGGAACTCGCCAAAGGGATAACTATCGGAGCTAAAAACATTTGCGAAAATTCTAGGGATTTTAAATTTTATAACTAGAAGTTTTGTATAGAAAGAAAAGTTTGGTTATATTTAATGTTCAAGGTTCATGTTCAAAAGTATTTTACCCTTTACCTAAGTTCAATTTTTTAATTTTTTCCATGTGCCATCCAAAGCCCTTCTAGAACTAGTAACACCTAAGTATAGCTTATACAATAACACAGCTACCTAAGTAAGTTAAACAGGGGCGCACCCAGGATTTTCTCTCAGTTTTAGTTTGTAGGAGTGTTTCAGGGATCACGCGATTTGGTGGATTTTTTCAATTATTAGTGCACTTTTTGAATTTTTGTGTGTCTAGGATGTTAGTGTGGGGGGAACTGGCTTCCCCCCCCCCCCCTGGGTACGCCGCTGAAGTTAAACAACGCAACGCAAGTCGCAACGTCATCAGCCGAGAACTTACTGCCGCTGTCGACTGGTGACGTTGCGGTGTTGTAACTTAAAGAAGGTCCTCACCTCACGGGCAGAAGAAGCGGAACAGCGGACAGGAACTTCGTTTGTTAAACATGGCAGAATTCAACTAATCATATAACGAAGCGCCTCTCCGCTGTTCCGCTTCTTCCGCCCGTGAGGACCCACTTTTACGGCGTTACTAGTTGTAGCATCTTTGGCTATTTATTTGGATATTTTTATTTCTGGATGAGATTCAGCGAAGTTGATCAAATAAAGCCAGTGTTCACTTCTTACGCGCATTTTACTACAAAGATACTTTTTGTTTGTTGCTTATTTAAAACTATTTAGTAAAAAATGTATGTATTTCGACCTCAAAATTTTCAACTGAGTAATTTGTATCCAAATTATAAGCAAAGTGCATAAAAGCAAAGTAAGGAGCTTTTACTGGTCCTTTTTATTTTTTATAAGCTCTGCACTTAGGACAATTTGTGGTTATACCTAATGCCAGAGTGAAAATGCACAAAATTTTGAGACTCAGGCTCATTAGGAATAATCTTAAACAGAAAAAGCAATAGTTCAAACATATGACCTCTAAAGCCTTCGTTCACCGAACACCGAACCGGCAGTGCTCTGATCCAAAAACATGTAAACAACTTGATCCATAACCTCACAAAACCGATAACTACAGCATTGGCGATGTCGTTTCAAGACGACAAGATGGCTGTCACATAATCGACTTCGAACCATACGCAGAGTACGAAACGATCGTTCCGTTTCTACAAATAGAATTCTATGACATCGTGGAGTCCCACTGCAGCGTTAGCGATGTCGCTTTCGTTTCAAGACGACAATATGGCTGCCACATAATCGACTTCGAAACCTACGCGGAGTACGAAACGATCGCTTTGTTTCTACAAATAGAATTCTACGACATCGCGGAGTCAGGAGCGGATTTAGAATTTCGTTTGGGGGGGGGGGTGCAACGTCATCTCGAGCTACACAAAAGTATATACCAAAAAGCACGGGCAAGTTCGTGTGCTGCATTATTTTTTTTATTGTTTACATTTCTAGGAAATGTATACTATGCATAAAAGACGAAATATCTAAACCTGTTCTTGCGAAAACAAAACGGTTTGTCATCTTAACTTGCCAAAATTCTGGCATTTTTTTATTCATACCTTTTGTCGTTGGACTGATTCATGAAAATTTTTCGAAAACATATTTTTGAAAGTGCTTTTTTTTCGAAAATAAATTTTCGAAAAAAAGTTATTCGAAAACTAGGGATGTTTTCAAACTTCTTTTTCGGAAACTGGCTTTTAGAATTTTTTTTAACCACCTTTCGAAATTATTTTTTTAGAAAACCTGTTTTTATAAAGTACATTTTTTCGAACATTGTTTCGAAAAAGACGAATATTTTTTATAAAAAAAACTTTTTAGAGTAATTTACTACAGAGTATAGCAGACATAAGGAAACGTAAATCTGACCAAATACAAAAACGGTTCGTTTAGGTTAGTTTAGGATTTTTTGTCACTTTTTCATTGTCATTTCCTAAGCCAGTGGAGTTCATAATTTAAAGTGATTTCTAAGAAATATATTTTCGGAACTACTTAATTTAGCATTAAAAAAGAAGTTTGTTGAAAAAACAGATCAATTGGTCATCCTAGCTCACATGCGACAGGAAAAATTGTTTGATTAAGATGAAAGAGCAAATATTGTAGCATTTTTTTATTTATACCTTCTGCTCATTTGTAGGGCTGTGGTGTGATTTCACAACTTGTGATTTTGTCACAGCTCCGGGGCTGTCACAGTCACGACCTGCTCCTCTTCGACTAAAGAAGCTGTGACGGGGTGACACCGACACCGCTGGCAACTAGGTTCGATTAAAAGTTGTTCTCGGGTCAGGTCCGGCATATCGCAAGAAGATGCCGAACGGTGACCGATCACATCTACATCATGCTTTCTTTTTATACGCCACGCTTTGCGGGCGTATAAAAATATAGAGCAATCACCGGTTCAAGGATAATCGAGAGCAGGCGGAGTCAAGTAAATACTTAGTTGTAGGCTTGCTATAAAGTTTTTGAGGGCAATTAATTGTTTTAAATATAATACACTTAGCCATTTCGCCGTCTATAGGGGTAAAAAAAGTCCCATATTACACTAGTTTTTCTTTTTAATGATGTAACCCGAGATCTAGACATTTTAATAAAAAGTAAAAACTTTAAAAAAAAATTACCAAATCTAACATAAAAGCGCAATCCACTAGGAAGTCTTAAAGGTAAATCAAAAATAAAAATAAAATAAAAATACCAGTCGCATAGACAAAACATAATATTTCGGCAAACTCGTTCAAAAAAACTCATTTTGTAAGCGCGGCCGCCTATTAGTGCCACGCCGACAGAGGTGCCTTTGGGCGCCGGTAAAATAACAAATAAACCGGTAGCGCTGAATGCAGTTGTACCGAGCCGAGCCAAATTGCGATTCTCTTTTGGTGTGACAAAATCACAAGTTTTAGTCACAGTGATACACATGGAACAGTCACAGATCGGAACTGTGACAGAAAAATCACGCTTTTTTCCAGCCCTACTCATTTGGGGGATATAATACGGGTAGGTAGTTACGGAAGTACAATTTTTAGAAAACAGATTGTACCAACCACAACAATAAATGTACCAGATATAATGTAGGTACCAGATTCCACGCTATTGGTGTACCAACTTTTTTAACGGCGGCAAATTTAAAAATTAGTTTCACAGCATACAAAATCCTCAATTTTCCTCACAATCCCACGCTCCTCAAAAATCCTCAGCACATCTGTAAATTCCTCACATTTTGAGGAATTCCTCACACATTGGCAACACTGATGCATACCCTCACTACGACTATCCGCTTCTAAAATGAATTGTTGATTATACAAATAGCATAGCACGGGTCATGATGCACGGGTAATCATTATTGTATTAAAAAAACTAAAAAACTGCTCCTCTTGAATATCGTCTACAGGGACCCGGATACTTTGGCTGCTTTGCTGCTTGCCGTTTAGAAGCTTTCACAGTTTGCGTTGTTAACAAGTTTACCGATTTTGTAGAATCAGCCGCGTAGGCATAAGTGCAGTGGTAAAGCATTCGCGTACTGACCCGCAGGCGTTGGTTCGATTCCGGGCCCGAATGGAACTTTGTTTTTAAATTTTTGTCATTTAAAATATACAAAATTAGGAAATCGCCTCTAGTATTGGAAATACTCCTCCATAAAAATTTTGTTTTGTCTTTTTTTAAAGGTCCCGAGCAAAAAATTAATCCTGTCTAGGCACCTTAACCTAAAAATTATGTTTTGCTTGAGAAATAATATAATGTCTTCTTGTGGCCATGGAGTTGAGAAATACGTTCTCGGACAGGTTTTCTCAGTTCTAAGGTTACTCAGGATCGTTTTTGATACTTTAGGCGTTTTTGGCGCGTCAAAACCATCAAAACCAAAACCATATGCTCTCTTTGTTTATCCAACGTAATTAAACGTAAACAAACAAAGATAGTACCACAAAAATCAAAACCATATTATTATCCTTATTTGTACAATGCAGTCAAATGTAAATAAATAAAGACAACAATGGTAAACCCTCGGGTTTGGTTTGGATGGTTTTGAATCGCCAAAAAACGTCTTTTTTAAAGGTTCCGAGCAAAAAATTAATCGGGTCAAACGTCAAGAAGCCCAGCAGCCAAAGTATCCGGGTCCCTGTAGCGACGAGTCTCCTCTTGCACTTACTTACACCCAATTAAAGATGGGTAGTTTCCGACAAAGAAAATAAAAGGGTATGAACGTATGAACATTTCCGAACGAAATATAGATGGAAATTATGGAACGTACTTGAAATAAAAGAACTATTCTTTAGAGTGAACTAGACGAACTAGTTCTCAGGGTTAGAATCGAATAATTTTCAGAATCGAATATTTTGTATTCGAATACTTTTGAAAATCGAATGATTATTGGTGTACAAAGGGTGCGTTCCACTAAGGAACTGCAACGCTAGTGATGCCCACCGAGTCTTTCCAGATGGCGACTGCGGACTTTCTGATCGTGTTTGAAACGTCATGGATGACGTCATTGTTGAAGACCGCTTCGAGCCCACAACACCTTTGATCTTACAGTGGGTTAATGCGGTCGTTTAATTATTTCGCGCCCTAACATCACACTGAGGTTCTTTCCCTATATAATTCCGAAACAGATTCAATTATTGAGATAGAGATGTCGGTTGACGGCGCTGAACGTGCACGGGACGGTACATATTAGTTTGGTTGTTCTTTTTATTTATATTTATTTATAAAAATAAGCGATTCATTCAAAAATTCCTAACCTAATTTTTCTTGATACTAATCACATCGGTGAATAAGTTATATTTCACTAAAATAAATACAATTTGATTTCATTTTTGGCAGAGTAGAGAGCGCAATTATTTATTAATAACTAATAAGTTATTATTAAGTAGTTCTTACTAAATTGGATTTGATACCATCTTCAAGTTATTTTAACCAAAGAAAATGAAAGTGTATGAATTGTAGCATGCCAGCTACACGCTCGCATCGCCCAAAAGTCGTTCCACTTGAATGACCAACAACAACGCTCACAAGCTAGTGGAACAGGAATACCTGTAATCGCGATCGTAAACGTTGCGATCGGCTAGTGGAACCCGCCCAAAGAATAGAATTATTTATATTCCGAATTCCGCTATACTGACTAATCCTCAAATAAGTGTATTTTGAAGAAACTATAGATATATGCGTCCAGTTATTAAAAGGTATGAACATTTATATGTTAGCAAGTGTGACAGCGTTATTACAGTGTTTTGCCTATTTTCACTAATTATTCTTGTTAAAAAATGCCTATTTACTTCCTACCTTAGTTGAACTACTATGCCTCCGTGCATACTGCATATAATACTCATATGCTTTTTAAAACAACCTTTTAATGCCATAACTATGTTCATATGATGAATTTGCCATTAACTATAGCACATTATACATTATAGTACGTTATGTCACACGTAGATTGGCGCACATGGTATTAAATCAGAAAATATTGAAAATATCTTAATTACTAGACCAGATAATCAGTTAAATGTTCCAAAAGCAGTAAACCAAAAATAAATCACAACCAATAAACAATACAAACTGAGAATTGATTGACCAACGCATTCGGACGGCGAGCGATATGACGTCATCATATGTCTGACCGCTGTCAAAATGCCTGTCACTTTTATGTCAACCAGAACACAGAACCACTAGCCGGCCGAAAACGATGTTTATGTATACGATTCTTTTCTTATTTGTTTTTTGTTTTTATTATGTTTAGAAAATATAATAAATATTTTTTTTTTAAATTTATGTGATTCTTTTAGGAAAAGGTATTTATTTCTATCATTGTTGTGTTTTATTTTATCGATATTTTACCTATTTTACGTTGTATTTTTTTTTAGATTTTATGTAAAAAGTTTATTAAAGTTATTTTTTTTTACCAAACTTATTACGTTTTAATGCTTTAAATTTTAATTTTCAAAGGTTGAGAGTATATACATATATGCGTATTCTAAAATGTAAATAATATGCCCCATTCGAAATTAAAAAGTATGTAAGGACAAAGACTAAAACCGTTGTTTGAAGAAAGGTATATTTCTTCAAACAACGGTACAAACGCACTTTTTCGCCCATACATTGGACGGATTCAGCTGGTGTCGCGAATACGTTGTGAACGTCTAAATATATTTTGTCTATGGAATTTTGTCGATTCATTCCGATTCAGCCTGCGATTCTTCTCCTCTGGTGTTGTAATATCTCGTATTCTCACAGAATCGGCGGAATCTCGCTCGCCGACACATGCAACCTACAAGAATCGATTTTTTGGTATTCGAAAACTTCGTTGAGAATCGAATGCATTAAAATATATACATGCAAGAATCGAATACTTCGATAGTCCGAATAGTCCGTTCACGATGACTGTGAGTTAGCTGAAAATTATTAGGTGAACCGATCGTCGCACGCCGCTCGATCAACCCGAGGGTCGAGAGGAACGTGAACTGAGTTATCAGCGTTATAAAGAGAACGAAAGAAGTCGAAAACGATGGATGAAAGAACGTGACGACGATGATTCAAGGATTTGGGTTCAACGTTAACACATGCCGATTCGTAGAAAGTATAACAAATTGTTATGTCAAATCAACTGACGGCTGAATTATATAACATGTTTGCCGGTTTTCTTGCATAGGTAACGTGGTCCAGAGGTAAAGTATTGGCATTTGGATCTCCCCTTGAAGCTGGCTTTTTTTCAATTATTTTTCCAACGCTGTTAAATTCATTTTTGTAGATAGCAATTTGTATATATTTTAACTTTTTCAAACCTTGTGTAAATTACCCCCCTGACTCTGTAAGCCTGTCGGGAAGAGATCCCCCCCACCCCATCACCGCGCCACTGAGTTGCCTAGGATTTACATCAGCCCCTGCCGCACTCCGGTCGCGCTGCCGCGTTGGACTTCCTCGCCTAGGGGTCGTAATTCGTGCGGATGTAAATATATATGTATGTATTTATGATTTATATATGTATATATATTAGTTAAGTTAGTAGTAAGTGTGGCGTTGTAAATATTATTAAGAAATAGCTAGTTTTGAAATGTAGCTTTTAAGCTTTTAGATCTAGAGGTCGTGGGTTCGAAGCCGCGCTCGGGTGGGCTTTTTTCAATATCACAACAAACTGAACGAAACAACTAACCTCAAATATAATTCAGCTCTCAGTTGATTTGAGATAACGATTTGTTATACTTTCTACGTATGCGCATGTAACGTTAACTAGCAAATAATATCGGTGCCTGGCTGCCTGCAACATTGGCAACACGGCATGACTTTAAGTTAAAGTTCAATAACGAATTGGAATCGCAAATAAGGTCAGTGGTCAATCCAAAAGGTCAATCAGTGTATCGATACAGTGCATTTCTTTCTATTATAGGTTTTATTCAGTGGATGCCCGTGGATTTCTGTTGATGTCCGTAAATTTGTATGGATGTCTATGGATTTTCATGTATGTCGAAGTGGCAAATAAATGTGCGAACGCGCCTCTCTTTTAAGGTTTGAACATTTGAACTTTGAAAACATAAATAAACTGCAGTGGCACTCTGTATGAAAAATAGCGGTAGCGATCGGGCTCTCTTCGAAACATACCGAACGGTGATACAAAGGCTGTGTACCGTTGTCAAACCTGGTTAACCGCTCGGTTTCTTCGGTGACATTAATGACAGATATTGCGTTTCCAATCTGCCAACTTTTCAGATTACCGATACTTACGGGACACAAAGCCGTAACCGAAGTTGACAACGGTACACGCCCAAAGTAAAAATTTGCAAAGAGAGCCCGATCGCTATCGCTATTTTTCATACAGAGTGCCACTGCTGGTTGCTTGATATGATAATATCCCAGTAAACCAACGGCAGCCGGGAAACAGTCGGACCTAAGTAAACCTTTTAAGTCCCTTGGCTGTCGGCACTGGTGGGAAGTCGGCGGTTTTCTTTGTCATTTTCTGACTACATACGCTACGCGCGTGATATTTCCATGCAACGAATTGCCAGCCTTCAACCTAAAGCGTCACGTACTCGGCACACCAGAAACGATACTTGGGTTTCGAATCGAACGCGATTATGATGCTAGCAGTCCAGCACTGCTACTCCGGGTGGTTATAGTTTTCTATAATCGACACAAAGCGATCGTGTTGTTTTTGTCAGGCGATCATCTGACAACGAACGTAAAACAGAGCGAAAAAATATCGCTTCGATTCTTCCCTGACCTTTCTCCTTTTTGTACTTGTTGGAGATGGCTAACCGCCACGTTACCGCGATCATTCCGCTTGACTTCCGCCATCTCTGCGACAATCGTCCATCGTGTTTCCGCGTGCGCCCGGTGATCAAACGGTCACAATTATTTGTAACCGCACCGTTTTCACGATCTCTGCAGCTATAAGGTTTGTTCCAACCAACAATTTTTGTATCGTCCCCGAACGGTTATTGGGATCATTCGTACTGATGTTGTGCGCAGGTGGTGGCCAGATTGGGCGATTTATCGCAATTTGGGCTACTTTTCGCCAAGTTTTGCGACAGTTTTATTAAGAAAATCGCAAAGCGATTTTTGGGCTACAATTTAAAATACATGGCGATTTTATCGGCGATATTTCTCCTGTGTTTTATAGAAATTACAAGTCTATTTCATTTAAAAAGTGCGCTTAACGAGCTTCAAAAACCGAGTGTCGCCGAGGCAAATATCGAACAGGGTCTGCGCGCCGAATAAAACGTTGGACGCTGTCGTTTAAGTCGTATCGTATCTACAATAAAATTTATTTAGCACGCCGCGCCGCCGTGTCTGTAACTGTAGTCAGAACAAGTCTGAGGTTGTGGCTGCACGGAAGTTAAACTTTGGTTAAACTTACCAAACGTATCATGTATATATGTATGTTTTTTAATTTTTTTAGGTAAAATAAAAAAACCTCAAAATTCGCTTTCAGTGTTTATTTTAGACTTACAAATGTATTAAAGAAGCCTATTTCTTTGCAGGCAATGAAATTAAGTGGAACATTTACCATTTTTTTTTAAAACGTGAATTAAAAAATGTTACTGCGAATTTTGGCAGAGTCAAGGTGTAAAATTAACAGTCGCCATTATTTTTACATTCAAAAATCATGATACATTTATGATTCAATACCCAAGAATCCAAGAATAATGACTTCACAACTTGTTAGTGACGTCACATCACGTCAAATCTGTACAAATTTAAAAAATCAAAAATGCTGTTTTGATTTTCTTCTTAATTTGTCGAGGCACCGGCAACACTGCGATTTTGGGCGACATGTAACAGTTAATTTTGCGACAAGCATTCACGAAAATCTGGCCACACTGCAGGTGAGTATTTTTCACAGTTCCGTGACGGTGCAAACTAAACACAGGTTGGAATGCTTTGTGAACCGATTTAGATATCGAATTAATAACATAACCTTAGTTTATGTAATGAATTGTCAATTGAGGATTTAAAGGCCACAAAACATAAATCTTTTATGGATACAAACCAAATAATGACCGAAAATACAGTATTAGGAGGTAATGCAGTAGGATTCTGCATTTTTTTTTTCGGTTCATTCAGCATTAGCTCCAAATCGTCCTCGCTCGTTGATATGTCCGATAGAACATCGCTATCTCCTCCGTCACTCATGGTAAAAGAATCAAATTAAACAAAAATAAACGCTGTGAAAATCTCAAACCCTTCGACTAAAAATGCCCATTAACAAAAACCAAAAATACATAGAAAAAGATTTAAAAATAAATGGAAATTTCAAAGTGTCAGCCCCAGCTGACTAAAAGCTTAGTGCGCAGGTCATCCCAAACCATTCCGATGTTTGGGCAAGGAACGAAATGACGGTACGAGAACCAGTTCAAGAACGGTCACAAATTTGGTTGGAACACTTACAGAAACGTCCTTTAAATCGTCAATTTAAGCTTGGAACGCATTTTGTTTGATTCGCATGCGCCTGACCGTACTATGTACGGTTTTTGGTCGGGTTGGAACAAACCTATGGGGGAAGGTGTAATGACGTAGCATATGACATCAGTATTTCTAAAAGCGGTATTCACTTTTGTTACCATCCTACTGGATAGGGTTACAAACGGTTGACCATTGAATTTATTTGAATTTTTGTTCTGCAAAATTTTGTGATTTTTTTCTCGTTTGTAATGGAGACTAATCTAGTTCAAATAACATTAAATGACCGGGGAAACGACTATAAATTGGTAGATATCATTCAGGACTGCCGAGAGCCGGGACAGGCCCTGGGACAGTAAAATTTTTCTGGCCCCCAAGAGATGAGTTTTTGCAATAATACTTAATAATTTTGAGTTGCGGGCCCCCCAAAGCAGTGTGGGCCCGGAAAATTTGCATGGGTGTGCCCCCCATCTCGACGGGGCGTGGAAGCGTATAGATGTGTTGTGTTTGGTGGCGCATTTTTGTGTTGTTCAGTTGTTCGCCTATATATTTTTTTGTAATATATATTGTAGCATTTTCTGTGATGATCTCGTTTTTTATTGTTCCTTGTTTTGTATGTAAATATGTTTACTAAATTTGTCCACTACTTTAACTTTCCATCCACTATAACTTTTTTTAGATCTCGCAATATGGTGGCCTGCAGCCGAACTCTATAACAAAAAAAGCGATAACGATTTTGATGGCGTTCTAATTTTATATAGAGATGGCAATCATCTCCTTATACCTATCTCTATCGCTATCGCTTTCTTTAAAACTTACAGAGTTCGGGGACACCAGGGTCGCACTGGGAACGTTTAGTCCACGCGGCTCTTTACTTGATTTGGCACCACTTCCACAGTAAAATAAATGTAATTTATGTTAAGTTTTCGATCCCCAAATATTCACTTTATGACATTTTCATTATTAAAAATACCAAATTACAACTAAAACAAAATACCGGGTGACAACTAGGAATACGCCGAAGCGACTTTTTTTCGATTCGGCCGAATACCGAATCGGTTTGCATTTCACAGTGATTCGGCCGAGGAGAGGACGAATCGAAGCAATTCATGGATATTTCTTTAACAAGACGGGAAAATAAAACAAACCATACCATTGTATGACTAAATTTATTACTGAAAAACTAACAGGTACCTACATAAAGAACCATTTGCTTCACCTTGAATAGTTATTATCGTCACATAATAAATAGTATTTCCAAATATCACTTGTCTTTTTAATTATTTTGAAATTAGCTTGCTTGAGCTACTGCTATCTTGCATTTTAAATATGAAATAACAGCAAAAAAAATGTCTCTAACGCACTTGGCGACGTAACTGAACAAGTCTTGACAAGAAATTGTCACTGCGTTCGCTTCGGCCGAACCAGACAACTGCTTCGATCAAAACCGAATAGTAAAAAAGTAGGCCGAAGCGGGGGCGGATGGGGAAGGATAAACCGGCCCGGGAAACCATTAGCACCGGCCCGGTTCATCCGGCCCTTGGGGAAGTCTCCCAAAGTCCCAGCCGGCCCATCCGCCCCTGGGTTGAAGTGGCTGAATACCGAAGCCGAATCGATGGTTCGGCATATCCCTAGTGACAACGAAACTACTATCCAGGCGCCTCGCCCATTTTAAAATGGCTTTAGATAAAAATTAGAAATTGTGGTCATCGATATGGCTGAGTGACATGCATATTTTAAGCAAAAAAAAAACAATTGACAGTCACTTCGGGTTTCACCGGAGACGTCTCAAATTTGGTTATTTTAAATAGCAACCCCAATAATAATAATAACGCATAATAATTAATTATTATCCTATTTACGATAATGGCATAGCTAATGTATCGATAATGCCAGTTTCAAGCAGCAAGAAGTGAAAAAACTACTTGTAGTTTCAGCGACGGATAGTCTTCACAGGAATGTAAACTGAAGAGTGAATAAATCATTTTTAATTTTTAAATTGAGATTTTGAGACAAAACGGGTAAGAACATTATGTAAATAAAGCGAGGCATCGTTTGGAAATCTAAAAAAAAAACACATTATTGGAGCTCAGCTTGATTAGCTGGGCAAATCACGTGGTTGTTTAGGAGGGATGTTCAGTACGTCATGTGACTGGTTAGCAATTGTTTCCAAAGGCTACGTCTTTGCTTCCTCATTTTTTCGTCGTTCGCCGCTAAATCCCCCCAGGGTATGTTGAGTACATCACGTGACTGGTTAGCAATTGTTTCCAAAGGCTACGTCTTTGCTTCAACATTTTTTTGTCGTTCGCTATATAGTAGTAATACGTATATGTCAAATTGTCGGACATAACCTTACTTTTTTCATGACGCCATCTTTGATAATAGCAACTGTGTTTGTAATTCGTTTAATAAAAAATATATTATGTGTAGAAGCCTGAATTTTGATTTGTGATAAAGTATCATCAGATTGTATGTATGTATATTTTAATTTTTTTTATTTACTTATTGTTTTGCAATGGATTCTCAAGATAATAAAAGAAGAATTTTAGGGAAAAGGCTAGATCACGATTGGAAGCAAGGAAAAACTGTCGATAAAATCCGAAGGAATAAATGTCTTTTAAGCAATGTGTTTACATTTATTACCCAAAGCCCCAAATGACGAGCTTGTAATGTAGCGTTGATGCTTAGGTTTGTAAAAAGTATTTGCGAAATCCTATGTGTTCATAATTGAATTATATTTCAAAAGGTAAAAATATTTCATTTGCAAATTAAGCTATGGAAGTAAAATCCAGTCCTAGTCGCTGTGAGGGACAACATTCGTCATTTAAACGTTCAGGGTAGGTTCTTTTAGAAAATTTTTGGTCCTTCCACGGGTCTTAATAAAACGGTCCTGAAACGTATTAGATGTACTCATAACTAAAGGCTGTAGTGCTTTATTAGCCGTAAAACATCGTTTTAAAGACGTCTCTCACTCGTTTCTGGTACATTCTTTTTGTGGACAAACTATACGTCTTACGAACGTTCGAGGTAGGTCTAAGGTTTTTTGAAAACGTTCCTGGTACATCCGCTGGTTTCTATAAAACGTTCTTTGAACGTTTTAAGCTTATTTTTGTGTTATTAGGGCCAACTACTAATTAGAGTTCAATTTATGAAAAAACTCAGCGTTTCAACATTTGATAATCACAGATGACATCAACAGCTGATACTGGTTCCTTCGAAAAGTCTTTAGATCAGTAGGTCGTTGGTACTGGGCCGTATCAAGCTGACACGATAGGTCGCGTCGATTTATTTTCGTTTGATTTTGGTGTTTTGTGTTTGTGATGTTGGTGTTTCTATGAGTGTTGTTTGTATAGTGTGTTTTAAACATTTTACTTTTTGACTTCATAGATTTCAGAGCCTAGATTTTCTTGGTGTTTATTATTTAAGTTAATAGGTGAGCACAAGTCCGGTGCCATCTTTTCAGCAAACCTCTAGACGTAAAATAGACCAGCACTGCTACTCCGGGTGGTTACAGTTTTCTATAATCGACACAAAGCGATAGTGTTGTTTTTGTCTACCGATCATTTAACAGCGAACGTAAAACAGAGCGAACACATATCGCTTTGTCTCTACAAATAGAGTTCTACGACCTCCCGGAGTCCCATTGCAGACTTTAACAGGGTGCCATCAATGACAAGTGACTTGGCCACCATATTGCGAGATCTAAGAAAAAGTTTACCATAGCACAAGTGTTGGAAAGATAACCTTAATTGATTTTCCGCAGGATAACATTATGAAAAGTCGAGAATTTATCTATAATAGAAATGTAATAGTATATGTAGGGCGTGTACCGTTGAACCATTGTCAACTTCGGTTACTGTTTTGTGTCCCGTAACTATCGGTAACCTGAAAAGTTGGTAAGATTGGAAATGCGGTTCCTAAAAATATCTGTCATTAATTTCACACAAAGAACCGATGCTTTCCCGCTGGGTTTCCGGTTTGTTGTGTCATTTTGTTGCTTATGTTTTGCTTTTTTGTTTAAATTTATTTTTTCACAAATGTTAAAAATTATATGTGTTTTAAAATGTTGGAAGCAGGAGGAGAGGAATGTTTTTATCCGTAAAAATAAAACAAAAATATTTAAATCGTTAGGTTATGTGATCCACTGATTTCTGATAATTTGCCAGATAACAGAAACGACCGATCTGCGTTCCGTAGTATAACCGGTTCTTTCAGGAACCAGCGTTACCATTGGTTTACCGCATTGTATCGAGTGGTTAACCAGGTTTGACAACGGTACACAGCCCTAATATGTGACGTTTAAGTCCTAATAATTGTTATTTTAAGCCAAAAGCGAATTGATAGGTAAGTAAGAAGTAAATATCATTCAAGTATACGTATACACTATCCATATTTGTAGTATTTCCAAAGACAATGGATGTTTTTGGTCATGGTTTAGATGACAGTTTATTACCTAACATCGTTTTCGGCCGGCTAGTGACCATGACCACTAACCGGCCGAAAACGATGCTAATGACCTAAGATTTATTTGTCAACCAATGATGTTTAATTCATTGTTTAACCGTCACCAAGAAGCATGACCGAATACTACTGCAGTGGCACTCTGTATGAAAAATAGCGATAGCGATCGGGCACTCTTCGAAACATACCGAACGGTGATACAAAGTAAGAATTTGCAAAGAGAGCCCGATCGCTGTCGCTATTTTTCATACAGAGTGCCCACTTCTGGTATTATCTAAAGATCACTCATAAATATTTAAATTTTAAATTACATTTTTGTGATTAAGTGAACTTTACATAACTCATACAAAAAAACACACTTTAATTTTCCCATCTAAAAAGCGGCAACTTTTGGACGTATCTAAAACATGACTTTAAGTTAACATGTGGAAGTTAATATGTGGAAATTACCAAATTCAACCTTTCAGATAACTATAAGATTCAGCTCCCTCCTGTAGGATAACTATTTGTTATCTTTATATAGCCGCGTAAACGACGACTTTAAAAATAAACCAAAATGTAGAAGATATGAAAGATAACTTTTTGTAATACTTTTGGATGACTTCTCAGTTGTTTTAAAATTGGCGATAATTCATTTGTCATCTTTAAGATGTTCTTGTGCTAATTGGGAAATTCCGTGCATGACCGATGGGTCGCTAATCTCATAATGTCAACAATGTACAAGCGTCTAGCAGCCGAGCTCTATAACAAAAAAAGCGATAACGATTTTGATCGCTTTCTAATTTTATATAGAGATGGCAATCCTCTCCTTATAAGATAGAGATGGCAATCCTCTCCTTATACCTATCTCTATTGCTTTCTTCAAAACTTACAGAGTTCGGGTCCAGAGTCCAGGGGGGCGCCCGGACTAGAATCAAAAATAGTCTCGGAAATAGTTGTCCCGTTCGAGTTTTTCTTTTTCATTAAAATCAGAATGACCTCATGTCCCCTGTCCACCTGACGGACAATGTAGACACGTCCGACATTAAGAATGAACGCGATAGCAGTTATACATATAAAAACGAGTCGGCAAGACCAAAGAGTAAAGCATCCCATATACCAACGCGAATTCGCTGTCGCAGCAGCACAGCATAAGCGTAACTAGCTTCGTTTTTTGGGGGGCTTCTAGGTCGAATTGCAACTGACAGAGGTAAAACTACACAGTGGCATATATTTTTGGGGGGTGGCCAATTAACATTTCGGGGGGATTAGCCTCCCTCTAGTTATGTCTATGACCAGCTGCGATTTTTTTTAACATTGACGCTGACAATGATTAAAAAATCGCAGCCGCTGCGACAGCGAATTCGCGTTGGTCTGTGGGATCCTTAAGGCGAATCATCAGTGAAAAGAAATTCCGACGGCATGCCGATCTAACACAGGGTTGCCAGACCTTGCAAATGAAAAAGCGGGACACGTGAATCTGTGACACGTGTTTAAGGGGATAATATTTTAATGTGTTAAAAATTTGTGTCAAAAAAATGTTTCGCTGTTTCAAGGACAAACATCCCAAATAAAAATTTCGATATTGTCGCGCAAAAAAAATTCAAAGAACATGCAATTTTTTCCTTGAATATATATTATGAACTAAAAATAAACAAAAACAAACAAAGAAACGAAAACTATAACAAACATGGATTTTGATAACAAACATGTACATTGTACATTGTACATAGGTTTTAATAAAAATAAAGTAGGTGTTTATTTACCACTAAAGAATAAGGTAACATGTATATAAATATATTTGGTTGAAGTTAAATCTGTACTTTTTAAAATTATTCAAAAATCGGGATTTTCGACGTGCAAATCGGAAAGCGGGACAAAAGCGGGACAAATGGGTTATATCGATTAAAATCGGGACAGTCCCGCCTAAATCGGGACGTCTGGCAACCCTGAACATAGGCAAGCAACACTTCTGTCTCTGTCTAAGCCCGTCCCCCCGGTCAATTATATTTCTGCACCGGCATCGCCGCCGCTATATCATGACATCATGACATTCATGAAGCGGTGACCTGCACACCTGATCGGCCGGAGATATTCATATTATCATATTATTTATTAGTTTGGTTCACGATACACTTACAACGGTATGCTACGATATGACGTCGCTTCGAGGGAAAATCCTAAATTGACTAGAAGCTTGCACCCCTTGTACATAAGTCGTGGTTTGGTTCCTTTTTAGCCCCTCCAGTGAGGCATTATCTATGCAGTGAGGTTACCAAAGTCTGCTGCATCGCATGGACAAAATGAAGTACAAAGAAAATACATACCTAATCTTTATTGTATTTTTACCTACCTGCGTGCAAGTAAAGGTAGACGTATGTTTTTCGCGCATATCTATGAAATGCATATATACTCGCGATGTATATATGCGTGTATGTACAATAATGTTATATTATGTCGAATGGATGGACCAATTTCACAAAATGACTCGTCGGTAAATTATCTTCATCCCAAGAGTGACATAAGATAGGTGAAGTGTAAGAAAAACAAATATGGCGGTCGACAGGCAGCTGTGTTGTACAAAAAAAGAAAAGTTTTCCTCACATTGCAATATGGATACCTTCTAAAGTAAAGGTGGTGATGAAGGCATTGTAAATTTTAAAGATATAGATCGATACGTTTTCAGAAAAAAACAAACATGGCGGCCATGTCGTTAAGTTGTATCTAAAACCAAATTTCCAAACATTTCAGTGGAATACCACATTAAAGGTCTTGGTGAAAGATATGTACTCCACGAGGGGCTGTGACTCTGTATAAACAATAGCAAATAAGGCGGCCGCCAGCGGCCATTTTGTTGTATACGCAACAATTTTCACAACCATTGCATTACGAACATTAAAGTAACGAACGTGATACTACGGTTTTAAAGATTAGATATACTACCTATTTCACAAAAAATACACGTACTTATATGTAAAAAATTAATTATTTATTTATTATTATTAATTATTATTAGGTATATTGGCATATGCGTATTGTTGCTCATAAGCATTTGCTCGTCCGTCACGCAAACACTCACTAACGGCACTTAACTGTGTATAATTCTGGTTTTTCCGTAAAATGTCGCTTAACTTTTGTGTAGTACTTATCGTCGCTGGAAAGACAAAGGGGCGTAACTCAATTTAACATATTTTCCAGGAGAACCGATTGAAAATTAAGAATTAAGCCAGTATTGATTGCATTGGTTACTGAACCTTCTTCTTCTGTTATGATTTGCAGTACATTTATGTAAGTTGTTTAGTAGACTAAGTACTTTATGCTTAATGTTATATTCTTGCGTAAGAAAGATGTATAGAGAGAGAGAGAGAGAGAGAGAGAGAGAGAGAGAGAGAGAGAGAGAGAGAGAGAGAGAGAGAGAGAGACAGAGAGACAGAGAGACAGAGAGACAGAGAGACAGAGAGACAGAGAGACAGAGAGACAGAGCGACAGAGAGACAGAGAGACAGAGAGAGACAGAGAGAGACAGAGAGAGACAGAGAGAGACAGAGAGAGACAGAGAGAGACAGAGAGAGAGACAGAGAGAGACAGAGAGAGAGAGACAGAGAGAGAGACAGAGAGAGAGACAGAGAGAGAGACAGGAGAGAGACAGAGAGAGAGACAGAGAGAGAGACAGAGAGAGAGACAGAGAGAGAGACAGAGAGAGAGACAGAGAGAGAGACAGAGAGAGAGACAGAGAGAGAGACAGAGAGAGAGACAGAGAGAGAGACAGAGAGAGAGACAGAGAGAGAGACAGAGAGAGAGACAGAGAGAGAGACAGAGAGAGAGACAGAGAGAGAGACAGAGAGAGAGACAGAGAGAGAGACAGAGAGAGAGACAGAGAGAGAGACAGAGAGAGAGACAGAGAGAGAGACAGAGAGAGAGACAGAGAGAGAGACAGAGAGAGAGACAGAGAGAGAGACAGAGAGAGAGACAGAGAGAGAGACAGAGAGAGAGACAGAGAGAGAGACAGAGAGAGAGACAGAGAGAGAGACAGAGAGAGAGACAGAGAGAGAGACAGAGAGAGAGACAGAGAGAGAGACAGAGAGAGAGAGACAGAGAGAGAGACAGAGAGAGAGACAGAGAGAGAGACAGAGAGAGAGACAGAGAGAGAGACAGAGAGAGAGACAGAGAGAGAGACAGAGAGAGAGACAGAGAGAGAGACAGAGAGAGAGACAGAGAGAGACAGAGAGAGAGACAGAGAGAGAGACAGAGAGAGACAGAGAGAGACAGAGAGAGACAGAGAGAGACAGAGAGAGACAGAGACAGAGAGAGACAGAGAGAGACAGAGAGAGAGACAGAGAGAGAGACAGAGAGAGAGACAGAGAGAGAGACAGAGAGAGAGACAGAGAGAGAGACAGAGAGAGAGACAGAGAGAGAGACAGAGAGAGAGACAGAGAGAGAGACAGAGAGAGAGACAGAGAGAGAGACAGAGAGAGAGACAGAGAGAGAGACAGAGAGAGAGACAGAGAGAGAGACAGAGAGAGAGACAGAGAGAGAGACAGAGAGAGAGACAGAGAGAGAGACAGAGAGAGAGACAGAGAGAGAGACAGAGAGAGAGACAGAGAGAGAGACAGAGAGAGACAGAGACAGAGAGAGAGACAGAGAGAGAGACAGAGAGAGAGACAGAGAGAGAGACAGAGAGAGAGACAGAGGAGAGAGGACAGAGAGAGAGACAGAGAGAGAGACAGAGAGAGAGACAGAGAGAGAGACAGAGAGAGAGACAGAGA